>OX155687.1:10485564-11685564 GCA_944547425.1 Eupithecia centaureata
TGTTCGGTGCTCAAGTTACCAGCGTCATCATCAACGTCTGTTATTTTAAGATACTATTGAAGCTTAAGTAAATGCTTCACATGGAGCTGCGCTGCACTTTTGATACGAATTTGTTCGTACGTAAACGTACGATTACTGTTCAAACGCACTGATACAACAACTAATAATATTCATAAAACAAATGAGAACTGATAACTTCCTCTTCAAATCGTACTATCTGTTTTTACATATTTGTTAAAGGATCATCTCGGGCCATAGGGTAAAATGCTGTCCTTTTTATTCGTAGACTATCAAGGCGGCATTTAAACGGATGCTACATAGATCGGATTCTATCAAATACGACAAAAAGATCGAATAAAATCCGTCCCGTCCCGCTAGCATCGGCGCAATATCATTGTAAAAATGTGACGTTCAAAAGTCCCGCCGGCCAAGTGTGCATGCAATAACTCAGAACTTCGACGATCACTTCCTTCTGGCACGGAAACGTCATCGGATTTTGTGCACTTCATGCGATATGTCGCCTATTTGATGTCAGCAGAGAACGAGGTTATGCTTTGTTTTTTCTGCGAATCAAACTTCGTTTCGTTCGTCGAACTAGAAATTGTAGATATTGTAGGTAATTCAATTGAATGTTCTGAGTTACGATCTTGGGTTTACTAAGTTATTTAATGGCCGAGCTTTTGAAATAGGAATTGGGAAATTGTAGAGCTGCACATCATTTTAGGATGTAACGATCTTCCATGCTATTTCATGCCTAGGAGGCGGGCGATGAGGTCATTCATTTTTGTACCCTACTAATCTTGGTAATTTATGCACAGTAAAATATTTTTGTATTTGTATTTTCGTTTCATCATGGTCCATCTGCAAGCGGTCAATATCCAGATTTGAAGGATTAATAAACATGATTTTCGACTGTCTTCTTTACCTAATACAAAACACTGTCATTAAAACTCCATAATTTCACTTCTTTCCGCTAATAAACAAAAAAAAATCAACAAAGTTCCTAATAAAACAAAAGAGTTCCTTTAAAACCTGGCACACAAAACTATTGCCTGTAACTTTATGCTATAAGCTATTTGACAAAATCGGCACGACAACCACGCAAAATGGAGCCGGATTCTGCTAACCAATCATTTTACTATAACAATGTTATAGTTGCAGAATCGCCCATAGCTGAAATAAACCATTCTCAGACGACAACGGTGCATCGCGCGCAATCGATGTACCAGTTTTACTGGCTATTAATTTAGTGGAATAAGGGCTCTGGACTTATACAGTCGCGACAGTAACGCCAATGCAATCGCTCACATCACATCATTACTACGACCGTGCGTTTCCGTCCCGGAGCCGTCACGTCCCGTCATTTCGGACCCTCTTCAATCGTCAGCCCAAATTGAATTTGATCCGAAACAGCGTCGCGAGGTCGTTTGTCTCTACATTGACGGATTATTTTTGTAGCGGATTCGTACGATTTGATTGGCACGCGATCTTTTACTTTGAGATGAGACTGTTAGGACTTATTTTCTGTTCATCATAATTTCTTCTTTTTAAGGTACAATCACCGACATAAATGATTGCTTCGTAATTAATACATCCGACAGAGAACCAAAGTTATCGACATAGTTCAAAGAATTTGAAAGCAGCCATATCTCGCGAAGAGTCGACAACCGCTGGGTAAACGTGTTCTTGAGTGGAGACCGTGACTTGGAAAATGTAGTGTAGGAAGCCCTTTGGCCAGGTGGGATGATAATTTGCGAAAGACTGCTAGTAGATGCTGGATGCGTCAAGCTGAAGACAGGGCGCTATGGCGCTCATTATTTGAGGCCTATGTCTAACAGTGGACATATATAGGCTGATGATGATGATGATGATAGATACCTACCTATTATAATAAAATTTCTATTCAAATCTCAAACGCCGACACGTAAACTAAAACTGTACAAAGTGATTTATTTCCTGTAGACCTTAGAAAACTCTTGTCTACGTCAGAAATTTCTTATTAAAACTTTAAAATAATGTAATCCCTTTGTTATTTTCTATCTTCTTTGAGGTAAAATAAGGAAACCAACGAGAAAACTTTATCTTATCAGGTTGTTAGTAGGTAGGTGACTTCTAATATGTATCTATGTATATCCGTATTTTCTTATCAAATAAAATCACTACATAGTATAAAATAAAGTCGCTTTTTCTGTCCCTATGTCATTATGTCCCTTTGACTGCTGCTGAAATCTTTAAAATTACACAACCGATTTTGATGCAATTTTTTTTAATAGATAGAGTGATTCAAGAGGAAGGTTTATATGTATAATAAAACCGTGCGAAGCCGGGGCGGGTCGCTAGTATACCTATATTACTTACGCTTTAAAATTCAATAAAGTTTAGTTTCATAAAGGTCAATAAAGTTTAGTTTCATAAAGTATATACAAGTTACGAAATAAGCACCAAAATTGATATCCTCTATTAACTATAGGTTATTCTGCATGCAGGGGAAAAATACCTACCAAATGGCTACTTGATTTGATTCTTACTTTTGTTATTTGAGTTGTTTTCTATACCGTTAGTTAGTTTATTTTAGTATTAGTTATAATAATAAATAACACACATTAGGTTAGTATACGTAAATATAACTTGCAGATGTAATTTTATGTAGAAACCTACCTAAGTACATTTATAAGTAGATATAAGTAAAACTTTGTGTTTCTCATTTAAGTGAACTACTTTGTGTTGTGTTCTTTGAGAAATAAAAATCTTTAAACCGAACTAAGTCGGTTCGATGATTACCACAAATTCCTAGCAGCAAAAACCAATCGCTGGAACATCAGGTACATTATAAATTCACCCGACGTCATTCGTTCGAGAAGAAAGAATTTTTAATCTACCAAGTTTGTCCAGTATGTAGGGCGGAATTATTAAAGTGGAACGGAGATATACGACACGATATTTAAACTGTAGTGTAGCTGATATATTTTAAAACATAGACAACCCATTGGAACTGGATTATGGAACTTTTCATACCATTAATCCATGGTTCTGATAGCACAGAAATAACCTTGAAATATTTCCATAGAAACAACGTGTGCACACCTAGTTAAACATGCAGAAACAAACTAAACATAATAGATAAGTTCGGTATCTTACTATCACTACATAGTATAAAACTAAGTCGCTTTTTCTGTACCTATTTCCCTATGTCCCTTTGACTGCTTAATTCTTTAAAACTACGCAACGGATTTTGAAGCGTTTTTTTTAAATAGATAGAGTGATTCAAGAGGAAGGTTTATACGTAAAATAAATCCGTGCGAAGCCGGGGTGGGTCGCTAGTAATATACCTGGGAAAGTCTGTGTGAATGTTTGTTATTGGTAATCTCCGTAACTACTAAATTTATTTAGATGAAATTTGGTACGTAGATAGGTTAGGACCTAGAATAGGACATAGCCTATTAAAATTTGAAAATTTTCACCGCTGAAGGGGTTAAATAGGGTGGTGAAGTTTGTAAGGAAAAAAAATTTTCCTTGGTTCAATTAACTCAAAACTCGGAATATATAAACTACAAAGTAAATATTTAAACACATATTTTTTTTATTTTTACGAAGCTACCCCTAGGAGGCGTTCATTAAATTTCTGAAATATGACAAATAAATTTCCATGCGGGCGAAGCCGCGGGGTTCAACTAGTGAGTAATAAACAAAGGGAAGTACTTTCTCATGCGTAAAATTTTATAATTTTTATTTTGTTAAACTTTAAACAACACTTTGTCAGTCAATTATCAGGTCTTTTTGCTACTGGCAACAATTTCGAATGCACTCAAGCCATAATAGTTTAGTTAAGAACATTTCCTCGCAAGTGCTGGAGAGACTAATTAAGTTATCTACACTGCCCCTTGCGAAGCACAGCTAATAGATAAAAAGCTACATCATATAGAAGATATCTGGTCTATTGAAAATTATGGCCTCATAAAGAGATTAACCTATTCGTTTTATTTGGTTTATGAATAATCTGCTGTTACTTGACCCTTTCTCTTTTGTAATAATGTGATTGCATAGATTCTTAAGCGTAGACAAATAGACAAAATTGTCTCGTTCAAAATTCTATTTTAACTGTAGTACCTATTAGCCTTATGTTTTATGCACTACAAAATGTGCACCCATAATATTGTGTGTGGGAATTACCCAAATTTAATTATATTTTTGTATCTCAACTTTTTGCATTTTGATTAATTCCATGCATTATGTATCATTATTATTGTTCCGTCATCGCCCAAAAGAATTCATAAACAGAGTCTGATTAATTTACCCCCAAATGTGACATAAATAAGTGTACGGTTGAGAGCTAGTTTGAATAAAAGAAGAATGTCAGCTGATTACAAAAGTTTTTTATTAAACCGGATTGTAAGAACCTAGACCGGCCTAAACTAGTAACTTAGTTTCAACTCAGACTATGATAATTAACCAGCTGTTATCTAAATGAGCTACTATGTACTAGCCCATGATGTGCAAGACGCGCATCGGAAGTGAATTTGCTTTGCATTAAGTTTTAATGTATTTAATAATGTATTTTCAGCTTTTGTTTAATTCAGCTTTTGTGCTAACCTCTTATATCCATATTTTTTTTAAACCATCGCTTTTTTACAAAACGATTATAAGTATATCGGATATCTATCGCGTACCGCGGACCGTGATGGATACATAGAGAAATATTAAAATACATGCTGATAAAAATTATCAATAATTATCATAGAACTATCTTAAGCTTGTTTTTGTGTAAAACAATTTATAATATAGGTCATACTTTCAATAAAATAGGTATTGATTAAGGCTCTGTTGACTTGGGCTTATTGGCAAAGTTTAAACCCATTCACTGCCGAGTCGCGACCGACCCGCGCCACTACCGCTACTAAAACAAATAATATGCATCATGGCCATCATAAAAAAACAAGCAGTAGCTAAGCAGCTAACCTACCTAACTAACGGGTTAAGGAAGTTTACATGAAAAATTTCTTTCAGAAACGTCATCTTTTTGAAGTGCGTGCAGGCTGGCGCAGACCGGATGCGTATGCGTATGCGTGCGTATGCGTAATCACGCGCGTAGTTACGCCGTAACTTATGTCACACCGGGTTACGCATACGTCTATGCTTACGCTTACGCAATCGAGCTGAGAACGCAACGCAGGCCCCGTGTCCGTAGTCACGCGCGTAGTTACGCCGTAACCCATGTTTTGTTAGTGCTGTACGTGGACCCTAGGTGCTGAACACAGACCGATAAGCCGCTTCACATCGGATATAAGGTTAGGGTCCTACTGTGCCAGACATCATTCATCCATAATCATCGCCACCCTCATCAAACTGTTGACCATCCAAAACGAATCCATTCGTCGCTTTTCGTATTAAAAACAACATAAAATATTTCGTTGAATTACAGTCCACAAAAAACAAATATTAAAGTCTCCACTCTGAGTTATCGAACAAATTTTTTGTAATAAAATACAACTGACTGCAATGACGCGCGTAGGGCTACGCACAGCAAAGGTACGTGCGTATTCAAATTTGTTCGGTGTGACGTCCAAAAGGGCGCGCGATTGAATACAACGTCATCAACGCGACGTTGCCGTTCTGCTCTGCGTAAGGTACGGCGTAGGTCACGCAGCCTGTTTGTGTCTTGGGAGCTGCGTTGCGTAGGGCTACGCATTACGTCGACGCGCACGTCTACGTTACGCTAGCAGTGTGTCCTGTCTCATACATTTCCATACATTACAACTCAGTGGTACGTGCACGTCTACGCTTACGCATACGCATCCGGTCTGCTGCAGCCTTAATCGAATTAAATTTGAAACAACTTCAACAAAAACGAAAAATCTAAGAAAATAGCAGAGCAGAGAGATATCGTAAAAGTTCTATGATTTGGTTGGTTTAATTGAGTATACGAGGCTATTAAGATAATTAACAGCCACATGAAATGTACGGATTATGTTGTAGGAACATGATGTTCACATTCTGACCTTTAATCGTTTACCTAATTGCCTCGTAAAAGATTTATTGCTATGAATCATTATTTGATAGACGAATACGAAACATTTCTAGTATCCATAAGAAAAACAATAGCTATATTGCCTAGGAGAAATCGCTCTCATCGATAGGGTCACCTTTTGTACTATGTTTACTATATAAGACTAGCAGCGCCTCGCGGTTTCACCAGCGTAATTCCCGTTCCCGTTGGAATTCCGGATGAAAATATAGCCTATGTGTTATTCCAGAATATAATCTATCTCTGTGCCAAATTTTATCCATATCTGTTCAGAATTTTTTGCGTGAAAGAGTAACAAACATCCATACTTACAAACTTTCACGTTTATAATATTAATAGGATTTTAATTGTATGTTATTTTCTAGTACATAAAGTGGTCATTCATTTATTCATTCTTAGCTTACCTTAGGCCTAAACGATGTTGTCTGGATTGTCCAGTTTTGTTTATTTATGATCTTACAATTAGCTGGTTTTATTCTTTATGTAACTTAACCCTAAGAAAACATTAAGTGATGATGTAGTTCCGTGTAAAATCCTCTCAGATAAGATTCAACGCAATTCGCTTGCACCATCCGCCCTCACACAAATTGGCTTGCTTGGAATCAGAAAAGGTAAAATCAGATTTATTTAGGTACGCAATATAGAATGCTAAGTCACTTACTTATCCTCAAAACTCAAGCCACACACAAACGCAAATAAAAAAAACGCTAATAATAAAGTGTTATTTGTATGCTTGCTGCATCAAATGCTGCATCTATAAAACTTACAACACTAATGGTTTCAAAATTTCGCACACAACGTTGCTAAAATATAAAACTGAAGTTTATTACTGTACCTGCATTAATGGAATCGTAATTTTTAGCAGCTGGTTTAGTGATTTTTAATTACTGGATGACATAAAGTTTTACTGTAAGTTATTGTAATGGATAAATAACTGAATCAAAAATTAATATTATAAAGTTCTTTATCTTACGGTAAACTTATCGGTAAAGAGGACTATCATGTGAAAGCCATCGTTACAGTTAATTTCTTCTTATGGTGAATTTAACGATAAAAAGGATTTTTAGCTTATAAAAATTTCAGACAATAAAGTTCTTCATCTTATGGTGAACTTATCGGTAAAGAGAGCTATCATGTATAGAAATTATAACAGGAAAGTTCTTTTTATGGTGAACTTAACGGTTAGGAGGACTATCATCTTACAGAAATAAAGAAGGTAAAGTTCTACATCCTATGGTGAAATTATTGATGAAGAGGAATATCATCTTATAGAAATTCAGACAGTAGTCCTTCATCGTGTTTTGAACTTAACGGTAAAGAAGACTATCATCCTATACCTTTTTAATAAATAGTCAAAGTCATAGTTCAATTATCTGCCACAGATACAAAGGCCCTATGCTATTTTACTAAGGACTAATTAAATAAATATAGTCTTACTTTAATTTACTGGTAAATAAAAGGCCGTAACGTGACATACCAACTAACATAAGGTAAACCTACTACTACGTAAGGAGCAATTTAGTTCGATCAAAAGCTCTTAGAGTAAGTAAGAATGATGTAAGAAGGTACATATTTGTTTGGCCTTATTAAATCAGTAAGAACAATCCAATGCAAATAAACTCAGTTTCAATCTATTACCCTCATTGATAAGAACTCCGCGAACGAAACTGAATCACTGCCGGGAAACGAATCAGTGCTCTAGTGACCTTCCTCTGTTTTCTTAGGACGGTCCATTAAGTCGTAAATTCCAATAGCTATCGAGGAAATTCTTTCCTTTTAAGAATTTCGGTTCTTTTGATATCCGGGAACGTTAAAAGGTAAAGAGCTACAATCGACAAATGTTCTACTGAAATCTGAAAATATTCATTGTGTTTCTGTGACCGGACTCTTGACGAGTAAGTAATGAAACATGGGTGCGTACTCATTGTTCAATCGGCAGAGTGGCTTGAAAGGAATAAGTTAAGATTTATTTATAAACAAAAAGATATTTCTTATTTATATGAAAGGAAATACGGAAAAAGAAGGTGTCTTCTAGACTTTTGTATTCGGAAACGTCGTCGTCACTTACCATCGGGTGTGATTTTTTTCAAACGATGGGCTTGTTGATCAAAAAAAACAATGGTAGAATTTTGGACTTTCGTGGTTTGTTAAGACTGACAGTCGTTATATACTGGTCAAAGCATCAGCTATATTAGTTTTAGTCTCGCTTTATTTCCATAATCTCTTTCTAGATTGATGCATTTTACGATTTGCTGTCTCAACTCAGAAACAAGGCTAAGAAATATGAGACGGAGAGGTAAGTATAAGCTGAAATGAACTATATATATAACTATATAATACGTGGTGACTAAAATCTTAAATGCATTTTATATTCTTAAAGTCCAGAAACATAGTCCGGAAAGATCAATGCAGATAAACCTTCTACTTCAAATAAAAAAAAACCTTGATTTCTTTGCGTATTTAAAAATAAGATCCAAAGTTTTCAGCGACAAACAATCATATCACTAATCCGTGTGTTTACAAAACTCAGGGAACATTTAATATTTATATTTTGACAACACCCGGCTCCCATTTTTTACTTGGAAGAACAAGAGAATCCCAGATAAAATACGGCTGTAGGTAAAGCTTGCGACGTGCTATACACGACAGGCGGTTTATTTATGTCCTCAATATTTCACAAACCATAAAACTTCTTCGTCTTGAAAATAGGACCGTTTTATGTTAATAGGTTTTTTGGATTTCGGCCCAGGACGAAATTTAATTGGCAAAGTTTTGAAGTGAATTATTGAGGAGCCTTTTGGACAAATTGATAAGTTACAATTGAGTGTAGGTTTTATTTCAAGTTATAAAAGAGCTGATTTTATTATTTGCGATGAAGAAACTTGTATTGAAGAATTAAAAGCATTGGGCAAAATGAGAAATATCTATAGAAGCTCATTCATTTGTTTATTACTCGACTTTATAATTAAACAATTTGGCTAATGCGAATTAAAGAGAATGTTCGTTTCTAATCCGCCATTTTCCCATACAATGGGAAAGTAGTCGAATAATCCGACATTGTTCTATTCACGAGCACAGTATTCAGTGTTCTTTCAACAATGAATATTGTATTTTCACAAAATGGACGCTATGTGAAAATTAGGACTCTCGGGTTTTGAAAGTGGCGCTTGATTTTACTGTTGAATATGCATGAGTATAAAATTTAGCACTATTTACGTTTGAGAGAACTATTAAATTTGTTTTATATTAGCTTAATATAACTTTGAAATTTATAAAATTCGAACATTTGAAAACTCTTTGGAATAAAAACATAACACCACATAAATATTAGGCTAGAATATTGTGAGAGGTATAAAAAGAGCACTCATTAGCTGCGTTTTGATAAGGTGAGAATGATTTCAAAAGAGGACTCTCACCTAACTGCTGGTCTTAGGTCTAAAGGAAATAAAGCACTTGACCTTGACACGTTTTTGGACTTGTCTACTAAAGTAAGTTTGTAAGTTTATGTTACATTGTAAGGGCCCTCAGAATGTGCACGACATTGAAGAACACGGCGGAGAAGAAAAACGAAATAAAATGAACGTAAGGGAAATATGAGTTATACACAAATCTAAATTAATCTACAGATTTCTATTATCTGTATACCATTTACGTTTCCCATTTTTTACTAAATTTCTACTCGCCTACTAGTGTAGTAAATCCCATCCCTCAATTCAATATGCGCCATCAAGCAACAGCTTGACCGGAAACAGGAATAACACACCCGACCAATTCTATTACGGTCCATATTGTCGAGGATATAATGCCTATAACCCTATAATATAGTCCTTTCAATAAAAGTCTCGCCTTTTGTAGCCCTTAAATAGATATTCTACCCTTTACTCGAATTAAATTATGGACTATATTTTTCGAGTTTGCTTCCTTATTATTGCCTTGGACTTTTATCGTCTAACTTTTTAGGTTTGTTAGTAGGTAGGTATATAGATAAAGTTGAAACTTTTCAGTAGTTTTGAAAGACACGATCAAAGTAAGTCATCGTCTTAACATTATTATGTTTTAAAATAGAAAAAACATAGGTAGAAAAAAGGCAAGTTTTATAATGAAGGAGTAAATCTAAAATCTATATGTTGCCGGTGTGACCTTCCCTCACCATCTAATAAGTGAAGGCTATTTCAACCTAAATACATTTTACCTGAGATTCGGCGGACCCTTTCAAAGAGATAAGAAAAGAAGTGCTCAGCTGAAATCCTGCGTGATTAAAGGAAAATTGAGAGGTTATTGGACGAAGATGAAAAAAGGAAATATGTTCCGTGTTGAAGTTATTGTACTGACGAAGAGTATTAATAATTAAATGTATCATATGTGGTTGGTGTTATAAAACAGTGTTCGTTTGACGGTAAAGCATTTTGCTATTAAAAAGTAGCTTTTTGAAACATTTTGAGAAAATTTTGTTACCATGACATCGGGTTGCGTACTTTTTTCTACCGAGTACATTGTTTTAAGAATATATGTATTACTCAGTGATCGTTAAATCGACTAGTTTTCGAAAGCAAGGTATTCTAAAGCTCTATCTTTATCCTTAAATTTAATAAGTTTGGTTCCAAAGTTCTAACCTAACTTTAACGTAGGTTTTGCAAGAATTCAAAGTTGTACAGAGCAGTCTAGACCTGTACCTATGTCTTTCTAGAACTTCGGACACGTTTCGTTTGGTAGGCAAATCTAATTTTTATACGGAACTCTTGGAAAACTATCGATCGCCTTGCATTTCTTATGTAAAACACCGGATAAAATGTCTATGTTGTGAAAGGATAATAGAGAGAGGTAAAATGTACAGTTTTGCTTAGTTAGAAAGATTATCCTAACCTGCGTGTTAATCAACATATTTTAGATGACTACCTACCTATCTATTTTTGTAGAGCTAGAAGAGTGGCTTCCAAGAATTCTGTCTGTATGTGTGTGTGAAGCTATCTTTAAAACACTCACGAATATTTATATTACACATACCGCAATGTTTGAAAACGAAAGTTTTCAATCAGTGCGTCCTACCCGTAATGACCTACGGAGCAGAGACGTGGACACTCACGGTAGGGCTGGTCCACCAGTTCAAAGTCGCCCAGCGAGCTATGGAAAGAGCTATGCTCGGAGTCTCTCTGAAGGATAGAATTCGTAACGAATACATCCGACAGAGAACCAAAGTTATCGACATAGCTCAAAGAATTAGCAAGCTGAAGTGGCAATGGGCCGGCCATATCTCGCGAAGAACCGACAACCGTTGGGGTAAACGTGTTCTTGAGTGGAGACCGCAATTCGGTAAACGTAGTGTAGGACGCCCTCCGGCCAGGTGGGATGATGATCTGCGAAGGACTGCTGGCAGATGCTGGATGCGTCAAGCTGAAGACAGGGCGCTATGGCGCTCATTGGGGGAGGCCTATGTCCAGCAGTGGACTAATATAGGTTGATGATGACTTAGGTTATCCAAATAGTTATAGTTAAAATTTATCATTTAAAAATTCTTCAACAGCGTATAACATTTAGAAATAAGGTAGGAAACTCTTAGAGTTTTATATGAAAAACTCATCGAAATATTTTTTAAAAAGAAAGGCTTTTATGGAGCTTGGTTTTGGTTCCACATAGCTGTTACAAAGACTACATAAGACCAAAATATGCTAACTTTCATTAGAAAAATCTAAGAAGCATTCCATCCTTGGAATCAGCTTTATATTGCTCCTAAATCACAAATTGTTCCAAGGGGTAATATAAATTCACCTTTTGAGTATAATGGGAATTTCAAGCAACCGCCTGGAAACTCTTTTGATCTTGAGAATTTTGAAACGCTATGCAAAAGGCTTAGTAGCTACCTCGGTTAGGAGCCGTTCAAAGTTTGCCTTAAGTTTTGAACTTTACTTCAGAGACTGTATTATCATCACCACCATAGAACAGCCCCGATTCTCTCTTGAGTTCAAATTAAATTTGAATGGCGAATAATAACTATAATTTTTATCATACTACTTCACATTACTTACAAAACACTACTTTTGATATACATAGAGAAGAACCATTCCGATGTAATAATTCTTGTACTTAGCTTAGTTAGTATTAGATACTGGTTGTACGATCTGAAAATATTTGTTTAGGGTTTTCTTGTTGTTTTAAGTAATAATAAATAAATAAACATAGAACACGTATGTACAAACGTACAATACCTACATACTTTATTAGTACCCACAACACAAGCTCTGCTTAGCTTTTGGCTAGATGATGCTGTTTGGAGCTTTATTTATTATTTTTTAAAAGTGATAACCTTTTTTCACCATTCATTCAAATGCCATAGTATATTGTGTAGGTATCAGCTATATACTTGCAATTCTGAGATTTGCACCAACATTTTTTCTTTAAATTTTGCTCGGTTCTCATAAAAAATCTTTTCAATCATTCCGCAGCAGAAAACACAAGTTTTCAAGTTCCCGCAATCCAGAAAATCTTCAGCAACGTTAAAAAGTGAAAAACATGAAGTAGGTTTGATTGTCGAAAAAAGTAGGGATTCCATAAAGAGGTGCATTCGAAAAGTGCAGAGTCCGCGGCTACCGTGCGGTGCGGCGGCAGTCTGAAACCCACCTCTGAAAGGGCATTCACTAAATGCAAGCATTTCTTTACCTTTTATAACTCGAAAAGACGCGGAACTCATTCCTTCCAAGATTTTGTTCTTTTTCTTTCCACAATCATTAATTTTTTTCGGTGGGGAGCGTTTTTTAGCGCTGCCAACTGTACTCTGTATAATGATACAATTTTAAGATTCTGAGAGGTAGGCTCAGATAGAAATCTGCTTTTAATTTTGAAAGGGTTTTCGGGACTTATTTTAACAGGGACAGTTTTCAGATCTACGAAAGCGCAAGGCAAAATATTATGAACTAGTGAGAGCAAAACTTTTAATGTCAAAGTGTGTCGTTGTTTTACAAAAAATATTTTGCATTGCCATTCAACATGGCAATGCTGCCAGCATTCTGGGCACTCTACCTTCTGGTGCCGGCTTAGTTTTTTAGAAGTTTGTTTTTATTGTAAATACTAGCTGTCATTAGTTATTTTGTTATTGTTTCAATACCTATTTAATAATAAACCCATTACAGTAAAAAGATAGCAAAATACTTTATTGCACATTGTAAAATATATGTTTATTTGGCATAGTCTCAGAAAATACCATTTCACAGAACTCTATAGAACAAATCTATGTACCTATCTTAAATAAAGAAACGTTGTAAGTAAACAAAACAACTTTAGGCACCGTTTCCTCTCGATTTGATTTTCTAGAACTGTTTCCTTCACGTAGTTGGCGCTACTGGCCATTTTCTTGCAATCTCTTGAGCCGTTATATTCACCCCAGTTCTGAACCGAGAGCACAATAAAGTATTGATTACACCATTCGTGGATTCTCTCTCTATTAAACTTTAACAATAAAGGCAGGTTTTTATAACTTCAGTTGTTTTCTTGCAAGAACTCCTTGGGTTGCTCTTGGGTTCTCGTATAAGAGTAAGTTAAGGTATTGGTGGCTTGTACCGAAGGAATTTGTACACTTCGTTGCACTTATATGTACACTTGAGGACTTATGCAAGAACCACTTTGATTTACATTATTTCGATTGATTTGTCTTATTATCTAGGAGTCCGTAATCTATGAAACCCATAGTAGAATACTAGTGTTACAGGGCGGCAACATGCATTTCTCTATCATTCGTTTTAATTAATGTTTATCTAAGCATCTTGTTTGCAGTTTGTATATCGATAATTACCTAAGTTTTGTTCTTAATTTATAGTTAAATTTTGCTAATCTGTATTACCGTTACTAAAAAATAAAAATATTTCATTTCATAAAATGTTCGAAGAATACAAACCCTTTTCCCAATTTTCATTTTCATTGTTTTCACTTTATTGTGGTGTGTTATGTGTGCGTGCTGTCAAAAGAATATTTAAGTATAAAAATTGTTGGAAACAAATTCTTTTTTTTTTGTTGTTGTGAAAATTTATGTCGTTCTAATATTTTGTCCCTTACCACCCTACTAAACTTTAGTTCAAATCGCAGTCTGAGGTTTGTCATTTTACCTTCTTCGGACTATAGCGTCGTTAGAACTATTAAAATACCCAGAGTGCGAGAGATTACACACTACATTTTTTTAATTTATTTAAATAATACATTTATAAAATTACAAGCAAAGGAATAGAAAAATTACAACTAGTATTTACAATTTATAAAATAGATATAAAAGAGAAAATGTGAAAATGTGTGATCAAGAGATTTATGTAACTACAAGAACTACGAAGCTGAAATTTTGAATAGAGGTTCCTTTTAGGACGTAAAAACCCGCTAAGAATGAATTTATGAAAATTCGTATTCTTAGGTAGCTAAATGGGTCAATGGAGTATTACTAAAGTCCAAGCAAATAAAATCGCAAGCGGATCAGCTAGTAAGTTTATAAGTTTACTTTTATAAATATTCTATTCCTTTCTATAATAAATGTAGCTTAACTGATCGAATAATTGTCGGAAGCATCCCACAGAGTCCCAAGTAGCCTGCATTGCCCCGCTGTATGGCAATGCTGATGCGTTGCTGCAATAATTGATTGACTTCCGTATACGAACCAAATCTAGACGCCAAAAAAGAGCACTTTATTGTCTCTGAAATAAAGCCTTTGAGCAATCACCGTCACGTTTGAGAAACAGTGCAATAATATTTCTCCCATTCTTATGATGAGCGCGAATGTATGGCGGGACGAGATAAAGAAATTACACCGTGTGGGGAGTTGTTTTATTACACCTCGTTACCGCGGGTCGAGAACATTGGAGATATTCTTGTGACAGAAATTACAGTATTTATCATTATAATAACGCACGTGGTGGACGTGCAGCAAACACAAGAAAGCCTTTTCAACCAACTTAAAAAAATTAGATTCTCGATACAAAAATATGATTTTTTTAAATCCTCTGAACGTTTTTCACGTTAAAACGTTTTGATGTGTCTTTCTTTTTCAGTAGTTTTACGGTATTCTTCTTGTTTTTCTTTAGGTTGAAAGAATTCGACGGAAAATTAATAGGCCGTCGGTTATTTTCCAAAAAGTTGAAGAACTGATAGTATTGATAAAATTTTAAAATTACATGTAAACCTGTCTATCTTATCATTTTAGCTATACCTCTAAGTTTGGAAATCTTGCAAGGTCAAGTCCTGACCTACTTTAGGGACCTGATGGTCTGATGTGTGGTACATAATTATTAAATGAAGTCCATGGAGTCAGACAGAACAGATAAACCCTATCAGGTAGAAAATAACTCTATGACCTCCAAGAAAAATCATATGACCAGTATTATATTAGCATTAAACATACAATAAAATAACACTGACGCAATGAAGATTACTCGAGCAACTGTGAATATTTTTCTTCAATTATGCTCTTAATGTTTCCTCAATGGAAGAATTTGAGCTTTTGCCAGCACAGATGTTCAACACATCTGCTATTTTACGATTTTTAATTCATAAACATGAATTAATGTGAGAAATGGGGAGAGTCAACACCGCTTTCCTTCTAAGGGATATTTTCACTGTTATGGAATTTATGAAACCCCTTGGAATTGTATTATCTGCTGTATTAGATGCTGTGAGAATTGTTCTGCAATGTTTGTTAATTTCGATCAACATTATGTTATTACCTGCTTAAGCAAATAATTATTTTAGAAAACTATTTTAATTAATTTATTTTAATAACCTTAATGGTAAAGTTGGGGCCAAAACCAACAGCCAGTGATCACAGACGATGAACCCTATATTAAATAACTTTTCAATAACTTTTATGACGGTTTCTAATTATACAGAAATTTGAAACTGCGTTCTGAAATGAAAATAGAGAACATTTGGGTTAACTGGTAATAACTAGAACTAAGCAACAGTTTTAATCTTGTTATCAAAGTTTTGATATAAAATAAAATAAAAGTTACTTTGTAATGATATGCATTTACACTTGGATTCAGTGTTTTCTTATACATCTTACTCAATTTTGTACACTTCTAGAAGTGGAATGTAATGGGAAATAAATATTGATTTATAATATGAATCGAAATTTTTACTTTTAAATACTTACCTATAGCGCGCATACACAATATGTTTTTTTTGCAATATGTTTAAAAGATAAAGTTACAATAACAATGAATTACTTAAATAAATAAAAGAAATTAAAAAAAAGATGAATTACTTTTCCTGTAAGAGAAACGAGCAGAGCCTCGAGCCTTATATAGTCCTTACTAATATTATAAATACAAAAGATAGTATGAATGTATTGATGTTTGTTCCTCTTTTATGCAAAAAGTAATGAAAGGATCGGTCTGAAATGTGGAAAGGTGGTAGTTCTCGTCCTATAGCACAGGCTACATTTCGTCCCTTATGTCAGTTCCCATGGAATAGAAATAGCCTTGAAACATTTCCATAGAAACAGAGCGTGAAAAGCAGCAGGCGGATGCTTGTATTCATCACTACATAGTATAAAACAAAGTCGCTTTTTCTGACCCTATGTCCCTATATCCTTGTCCTTTTGAATGCTTAAATCTTTAAAACTACGCAAGGGTTTTTGATGCGGTTTTTTTTAATAGATAGATTGATTCAAGAGGAAGGTTTATATGTATAATACAAATTCTATAGTTATTGGTTATTCAATGAAAATTTGCTCTACCACAAACATAAGACCCTCTATCTTACAGCATAATCAAACCTTACAGCATCGGAGAAGATAAATTAAGTCTTTTTAATAATTAACCTTGAAGAAGTAGATACATACTAAAAATTGAATTAGGTATAGGTTTAGAAACCTTGTCCTTCTGAAGCTATTTTAAGCTGAGCTGGTGATAGTTAAAAAATATTTATTTAGGATGAACGGAAACATAATAAAGTTAAAATACAATGGAAGCGCAAAGCACCTCCCAGCAGCCAAACTCTATATATTATAAAGTTAGTAAATTGATCTAAGCCAATTTCACCAAGCAGAAAACGTAGTTAAGAATTTTATAAACTACGTTTTCTGCTCCATATTATGGATGTATGTAAAGATGTATGGATATTTGTTAACACCAAAAGCTACTTACTGAATGGATTGGACTGACATTCCGAATAGACGTAGCTCTTGACCTAGAATAAAACATAGGGTAGTTTTCATCTCATAAATCAGTTCCCTGACATAGAAAGAAGAAAGAGAAGAAGAAGAGAGAAACTTTTGATAGAAATAAAGAGTACAAAGCCACGGGCAGATACTTGTTATTGGTATAGTTTTTCTTTTAAGTAATAAGCGTTTAATCCATCTTTTTTTTCTTACAGTGTATAACGTATATTTTTAAAACTATGTATTTTTAAAGACGAATGATGTTTTCCCGTTCTAGTTAATACATTATATTCATTTAAAATGATAATAAATAAATAATAAATTTTTAAGAATAGATTAGATAAACTCAGTTATTAGTAAGTTTAGATTAGATGGAATTTTTTTAAGTAAATGCAGCTAGGACTCAATGCTTGCCCATGGTGTGAGTGCAAACACTAAGCGAATCAATTGGTTAACAAACTTTTGAACATAATCTGTCAGCCAAGACTTTGTTGGTAAATTTAGTAAGAGTAAAAAGTTTTGTGAGGCAATATTGCGAATACTACGTCAGCTCTTTCTTGTTTTCGTGAAATACTGTGCTTGCGATGTGATGAGTTTGTCTGAATTGAATGAAACGAGCAAACAAATTGTTTGAGCTTGATTTGATTTTCTTTACTCTAGTAAAGCTTGCAAGCTTGAAGATTTGCTTGAAATTTAATTTTCTAAATGAATTTGTTGAATAATATTTTTAGGTAGGTACACCAAATACGCAAACATTGCTTTTTGGTAACTTGACTTCTTTCGGCTAAATTTAATATAAAAATAAAAAACTGACATTAGCATTAAATATAAAAATATATTAAAAAGGAATAGAAACAAACTAAAACTTTTTTACAATTGAAACTATTGAGCTGACTGAAGACAGGTTGCAAACAGTCTAGAGGTACAGAATAGATAGGTAGAGGTAACTCAACTAATCCATATCAATACCAGTCGGATGCGTTTCCAAGACACTGCTGACTGCATTACCCCGCTGTATAACAATGCTGATGCACTGCGCCAGAAACTCACCAGCTCTCGGTCACGTGTCGTATTGAGTAGATACTCAGATACTTTTAAAAACCCGGAATGACTTCGTACCCACGGTCCTAGGGTCTTATTTCCCGGTAGTAGGCCAGTATCGATTTACAGTAATAATTAGGTTCAAGACACAGATTCTACGTTATTAATTTTTGATTAATAAAATAAATTGAGTAATATTTCAACCTATGCTGGAAGCACTAACTCATGTCGTACGTTTGTTTCACTTCGAAACTCTTTCGATATTTTCGACGTCTGGAAACTTCGACCACGCTTGAAAATTATGAAGCAACGGAAGTTCATAACAGTCTTAAGACATTTTTACTTTAATAGTAGTCGACCACTTAGAGTGAGGAGCGAAGAGATCCCAGAAGTTAAGCAATTAGTGAGCTCGCTCTACAGTGCTGTGAAGAAAGTTCAATCATCGTGTAATCTTGAAAATGTAGCCAAGAAATCAAGAGAGACCTAACAAAACTATTGCTGTAAACAAAGTATCATGAAATACAATGCACTTTTTTGCCCACGCAGAAGAAAATAAAATACGGGAAATGAAAAGTAGCTCAGTAATCTTGCTAAGAGCAATGTCTTCTAGGCAACCTTGCGATAGACACAATACATTTAAGAGCCCATATATAGATGGTTATTCATACTTAATACCTACCTAATATATGAAGGACGAATGTCACACTAATATTAAAAATGCGAAAGTTTAAATGGATGTTTGTTAACTTCTTCCAAAAACTACGTCCGCTACAACAGCTACAGCTACAACACAGATGAAAGAACGGTGTCAAAATATATCGAACATTAATAGAACCTTAGATGCTTACAAATAAAAAAATAAGAAGCTTTAAAGAAGGCTCGACCAGGATTATTGGTTGGATAGGAACATTCTGGCAGGCATTGAAGATTGTTTTAAATCAATGTTTCTAAAGATGGTAAGTTATACAATTCTGAGTGTATTAGCTATAAAATTTTTAAGCTGTGGTCTCAGTCAGACAGCAATTAAGGAGAAATGGTATTTGAAAGCAGAAAAGGTAGAAATAATTCAGCCAATAACAGGGCGAGTTTACTCGTTAGCTAAATTATTCATTAACTGCTAATGGCCGAAATATATCAAGGGCTTCTGATTGCAATGCGAAATGCAAGAATACTTGAGAACTATCTTGTTGTCAACTGCATAAACTGGTTATGTTTTGAGCAGATAGCTTCCTCAGATTATTCTTCCGATTAATCTTTTCAAAATAAAAGTTCTATTCAATAATACCGTTTTAGGTTTCTGTGTTCAAAAAAGGATGCTAAAGAGATTTAAATTCTACTCAGGCTACTTCATCTGTCTTAGCTATACGTCACAGGCTTCCGTCTCATAACCGTAAAATATTACACACAATTCGCGTATGTATATAACATTATATTAAATATATCAATTAGGTATCTAGTACCCATAACACAAGCTTTGAGAAGCTTACTTTGGGGTAAGATGGTGCTGTGTGGATTTTCCAACATTATTTATTTATTTATCTAATAATGGCCACGAAAAACTGAAAAAAAACATACTTATTTAAATCTACTAACAAGATGGCAAACAAGCATGCGACCCGCCTGATAGAAAGCGGTAACCGAAATGTATGGAAGCATACAACATCTTACTTCTATGACTGGGTTTTCAAAAATGAAAGATTAGGTAGATACTCACTGGAAAAATGCTATAACTGAGCTTATCAGCTCCAAATTCCATAGAAATATTGGTTCCTTTATAAAAATGTGTATGGCGATACAAAATGCCTCAATAAGTTAGTATAAAATAACGTGTCGAACACCATAAGCAAGGATGATTTATTTAGGCGGGTTTCAGCCTATGTCGGGTCGAATCGAGAGTTTATACCATTAATATTCATTTCCGACGGAACTTGTTCGCGCTTATTACATTTTATCTTACAATATGAATGAAACTAAAATTTAATATTGTTTCATTAGATAACAACATCCTTATCCTTACTATTTATTATAAACAATTAAATTTATAATAAAATCTAAAAAAAAATTTAAAAAAATTAAAAATAATCGTTGTTGCGAATATCAGCACATCAGCATCCGCATTTATTGATTCTGATTTTCAATGCTGATGTTCGAGTGGCGACATGACCCGAAGGGGCAGGGCTTAAAGCGTTCGGCTTGTTAAAGGGTTCTGAAAAACAGTTATTTTTTTGTGATTAAACACGCACTCGGCCATATTCAGCAGCAGCATCCGCTGATGTGTCTAAAAACGGCATCAGCAACAACCCTGGTACTATTCTTACTTTTTCACGCAAAAACTACCTACTGAACGGATTGGACTGCAATTAGTGTGAAGACGAAGTTCTAGCCCTTGAATAAAACATAGGCTTTTCATCTCATAAATCAGTTCCTATGAGACATAAATAGCTTTGACATGTGTCCATAGAAACAACACATGTGAAGCCGCGGGCATATACTAACAAGTCTATACTTCTCTTTTCACTTTGTAATGGTCCATACAGAGTTATTATGAAAGGTACTATAAAATCTAATTGTTTGTTTGAATGTATGAGTTTTATACCTCATACTTAAATTTTTATTAACAACGAAAATTACAAGCAAGGAATAGAAAAATTACAACTAGTATTTGCAATTGACACCATTGAGCTAACTGCAGACGGTTGCAAACAGTCTAAAGGTAGCTCAATTGATCCATGTCAATACCAGTCGGAAGCGTCCCCAAGACACTGGCTGCATTACCACGCTGTATGGCAATGCTGATGCGCTGAGCCAGATATTCACCAGCTCTCGGGTCACGCGTCGCATACTATAACAGATAATAATTTTTATAATAATATATGTCAAAATGTGTATAAAAATGAAATTAAGCTAGTTACTAACCGTAGTTCTTACGATTACTTTCCCCAAAAGAAAAATAAAAAACGAAAACAAGCACCTCATTTAATCTAAAACGCAACTTTGACAAGGATTAATTACAGGAACTTCCTGTCAAACCGGAAACCGAACGGTCACCGCTATTTCCGCTTACTCTTCAATTTAATTTGATCCCCTCCAACCCGACCGCAATATGCCATGAGCTTCTTATAAACTCCTTTCGATCCCTCCCTTAGCTTTGAAGGTAGCTTGGTATAGAAACGGACTCTTGAGACCTCCTAATCCAAACCAAATTGATTCTTTGTTTAGGGTATAGAGCAAACGAGGATACATATTAACAATCCATAATCTATCAATCTATTTAGGTGCATAGATAAGAAGTCAAAGTTAAGTTACAAAAAGTAGGTATTTATGTGAAATAGTTAAGCTAACTGCAGTCTAGTACAAATAATATACGGGTTGTACATTATTTTATACGGGTTGTACATTATTTGTACTAGTGAATGTACAGAATGAAGCCAATTTAATAAAAATCAGAAAAATAGGACGACATAATTTTTATTTATCATCATAAAAGAAATTTCCAATTTAATGTTAGAGAAACCTTAGGGGAATTTGCCTTTTAACAAGATTGATTCTTTCGCAAAATTTATATAAAATACATAACCCATTTACCCGTTTATTTTTTATTATTCATAGAAAATATTTATAAGACTCGGAACATAATGCGTTGATTTAAGGACAGGAATCGAACTGGCAATCTCCAGCTTCGGACCTTCGCTGCGCCACAAAGGTCGTCAAAAACGTAGTATTTAATATTTCCACACTAACCTACCATCACTTAAAAAGAGTCTTGCAAGAAGAATCATGTTTTACGCTGAATCGAATCCCAAGGAAAACTATTTACAGAACTTGTTAAAATATACTTTACTATTAATGGGATCTTTCAGATAAGTTTGGTCGTTAATCAGTCAGATACTTTGAGATCTTTGCCGAGCAAATTGAAATTAAAACTATGCAGACTTTGCTCTCAACTTTACTTACAAACCTTAATTAGCTCGTGTAAACAAAGTCGATGATGTAATTCCTTTATTATTTACACTAGACTTCAATAAGATGACTGCAAACGGGTTAGCATGTTTTAGGGGTCGCAAATAAGTCCTTTGATACCGCGAGCAGGAACTCCTTTAACTTAGTGGTCACTTAAGTGACCCATCATTAAGAAAATTCGCTCTATTTGATAATATATCTAACACCACAATTGCGTATCCTTGTCCCCGGGTAGCATTAAAACATCCAAGTTACTCCATGAGCTCAGTTATTCAGGTATGTTTATTCACACAAAACATGGTAAATGACATTGGAATAAGACATTCGTGCTGCATATTTCCAGATTACAGACATGTGATATTATTATGATTAATACCTACTACTCCTCAAACTATAGTTACTTTAGAAGTCATCTTCCAGCAACAAAATAAGGAAATGGCTCCATCTGAAAACATCAAAGGGAAATAGAAACAGTAATTCCCCACGGCCGACGTAACTGCGTATCCATCCTTTGTTTCTTTAAACGGTTCCAATAAAAATGCAAATGGCCCTGTGCGTCCAAATGCGAAACTAGTTTATTTAGTTTTCCGCTTTTATTTATTGTCACCTGGAATTTGTTTTAGAGTTTCAGCTTAGTTGTTTGACGTCCGATGTGGCGCGGCGGGTGAAGATCTGCCTGCGACGCAGGAGGTTGCGGGTTCGATTCCCGTCTTCAGAGAATGTTTGTACGATCTGCAAATACTTGTTCCGTGCTTCTGGAGGTTTAAATAAAAACATTAATTAGTCTATTAAGTGTATTGTATGAGGTATATCAGTCATCTAGTACCCATAACACAAGCTCTGCTTAGCTTGGGGCTAGATGATGCTGTTTGGATTGTCCAGCATAATTTGTTTATTAGTAGTATTCTATTCCGGGGTAGAGTTGCCTTCAATCGATAGGGAACCTCTTATTAAATTCCAAGTTAAATTTGAAAAACAGAATCTCGAATACGAGTTTTTTAATTCCAGTATAGGTATTTGTATAGAATGTATCAAATCATATCAATACATAATCATCATCAACGCAAAATCAACCTTCAGATATATAACCAGGAAGGAAAGTATCAACTTGTAGTGCATTTAGTAGCATACATATGCAAAAATAAAAGACGAAATAGCCACAAAATAATTTCATGGATGCAAAAATCACTGTGACTCAAAAACAAAATAGCAAAGTCTGCTGTATCTTGCTTCAGCATCTACCTACGTATAACACAGCGAAAAAATATTAAAAGCTTCTCAAAGATACTCTGGCTGTAATCACGTACAAGAGGAAGGTACAACAAGTGTAGTTCTTTGTGTGATGCCGACATGCATGATACAAGGTTTAGTTTCGCCTGCAACCCTGCGTCAAGCATCCTTCACATTTGGATGCGCCCATCCTAAAACTTGAGAGGTTATTCTGTAAGTTTGGTAGCTCAGCTGAATTGACTTACTTAGGTCTACTTTTGCCATACTCTTTGAAGGCATCATATTACCAGACTAATTAATATACGCGAGGTTTTCGTTAAAATGAATGGATGTATGTTTTTATTTCTACACGCCAAAACCAATGAGCAGATCGTCCTGAAATTGGACTCAAATGCAGGCTGATATGCGACAGACGTTACAGATTCTCCAAAATCTGATGGATTAATTTTTAGAACGTTCGCTTGTCGAGCATAATTTCTATTCTGTGTAAAGTCCATGAACGAATCACTAGAACTATAATTTTATTTCCATGTCTAACAATTGTTGTCAATGTATTTGAATTTTAAGATTACATATTATACCGTATTTTTACGACATATTTTATAAATTTAAATGGATTTGACCAATAATAATGCATTTCTGTAACACAGGCTACTTATGCATTATATTAGGTTTTTAATAAACTTAAGTTTCATAGAATAATAATTGTTGACTTGGAATAACATAAACATAATATAGGCTATTTTTTATCCTGGAAACAATGCACGCGAGAAACTGCGGGTAACACATCACTACATAGTATAAAACAAAGTCGCTTTCTCTGTCCCTATATCCCTATGTCCCTTTGAATGCAACAACGCAACTGATTTTGATGCGGTTTTTAATAGAGACAGTGATTCAAAAGGAAGGTTTATACGTATAATAAAACCGTGCGAAACCGGGGCGGGTTGCTATTTACAAATAAATCATTCTTCTTTTCGATAAATTTTCCAATCAAAAGCAATTAGGTTAACAAAAATAGGTTATTTTGTTGTATATCAGGTACGGCATGTATTTTATAACTGCTCTGACACAAAACTGCTACCATAGAAGCTTTTATAAAAATTATAACCAAGAAACCAGAGTAATGATAAAACTTTAAGGGTGCATTTTCACTAAAGGTAAATTTTTTCGATAACCAGCATCAGTTCGCCGGTTATTTTCCCACAGTCATAAAACTTTCAAGAATACCCCCTGCCATTGTTGCAAGTTCGCTAATGTCACGAGAAATAAGACTAAAACAGGCATATTAAGATGAGAGCTGCCTTTGAAGAGCTGCGCCAAAAAGAGTGGTAGACGATGGTACTCCACTGTGCCTTCCATTGTTGCGTCAGGCTTTACTTACATGCTACGTTTGAGATATATTATGTCTATGTTCTTTTGATATTTGGCTGTCGTATAGATGAACATATACACTTTTTCGCACGTTGCGATTTTGAATGATAATGATAGTTGATCATTCAACTAACTTATAACTTAACGTAAAGGTCGTTCAGTTTTACTCAATAACACTTTGGATGCCCACGACGCACTTGTCGTAGAGGACTACGGTAGTGACTATAGGCGAGCTGGACAGTAAATGTCATAATCCTTATCTTCCTCAAAATATCTAACTTTAAAATCCGTATGAAAACAGGCAATAGTTCCGTAATACTGTTTTTCACATTTAATTTAATATTTTTTTGTCAATGCGGCTATTTCACTTGATTATAGATAGTTTAAATACCTAATAAAAACAAAATAAAACTTGTTTCAAAATTAAAAATTACTTTATTCATTTACTTAGCACAGAAAACATAATATATTCAAATATAAAGAGATAAAAATAAGGTCTAGACTGTATCCCTAAATATATAATTTACAAAATATAATGTACCTACCTACCTACACAACCAATTCAAAGTACAGTAGGTAAAGTACTAAGGAAGCAAAATAACAATTGGGAATTAAAATAAGAAGGGCATGTCATAATAATCAACGTTGTTGATTCGTTCATAATATCCGGTATTGTATCCATTAACTAGCGAAGCCATCTATAATTCAAGTAGGCGCTACTATCAACAACCACAATTAAGCGAAACCGGCAAACGAACATTTGCCAAACAACTTTCCACTTATTTGTTACACTAACAACGACAATTGCGTTAATAATTAACTAACAAATCTAATTCGGTTATTTTGGGTACGGTTAATAATTTAGTTTATGCAAATCCAACCTCTAATTTTGGTTTGTTTTAGAGATTTGAGGGTGAAAGTGCCACAATTGTCGATGAATTTCAATTCAATTCTTGGAATCCGAATGAATCTCCGCAAGAAACCTTTAATCACAAAAGTTTACATAAAGAGCTAAGAGCTTATACTTAACGAACCGAAATACAAATTTTGATAATAAATACTTTCGTAGAAATCTCCTGTTACTTTTTATGTCCCCGATATGCAGCCAGAAACGACCATACGAGTGGTTATTAAAATATGAAAACGTAAGCAAAATGAAACAAAAACAGCTAAACAGACGCAGTAAATGTCAGCACAAACCAGACCCTCATAAATGTGATGGGTTTCAGAAACGGTCATCCCCCGCGTCTGACTACACAAATAATTAATAGAAATCACTTTCATTATTGGAATATTGATTTGGAATGCTGGATTCTGGTTAAAACGTGATGACAACGCAGAATATTCGATTCCCTGATAGTTCTAAACCGAAATAGTGATTGTGATTTTAAAATAATGTTATATTCAATACAATTCAAAGACCTCTCTAGATCAGTTAACGTCGATCCGATTGCGACGCAGAATGTTGCGAGTACGATTCCCGTCTTGGGTTAAACAGTTTGTTCGATCTTGAGATATTTTTTTTAGTTGTTCTGAGTATTTTCTATGTAGTATGCGTCTAGTCTATGTAGTATGTCACCAGTAAATTTAAAACCAGTTGACAATACGTTGCCTAAACCATTACATTTCTAATTAGCGAAGAGACATCGCCGAAAAGAAACCCACCGGAAAGAAACCCATAAACATGAAAATGAATCATGACTCTTATAGAAGTGGATCATAAGGTCCTTTTTACTATTAGTATATTCAGTGAGTAAAAGTGTACCTTACCCAAGTCTAGTCGACATGAAAATTAAATGAAAAAGGTTATTTAGTACTGGCAATTTTTATTCTTAAGACCTATTCACATCAGATAGAAAAAATTGCCTTTCTAGTTACATATTTAAGGCGCTAACAGCACCTAAAGAGGCGCCCCACTTATTTTATCATATAACTCCGTTAAACAAAGGAATTTCCAAATTTCACTCGTACAGTTTGTTTAACCTATTATAAGCTATTTTTTAATGCATCTGTAGTAGTTTTATTTGGTCTAGTGAAGGAAGAGATATGAGATACAAAGTTGCCTTTGGTAGCCACCAAACTCTGTTTTCGTATTTCTTCCCAAAATAGACAAAATGAAACTACTACAACTGCATTGAAAAATAGCTTACCGTATGTTTAACAAACTGTAATAGTGAAATTTGAAAATTCCTTTGTAGAACGGAATTTTAGGTAAAATAAACTAAACTAACTAATACATTATAAACATAGATTTTTATTATTTTTATTTTCAATATTTTTTATTTTACATAGAAAAAATCCAGGCCACCGAAAAAAATCTGCAATCGAACCCGCAACCTCTTGCGTCGCAAACAGACGCTCCCGCTATATCACTGAGATCGTCAGATGATAATATTAGTAACCCAGTTTCCTCTTTTATAATAAAGATTAATTAGTAAATGTGTGATTTACCAATATTAAACGAAAAGGAAATTTGAAGAGTTTCAGTAGGCAGAATCATCTATTTGATTACCCCGAAGACCGGGACATCCATCCTTGGCATACGGCGAGACTACTATTTGGAAGCTGTCACAGTACCCACTGCTCTCTTTCGCTGGCGCAAGCACCACTAATTTGGCTCCATGGTTGAGCAAACGGACGGAGAAGGCGAAGTCTGTGCCAAATACAATACGATTCCGGCACTCTTCGGGCCAGGAATGCGCCCGACCTCCTGTAATTACCATAATATTATGCTAATGTGTATCTGTACTGTGGTGATATTGGCTTTGGAAGTACGTTGGAAAACCTATTTGGGCTGATTGGAATGATACATAAACAGCGAGGTATAAGGTAGGGTGGAAATGGTACAGTTAGCGGCATTTGTGGTTGCCAAGATCACCCATCTCATTTGTGTGATATACTAGACTAATATTAGAATTAGAAACTAGCTGCGCTCCGTATCTTCAACCACGTGAATATCTGTGAAAAGTAGCCTATGTTTCATTCCAGACCTAGATCTACTTTTTTTAAAATGTCAGCACGATCCGTTAAGTAGTTTTTGTGTTAAAAGGTAACAAACATCCACTCTATCATCCAAACTTTCGCATTTAAATTATTAGTGTGATGCAAAAGTTTGGATGGATGGATGTTTTGTTACCAATCGTATTGTAACTGATCGGGATGAAATTTATAAAGACTTAGTTCTAAACATGGAATAAAACATGCTTTTTTTCTTCATTTTTTTACGCGGTTGAACCCGCTAGCACTAGCACTGCTATTAATTTATATTTGGCAATGCAAACTGATTGTTACAATTAAGTATGTTATAGATATATAAGTACCATGGTACCTTTGTAGAGTGGATCTACGTTGTCTGAATAAATGAACAAGCTAATATATCTAGAATTACTCATCCATCTAATGAATGAAAACGAAAACGAAACTAAAGTGATGTATTTTTACTCATAACATAAAATGAAAGAAACGACACAATTTCAATATTATATTATGTAAATATTTACAGAATAATAAACAAAAAAGATGACCTTTCTATATTATCTACTGCAACGATCCATGTTCATTCCGCGTTCCAATATCTATCTACTACAACGGTCGATTGCTAGAAGTAAGTTATGACTGCAATCACCGTAAGCCGTCGGTTTTATTGAGCAAAACTCCTGAGAAACTTTTACACGCTTTGCTTGCCAGACGGCAGTATTTTCTAGAAGGTACTAGACCAATGCTCCTAAGCTATTCATTTTACTTCTACATCTGGTGCTTAAAGTCTATGTATATAAAGTATTTGGCAATTACATGAAGATTTACGATAGAATCCAACTAAGTGTTTAATTTGCTCAACTATTCCCTTCTTATTTTGTTACTCGATTTGATAAGAAGTTTTTCTGGCAGAGATCGCTCTTGAGCGATAAGACCGCCAATTGTAGCTTAAGTTTGTATAAATTGTTTCTATAAATTGTTTCTTATTTTTAAGTGTGCAATAAAGAATTTTCTATCTATCTAAGAAGGATAGTTTTTATTACAGGAAGCATTAATACAGCAATGATCACAGTGATATCACACATTATTTAGAATAATCTAAAATTACAAGAAGTCCTCGTGTAACACTATGATGACGTTAACATTAGTCGAAATGGGGTTTTATGAAAAGCAGCTTCAGAAAGTACTGTTTGATATTTAATTCAGCTTAGTCTTTGCATTGCGAAAAGTGGAAGAAGAGAAGGGAGAAATTTGCCTAGCACTAGGACATTAATGGCTAAAAATAAATAAATGTACATATTTAGTCTTTAGTCTTAGATTCACAGAACAAGGAAAGTTCTACTGTTTAGTGTTAGTCCATCCTAAGGTTGCCTGGAAGAGATCGCTGACTATTACTTTATCTGATAGAGAGTAACATGAAAGAAAGAAAGAAAAGAAAGAAAAAGTATTTATTGTCTCATATTTAACATATTTTTCTAGTATAATAGCTATAGTATATGTTTATGCTCGTAGGCTACTAGAATCATTGTTTCATACGAACTCGATTTTAGTTTTCGAATGATTTTGAGAGATTTTGATTAATGTTTTCACAAAATATTATTATTTACTAGCGACCCGCCCCAGCTTCGCACGAGTTTATTATACCTATAAACCTTCCTCTTGAATCACTATAACTAATAAAAAAACCGCATCAAAATCCGTTGTGTGGTGGAAGATTTAAGCATTCAAAGGGACATAATGATAAAGGGACATAGGGACAGAAAAAGCGACTTTGTTTTATATGTACTATGTAGTAGTGATTAATGAAATGAAATGAAATTGCATAAAACATGGTGTATAATGTAAGATCTTTTATGATATGATGATTTATGAGCTCATGTTTAACTATTCTATAGAATGCAATCATACTTACTAATAATTTAACTTATTATACCACTTGTAATCGAAATAAAAAATTAAGTCTATCGACTTCTCGAAAACTTTGATAATATTCGAACTGTGTACTTTTCAAAAAGAACAGATTATTTTCAAAAAATAACTCACCAGAGTAAATAAGAGGTATAACTTTTCTATAAAGGTTCAACGCCCTCGCTGTCTCCAGTCGAATGGTGATGGCTATAATAGGGCAGGTTGGCGACGTGAAGGAGGCAATCTTAGCTGACCGTCCAGTGGCGGTCAGTACTACGATGGCAGAAGCACCGCATTTCATAGCAGAATACGCTGCTGCGTACGCCACTGCGTGTGGAGGTAATGTTGGTGTCTTAACCTGAAATGTAATGAGTGAAGATGAAGGAACTATTAAAATAAATTAATAATGCTGAACAATTGACACAGCATCATTTAAATCCAAGCTAAGCAGAGCTTGTGTTATGGGTGCTAGAAAATTGATTTACTTTAAACAATACATAACATAGATAAACATTTTTTATTATATGCTTTACTAGCGACCCGCCCCGGTTTTACGTATAAACCTTCCTCTTGAATCACAATGAATCTATTAACAAAACCGCAGCGAAATCCGTTGCGTAGTTTTAAAGATTTAAGCATACAAAGGGACATAAGGACAGAGAAAGCTACTATGTTTTATAGGTACTATGTAGTGACAGTGATTTAGATGCAGGCCATGTTAAATTTATTTGCACAATGCAAATAAATTTTACATGGCAAACGACCTGTGTGATGCAGCGGTACTAAGTTTCAACTGAGACTTAGGAAGTTGTGGGTTCAAGTCTCGTCTCATGACAACTGTTTTGTACGATTTTCATTAATTTTTTCAGGGTGTTCTGGTTGGTGTTTATGTAAAGTAAAAATATCTATGTTGTAAAAGTATCATCTCTACATAGTACACCGCATAAACTACATAAACACCGCTTGCCCGCTATCTGTTTTATTTAATAAATAGAGTGATGCAAGACGTGTGTGAAGCCGGGTCAGATCACTAGTTTTTGATAAACTTATGTAGTACTCATAACACAAGCTCTGCTTAGCTTAGGACTTAAATCATGCTGTGTTGTTTTAATAGAATTATTTATTTATTTAAAGTTTAAAAAAATATTGGATCAGAACTTACAATATAACTTCTTTCATGAAAATCCTTGTCCAAATCAATTTTTTTCTCTACCATATGCACAGCTTTAACCAATGATAGGATCAATTCCGTAGGTGCAAATCTTTGTATATTTGTATCTTTTACCATGGCACCTTGAAAACGATTTTCTACTAACAGCTCAGCGAAACCCATCAACTTTCTGTCGTTTCCATAAGGACTATAATAGACCTCAACGAGATCGGGGTGAAAGTAAAACACTGGTCTGTAAAACTGACATAAAAGGTTATCCAGAGAGACGATAGCATAATTAATAGAATTAATTTCAAGGTATGAAACTATTTCAAGAATTACCTCGTGACATTTTCCTACGCAGTAGCGGTAGCAGCAGTTAAATATTCCATTCCCAATATTCAAAATTATTCCATCTGAAAGCTGTAATTGATTTTATTTTTCCATTGGAATTAATTACATCATTAATTATACAGAGGTCCTATCAAAGCGAGCTTTATTAACCTTGATCAATTCATTGGTGTCCTCCATTTCCAATTTATCAAACCAAAGTAGAATTGGAATAGAATTTTTCTGATGAATTTTATTTTTGAAATTCATAACTTTATCCTTTTCTATAGCGTCTTTCAGAATTATGACATCAATCTGGAAAATATTTTTTCATTCAATTCACTGGGTAAAGCTGTTTTTATTTTTTTCTTAATTATTTTTTTTTTATGTAAATACGTTTTTAGGATTCCGTACCCAAAAGGCAAAAATGTACTAAGACTTCCCTGTCTGTCTGTCACCATGCTGTAATCTCAAGAAACGCGATAACTAGACTGTTGAAATTTTCCCAAATTATGTATTTCGGTTACCGATTTTATTTCCGCTTTTATAGATACGGAACCCTTCGTGCACGAGTCAACTCACTTGGCCGAATTTTTGTTATATTTAAAGTTTCAACCCTTTTACTTACTCTTTCAGATAACTTGACTGGATTATCAGCAGACATCGTCACGGATAAAGTTATTGGTCTTCGACATCTATCCGGGAAAATATCATTCATATTTTCTACCTCCGTTATAACTTTGACAACCTTTTGAAGGTATTCTTCATCGTAAATCGTTAGATCGACGTTGAATATATTGACTCCCGTAGATACCAGGGAGCTCATTGTATCAGCTTGATAGATCTTGTTTGCTGTGGGTAAAAAGGCAGTAGGTAAGTATTTTAACATTTTGAGTTTGTAATCAGTAGAATGGTTTTATGAATAGGATATACAATTATAACAAACTCTTAAAATCTAAGCCGTCACCAGAAGGCAGAGTACCCAGAATGCTGGCAGCATTGCCACATTGAATGGCAATGCTAATTCGTTGACCGAAATAGAAGCCAGCATTCCGATCTCCTGTGGACTCTATGAGAAGTTTCGTGAGATCTTTTAAAATTGAGTGTGCCCCAGGACCCCAAGGACCAAGGGTTTCTACCGCAAATGGCTCAAATAGGTAACCTCGGTCAAGATTAGATACCTTTATTAACAACGAAATATACAAGCAAGGAATAGAAAAATTACAACTAGTATTTACAATTGAAACCATTGAGCTAACTGCAGACGGTTGCAAACAGTCTAAAGGTAGCTCAATTGATCCATGTCAATACCAGTCGAAAGCGTCCCCAAGACACTGGCTGCATTACCACGCTGTATGGCAATGCTGATGCGCTGAGCCAGATATTCACCAGCTCTCGAGTCACGCGTCGCATCGACCAGACGCTCAGATATTTTTTTAAAAACCCGGAGAGCCACGGTAACCCACGGACCTAGGGTCTCGAATCCAAGGGGAGCAAATGCGTAGGTTCTGTCGAGACCTGCATATTTGCGATTAGTTTAGATTATTATTCTTATACTTTAATATATTATGTCCTTTAGACCTAACAAGACTCTTGGACATAAAATTCATGATAAAAATAATGAAAAATAGGAAATAAAGTGCACTTTGACTTGTGTTCATTTCAATCTTAAAAATTTCTTTAAGATTATTGAAGAAGAATTGAGAAGGGGGTGAGATTAGCTTTTTCACTTTTCCATTTCAACTTACCTAACTGGAACATAATATTCCCTGTCTGAAATATTCTATCATCATTCAACTTGAAGGAATAGTGGGTCTGAAAAGTGCATGAAAGTTTAAATAAAATAATACTAGATAATTCGTCGTCAATAATGCTGGACAATCCACACAGCACCATCTAGCCCCAAAGTAAGTAAATAGAAACTACCCAGAACACTCGGAACAAGTAACTGCATATCATACAAATGTTAGTACCGAGATAGGAATCGATATTTTTTCTAAGTGTTCTAGCCGGAAAAATAAATAAATAATTCCGGACAATCCACACAGCATCATCTAGCCCCAAGCTAAGCAGAATATCTGCATCTCGACAAATAATTGTCCCGAGGTGGGAATCGAACTGGCAACTTCCTGCGTCGCATGCGAACTTTCACCCGGTATAATAAAACCTTTAAAACTATCATGGTTATTGACACTAATGATTACTACTGTTTCGTGATCGCTTGAAACTGTGCTGAAATATCGAAAACCCCGTTTTAAATGACTTTAGTTTCACCCGCTACGCCTCTGAGGTCATAAGTAAGTCTTGAACTATTACTACAGCCATAATATATTCAAAAATATTACTCCAGTCATATTGTGCCTTGTTTTGTAACTATCGACCCACCAAACCATATCGAATGATAACAATAAATCTTCACTTGAAATTACACGAGTACTTAGAGTAAAAACACTTATGGATGCTATAAATATTTAGGCTCTTTTTGTCATGGCCACGTTGATTTACAGCCAACTTGATTCCGTTACACGTACACGGGTAAAAGATTAAGGATTTATAAGCTTGGTGGCTGTAATGTAGTTTACACACCAAAGTTGTTGTTGGCGATACAGTCCGCCGGGCTGTTTAGGGTATTACAATGTAAGTAATTATAAATTATTTATGATTATTTATTCAAAATTTCAGCCCGGTCCGTACAGTAGTTTTCGTGAAAGAGATATAAACATCCATACATGCATACATCTAGTATACATCCAAGCAAACGTTCACGTTTATAATTTAATATCACTACATAGTATAAAACAAAGTCGCTTCCCGCTTTCTGTCTGTCCCTATGTATGCTTAGATCTTGTAAACGACGCAACAGATTTCGACGTAGTTTTTTTAACAGATAAGAGTCACTCAAGAGGGATGTTTACACATGTATAATACGCCTGTGCCAAGCCGGAGCGGATCGCTTGTTATAGTATAAGGATTTAGAAAAGTCCCAAGAAAAAAGACAACCAAACCACACGATGCTCTTAAAATAACACTTAAACCGGTGCAATGTGTTAAAGAAACGATATTTTATGAGTTAAAATGCGGCTACATCCATCGTGTACGGAAGAGCACTTCAATTTATGTGCGTAATTAAGTGGAGTTTGCGCGGGGCCGTCTCTCGGCGCGGCGGTAAATGAAATTTACGTACGCCTCCACCTTTCGAACGTATCTTCGGCTGGTGTAAGACACTGTTTATGGGACGTGGTCGAGAACCGTGAGTAGGGGATTTAGTTTCAGAATGCAAGTGCATTCTGCGAACAGCTGCTTTGTCTAACTTGAAACCGATTATCGGTTAAATTTAAATAGATATATTAGATTATATAGATATACCCGTGTTACAATCGAGGTCCAGGCTAGGATTTAAATGTCAAAAATTAATCGATCTTAATTTTCAAGTTGAGTTAGGGAATAGACTCACAGACTTCAAATTGCAACTATACTGACTGAAAGCATTATCTATCTAAACAAAATGGTAGTTCTAAACTACAACTAAGCTTTACGTCCTGAACAATTACTGCCAGGCTAACATAGCATATGTTGGCTATCACAATTCCGTACGGCAGCTCACTCCGAGTCGCCTATCATACGAATAATCTATGCCCTCAACGCCCTTTTGGGCGGCAAGCCCCAAAGTTGACCTGTTCGTTGACCACTGTACCAAATTAAAGTGAGGTGTTTTTATTTTTATGACTGTAACTATTAGATTATCTTCTCGTGTTTGACCTTTCTTAATTGTTTTTAAGGTACTTAACTGATCTACATACCATCAGCATGCGAAATATAAAAAAGAAACAAAATGTGTATCTCACATAAGAGAAAAGTACCTACTAAACTAAATGATATATCTGAAAAAGTCAGAAGCTCAATTGGAGTTGTGTGAGTCACATAATCAGAAGTCCAGACAAAGAAGCAACAACATGGTAACCCTAAGAAGGGAAAAGGAATCAGGGCAGACCTTTCACTCGATGGGCAGATGAGCTTGACAAAAGAGCTGGCAGGAACTCGAGAAAGCGAGGAATGGAGAAGGCTGAGGATGGTCCTTGCCGAATGGCAAACTATCAGTGCTCGCAAGGATGCGGAACCCGCGCATCTCACCCTGAAAAAGTCAATGGTGTTCTTCCAATACAAACTAGGTTCGAAGTTAACCCGCTTATATATTCATCATGAATTCATCAAACTACGAAATAATTGATAGTAAAAAGTGTCTTATATGAACTATCAAAAGTTTTTTACAAAATAAACCATGTCATCCAAATCGCTGCCGCCTGTGACTTGAGTTCCAAATCAAGGCTTTTAGTCCTGAAACGTAAGAGAAAAGGGTTAGAGAAGACGCTGACTACACTCAATTACATTTAATAATCTTTAGTTTACCAGAGCCCTTTAAATATGGTTTAGAAATTCGAGAATGTTCCATTTCTATAATCAGTTTTAGTAATGTTTCATACCAAGAAGCCAGTCCAGTCCGAATTTATACTTTGCATGAGTTAGAACATGACTTCATGCAAAGGCCCTATTCTGCTAAACTAATCGCTTTAATTATGATTGATATTTCGTCACTTCATTCTTCAGATATAATTAACCAGGTAGTACTTTAAACCTACTAGGCAGTCGCACGATTTTAAAAGTAAATCGATTTACTCGATTTCACGTTTTTTTTTTTTTTTTTTTTTTGAGGGTAGCCACTCCTTGGCCGGCTTTAACCGCAAGGCGATCTCCTCATTCTTTTTTCGTGCGAGGCAGCGTACGGACGTGACAGCTCCCTCTTGTAAAATAAATTTATTCCTCATGCCGAAGAGAAGTTTCGACATGATTAAATGTTATAATGATAAAATTAAGGAGAAGGAGAATACAAAACGCCGACGAATAATAGTGTATTCGTCAGATTCGGAGTTAAGTGAACAAGGTAAGCAAAGTGCTATTATCTTTTCAAGTGTTGTGGCAAAATGTTCGTAAAGCAAGAAGGTACATTTCACCTCTGGTAGGTAACTACCTACTTAAGCCTGTGGGATTGGCCCTGGGGTCAAAACAATGGCTGTTCTATGCTGGAGGTTAACCGAGGGTTATCACAAAGCAAATAATAGAACTAAAACTTGCAAACTTTTACGAAATGCAAACTTTTGAGAAATGTACGTAAAGCAAGAAGGTAGATTTTACCTCTGGTAGGTAACTACCTACTTAAGCCTGTGGGATTGACCCTGGGGTCAAAACAATGGCTGTTCTATGCTAGAGGTTAACCGAGGGTTATCACAAAGCAAATAATAGAACTAAAACTTGCAAACTTTTACGAAATGCAAACTTTTGCGAAACGTACATAAAGCAAGAAGGTAGATTTTACCTCTGGTAGGTAACTACCTACTTAAGCCTGTGGGATGGACCCTGGGGTCAAAACAATGGCTGTTCTATGCTAGAGGTTAACCGAGGGTTATCACAAAGCAAACAATAGAACAAAAACTTGCAAACTTTTACGAAATACTAACTTTTGCGAAATGTACGTAAAGCAAGAAGGTAGATTTTACCTCTGGTGGGTAACTACCTACTTGGGCCTGGAGATTGACTGTGGGTCAAAACGATGGCTGTTCTAAGGGTTATCACTACTTATCACAAAGCAAATAATAAAACTAAAACTTGCAAACATTTATTTTCGCTAATTCGAACAACGATGACTGTTCTATGCTTCGAGGTTAACCGAGGGTTATCACAAAGCAAATAAAAGAATAAAAACTTGCTACATTTATTTTCGCTAATTCGAACAACGATGACTATTCTATGCTTAGAGGTTAACCGTGGGTCTTCACAAAGCAAATATTGGAACTATTACATAACCAATTATGCTTGCTTGCATTTATTTTCACAAATTAGAACCTTAATGGTTGTTAGAGGTTAACTGTGGGTTTCCCAAAGCGCTTTATTAGAACAATTACACTACCACGTATGGTACTGACTTACATTTAGGTTCGCAAATTAGAACCACCACGGCTGCTATATGCTAGAAGTCAATCATAGATCACAAAGCAAAATATTACAATAATTATACTATGTTGGGACCACGTTTGGTGCTTTACTTGCTACTCTCAAATTATAACCTGCTATGCTAAAGGTTATCCGTGGTTTTCGCAAAGCGAAATATTATAAAAATTACAATTAAGTCTGGTAGTCTTTTGCAAATTCGAACCTTGATGTTAACGGAAAGTTAACACGTGGTCTCTTATTGAATAGATGGTAACCATGGGTTATCATCACAGTTCCATTAAATTTAATATTTATATAATTAGATTCAATATAGCTCACTCTTGTTAAGTAGGTCATTGGGTTCGCCTGGTGGTTGTCTGTCGAACAACACATGGCAATTCTATTAAGCATTAAGTGCACTTTTTACGCTCGTAGGAGGTAAAATTATAATTAATTCTTAAAGCTCTCGGTGGGTTTCAAAGAGACATTGCCAAGTATGATGGATAAGTATTGGTATATATTATATTTTTTGGTTTACTTTGCCCGTTTTTTGACTTGCAATTCAGAAAACTGCGCTCTCTTACAAACACTCATTTTAAAACGTAAAATTGCTGCTACAATATCTGATGCCAATAGGAGAGAGGATAAGAGAGTCGACTCAGCTCAGCAGTAGTTAAGCTAAGGCACCACTGCTATTAACAGGGGCTTCTTGGTACTTATTGAAGTTATTATAAAATTCTTATACATAAGTTATAAAATTGTAAGGGGAAACTTCGTACCTCACGGTCTGGATCGTGATGAAATCTTATCCAGAACGAAAACTACGATGTAATTGTTTGGTCAGAAGCTCTCACTAAGACTAGTTTAAAGATTAAAAGGCTATAAAAATTACTATTTTTACTGATATTAAAAAATAAATAACCGCATCCGCAAAGGCACCAGTAGTGGCGTCAGTCCAACCGACGACCAGTTGCCCCCGGGTGGGGAACAGAACAGCCCTCCTTATACATATACCTCGTTATACATGAACTATTGGGGGGGGGAGGTAACCCTGCAGGGTTGCAGGGGGCCTCAGGCAGGAGCGAGGCCGACAGCTCAGACTCTAAACTAGAGCAAGCCACGTGCTCCGGCACCGCAATTATAAAATTGGGTAAACCCTGAGCAAAACCAACATTTTTATAATTGTCGGCTAACCATTATAAAACTGATTGGATTCAAGTTATTCTATGAAGTTAACTAGTAGAGTAAGAGTTAGTTGAAAAGTTAACTATCTATTTATACTGTACAACAGAAAAGGGTACTTAGTCATCTTTCTTGCGATGATTAATAGCAGCGATTAATAATTTAATCGAATTAGATACATAGGGGCTATTTTAGTTTGTGGTCGCTCTCAAGGAGTCTTTATTTTCACTAACTGTGACCACTTATTCTAAAGTTGATAAACCTTTTATGTTGAATTTAATAACTCTCATTAAATTCATTCATTTTACGATGACCGATCATAGGATCGTGCCTAAACTGATTACTAAACACGGATCCCTAGCTGCAATAAACCTTCATTCATTCATTAATTCCTTAATGAGGCTTATTTGCTTCTACCTGTAAATAAGGCTATTAGAAAATACTAACGCTTTATATTTATCTCAGTGACATTTTATGTATCGGAAACATACAATTATTACCACCAGAATGTAGTAAACATAGTTGAACTATTACATATGTCTAGGTTACACAAGTAATAAAAAAAAAAAAAAAAATTGCCATAGAAGTCTTTATAGAAGCTTCTTGATTTTTTATGAGCTCCTTACTACATTACAAATGGTTTTAAATTGTTAAGCTAGTGCATCGTAGCTAGTGAGGAATCACGCTAAATTAATATCGACACATACCCCCATACCTATACCTAATATCGAGTTAGGACTATTACATTGAGTTTTCCAATAGCTCAACCATTTTGCTTTCCGCACCTATACGAGATGTTCGACTATACAGTCTACAAACGAGATCCAGATACTTTGGCGATAGACGCGTTAACGATTAGATAGCAGAAAAACAACTTTTATGCATTCCCGCCATATTCTGTTGTCCTAAAGTGCTTAAGAAATTTAAGCAATGAAACAACTGGAATTGGACAGGTTTCTGGTTTCCTAAAGACGGTATTAGATTTTGAAATACTATATTAGAATAATTTACATTATAAAAAATATATCATTTTCAATCCCACTAAATATCACAACAAAGAAGTCCTACCTTGGGAACCGCGAAGCTCAGGGCTACTTTTAAACAGCAAACCATCACACCTCTAGCAAGTCTAGTCTAAAACCTAATGTTATCCACCGTCTTTAGTAGTATCAACGTACCACCCACAGTGGGTGGTAGCAAATTTGGGAGTTTATTGTTTCTAAACTGACGTAATCAGAACACGTTATTGTAAATACCCATGGATATTTAAAATATTATTGCTGGTGACTTATTGACTTCTCATCCAGCGGATGTACCTACTCACGTTCCAAATATACCTAACCGTTCAGCAGAGGTACTCTAATCAACCTTTTATCTGCAACGGTCAGCACTATCATTGCTTTTGGGTGGTAACATTGGATCGGACATCGTGTTAGACGTATGCTAAACGGCATTTACATACAAACAAAACCCCTCTATTCCAAAACATTTTTTAACTTGGGGTTCTCGGTTAGTGCTTGACTTTGCTGGTCATTACATCGGTTATTACGACAGTAATACCTGCTTAAGGGGCTCGAGCGCTTTAGGTCATTTAAGTGTCAATCAACAATATACCTAAATGGTAACAAATCCAATTTTCTGATCTTTTAAAAAACTCCTACTGCTGGTGAACCAGACCTTGATCTTGCAATATATCAAAGAAAATTCAAAGCTTTATGCGGCTGCTGCGCTGGATTAATGACATCAAGCTTGAGTCCTGCTGATGTAAAATGGAGAATGGAGTTGACATGACCATATATAGCGCTTCTAGCGCTAAACACGCATTAGCGGCGGCTTCCATTGAGGTCTCGTTTGACTTTTTCCAGAAGACGGTCGGATGATATGGATCCTCACAAAACTTTGCTAGGATTTACAATCGCCCTATAAGAAGGGATTTTTTCCCTAAATCAAAATCTTTTATTAATGAAAAATAGCGAATTACTTTTTGTACCCACTTATTTGATTATAAGTATTAGGGAGCGATAAAAACAAATAGAAAATAACATAACTTACATTGTAAAATGTTTGAGGATGTCTTTCTGCAGTAGGTACCTAAAGTTAGTAAAAATACTGACAAACTACCTACAAATTTTGGGTAAAGCTTGTATTATAATTCTAAAGGAGATCACCCAGGTTGGGCTAATATTTATTTTGCCGGCCAACAAAAAAAAAAGGTTGATTTGAATAGAACTCAGCATCACAAACATTTTTTATTATTACACCAAAGTTCTAAGTCCATTCCCTGATATTGTCCTCCGAGTTCAATGATGAACCTACCAGTTGCCTGTAAATGTTCTGCATAATAACTACGTGCCTGTTTGAGTTGGTATATACCAAGGGCAAATAAAATAAGTTCTTCTTCCGTTAACATCATCATCATCATCATCAGCCTATACATATTAGTCCACTGCTGGACATAGGCCTCCCCTAATGAGCGCCATAGCGCCCTGTCTTCAGCTTGACGCATCCAGCATCTGCCAGCAGTCTTTGCGGTAAAACATTGCGATATGGATAACGAGAAGACTCGACGTAGTTTTCCAAACGGATCCTCCTCTTGGCCTCCTTCTCGAAATTGTTTTAACCCAACTGCATAATCTGCCCAAGGTAAGTACTCGGAAACGATTTCGAGAAGGTGGCCTTCTACGACTACCGGTCCCGGATCAATTTGGCAATTGGTCAGGACTTTGGTTTTTTCCAAATTCATGCCAAGACCGATGCGTCGCGAGGTTGATGCTAGGCCGTCCAGCATGTGGGTCAGCTCCTCTAGCGACTCCGCCATTAAGACTATGTCATCAGCGAATCGTAGGTGTGAGATGTAATTGCCCTTACCTTTCCAGTCCAGAGTCTTAAGCATATCTTCCAATGCGCTCGTGAACAGTTTCGGGGATATGACATCCCCCTGCCTCACTCCTTTGCGCAATTGGATGGGTTTAGACTGCTGGCCCTGTATTTGGACACTCATAGTGGCGGCTTTGTAGAGACACCTCATCACCTCTATATAACTATAGTCTACTTGGCATCGCTGGCTGTAAGGATTATATAACAGCCCAGGTTTCGACCGAGTCAAAGGCCTTTTCATAGTCCACAAAAGCGAGACACAGGGGCTGATTATACTCTTCGGACTTCTGTATAATCTGCCGCACTGTGTGAATGTGGTCTATGGTGTCATATCCTCCGCGGAACCCGGCCTGTTCCGGTGGCTGAAACTCGTCGAGTCTCCTGGCGAGACGATTCGTGATCACTCGCGAGAATAGCTTATAGACGTGGCTCAGGAGTGTGATGGGTCTATAGTTTTTAAGGAGGGTTTTATCGCCCTTCTTAAAAAAGAGCACCACCAAACTCCCGCTCCACGCCTTAGGAGTTCTCCGACTGTGAAGGACGGTATTAAAGAGGTTCTGTAGCTTCTGTATAACTGGGGCTCCTCCTGCCTTCTGAAGCTCTGAAGTAAAACCGTCTTAAAACAAAACTTAAACTTCTCGGTGCCCGCCATGATTTGGATTGCATTAGGTCGGAGCGTGGACTTCATCAGACGGTTTCTTTCAAGCTTTAAGTTGATATTCAGAGTGCCTCGGAGCATTCAGTGATCAGATCCGGTATTGATCACTGAGACATCTCTGAATATGTGCTTGCTATCCGTCATGATAAAGTCGATCTAATTTTTTGTCACGGTGTCGGGGCTTAACCATGTCCACTTCCGCTGGGGCTGTTTCTTAAAGAAGGAGTTCATTAAGAACAGCCCCTCTTTCTCAATGAAGTTGACAAGCATTTGCCCCCTGTGATTCCTAACTCCATAACCATGCGGGCCTATTCGGGATACGTTGCCAGTCTGGATTCCCACCTTGTCGTTAAAGTCCCCCATAATAACGTTGAAGTGAGCCTTAGTGGTGTTGTGTAAGGCTTTGGATATGTCTTCGTACATATCCTCCACTTCATCATCCGGGTGTGCCGAGGTCGGTGCGTAGACCTGAATTACCTTCATGCTATACCGCTTAGATAGCCAAAGGATCAGGTACGCTACCCTGGTCGACACACTGGAGATTTCTTGAACGTTGCTAGAGAGGGCCTTATTGACGAGGAAACCTACGCCACCCTGGGATGTTTTATCACCCTCGCGAAAGTAGAGAAGATGGCCCGAGTCTAGGGTTACGGTATCCTCCCCTTCTCTACGGACTTCACACAACCCTAGAACATGCCATTTAATGTTCTCTAACTCCACTTCCAACTGCGCTAGATGATTGTCAAGCCTCAGAGTGCGTCCGTTGTACGTTACCAGGGTCAGTTTAGGAATTGTGTGGTAGCCTGCAGGCCGGTGATTCTTAGCACCCCCTGCCCCGCCGTTACCATGGCCACTACCATAGCCAGGAATAGCGAGGCGGCCGGGTCGGGCCTTTTTTATATCTAACTTGCACATTATTACAAGAAATATAATAAAAATTAGGTTTTACTACACAAATATAATGGATGTTTTGATTTAGAATATTATCTCACAGACTTGACTTACAGCTTTAGTCTAGTAATAAAAAGTGTTCATTTTGTTACACTCTATTATAATATTAAGTTTAATTCAGGTGGCCGGCACTTTCAAAATTAGCCCAAAAATGTATGGGAGCTGGGTGATCTCCTTTAAAATTTATTTTGATTTTATAAAAGCATATTTGATTGCAAATGCATACTCTAAACATCTACCTGGTTAATTATATCTGAAGAATGAAGTGACGAAATATCAATAGGTGATCAATTGAACTTGCAAAGTGAAGTTCGATCACTATTATATGAGTCACTTCATTCGAAGATATGAAATCACCCACCCATAGTAGGTATGATTTTACCCACCCCATAAATTTTAAATTTTCTCTGAAGAAATGAGGAGATCGCCTTGCGGTTAGAGCCGGCTAAGGCGTGGCTACCCTCAAAAAAAAAAAAAAAACTTGAAATCGAGTAAATCGATTTACTTTTAAAATCGTGCGACTGCCTAGTAGGTTTAAAGTACTACCTTGTTAATTATATCTTCGAATGAAGTGACTCATATAATAGTGATCGAACTTCACTTTGCAAGTTCAATTGATCACCTATAATTATTAAAAGTATCCTACACATTTTTGACATGGTACTTCAGATGAAAGACACTTTATTAATCTCTCCGTGCAAATAGGTACTCTTTCCACGCATTATGTAGGGATTCTTTCAAATAAGGACTTTTGTGACGATTCTTCAACGATTTCGTTGTAAATCATTTGGCTAGCAGAATTTGACCCCAGTGTAACTATTTTTTTGTAATTTTTTTATGACAATGTTATTTCTTCTATATTTCAAAATAACTTGTAATAAACTTGAGAACCTAAATACCAAATATCTCTTTATTAAATGTATTCAAAGTACGCTACATTTATTTATTAAATTAGCATTTTTCTCCAAAGGTCATTTCTATTTTCGGGATGAAACTAATAACCCAACATACATCACATTACCTTTCTTTCCAAGTAAGTAGAAAAGGTTACTGTAATATTATTTACGTGCTCATCTAAAGGGCAGACGATGTTGAAAAGAGCCCAAAGGGCTATGTTCAGTACTACCCTATTATATGCCTAGGAGTAATCACTCGCATCGGGTTGTCTTACGCTGATGACCTATCGGTAACCTACGTATAAATCAACAAGACGCGCCCTCGGATTCGCCCGCGGACCAGAGTTTCTTTTAGTACAAATTTCAGAAATGTATTGCACACCCCCTAGGGTTATGGTGTAAAAATAAAAAATACCTACGTGTTTAATTATTCAGTCCATATTTTATTTATACTGAGTGAATAGAACCAAGGAAAAAATATTTTCCATACAAACTTTACCACCCTATTTAACCCCCTCAGAGGTAAAAATTTCCAAATTTTAATTATAATAATATACTTTTATTTCAGAGACAGAATCAGAGAGATTATAATCAGACAGATTTCATGGTCCATATTAAATGAAATTTAAAAGTAAATCAAATTAAAATAAAAGTAAATTAACTTTTTAACATTAAATTAGTCAGGTACCTACTTATAATTATTTTAATAGCCTATGTCCTATTCTAGGTCCTAAGCTATTTACATAACGAATTTCATTTAAATAACATAAGTAGTAACAAAGATTACTTAAAACAAACATTCACACAGACTTTCCCATTTATTATAATAGTAAGATAAGATCATAGACTTAAATTTTTTTCACTACGTTCAAAAGACCAACAAAGCGTGAGAGCGAGAGGTATTTGTCAAAACCCCATCTCCGCGAGAGAAAAAGAGATAGTGAAACTATTTTTTCAGGAGACATAATTTGAAAGAATATCATCGCATATCGTTCCGGCAAATTGAAAGAAATTTTTTTTTATGTAAATTTTGTGAAATAACTAACGAATAAAACAATAAATCTTAATGTGCAACGATGGTGACATGTTCAGTGGCGGAATGTGATGTTACACAAGGAAACAACCCTCATAATTACCCGTTTAAATATTGACTATTTTATAGCATTGTTCATTATCATAATTTCGTTATTTTTTGTTTGAAAATGAGAGAAAAGTCCTATTGTAATGTTAAATAATATGTTTCCCTTTGGACGTATCATCAAATTAGACTGCTAAATGGAGAATTCACAGATATATTGTACAAAATGTAAAAACCTTTGATTACGATAGGGCTTGATAAAGTGCTGACGTCATAAGTATCGATAAAGTCGACAATTCGTTATTGACGTGAAGGTTCGACATGATTGCTCATATCATTATTTCTGGTTCTAAAGGGCGTATACCATACCTAGTACAAAAAACTACTTTCCAAAATAAGTATGAATCCAAAGACGGAGAGCATCCAGGAGGTGTCCAGGATGACGGAGAGCGTCCAGGATGACGGAGAGCGTCCAGGATGACGGAGAGCGTCCAGGATGACGGAGAGCGTCCAGGATGACGGAGAGCATCCAGGAGGTGTCCAGAGGATGATGGAGAGCATCCAGGAGGTGTCAAGAGGATGATGGAGAGCATCGATGGGGAGCATCCAGGAGGTGTCCAGAGGATGATGGAGAGCATCCAGGAGGTGTCCAGGAGGTGTCCAGGAGGTGTCCAGGATGATGGAGAGCGTCCAGGAGGTGTCCAGGATGATGTAGAGCATCCAGGAGGTGTCCAGGATGATGGAGGGTGTCCAGGATGATGGAGGGTGTCCAGGATGATGGAGCATCCAGAGGATGATGGAGAGCATCCAGAGGATGATGTAGAGCATCCAGAGGACGATGGAGAGCATCCAGAGGACGATGGAGAGCATCCAGAGGATGATGGAGAGCATCCAGAGGATGATAGAGAGCATCCAGAGGATGATGGAGAGCATCCAGAGGATGATGGAGAGCATCCAGGAGGTGTCAAGAGGATGATGGAGAGCATCCAGGAGAGCATCCAGGAGGTGTCCAGGAGGTGTCCAGGAGGTGTCCAGGATGATGGAGAGCATCCAGGAGGTGTCCAGGATGATAGAGAGCGTCCAGGAGGTGTCCAGGATGATGTTGAGCATCCAGGAGGTATCCAGGATGATGGAGGGTGTCCAGGATGATGGAGGGTGTCCAGGATGATGGAGCATCCAGAGGATGATGGAGAGCATCCAGAGGATGATGGAGAGCATCCAGAGGATGATGAAGAGCATCCAGAGGATGATGGAGAGCATCCAGAGGATGATGGAGAGCCTCCAGAGGATGATGGAGAGCATCCAGAGGATGATGGAGAGCATCCAGAGGATGATGGAGAGCATCCAGGGGATGATGGAGAGCATCCAGGGGATGATGGAAAGCATCCAAAGGATGATGGAGAATATCCAGAGGATGATGGAGAGCATCCAGGAGGTGTCCAGAGGATGATGGAGAGCATCCAGGAGGTGTCCAGAGGATGATGGAGAGCATCCAGGAGATGTCCAGAGGATGATGGACAGCATCCAAGAGGTGTCCAGAGGATGATGGAGAGCATCCAGGAGGTGTCCAGAGGATGATGGAGAGCATCCAGGAGATGTCCAGAGGATGATGGACAGCATCCAAGAGGTGTCCAGAGGATGATGGACAGCATCCAAGAGGTGTCCAGAGGATGATGGAGAGCATCCAGGAGGTGTCCAGAGGATGACGGAGAGCATCCAGGAGGTGTCCAGAGGATGACGGAGAGCATCCAGGAGGTATCCAGAGGATGACGGAGAGCATCCAGGAGGTGTCCAGAGGATGACGGAGAGCATCCAGGAGGTGTCCAAAGGATGATGGAGAGCGTCCAGGAGGTGTCCAGACCAGAGGATGATGGAGAGCATCCAGGAGGTGTCCAGAGGATGATGGAGAGAATCCAGGAGGTGTCCAGAGGATGATGGAGAGCATCCAGGGGATGATGGAGAGCATCCAGGGGATGATGGAGAGCATCCAGAGGATGATGGAGAGCATCCAGAGGATGCTGGAGAGCATCCAGAGGATGATGGAGAGCATCCAGAGGATGATGGAGAGCATCCAGAGGATGATGGAGAGCATCCAGAGGATGATGGAGAGCATCCAGAGGATGATGGAGAGCATCCAGAGGATGATGGAGAGCATCCAGGGGATGATGGAGAGCATTCAGGGGATGATGGAGAGCATCCAGAGGATGATGGAGAGCATCCAGGGGATGATGGAGAGCATCCAGGAGGTGTCCAGGAGGTGTCCAGGAGGTGTCCAGGAGGTGTCCAGGAGGTGTCCAGGAGGTGTCCAGGATGATGGAGAGCATCCAGGTGGTGTCCAGGAGGTGTCCAGGATGATGGAGAGCATCCAGGTGGTGTCCAGGAGGTGTCCAGGATGATGGAGAGCATCCAGGAGGTGTCCAGGATGATGGAGGGTGTCCAGGATGATGGAGGGTGTCCAGGATGATGGAGGGTGTCCAGGATGATGGCGAGCATCCAGAGGATGATGGAGAGCATCCAGAGGATGATGGAGAGCATCCAGAGGATGATGGAGAGCCTCCAGAGGATGATGGAGAGCATCCAGAGGATGATGGAGAGCAGCAAGGGGATGATGGAGAGAATCCAGGAGGTGTCCAGAGGATGATGGAGAGAATCCAGGAGGTGTCCAGAGGATGATGGAGAGCATCCAGAGGATGATGGAGAGCATCCAGAGGATGATGGAGAGCATCCAGAGGATGATGGAGAGCATCCAGAGGATGATGGAGAGCATCCAGAGGATGATGGAGAGCATCCAGGGGATGATGGAGAGCATCCAGGAGGTGTCCAGGAGGTGTCCAGGAGGTGTCCAGGAGGTGTCCAGGATGATGGAGAGCATCCAGAGGATGATGGAGAGCATCCAGAGGATGATGGAGAGCATCCAGAGGATGATGGAGAGCATCCATAGGATGATGGAGAGCATCCAGAGGATGATGGAGAGCATCCAGAGGATGATGGAGAGCATCCAGAGGATGATGGAGAGCATCCAGAGGATGATGGAGAGCATCCAGAGGATGATGGAGAGCATCCATAGGATGATGGAGAGCATCCAGAGGATGATGGAGAGCATCCAGAGGATGATGGAGATCATCCAGGAGGTTTCCAGAGGATGATGTAGAGCATCCAGGAGGTGTCCAGAGGATGATGGAGAGCATCCAGGAGAGCATCCAGGAGGTGTCCAGAGGATGATGGAGAGCATCCAGGAGGTGTCCAGAGGATGATGGAGCGCATCCAGGAGGTGTCAAGAGGATGATGGAGAGCATCGATGGAGAGCATCCAGAAGGTGTCCAGAGGATGATGGAGAGCATCCAGAGGATGATGGAGAGCATCCAGGGGATGATGGAGAGCATCCAGGAGGTGTCCAGGAGGTGTCCAGGAGGTGTCCAGGAGGTGTCCAGGATGATGGAGAGCATCCAGGTGGAGTCCAGGAGGTGTCCAGGATGATGGAGAGCATTCAGGAGGTGTCCAGGATGATGGAGGGTGTCCAGGATGATGGAGGGTGTCCAGGATGATGGAGGGTGTCCAGGATGATGGAGGGTGTCCAGGATGATAGAGAGCATCCAGAGGATGATGGAGAGCATCCAGAGGATGATGAAGAGCATCCAGAGGATGATGGAGAGCATCCAGAGGATGATGGAGAGCCTCCAGAGGATGATGGAGAGCATCCAGAGGATGATGGAGAGCATCCAGAGGATGATGGAGAGCATCCAGGGGATGATGGAGAGAATCCAGGAGGTGTCCAGAGGATGATGGAGAGAATCCAGGAGGTGTCCAGAGGATGATGGAGAGCATCCAGAGGATGATGGGGAGCATCCAGAGGATGATGGAGAGCATCCAGAGGATGATGGAGAGCATCCAGAGGATGATGGAGAGCATCCAGAGGATGATGGAGAGCATCCAGATGATGATGGAGAGCATCCAGAGGATGATGGAGAGCATCCAGGGGATGATGGAGAGCATCCAGGAGGTGTCCAGGAGGTGTCCAGGAGGTGTCCAGGAGGTGTCCAGGATGATGGAGAGCATCCAGAGGATGATGGAGAGCATCCAGAGGATGATGGAGAGCATCCAGAGGATGATGGAGAGCATCCAGAGGATGATGGAGAGCATCCAGAGGATGATGGAGAGCATCCAGAGGATGATGGAGAGCATCCAGAGGATGATGGAGAGCATCCAGAGGATGATGGAGAGCATCCAGAGGATGATGGAGAGCATCCAGAGGATGATGGAGAGCATCCAGAGGATGATGGAGAGCATCCAGAGGATGATGGAGAGCATCCATAGGATGATGGAGAGCATCCAGAGGATGATGGAGAGCATCCAGAGGATGATGGAGATCATCCAGGAGGTGTCCAGAGGATGATGGAGAGCATCCAGGAGGTGTCCAGAGGATGATGGAGAGCATCCAGGAGAGCATCCAGGAGGTGTCCAGAGGATGATGGAGAGCATCCAGGAGGTGTCCAGAGGATGATGGAGCGCATCCAGGAGGTGTCAAGAGGATGATGGAGAGCATCGATGGAGAGCATCCAGAAGGTGTCCAGAGGATGATGGAGGGTGTCCAGGATGATGGAGAGCATCCAGAGGATGATGGAGAGCATCCAGAGGATGATGGAGAGCATCCAGAGGATGATGGAGAGCATCCAGAGGATGATGGAGAGCATCCAGAGGATGATGGAGAGCATCCATAGGATGATGGAGAGCATCCAGAGGATGATGGAGAGCATCCAGAGGATGATGGAGAGCATCCAGAGGATGATGGAGAGCATCCAGAGGATGATGGAGAGCATCCAGAGGATGATGGAGAGCATCCAGAGGATGATGGAGAGCATCCATAGGATGATGGAGAGCATCCAGAGGATGATGGAGAGCATCCAGAGGATGATGGAGATCATCCAGGAGGTGTCCAGAGGATGATGGAGAGCATCCAGGAGGTGTCCAGAGGATGATGGAGAGCATCCAGGAGAGCATCCAGGAGGTGTCCAGAGGATGATGGAGAGCATCCAGGAGGTGTCCAGAGGATGATGGAGCGCATCCAGGAGGTGTCAAGAGGATGATGGAGAGCATCGATGGAGAGCATCCAGAAGGTGTCCAGAGGATGATGGAGGGTGTCCAGGATGATGGAGAGCATCCAGAGGATGATGGAGAGCATCCAGAGGATGATGGAGAGCATCCAGAGGATGATGGAGAGCATCCAGGGGATGATGGAGAGCATCCAGGGGATGATGGAAAGCATCCAGAGGATGATAGAGATCATCCAGGAGGTGTCCAGAGGATGACGGAGAGCATCCAGGAGGTGTCCAGAGGATGACGGAGAGCATCCAGGAGGTGTCCAGAGGATGATGGACAGCATCCAGGAGGTGTCCAGAGGATGATGGACAGCATCCAGGAGGTGTCCAGAGGATGATGGACAGCATCCAGGAGGTGTCCAGAGGATGATGGACAGCTTCCAGGAGGTGTCCAGAGGATGACGGAGAGCATCCAGGAGGTGTCCAGAGGATGATGGACAGCATCCAGGAGGTGTCCAGAGGATGATGGACAGCATCCAAGAGGTGTCCAGAGGATGATGGACAGCATCCAGGAGATGTCCAGAGGATGATGGACAGCATCCAAGAGGTGTCCAGAGGATGACGGACAGCATCCAGGAGGTGTCCAGAGGATGATGGACAGCATCCAGGAGGTGTCCAGAGGATGATGGACAGCATCCAAGAGGTGTCCAGAGGATGATGGACAGCTTCCAGGAGGTGTCCAGAGGATGACGGAGAGCATCCAGGAGGTGTCCAGAGGATGATGGACAGCATCCAGGAGGTGTCCAGAGGATGATGGACAGCATCCAAGAGGTGTCCAGAGGATGATGGACAGCATCCAAGAGGTGTCCAGAGGATGACGGACAGCATCCAGGAGGTGTCCAGAGGATGACGGAGAGCATCCAGGAGGTGTCCAGAGGATGACGGAGAGCATCCAGGAGGTGTCCAGAGGATGATGGACAGCATCCAGGAGGTGTCCAGAGGATGATGGACAGCATCCAAGAGGTGTCCAGAGGATGATGGACAGCATCCAGGAGATGTCCAGAGGATGATGGACAGCATCCAAGAGGTGTCCAGAGGATGACGGACAGCATCCAGGAGGTGTCCAGAGGATGACGGAGAGCATCCAGGAGGTGTCCAGAGGATGACGGAGAGCATCCAGGAGGTGTCCAGAGGATGACGGAGAGCATCCAGGAGGTGTCTAGAGGATGACGGAGAGCATCCAGGAGGTGTCCAGGATGACGGAGAGCATCCAAGACGTGTCCAGGATGACGGAGAGCATCCAAGAGGTGTCCAGGATGACGGAGAGCGTCCAGGATGATATTCTTACGTTGTTTTTTCTATGTAAGTGCTGTAATATATCTATTTTCAATAATTGCATTGGTCTTTTATTTATTTTCAATAACAATTAACGGTGTTTTTTGTACGCTAGGTAGGTACTCTTTATTTGTATTTAACTTCGATACATCAAATCGTTAGTGTCTTATGATTGCGCCAGTACAACTATCGATAGGTAACATTATGCTAGAATGTTGACAACACTATTTTACGCACACATTTACATTTCATTTTTGGTAATGCCTTTCATCTGTCACTGTTCCTCTTGTACATCCTAACTTTATGGATAAGATAGTAGTGCTAGTAATCGTTTATATTTATTACTATTAGTATATGTTTATTTAGTATACTTATTATATGTAATATGATACGCCACCGTCTATACTTACCAGTATTCACGTGTCCATCCAAAGGTTGCCTGTAAGAAATCGCTCTTAGCGATAAGGCCGCCCAGTGTGCAACTGTTTTGTATAAGTATTTTAATTGTTTTGTTTTTCTTTACTGTGGTGTACAATAAAGAGTATTTGTATTGTATTGTATTGTATAGTAAGATGATCAAAACTCTTGTTAATGTCAATTATCTACCCTAATTTTATTTTGATATTTTGTTTCCAACCGCTCGGTTTTACAAAAGTTCGAAACGAAGACTTCAAAACGAAATTGTTTTCATACATTAAAATATTTTTCTACTGAAGTTTAGAATTATTATTTGGACACGGAGACAAACTTCCCCTAAGTTTAACTTTTAAAAATTCAAAGACCAACAAGCTCTTAATTTAGTAAGCGGTTGCAAGCCTCAGATCTTGGGGTTGTGTCATCGTATTAAATATTACAGAAGGGACACGGGTAGAAAAGATCGTAAAGTTGTGTTTACACAGGCAAAACTTAACATAAGGTTTATGTGACTGAACAAAGTCACTATTCCACGCAGACGAAGTCGCGGGCACAGCCAGTTTTACGAATTTTTTACCAAGTAGGTACCAATATCTCACCATGAAGAGTCAGAATGTAGGTATTGGAGCAATTCTTTTAATATTTAATACATCTAAAAAGGGAGGATAAAGTAGGATAAAATTACCATTTTAGCTGCAAAAATATGCAAACGTACCCACTACTCTAGCTTGACTCTCTCCCAATAAGGTTTGCTGGAAGATAACTATTTTTAGGGTTAAGCTCGCCTGTGCCATAACTTATCTAGTTTTAAGATATACTTGTGTAAGTATATTGTTTATTTGTGTATTGAACAATTAAGAATCTAATATACCACAGTATAAATATACCTATACAAGGTATAACATATTACCCCTACTAAGCCGAAGAGGGGGGTTTCAGGAACCCATGGTGATCAGTTGTGGGGGGGAGATAATTAAAAATTCCTATTTTCAGTTTCCCATACAAAAAGTTTTCATTTCCTAGTGCCAAAATAAAGTGACAACCCTATTCGCGCAACCTGTACTTACCTACTAACTTTACAGGTATGTAGGTAGGTATTTATCTTCGTAGATTTCAGCTATGGCGGGAGATTACTAGACGAGCTAATAAATTCGTGATAATAATAAGATGCTAGTATGTAAGTTCCTAGGTAGTGTTGAGAAAATCTTAAAATGCTGAGTTAGGAAAGTTGTAAGTGTAGGTACAAGTTACAAACCTCATATTTTCTCGCTTGTCAGCTGTGTAGATGGCTTCTTACGAAGTGTATGTATGTTTTGGTAGGTCACTTGTAGGTACACAGTCACAGACAATTCACACACTTCAGCACAAGGTAGGTTTCTTTTTAGGCATTAACATGTCTCACTCACTTTAGCACTAGTTAGGTTAGTTAGTTAGTAAGTTACACATGCATGACGTAGGTATCGATACCTATGCATGTAAGTAAGGTTCGATATGCCTCCCTTCTTCCAAACAACACACATTTTATGGAAGTAAGCACACGCTTCCAACACACGCCTCTTCATCTCTTCAGCTCTGTGACACTCCGATGCATACACCACACCCTTAAGGTATTCTTAAGTCCTAGTTACTTGTTTTTTAGGCACGAAAGATAAAAATTGTAATTATAGCACTACACGGCACCGCGACGAAGGTCACACTAAAATAGTTCATCATTCATTCTTTTGATTTCGTTCGCCGAAAAGATGGATAATTTTTAGGGTTCATTTTCAATTTTAAAAAATCCCAAGTTGGTTACATGAGTAGGAGGTATTAGGATCACAGTCGTGAAATAATAGGTATATGGTAGAAAATTGTATGAATACGTAGGTAGGTACCTGGTCTTATTTTACATAGGTATTTCACAATGTAGGTACCTACCTGCTACACACACATACACTTTGCGTGAATTCTGATAGTTGGTATACCTAATACAAAATCCCGTAGAAAACGGATTTAAGCTTTTTTTTTTTGATTTTATGATTTTAAACAAACGAACTTCTTTAAATTTTGGTATTAAAAAAATACGGAACCCGTAAAAAATATTTTTCTGCCCGCTTGGCAAATACAGCACCGCCATGTGGTGTATCGCATGTTGATAGATGCCGACAGTCAATTAGCGGAAATGAATGAATGAATGGTTCTCTAACTTGTCTATGATTGGCGGTTGGCTGGTTGCCATGGTTTTGCATAGTGCTACAGCCAATAAAATTTAGTCGCGTTCCTTTGTGTAAATACAAGTGTCAAAGATTAATGTAGGTACAGAACGGACAGATAAACTACATAATGACGGAAAGAGTCATTTGGTAAAGTTTTTAATTAAGTTAACCGACCCCTGCGACTCAGCTCGTCGTATGTCGGATGTCGTAAAAGTCGACCAAGGGGCTTCGCCAAATGAAAGGCAGCATTTTTATTGTGTGAATTACTTATACCGTTTCTTTGATCAGCAATCCCCAGCCAAGTGATTATGGCAATACCCGCCAGATTCACAGCTCTTTTCAGTAGTGGACATCAATGTGTATTCAGTCAGTTATTATGATTAGATCAACACACAAGAAAGAACAAACAGTTAGAAAAAGACATAACTGTGTTAGCGTAGTTTAGTTCGTATGTTTAACTACACGTAACTCAACCTTCAAATTGAAATGTGATTTTAGCCATGACTTACGACAATTTGCCTCAATGATGCTGTAGGCGTTTTTCTATTTCAAGAATATGAATCTGTCACTCTTTTCTACATCTATTCTGTGACCATACTGAGGTCATCGTCGCAAGTATAAGAAACAGCAGATTTTAGGGTTGTCACTTCGTAAAAAATCAGCTGGCCATGTGAAAACTTTGTTTTAGTTTTTTCAGAGATACCAATCGAAATTAGAAAAGTCGTTGAACAAAAGTTGTTCCCCGGGGGGGGTAGAAATACCCAGCTTTTCGCTTAGTAGGTACATGTATATTGTTACACCATGTATATCCACAGTCTCGCAAATAAATGATTTATTTATAGCTAAGTAGTAGACTCCCATAGCGGTCACAATCACAATGCAAGTCCAACACATGTTACAAGAAGCCCCTAAGTGAATACGAGGCTTAATATAACAGAACGAGGCAGACTGTAATAATGAAGTGAAATATTCATCAGCCTTCGTCTAGAGACCTGGTCGCGACACGGTAGCCCCCGAAAGTTCATACAAGTCGAGGGGGTATTCTGGAAGGGCTGTATTTTGAATCTTCGTTTATTGAAAAATTAATTTTAGCGGATAAACTCCAAAATGATCCTATGATCTATTGGAAATCAAGATAGCTCTAGGCCTGTGAAAAAATGGGTTTTTTTCACAGACCTAGGCCTATGGGTTAAAAATAACCTTTTTTGATAAATATGTTACAATATTGTTAATGGATTATCATTCCTTTTTTATTTATAAACTTTTTCATTAAAATCATGCGTGCGACAGGAACTATTGTTTTATCAGTTAAAATGCATTAAGATGTATTGATGAGTCATATTTTTTGCGAAAACGGTCCTTTCTTATACAAGGTACACATTAACTATTGGTATACTTCGCAACGGCAATCGAAAGGAACTAGAAGTAGGCTTCGAGCGTCGACTTTGTATCGTCGTCTTCAGCCGGCGCGGGTGGTTAATTGCTCGAAAAAACAGAAGACTATCGCGCCAGCCTTAAGTAATATGCTGTAGGGAGATCAAACGAGAAAATCAAAAGTACGAACGATACGATAATATTAACCTACTACTAAATCCCACGCAGCTCTGATTTATCTATTTCTTTATAAATAATATTACATAATAATCTATTTAAAGTTTTAATTCCTAGATGCCCATCATTAACTCAAGACGACGATGATGGATTACTGATATTCAACATTAAAGTATACATTGACTTTCAAACTTTCTTCTGCCACTTAAACTAATTCAAAAAGTTAAAGTATCATTCTTGATACTAAACCTAAACCTCTTTTCTAGTTAGCATGCAAAGCAGCTATGACGAATGTTGAATGCAAACTACACAGTAATATCTCATAGAATAAGGCCTCGTATCCCATGTCGTTGAATTTTTGAGAGCTTCGTGTGAGACGGCGGCGCATATTCGGATGAAACCCCACCTGTGTCGCACCAAAAAGAAGGACTCCATCTGCATAGGATTCCTATCATGAATAATATTTCGTAGCATGGTGAAAAATTAAAAAAATATTTAACTATAGTAAGCACCGTACATAATTCCAATGTATATTTGTTTTTGGTTTTAATAAAGGGACTTATTTATCTAGGTTTAAAATACATAGTAATACCTACCCAAATGTTTTTGGTTATGCTTTCTGTACGTTTTTGTTTTACTGCTAATAAATTAAATAGGTATTGTATTCTTTTATTATTTTCATGTTTCTTTTGTTTATCTACACTGTAGTATTGCTATACAATATTGCTTGAAACTAAAGTTAAAGTAAGTGATTTTAAGGAAAATCTTACGAAATCTCACCAGAGGGGGAGGGTCAAAAAATTCTGGAAAATGCCTCACGTAATTTATAGAAGCTCCCTTAGTGCTAATCAAACTAATAATAGAAATATGAATGTTTGGATGGTTAGATGGACGGGTGGATGTTTGTTACCTCTTCACGCCATAACTAGGTACCTACTGAACGGATCGGGCAGAAATTTTGATAAACTTAGTTCAATGCCTAGAATAAAACATAGGCTACTCAAACATTTCCAGCCGAAAGTCGCGGGGCGCAACTATTATCAAATATGTGGTACCTTTTTATGTCTGTGCTATTGGTCAAATAAATAATCAAATAAATGTACCTATCTTTAAGCTTTATGTTTTGGGAATATAAAAAACAAAAGTATAGTCAGTACTTAAAGTAATAAGGTTAGTACCGTACTTTTTTTGGTTGGGTTGGGCCTCGATGCTACTGTTTAGTCGTGATAAGGTTCATATTTGGTGGCTCGTACATTTACATTAATTACGAAGGATGTGATGAGATGACGGAGTGTGAAATGTGAAGGAAAGAGAACATGGAAAATATTTTCATTTCAGCACCTTTTGACGAGGCCCTCAAAACTCATTCATATAATGGAGTAGGAACTTTCTAATTTTAGCGTTCTAGATGTTACACACAGTGATTATTATTTTGTCAAAATATTTACGCTTAGTTTTCGCCGCATTTTTGTAAAAATTTATGTTAAATATTTTATTGCTTAAAGGTATTTTTTTGTAAAAGATTTTACATTTACTTAAATTTTATAATAATACACTAGTTTTTTTCATGACATGACAAAGCAGCTGGTCGGAAATTCTTAAAAGAATAAATGAGTAAATTACGAAATGCGCATCGTTAAGTATAACTCAAAAGCGAATGGTTAAAACATGATTAAATTTATATATTTGGGACCATAAGAAAAACACCAACTTTCTAATATCTAAGACACAACATAAAATTCACGACATAATTTTGCTCCTAGTCCCGCCGAATCCGCCCCGAAACTATATACAAACATTGTCAAATGTAAAAACAAACATCAAATACACATAAATAATAAAACATATATTATGTTCTCAATTAAAACAATACAAACAACCAACAAAAAACTCAGTCATATCAAACAAACGATGACACAAAAGCGTAAACACACAACAGTCTTAAAGCGAGTAAGAGTCACAATCTATAGTCTAAATCTAAATCACTCTAGGATTACTTATTAAGTAGATTACCAGAGCTGAGAAGTCGGCCGGCTGAGTCGAACCCCATTCAGGCACCAGACGGGCGATGAATTTTTGAGAGGCCTTCACGACGTGTGCTGAAAGCCTTTTTTCAGAAAAGGAATTGGGATAATGAACCTGAGGCTGACGATGCATGTTCTAATGGATGTTTCAGTGGTTGCCGAATGTTATTGCGGAGGTTGATGTTTTTTGTTTGGCATAATATTAAATGAAACAAAATATAAAAATCTACTTAGAAAGGGGTTGAATAAATAAATAAAAGATACATTTATTTGACCATTACAGTACAGACAAAAAAAACACCCAGCACGAAAATGTTTATAATACTTACATCTTCCAGAGTGCAGGTATTTTCTATAATTACGCCTGATATAATTTTCATATTGATTACAAAAGACGTAAATTAAAAACATTTAAAAATTAACGAAAGGAAATGTTTATTTATCCAGTATAAACCAAACCAAACGAGAAGTTTCTAAAATAACAAGATAAAGCCCTTAGCGTCAATCATTTCATTTCGCACTTCATCATGGTAAAATACTGAAATATAGAAAGAAAGTAAAGAAACACGTTTTCTTCCAATTCTTTTATTCTTTATAAACCCTCGAATGTCCAAATAATTTCTTTTACTTATTTTAACCTAGCCTTTTGAAGTAAAATAGATAATATTTTATTTCATAGTCACAAAACAGTCGTTACTTTCCAAATATTTATCTTATTACTATAGATAAAAATTATTTGGCTATTATTTCATCTATTACACTTAATAGATAAACATTTTTTCAGTCTTAATTTTTCATAATCTTTAAACTAAAACCTTATACATTACCTTTTCCTCTATTAATATAGAGGAAAAGAAAAAATGGTGTCTGAGTAAAGAAATCAGAAATAAATCAATAACGTTATTTCTTTGGGTTTACAAAATAAGCAATAGTCAAATTTTAAGTAATTTTTAATTCAAAGTTTATATTTTATTTTGAAATCCTTAAAATTAAATTTTAAAATTAAATTTTAAAGTTATCATAATAAAATATAAACTGTTAATTGATTTTCTATTCGCTTCAACTTTATGGACATATAAATTTCGTAGTCTACAAAATCTAAACAAAATAAAGCATGAAATACCTGAATACATGATACTGTAAGGAGCACTATTTCAATGCAGAAAACCTGCATTCAAATAACTTTGCATGCTTGTTAAGAGGGTGATACACGTACCTTAAGTCGAGAGTGCGAGTCAAAACGTTAAGGATATGAAAAAGCAGAGAAAAATATATGAGAGTGGATCCTCGAGGTTCCTTACTGCGGTTAGATTGCTTACGGACATGCAAATGTTCTCAGACGAGCTTTTGAGACTACTTGGCGAAATCCTAAGATGACTGGGCTTGTGCAAAAATGTTGCTAACGGATAAGTTGCTCATTTTATAGCGTATTTCGCTTTTAAATTGCTTCCCAGGTGATTTTTTAGAAACCGATAAAATTTCGTTGGGAAAATCTCTTGACAAGTATTCAAGCCAGATTAAAACTTTGGGAATTACAATTGACTGTGTACTGAAATTCGTATTGATACAACCTACATTAAAGGTGCCAAATGCATATCAAAATAACTAAATAATGTTGGACAACCCACACAGCAGAATCTAATCCCAAGCTAAGCAGACCTTGTATTATAGGTACAAGATGGCCGTTATACTAAATATAATACATTATACAGATAGATATTTTTGCTACACAAAAAAAACCACGCATTAAAATACAATATTATATAGATCGATCAAATATTTATCGCAACCTCATGCGTCGCAGACCTTCGCCTACCGCGCCATATCGGTCGATATTTACACCAATCCGTAAAAATCCGTACAAATTGCTAAATCGTTAGTTCACATTTCGAAAATTCGAAATGTGAACTAACGATTTAGCAATTTATACCTCAATGAATGTACCATCGCCGCTTAAGAAAAATACAGAAGCTTTTTGCGTACAGAGGTCCTTTGTCGAATGCTTTCAAATCAATGATAATTTATGCATCCCAAAACCATGTGAGGAAACTGTATGTAATTATGCATCTATTGTGATAATCAGGCCTTTGTGCCGGTGTCGAGCTTGACAAAGCATAGACATCCGGCCCTTCGCTCGAGTTTGGCAAGAGGTCTTCGTCAGCAGGCGTCTATGTACAGATTACGATCACGAAAGTCAATGCTCGGTAATATGTCCATGATTTAAAATAGGTAGCTTACTTTTTTTTTTCTAGAATAGAATAGAAAAGTGATAATTTTATTAGGGAAAATAACAATAAAATAATACGAAACACTTGAAACTGTTGAATTTGAAGTGTAAATCTAATTCGAGCGATCTCTTGATTGTTTGTCAATATAGAAGATTTTTATATTTTACGATACATTTCGAGTTACTATACACTACTGCATACTAACTAACTAAACTGTTTAGTTAGTTGTGGATAGTAAGTTAGTTCAAAGATTTCTAACAAGGTAAAACTTTATTAATGATACCTGCTACCTTATGGTATGAAAACGCTTATGATCATTTTCAAGTAAGACATTATCAGTTAGATTCAAATAGATTACAGTGACGCAATCGATGTCCAGGCTGGACTTAAAATGTCAAAAATGATTCGATCTCGATTATCAGTTGAGTTGTACAATACAATAAGGCCTCAGATTTTAAATTTAGTTGCTAGTATCAGCTTAGTTAACACATTCGCTGCCCAGACGCAACGCGTAACGCGTGAAGGAATCGAACAAGGTAAGTGCGTTTTGAACGATAGCTCTTGGGAAAGAAGTTTTTGTGCAGCTTTGGGCTATTGCAATATGATAATATCGTCAAGGTAGTGTTAGTCTACTAATTATATACAGACGCAGTATATTACGTAAAGTAATTCTTTTTCAGCGTCAAACCAGACGCAGAGCCATAATCAAGAAGTCGAATTATTTTACAACCGAGTTGTCTACTCGGTTAAAGCTCGTAGCTCGAATAAAGCAAATATTGAGTGAATTAGGAACAGCAAAGCCAAAACAGACACATGTGTCTGACAATCTACTGGCTTACCTATGCTCCAACTACGCAGTAATTTCATAGGTCACGACCTAATTGATTTATCTACGAATGGCTGAATAGAAGCAAGCAGGGCAGCAAGGCACTAGTTTACACTGAATATCGGATTAACTACTACGGAAATCCATTAGGAAAATGAATTCCGATTGCTTTAGCAAATAAATGGGGCTTAGCGATTGAATGTGAGTAAAAATGTGTAATCACTGATTGTGGAAAGTTGCTTGTCATTTATTCGAATCGATTTAGTATGTCATTGTGTTAAATGGAATCAAATAAAATCGGAATCTACTGACGTTCTATCTTTACATTTATTTCCTCTTTAACTGATTAAATGAGCAGTTATGCTATAAGTACGTTTTTTTAAATATCAATATCAGAAATTCAAAAATCCCCGCTAATACAAAAATAATTGTCTCAGACACGACTTTCTACAACCAGGTAAAATAAATAACAAGGGATTTTTAATTTATATTATGCCATTTATTTATTACTTCCCCCTCAAAATGTAACCTTCACCTAATTCTGACCACTACTGGTTCCAACAAACGTTCATTTAATTTGTTGTTTAATTTGTTAACTATAATGAGAAGAGTATCTTAATATGTACGCATACCGATCTCTCTGTTTAAGGGCCGCTCGCTGTAGGGTCCTCGACCTTCCCCAATATCAAGGGAGCTCTGTTTTAACTTCATCTCGGCAGTTATTGATTGCTGTGGTCTCTAGCTGAGACCAATTTTATAAGGATTATGAAAATCAATCCGGTCTACAGATAGCTACCACTCGGAAGCGTCCCCAAGACGCTAGCTGCATTACCGCGCTGTATGGCAATGGGGATGTGCTGCACCAGATACTCACTAGATCTCAGGGCCCGAATACCACTAAATAAATCGCTTCACCATCATTCCAATAGTATCATGTCAAACTGACAGTGTTAGTTCTTTTTGGTATTCTACTAGCACAAACTTTTTGAGGTTCATTCATAGCTGTAACGATTACGTTTATAACTACCAATTCGACATTCTAATTATTAGAGCTAGTGCGCACTGTTGACTTTTGTCAGCGTGACTGTTTTGTCACTCTTATCAAGTCCGTGGATATGTATGGAGATGCGCGCATGTTACGACGTGAAACTGGGTGATATTTCACACATCTCCATACAAATCCACGGACTTGATAAGAGTGAGAAAACAGTCACGCTGACAAAAGTCACCAGTGCGCGCTAGGTCTTAAAGTCTTTTCAAGTGCAAAAAATAGTAGAATACCAAACGCAACAACGGCATTTTAGCCATCTTGATAGAATGACGCTATTGAGTCCTTTTTTTGAAATTAATGGAATTTGGCCCCATTAGGTCACGGGTCGCATCGACTAGAAATAAAGAAAAAGAAATTAAACCCTCCTTACACCACAGTCTTAGGGTCTCGACTCCAAGAGGAGCAAATAGCGTAGGTTCTGTCAAGGCTGCATATTTGTTTCAATTGTATGTACGGGTTTTCATTTGTTGCTTATTAATAAAATTTAAATAACTTGATCTTTAATAAGATCCGGTAAAAGGTAAAATCATTTGAATAACGGCATCTTCACATACCTTCATATATCTGTGACCTTGTTTTGCGATACGTTCTACTGTTCTACTACTGGGATCGCCAGATAGTAGATCTGCGGGATTTTGAGTGTCCAGGACAAGGAATCGGCCGACTGATATAGGTTTGAGGAGGTTATGAATCAGTCTTTGCCCCAGTAGCGGAAAAGCACATACCTTTGATTCTGTGAGCTCCAGATCCAGTACAAGTACCACTCGCGGCGCGCACACGGTATAATCACGGCACAGATGGGAATTTAGGGGTTCCCAGAGGAGCGGATGATCGAGGTGATCCTTTTGCTGTTTATCGTTCGAGTAACGACCAACGACTGTTTGAGTGAGCCATCTTGTATGACCCATGCGGATGTTCTCGCTCACTCTTGAGCGGTATTCTATGTGCTGGAGAGGGATGGGGAGTAAAGGGAATAGACACCCAAAAAACGTTTGCTTCTATGCAGAAAGTTAACTAGTTACAATAAGTTGAATATGCGCGCAACCATTCCCCCGGGCTAGAAGGAACCCCTTCTAAACAACAAAGAATACTATTCGGCAATAATACCGCTACAAGACTAAGACGCATGCGGTAGATGCTAAAGATGCGGTTGATACTAAAGACGCGGTTGATACTAAGGACGCGGTTGATACTAAGGACGCGGTTGATACGAAAGACATGATTGCAGCTAAAGATGTAGCTAGAGACGCGGTTAGAACTAAAGACGCGGTTAGTAAAGACGCAGTTTCTACTGAAGATGAGGGTGCTACTAAAGAATGCGATTACTACAAAGATGTGGGTGCTGCTAAATATGCGGGTTAAGCGAATAAAACTAAGACGCGGGGCTATCTATTGGTAAAAGTTATTGAGTAGGAAGCGGACAGAGACGAACAACTGGACGTAGATATGACCCAGTTGCTGTGCGGACACGAACTATACGTGTGACACCATTTGAGCCCGGAAAGACTTCGTCCACAATGCCTAGAGGCCAGTGAAGTGGAGGAGAATTCTCGGTCAAAAGGATCACAACGGTTCCTACGGTTATAGGGTCCGTAGGCGTGTTCCACTTGCGGCGCGATTGCAACGTATGGAGATAGTCAGTCCTCCATCGTTTCCAAAAGGATTGAACTAGTTGATCTAACAGGTTATGTCTAGTCAGTGTTTTGATATTCTCGTCAATTGACAAAGCAGGCAAGTATTTGAGAGGCGTAAGAGTTAAAAAATGCGCAGGAGTCAAAGCGAGAGGTTCTGCAGGATCGCTAGACAGCGTTCGACAAAGCGGGCGGGTGTTCATTACAGACTCTACTTGAGCGAGGACAGTGCTCAGCTCTTCGAATGACAAAATCTGTTCGCCTATGACGCGATAGAGATGTGTTTTTAATGTTTTGACATTAGCTTCCCAGTTTCCGCCGAAATGACTTGCGGCTGGGGTGTTAAGCGACCATTCGATGCGGTTTTCAGCTAAGACGTGACTGAATTCTGTATTGTGGTGAGCGGATTTCAGAAACTCATGGAGTTCCGAGAGAACGCGTTTAGCGCCAATATAGTTGGTTCCATTATCGGAGTAAATTCGACCCACGGGACCGCGGCGTGACAAGAACCGTTTAAAGGCTCCCATGAAGCATGCAGTGGTCAGATCACCTGCTAATTCTATATGTACGGCGCGGGTTGTCATGCAGACGAATAGGCAGACATAGGCCTTGGTTGCTCGGATACCACGACCACGAGTAAGTGTTACTCTAAATGGACCGCAGTAGTCAGTACCTGTGTGCACGAATGCCTTCGCTGACAACACGACAGGAGCGATGATCAGCCATTTCCGAAAATAAAGCTTTAGGACGAAGTCGAAAGCATGGGAGACATTTATGTATTCTATATCGAATGATATTGCGTGCTGCAAGTATCCAGTATCGTTGGCGTAAAAGTGACATGAGCAGGTCCGGGCCTGCATGGCAGTTTACCTTGTGGTAATGATCGATTAATAAATCTAATATGTGGGCTTTGCGGGGTAACAAAATAGGATGCTTTTGAGAAAAGTCTAAGTTAGAATTCGATAAACGACCTCCAACTCTGATAATACCATCCCTTATGAAGGGTCTGAGGCATTGAATTGCACGGTTACATGATCTTCCTGCATTCAAATTTGCGAATTCGACAGCGAAATGGAATTTTTGAAGTTCGCGAAGTACTAGTGACTCCGAGAATTCAAGATCCGATGCGGTTATGCGCCCACGAGAGGGTATCAACTTAGCGAATCTACTAATGTAAACTACACAACGAAGTAGCTTTGACCATGAAGAAAAGCGGTTTGACAACGATATAAAAAGCGGTTCTTGAGGCGGCTCAGCGACCAACAGCGTGTGTTTCCTTTCTTCAGGAACCTCTGATATAGTCGAGGGGTTAAATGCCACAATGGGCCAATGCGAGACGTCTAAATGGGCCCAAGGAGGACCATGAAACCACAGTGGGTGTTCAATGATTTGCGAAGGCGTAAGGCCACGAGACAAACAATCAGCGGGGTTTTCAATGCCAGGCACATGATACGAATTTTGCGGTGATAAGTCATTTTGAATTTTAGTTATTCGATTGGCAACAAATGTTTGCCAACGATGCGGATGCGATGCGGATGCGATGCGGAAGAGTGTACCTTACAAAGTGCGACAAATGCGGATAATGCAAAAATATTTCTAATAGCGATGCGGGTTTGACAAGCTGCGGGTGAAACAATAATCTATAAGAGGCGTGCTAAGACGAAAATAGACTAAGTACAGGTGCGACGTCTACTTCCTCCAGCTCCCAGAACTTGTGGACGGCAGAGTCCAAAGTGGGTGAGGTACAACAGTACGAGAGCGATTTGTAGCTACCTACTTGAGTAGGAACGTTACCAATGACAACATAGCCAAGGACAGTCTCCAAGGCGAGCGGAGAATGAAGCGAAGTGCTTCCTTGAACCTTACGGTGTAGTATTAGGTGAGGGAAAATCGAAGCGCCTATAAGCATTTGAATTGAACCCGGCACGGAGTAGGTATCATCTGCCAGAGGCAGATTTTTGAAGTTACTCAAGTCGGAAACTTCGACCGAAACCGCGGGCAAACGCTCTGTTATTTTGTCTACTACTAACGATTCCATATCGTAATGAACGCGGCGATCCAAGCGGGAGAAAAATCTAAGCTTTACTGAACCTTGAATTGTCTTACTAGAACCTCCTATTCCCTGTACGACAGAAGTAGGGTTCTGTTTTAGGTTTAATCCTAAGCGGTTGCAGCAATCAGAAGTAATAAAATTACTTTGTGATGCGCTATCTAACAAAGCGCGCACGGTAACTTCGTTGCCATGAGAATCTATGACAATAACGCGAGCGGTAGGTAGCACCACTGTGCTGTGAACAAAGTCATTATCAGCTGATAACGCGCACAGTGCGATATTGTCATGATGCGAAGAACGAGCGGGGAGCGCGCACGTCTCATTCGAGGCGGGCAGCTGCGCCGACGTGAGCGGTGGCGGCGGCGGCGGCGGCGCGGGCGCCGTGGTTAGCGCGGGTTTACTATTTTGCGGTTTATTACCAAAGCACAACAAGGTATGATGCTTTGAGTTGCACTTCTTACAACGAGAATTGGAAGCGCAATTCGCGATGCGATGTCTATCACTGAGACAATTAAGACACAAACGCTTGGTTTTTACAAACGCAAAACGTTCGCGTTCGTCTAACTTATGAAAAGCCTGACATTTATACAGGGTGTCCCATAATGAGTGGATAACTTGAAAGGTGCTTATGCAGTAAGTCAAGGCCTATCAGAAACAGTTTTTATTTTTTTTCTAATTTGACCCGTTCGGAAAATATTTAATATTTTGTAAATTTGAAAAATTTGTATCTTTGTTCACATTTTTAGACTTTGTGCCTACAATTTTAACAATTTTTTTATTTTTATTTTTGGAATATACTAAAGAAAAACAGCTTTTTTGAACACCGTTTGAAATATTTTGGTAACTAGGACCAGTAATTTTCAAGGGAGGTTTAAAGTAGAAAATTTTAATTTTTCAAATTATTATGCAAAGTTTGAGCTGCTGTGGTTAAAAAAAAAGATTAGGAAACCTAAGATGCCAGCTACTTTAAAAACATGTCCATTTCAAGAGCATCCTAAAATGATAATAAACGTTGAAATTTTGTAGGGTAAAAAACTGAGATATTGCTACTTTTGTACCAAAAGGGGCCAACGCTACTAAAATAATATTGAACCAACACATCAAAAAAATATCTTTTTCGCCATTCTCGTCCTAAAACGGTTACTTTGCTACTTAAAAACAGGGAGTGAAATCTATTTTTGCTGATTCATGCTGGAAAATAGGAAATATGTTAATAAATAATAAACAATAATCTAGCCGAAAGTAAAGAGAGTTTGTGCTATGAGTACGAATTTGGTGATATGAATTTGGAAAGAAGATTCAAACTACAGAAGGACGGGTGTCCAGTACACTAAGCCGTTCAGGAACGGCGTTATTTAGATTCAGCGTATCCAAACAGATGAATTACGCGTGGTCGCGCTTCCCAGTGGCCAGCGCGGTCGCTGGACTTGAACCCATTGGATTTCATTTACTGGGGCAACTTGAAGGAACTGGTGTACAAGAAACCTATTCCCTAAATACTATAACTAAATTTCATTTCATTTATTATAACTTAATATAACTTCGACGTCAAGTTCAAAACGATGCGGAAAATATTAAGGACTGCAATTACGAAAGTTAGCTAAAAAATCCTTTATTAAAAAGATGCAGAGCCTGCATCAGAGTTGGAGGACATCAATTTGAATATTTCATCATCATCATCACCATCATCAGCCCATATCACATAGCTGCTGGACATAAGTCTCCCCTAATGAGCGCCCTGTCTTCAGCTTGACGTATCCAGCATCTGCCAGCAGGCTTTCGCAGATCGTCATCTCACCTGGCCGGAGGTCGTTCTACACTAAGTTTGCTTAGTCGCGGTCTCCACTGAAGAACTCGTTTACCCCAACGGTTATCGGTTCTTCATGAGATATGGCCGGCCCACTGCCACTTCAGCTTGCTAATTCTTTGAGTTATGTCGATAACTTTGGTTCTCTGTCGGATGTATTCATTACGAATCCTATCCTTCAGAGAAACTCCTCACATAGCCCTTTCCATAGCTCGCTGAGCGACTTAGAACTGGTGGAGCAGCCCTACCGTGAGTGTCCACGTCTCAGCTCCGTAGGTCATCAGGGGTAGGAGGATAGGACGCAATGTTTGAAAACTTTCGTTTTCAAACATTGCTGTATGCATGATGAGATTTCACTCACTGTTTTTTAGAAGCAAAGTAACCGTTTTAGAACGAGAATGGCGAAAAAGATATTTGTTTGATGTGTTGGTTCAATATCCAATCAAAATCCTAGTTACCAAAATATTTCAAACAGTGTTCATAAAAGCTGTTTTTCTTTAGTATATTCCAAAAACAAAAATAAAAAAATTGTTAAAATTGTAGGCACAAAGTCCAAAAATGTGAACAAAGATACAAATTTTTCCATATTTACAAAATATTAAATATTTTCCGAACGGGTCAAATTAGAAAAAAAATAAAAACTGTTTCTGATAGGCTTTGATTTGCCGCATAAGCACCTTTCAGGTTATCCACTCATTATGGGACACCCTGTATATAATATCATGCTGCTCATCACATAGTGAGCATAATGATGAGCCTGACTCAGCACTGGCTGTCGTGTTGACATATGTTTGCGTAGAACCATGGGGCTTACGCTTAGAAGTTTGTGCGGGCGAAGTTCGCTGTAATATCTTCAAGTGATTTCTCAAAAAAGCCGTCAAACTATCGAATGTTGGAATTTTCGAGCCAAGTTGATCGAACTCGAACGAACGCGCAGTTTCAACATCCAATTTCTTAAGCGCCATGTATAAGAACACGAAGTCGGCGAGGTTATCTATACCTAGATTTTTTAATGCAGCGATTGAAGTTGAAAACTTGTCAAGAAATAATTCCAGACTAGAAGCGGAACTCGTTGACACTGGTTTTAGATCGAATATTTCATCTAGATAGGATACTGCCATGAGGCGTTTGTCTTCATATTTATCTTTGAGCCAATCAAAAATAAGTGAGTAGTTTTCTGCCACCAAATTTATGCCTGCACAGGCTGACCGGGCGCGGCCCGTGAGTTTACCTAGAAGGTAGTATAATTTCTCTGAATCGGTCAGAGAAGCGTTGTTGTGAACCGAATTTTGAAAGCTAGCATAGAATAGAGGCCAATCCTTTAAATCACCATCAAAGTTAGGGATTTCTATGGGCGGCAGCCTAGGTGACCTATGAGGTGTTGCAGCAGTTGCAGCTGTTGTAGAGGGTTTGACATCGATGTCGACTGACTGCAGCTTTCTAGCAGCGCGACGTACACAACCTAACAGGTCCTCAAACGATGATAGAACCTGGAAGTTGATTGCGGTCTCGGGATTGAGTTTCAGTTCTATTTCTGTTATTTTATCAACTAACTTCTCGAAGTCGCAATGTAACATGTCAACAACCTCATAATCACAAAGAAATGATTCCTTGTCGGTAGGACTACCAGAACTCAAGTTCTTCGCTCGATCACTTATAGCTTGCATTCGAGCGAATATTCGGTCTCTCTTAGCGAACAGTAGTTTTAGCTGCGCTTGTGCGGTAGATTCTACAGAAGGCGGCGGCATTTTGAATGGATTGGAAAATCAAAGTTTTTATAATCACAAATATATGTATATGTAGCGGTAAGTAAAGCGATATAGCAGAAATGCGTAAATTGTAACAAAGCAGTGTAGGTAATTTACCAGCAGCTGATTTGCTTACGAGTTCAAGCGTAGGGCTAGAATGAACAAAATTAACGAGTCGGTGCGTTACTGAAAGTTACTAACTACGGTGTATTTAAAGTAAATGTGTAATTTATGCGAAAGACTACACAAAATAAGCGGATATTCTAAGGGCGTAGCGTTAGTGCGTAGGTGACGTAACGTACGTACCTACCTACAGAAAATGAAGAATGCGAAATACGAAAGGCAAAGTTTAGGTTAAGCGGGGTTGACTATAGTATTATAACTAAATAGGTTTAGTGCGATTCCTATTTGAAGTTATAATTTATGCGCGATGCGATGCGATGGGGTGCGATGCGATGTGAAAGTAGCAATAATTTGAAATAATTTCCTGCGTAATAAGTAAACAACAAAATGGCGGTCTATGCCGTGCGCCGTGTGAAGCGAAAACGAAACAAGATTGCGGCGCAGATTCAACTATTTAGCGAGATATACAAGCGAGTAGGTATATCGCGGCTCGAAAGGACCAGAAAATGGGATCGCCAGATAGTAGATCTGCGGGATTTTGAGTGTCCAGGACAAGGAATCGGCCGACTGATATAGGTTTGAGGAGGTTATGAATCAGTCTTTGCCCCAGGAGCGGAAAAGCACATACCTTTGATTCTGTGAGCTCCAGATCCAGTACAAGTACCACTCGCGGCGCGCACACGGTATAATCACGGCACAGATGGGAATTTAGGGGTTCCCAGAGGAGCGGATGATCGAGGTGATCCTTTTGCTGTTTATCGTTCGAGTAACGACCAACGACTGTTTGAGTGAGCCATCTTGTATGACCCATGCGGATGTTCTCGCTCACTCTTGAGCGGTATTCTATGTGCTGGAGAGGGATGGGGAGTAAAGGGAATAGACACCCAAAAAACGTTTGCTTCTATGCAGAAAGTTAACTAGTTACAATAAGTTGAATATGCGCGCAACCAACTACTTCCTGATAAATTTTATTAAGACAATCAACCTTTTGTGTGAATAAATATTACTGAATTACTGCTGAATTTTGACATTGCCAAAATAATCACTTATAAGGCCCTTTTTTAATACTTTCTCTGATAAATTTAATTAATCATAGAATAATGTTCGCTTGTCCAATGTTACATAATAAAAGATGGATATATTAATTCAAAAATCAAAGTACGCCAAATACAGCGATGATCAAAATTAAAACATCTAATTTTTTACTCTATAAACATATATGAACCCATACTAATCGTTTAATGAAAGAGCTATTATTTTTCGAAATGTGGACCCGTTAAAAGTTATACGGTTATGATACGACTAGGGACACAACTTAAAGGTCTCGGGTAAAACAATTAAGCCACCGGTAACTGAACCGAGTGTGGGCAAAAATTCATAACACCCAGAACATTTCATACGAACAATGATGACACCTGGTGACAAAGTAGCAACCTGTTTTGAAGGCTGTACCATCTCAAATGGAAATGCAGTGTAAAACCAGCTTTACTATACCGAGCTTAGGTGTAATTTCATAGATGCGTAAACTGAAGGAAATTTTGAAGCTTGCGATATCAGCAGATTAAATATAAACTATAAAGCACCGGATGTAGATCTCAAAATTGAACAACAAGTTACCAAATATCCCTCCAGTATGTTGCGAAGTGAGGTGAAAGAGACATTTGTAACTTGGCACTTATATTTCATCTGCATTGGGAGTGTATTCGGCCGGTCAGAACCGCCCATTACTTTGTTCCCAACAAAGTTAAATAATAATAACAAACATTTTGCATTATGTCGCCGACACGAAGTTACCAACTGCGGTCTCAGGAGGAGCTACGAAACATTGTAACTGTGGAAGTAAGTTCCGAGGTCTGCTAGTTTAGTATGCCATGCCCTTTGAGAATTTAGATGAACTTTTTGCTTGACTTTTTGCTTGAACCTACTTACTATTAACTAAATCTTCAACAACCGAGCGTAATTAGAGTTTTACTTGACAATAAAAATAAGAATACCATGTCAAAATTATAAGATTTACAAATAACATCTCACTAATATATTAAATGGGAAAGTCTGTGTGAATTTTTTATTAGTAATCTCCGTAACTACTTAAAATATTTTAATGATATTTGGTATATAGATAGCTTAAGACCTTATAGAATAACACATAGGATAATTTACGAAATTTTTACCTCTGAGGGGGTAAAGTTGGGGTGGTAAAGTTTGTACGGAAAATTATTACTACTTAGTTTGATTCACTCAATGCTTAGTATAAATAAACTGCAAAGTAAAAAAAAAAAAAAAAACTCTTGTATGGTGCAAACCTTTGTGCACTCAAAAAGAAGGATGGCGGTATAAGACCCATAGCCGTGGGCACTACCTACCGCCGCCTTGCGGCTAAAGTCTGCTGTCGGAAAAAAGCCGACTATTTAGGCGACTATTTCCGACCAATTCAGCTAGGCTTTGGTTCGCGAGGCGGCTGTGAGGCCGCAGTACATTCCCTTCGTACATTTTTGGATCAAAATTATGGGGAGGTAGTTCTGAAGGTAGACGTCAAAAATGCCTTCAATTCCGTAGATAGGGGCGCCCTGCTAAACGAAATTAAAAATAAAATTCCTGAAATTTACCCTTTTCTCTGGCAGTGCTATGGTTCACCCTCAAAATTAATTTACCGGAATAACATTATTTCGTCTGCCGTTGGCTGTCAGCAGGGCGACCCTCTTGGTCCGGCCATATTTAGCCTTGCCATTCATCCAATAATTCAACGTCTTCAATCCAAGCTCAATGTTTGGTATTTGGATGACGGAACTTTAGGTGGAGAAGTGGACACCGTTTTTAGTGATTTAAAAATCATCACAGATGAATTTCGACAAATAGGTTTGGAATTGAATTTTTCAAAGTGCGAGCTTTTTATTTCGGACTCTTGTGTAGACAAAAACAATATCATTGCAAAATTTACCAGTTTGGCCCCTAACATTACAGTTATAGATAAATGTTCACTTCGACTCCTAGGTTCACCAATTCTTGATGAGTCTTTTCGGCCATTTGTAGATGAGAAAATTCAAAATTTCAACAAAAATTCAGACAGACTTCTCAAAATTAACAGCCATATGGCTTTTACTATTATTCGGTTTTGCCTGTTTGTACCTAAATTTACATATTCTTTAAGATGTAGTCACCTGTGGAAACACAGCGAGCTATTGGATAGCTTAGACAACATAATAAAGAATACTTTATCATCGGTTTTGAATATTGATTTGGATGACAAGGCGTGGTCGCAGGCCTCCCTACCTGTCAAATTGGGAGGCTTAGGTATTCGCAAAATTTCCAGTGTAGCCCTACCAGCGTTCCTATCTTCCGTCTACAGCACTAGTTCTTTAGTTGAAAAAATTTTAAACACGTCTGATTTGGTCCGATCACAAATTTCTTTCAAAATTTCATATTTAGACGAAGCTAGAACGGCTTGGCATAGTGCTTGCCCCGATGCTGCTCCTCCAAAATCTCTTTCGTCCCAACGACAATGGGACGGGCCTTTGTGTGAGTTGACACGGAATTGTTTGTTACAAACGTGCTCCAGCTCGGCAGATCGTGCCCGTCTCCTAGCCGTTTCTAAATGGGAGTCAGGACATTGGCTGCAAGCACTTCCTTCTTATAACACTGGCACTTTATTGGATCCCGCTACTTTCCGTATCGCAACATGTATTCGGTTGGGTGCAAGGTGTTGTGCGCCTCATCAATGCCAGTGCGATACTGCAGTCGAACAGCTTGGTCATCACGGATTATCGTGTACTAGGGCCGCTGGTCGGATATCTCGTCATGCCAGCCTTAATGACATCATCCGGCGGGCCTTTGTCAGCGCTAACGTACCAGCTATTCTCGAACCGAATGGTCTGTTCCGTGACGATGGCAAGAGGCCCGACGGTATGACACTAGTCCCATGGGAGTTGGGGAGGCCCATTGTGTGGGACGCTACATGCGTCGACACACTTGCACCTTCCCATCTTTCAAGGACATCCACTAGGGCTGGTGCGGCGGCAGATCTGGCCGAGGATCTCAAGAGGCGCAAATATGCAGGTCTCGACAGAACCTACGCATTTGCTCCCCTTGGATTCGAGACCCTAGGTCCGTGGGGTACCGAGGCTCTCCGGGTTTTTAAAAAATTATCTGAGCGTCTGGTCGATGCGACGCGTGACCCGAGAGCTGGTGAATATCTGGCTCAGCGCATCAGCATTGCCATACAGCGTGGTAATGCAGCCAGTGTCTTGGGGACGCTTCCGACTGGTATTGACATGGATCAATTGAGCTACCTTTAGACTGTTTGCAACCGTCTGCGGTTAGCTCAATGGTTTCAATTGTAAATACGAGTTGTAATTTTTCTATTCCTTTGCTTGTAATTTTCGTTGTTAATAAAGGTTTATCAAAGTAAATAATTAAACACGTATTTTTTATTTTTACGAAACTACACTAGGAGGCGTGTAATAAATTTCTGAAATTTGGCAAATAAATTTCCACGCGGACGAAGCCGCGGGGCGCTTCTAGTTTCAAAATAAATGAATCGGACAAAAGTACTGCCGAAGCCAGTACCATATTATTTCATTATCTCAGCAGTTTAGAATTTGAGCAATGGTAATTTTTTTTGTCCAAATTTGATGTCAACAAGCTACCTATTGCTTGTCGACATCAAACTTGCTCCTTAATCTCAACAACTCTACATCACATTTGTTTTCATAACAACAATAGAGGTATTATTTCACAATAGCACTGCCGTATCCATCCTAATGTTACAAGTTTGCAACACTACGCAAGTGCATTGTGGTGTATCTCAAATTATAGCAGTCTGGGTCGTTTATGCATATCTTATGCTCCAAATGACTATAAGATATGACAAAGGCCAGGGTTTGTGGGTTGTAATTTAGCTAAGAGGTAAGGTAAATATTATCGCTTTACATTGTCGAGTGTGCTAAGTTTGGAATTAATTCTTTCTAAACTATCAGGCTCATTTATAACTGTATAAGTTAGAGCGGTCGTTTCTTGCCTTTTCTCGCAAAAAGTACTGATCAAGCTGAAACTTTTCATAGATGAGTTTTCGATATTGAAGTCACTTTTATATCATAAAATAAGTAAGATAAAGTTAGGTTTTAAAATCTCTAATCCGACTTAAAATTCTGCTAGAATGAGAAAATCATGCTAAAATAAATACGAATTATCAAGGACACCTCGAAAACTACTAGTTAGATCTTGGTCAAATTTATATGGGGCCACAAGAGAAACATCAGCTTTCGAATAAAATAAATCAAAAATTATTAAAATCGGTTCACCTACAAAACTTCTGAGGGCATTTAAAAAAACAGTCGAATCGAAAATAGCGAATTTGAAGCATATATATTACCTGTATTTAATTAATAAGCATATACATATATAGTATTACCTATATTTAAAATACAAATATTTATCTGTCTGATACATACATTTTCAAAGATATCAAATAGGCAACAAATATGAGAAAACACAGTTAACTGTGTTTTCTCATATTTTTATATTTACATTCACATTCACAAAACAGAAGTATGATTTCAAAAATGTAATATATTAATAACATTTTTGAAATCATACTTCTGTTTTCTGTTGAAACCGTAAAATATATTATGTTGAAAATTTCAAATTTTCAAGATCACTTCAGAGGTCAACAAGTTTTAATATAAATTACGTAACTTTTCATTAGTACCAGAGTAAGGTCAAGGTCTCTTGAGGCTGTAAAATTATACGGACCGTTAGACTACGGTCAGGATATAAGCTAGAATATAATTAATCTCGCTTAGACAGATTGTCTTTCCTGTGAGACCTACTAAACTGAGAGACGCAAGTTTAGGCCTCATGTCTTTGTCATTTCATCTCATTTTTAATTGGTTTAGTTATAAGTTCCTTTTTGCACTCTCTCTCTCTCTCTCTCCTTTGTGTAACTCTTTGTTACCCGCTATACAGGCTGCAAAGTCCTAGCGCGGGTAACAGTCTATGTATACTGATCAGGTACAATTCATTTTTTTTTTTGTATAAATCTTAATTAGTTATAAGCAATAGTCTAAGTTAAGTTTTTGTACCAAGTTTTAGTTTAGTTTAGATATGTGTTGCATGTGATCTACACTCATAAATTTATAATAACTTCTTGTACCTTTGGACATGCTCTCTGCTATCCTACAACACAGGCTACAAAGACCTAGTGTAGGAAGCAAACGGGTTTCTCTATTGGTGCAATAAGATTGTCATAGTGCAACTCAACCTAACTAATATAGTTATCTTTGAAATGTATTTTTATAGTTTAATCATTGTACTTAGAATTTAAGAACCTAAGAAATAAATTTATCTTTTCTTATCTTATGTAAACATAAACCCTGCTTACTTGGCATAAGCGATAAAACATATGCGATAAAACAAATAGTATATACCTAGGTCCTAGGAAGATCAAGTCTTGTTAGATGGAAATCAGAAAGAAAGTATGCTTCTATGTTACTGTACTACTCGATTATCTGGCGCAGCACATCAGCATTGCCATATCGTAGTAATGCAGCCAGTGTCTTGGGGAAGAAGTACCTTTCAAGTAGATATTTCTTAAGACTAGGTAACTTACCTATTCCTTAGTTTTCAATCAATCAAGCAACGTGTGAGCAAGATTATTACCTCGTCCTCTTTTGACTCTAATTTTTCAAACACTTGCTACGCTCGTGATTCAATTTTACAATCCTTGGCTTGATAAGTCTTCAAAGTTGAGCACGCGGTCAAAAAGATACTTTGCACTCTTGTATAACTAATAACTATCGTTGCTTGATTGATTGAAAACTAAGGAATAGGTAAGTTTCCTAGTCTTAATGAAAATCTACTTGAAAGGTATTTCTCACACTTTACACACTTTAATTTTAAGTCCAGAGACTACACAATAACAATTTGAACGTCCGCAAAACGGATATCCATCGGGAATTGAATATTATTTTCAAAAATGGCCCCAGGCACGTGCGAATGCCGGTCACGACCTTAGCTTGTAACTCATTGCTCCCCTGGGATATTATCTGGTTAATTACTATATCTGTTAAACTGCCTTTTGTGTTTTCAACTGGCTGCAAAAAAGAAGGAGGTTCTAATTTCCACTGTATCTCTTAGTTTCAAACATCAACAAATAATATACCATATTATTTCATATAGATATAATGAAATATTATGGTTTAGAATTTGAGCAATGGTATATTTTTTGTCCAAATGTAGAAATGCAAAGAGATAAGGGAGCAAGTCTCCTTAATCTCAACAACTCAACATCATATTTGTTTTCATAACAACAATAGAGGTATTATTTCACAATAGCACTGCCGTATCCATCCTAATGTTACAAGTTTGCAACACTACGCAAGTGCATTGTGGTGTATCTCAAATTATAGCATTCTGGGTCGTTTATGCATATCTTATGCTCCAAATGACTATAAGATATGACAAAGGCCAGGGTTTGTGGGTTGTAATTTAGCTAAGAGGTAAGGTAAATATTATCGCTTTACATTGTCGAGTGTGCTAAGATTGGAATTAATTCTTTCTAAACTATCAGGCTCATTTATAAATGTATAAGTTAGAGCGGTCGTTTCTTGCCTTTTCTCGCAAAAAGTACTGATCAAGCTGAAACATTTCATAGATGAGTTCTCGATATTGAAGTTACTTTTATGACATAAAATAAGTTACATAAAGAAGTTAGGTTTTGAAATCTCAAAACCGACTTAAAATTCTGCTAGAATGGGAACATCATGCCAAAAAAATATGAATTATCAAGGACACCTCGAAAACTACTAGTTAGATCTTGATCAAATTTATATGGGGCCACAAGAGAAACATCAGCTTTCGAATAAAATAAATCAATTATTAAAATCGGTTCACCTACGAAACTTCTGAGGGCATTAAAAAAACAGCTGAATCTTAAATATCCTATTTTGATGCTGGTTGAAAAGTAAAAAGCTGCAAATTGAAGCTATTACCTATATTGAAAATACAATATTTTTCTGTCTGATTCATGACATTTTCAAAGATATCAAAAAGCAAACAAACATGAGAAAACATAGTTCAATTGAAAACATACTTCTTTTTGAAGTCTGTTGAAACCTAAATATATTATGTATTTTCTTTACAAAAATTTCAAATTTTCAAGATCACTTCAGAGGTCAAAAAGTTTTAATATAAATTACGTACCTTTTCATTAGTACCAGAGTAAGGTCAAGGTCTCTTGAGGCTGTAAAATTATACGGACCGTTAGACTACGGTCAGGATATAAGCTAGAATATAATTAATCTCGCTTAGACAGATTGTCTTTCCTGTGAGACCTACTAAGCTGAGAGACGCAAGCTTAGGTCTCATGCAAACATAAACCCTACTTACTTGGCCTAAGCGATAAAACATATATGCGAAAAAAAAGGTAGATACCTAAGTCCTAGGAAGATCAAGTCTTGTTAGATGGAAATCAGAAAGAAAGTATGCTTCTATGTTACTGTACTACTCGATTATCTGGCGCAGCACATCAGCATTGCCATATCGTAGTAATGCAGCCAGTGTCTTGGGGAAGAAGTACCTTTCAAGTAGATATTTCTTAAGACTAGGTAACTTACCTATTCCTTAGTTTTCAATCAATCAAGCAACGTGTGAGCAAGATTATTACCTCGTCCTCTTTTGACTCTAATTTTTCAAACACTTGCTACGCTCGTGATTCAATTTTACAATCCTTGGCTTGATAAGTCTTCAAAGTTGAGCACGCGGTCAAAAAGATACTTTGCACTCTTGTATAACTAATAACTATCGTTGCTTGATTGATTGAAAACTAAGGAATAGGTAAGTTTCCTAGTCTTAATGAAAATCTACTTGAAAGGTATTTCTCACACTTTACACACTTTAATTTTAAGTCCAGAGACTACACAATAACAATTTGAACGTCCGCAAAACGGATATCCATCGGGAATTGAATATTATTTTCAAAAATGGCCCCAGGCACGTGCGAATGCCGGTCACGACCTTAGCTTGTAACTCATTGCTCCCCTGGGATATTATCTGGTTAATTACTATATCTGTTAAACTGCCTTTTGTGTTTTCAACTGGCTGCAAAAAAGAAGGAGGTTCTAATTTCCACTGTATCTCTTAGTTTCAAACATCATATTTTTTTTCAGGGTGAACCGAATCCGATGTTCTTTTGAGAGAGAAGATCTGACTAATTATACGTGGAATTTGAAGACAGGAATTAGTTGTTCTAAAAACATCGAAGTTTACGGATTTCCCTATTGCAGGCTTGTCTGCAATTTGTACATCATCGAAGATGGAAGTTTTAGAATTCATCTGATCAAAAAGTATATTAAGTCTGGCCTGAAGAACTGGTTGAATCGTTCCACAGATATAGTACCTACTAACTAAGCTGGTACTAAATAAATAAGGTGTCAAAAAATAGATGTAATAAGCCAAAAAGGATATCACGACCCCTGGAATTAAATTATTGAAGTCATCAACTTATTTTTTTATCTGCAAAAATATGCACACGTACCCACTGCTCTAACTTGACTCTCTCCCAATAAGGTTTGCTGGAAGAGAACTCTTTTTAGGGTTAAGCTCGCCTGTGCCATAATTTATCTAGTTTTAAGTTTTCTTGTATGTATTTTCATTTGTGCATTAAAGAATTATTATTATTATTTTTTTTTTATCCCAAAACTAAGTGACACCTTTCACACTTTCTAATCTAGCCCTAAACTAAGTTATCTCGTGTGAGCTTGTGTTATCCATTTACCATTCACAAACGTAAGACGTGCTTCTCTACGAATCCCTACGAATATCGTAAAACAGGATGAATAGTAACTCCAAGGTGAATAGAAATGGATAAAATACTGGAGCCAGAAATTACCTGGCTGATAGCAATGGAAGTATTCAGTGACTGTTCACCTCCTATGTCAGTCAATCAGACCTCTGCAAATAATGTTAAGTTATTAGAAAAAATCATTAGTTTCGAAAAGAATTTACAATGTTAACTTTAATTAAAAAATAATAAACAACGAACGAAAACGATTGCCACTCAGCATAATATGCTGCTGGAGCTCGGGGAGCAACTACAGCGCTGGTCTTCCGTGACATCTTAGTTTGGCGTGTCCATATCTACTAACTCTAAAGTCTTACTGATTTTAATTCCCACAAATTAATCCTAAAAACTTCACAAGACAAATATAACAAAAACACTCCCGATCTCCGCAAACAAAACAATTTATTTAGGGAATTAACGATTTCAACGCGCTTTCCGCATAGTAAGACGTAAAGAAATTTAATTAGCGCTCATTGAGATAATTTACTGGCTCCACAATGGGGAGTGAGGACAACTTTTGTTAAGTGTACGGGACACACAGTTTGGAAACGTGAACATCTAAGCTAAGCTTTAACTACCTATGGATTTTAAGTTTTAAAGCTTTTGAGCTTTTACATGTCGATCCAATAAAATTGAATACATATCTTTATCAACAAAGAAACATAGGTAGATACATGAAATTACAATTACAATCACGAAAAAGTAATAAATTGAAACTAGTATGTTGAGACAATATAGCTTACTGCCGACGACGGTTGCAAGCACACTAGTGGTCTCAGATCTCAATAGTCGGTCAATTCCAGTCATCGCGTCCCTAAGACGCTGGCGGCATTACCACGCTGTATGGCAATGCTGATGCGGTTATCCAGATACAGTTTTCAACAGTTTTTAATTTTTTTTATAAGAATTGTAAATTCTTAAAAAAAATAGAAATGAAGAATATCAACATAGATAAGGTAGATCATTATAATATCTTTAAGAAACTAACTTTACGGAACTTTATCTACCTGATTACGATGAGAAGCTAGTATGTGTGTGTCTTTGTTTTTTAGTTAGTATGTATACCGTCCTTAAGTAGCCTGTGAGATATTTCTGTTTATATAGTACAAATGCGCCCGCAGCTTCCCACGCAATGTTTCTATGGAAATTTCTCAAGGCTATTTATATTCCAATACGTTAAGTTTTTGCTTAAAAGAGTAACAAACATCCATGCATAATCGCTTATGTAAATTAAGCTAGGTTCATATTGCTGTGTCGGGGTGTGTTGTGGCGCGACAGAACGCTATTCGGTCTCATAGATTTAGTATGATTAGATTCACATTAGTAGCTTGTGTTGGGGTGTGGCGCGATCTGTCGCTAATGTGAATCTAGTCATACTAAATGTATGAGACCGATAGCGTTCTGTCGCGCGACAACACACCCCAACACAGCAATATGAACCTAGCTTCAGTATGTAAATTAGTTATTGTTTATTTTGTATATTTGAAGTACTTATATCGTATCGCCTATTAAAATTGTTAATTTCATTTAGATTTTTTATCTCATTTCGAACTGCGGGTAGGTAAATACTTTTCAAATAATAAATCTGTGTGTACCAATCCCCTAAACAACAAATCGTGATCCAATTTATCCAGCGTAAGAACAGTTAAGTAACAAAGTGAGCAGCTCTGCGTATCAATTATTCAATAGCTATTTATTGTAGATATTATTCAGTTCAGCATCTGTTAAGGTACAAGACTTGCTTTACTAATAGACGCTACTTTGAATCGGAATGTTGAATGATTCTCGGAAGTTTGGAACTTTGTTTGACCTATTTGTTTAGTTGCTTTTTGAGAAGAGAGTGAAACTTAATTACCAACTAGTTATCAAATGTATATAGATGTAAATATAATTCAACACAGACCAGGATTTTTTTCGTTATAATGATAAGTAATTGTGTAGCAAGTAAATTGTTCTAGGTGGTACAATCCATATTCTTAAAGTAGTGAATAAAAAAGGAGGTTTAAGGAATAAACGGTATTTAAATCGTAAAAACCTATGTAATTATGGATACAAAAATAATACTTCACATATTTTTTATATACATTTTCTTTCAATACTCTCGAGTTTTTGAAAGCAAATCATCACGAATGTTTTAAAAAATTAGTAGTTTAAAAAAGTATTTATCAGCTATATACCTACCACTGTTATGCCAACGTTTGTGATAATAAGGGTTGTACTAAAACTTTGATCTGTGGTCCATTATATTTTAGAGTTCATAATAGCCTATTCCATTCACAGTAAATTCACGCAGTTTCTTTCGAGATTATAAAATCTGAGTTTATTTAGAAAAGGATTTGCGGAGTAGATCAGAGGGTTCTTTCGGATGATGGCGTAGTGACGTTCTAATATTACCATTTAAACAAGTTTTATGGTAATCGAGATCCCGCGGCAGCTTATTTTCAACCGAAATTTCCAAGAGCGTTTTTCTTTTTGTTACTTTAAAGGCGAAAAGTTACCAGATTACAGTTACCGCCTTAATAGGATTGGATGTTGCTTTAGAATAATTTAGCATTAATTATATAACTTTACTCATCTTAATAATTAGTCGTTGATAAAAAATCTGATGAATTGCGCAACATAAAAGTAGTATCCCATCACACAAGCTCTGCTTAGCTTGGGGATGGATGACGCTGTGTCAATTGTTTATTTATTTAGTAAATAAATAATTTTGGATATATAACACAATATCATCTTGCCCCAAGCTAAGCAGTGCTTTCATAAATCAGTAACTGATATCTGATAAACTTAATAAATTATACTAGGTACATACATATTTATATATACGCAAAGAAAACAACCAGATTAATGAAGAGAACACCCTGAACAAATATCGATAAAACGTACACATAACACAAACTCTGCCTAACTTTGGGCTAGATGTTATGTGTATTGTGCAGCATCATTCATTGTTATTACTGTCCAGAGGTTGCCCACAACCTTTGCCCGCTCTACAGAGTTCGTCATTGTCATAATATCATGATCTTTAATATAATAATATATCACTCTATACATAGGTAACTAATAGAGAAAAGATCTTGTCCAGGTACAACTCTGGTCAATAGTTTCCATAGATTCCTGAATACTAGACCGCGGGCCATAAATTTCATATTATATAGCGCAATAGTCTATTGGGACTAGTCCATTGCTTCGGCATAGTTGTACATCTTGCATGATAGCATTTTGGTTTCAAGTTTTAAGACAAATTCCATGGATTTACGAGTATAATAATAATATTACCTAAATAGTATATTTAATAATATGACCTATACATTTGGACTACGACTCTATCAACTCTACAGCATCTCTATAAAGCATTATACATATATTAAGAAGGAGTAACTGACTGACTGACGTACAAAGTACCGCCTAACCCCGGGCCTAGAGATTGGAAATTTGAACTGTTTATTCTTTTAAAGGTATAAGAGAAGCTCTAAAAAAGGAATTTTAAAAAATCGCATCATAAAAAAATCACAAAAAAGGATTGAATATGAACCAAAAATGATCTGTATTTCAGGAACTGTTAGTAGTAGATTCACGAAATGGACATGTACGTTCCCCTTACAAAATAATCATTCATTGAGTATTTTCTATACATAAACAAAAGTTATATGTGATATATATGTATGTGTGTACCCATAACACAACCTCTGCTCAGTTAGGCGCTTGATAAACTTTTGTGTAATATCCATAATTTTTTTATCGAGAGCACTTAGATACTACTAAAGAATGAACCCTAGTATGATAACAATTGAGTCACACGTACAATTTATTTACTCCATTTTGTGTCACCTACTAGGTCACCTTTGATGATTTCCATCCTCTTGTAACCAGATTTAGTACAGTCGATACAAACGATTACCTAAAGTAGGCACTGAAAAGTTTTCCTTCTGAATTTTTTTTACCAAGAGTTATGTAGATACCTGCGTAATGGATAGTAGTTCCTTTTCACGCAAAAACTATTAAACGGAGCGGGCTGAAATATGGAATAGACTTAATTCTAGCCCTGGCACATTTAGGCTACTTTTCATCCCATAAATCAGTTCCCATGGGAGATCAATAGCCTTGAGACGTTTCCATAAAAACATCGCGTGCAAAGCCGTGGGCGGGTGCAAGTGTCTGTCTCTCTGTTAGTGAAATAGGTACTTACAACGAAGTTTTATTATTTTTTATTCTATACTGTTGTGTGACTATAAATATATATCTATCTTACTGCAACAAAAGAAAAATAATACTCTCATTAAAAGCAACCTGAGCCAAGAGCTGAACAAAACCCATTGAGCAAATTTTCCGAGTATTGCGATCCAACTAAAACCGCTCGAATCAAAACAGCTAAACGGCAAACGTCTTTGAACTAACATAAAACGAAACAGATAAGCCAGAGGTCCATTAGATAGATAAAGAGGAGAAACACCTCGACAACTCTTGTGAGTGCAAAATCGATTGGAGAACGCTTAAGGATTCTGATACGATGAGAAGGCAGCGTTGTAATCCTAGAAACACTTTAAAAAATCTACTTTTAAATTTTTGTTATGATTTATAGAGTGATCGATCGTCGAATCAAGTGACTTACTAAGTAAATTCGGTAAATTTTTTTTGTTAGTTGCTTTACTGAAAATCATCATTCAGGTAAAAAAAACCTATTTTGATAACTAGATTTTAGAAAAGTCGTAATGATAGCCGGTGTGAAGCAATTTTAAGGCCTTGGGCATATTTACTCAGCACAATACTTACGTGCACTTTTAACAGTTGTTACATAAAAATTCATTACAAATGAACGCTCAAGTCTGTTGGCTTGGCACTCGCCTAGAGTGAAATCGATCGCACAAAATAGTTTTAGTGAGAACACTGTACATCTAGACTGTGGAGTAAATGGGAAAACGTCTTGTACCTAATTGCGTCTGAAGAACTAATAAGAAAAGGATTGTGCGCAAATTATTTAGAGCTGGGAATTGTATTTTTTTTAGGTTTTTATTATAAACACGTATCTTTAAGAATTTCCTTTATAGGGCGCTATTGGCAGTTTCGCAATAAATCTAGCTGGTAGATTAAAATATCATCGTCATCAATCTATACTAGTCCACGATTGAACATAGCCCCCCCCCCCCCCCTAATGATCGCCATAGAACCCTGTCTTCAGCTTGCCGCATCCAGCATCTGCCAGCAGTCTTTCGCAGATCGTCAACCCACCTGGCTGAAGACCAAAATATGCAATCTAGAGATCCAAATATGCAATCTAAATCGTTGTCTGATATAATGTAATTACAATCCAGTTCAAAAAGATCCGAGCTTTTGGCATGACTTAATACCTAGAGCCGAGTAGGTACCTCAAGTTTTTAACAACTTTTTCCTCAACGAACTTCAAAACTCTTCCACTTTTTATCATTAGAGAGCTGGGTGACTCTAATGGAAGAAACTCAACCCCAGTAACCCAGATTTAAAGTTATAATACAAATCAATAGGAATTTAACGAGCATAAGATAAGAACCGAGTCGGTTCCGCGAGTTATAAAACGGAGAGTTGAGACGTAGCTTAACTACGACCGCTGGCAACATCATGATCACGAGCTAAATTAATAAAATTATACATTTAGTCGGGATGAGTTGACCAAATATAGTACATACTTTGTAATATAGTGCATAGTTTGTAAGTAGTAGTGTATAGCTGTGTTTATAATCGAGTCGCGATCTTTTATTTCGGGCCTTCTGAGTCATAGCAATTTATATTCGCTGGGAATCCAAGTAGTATATCTTACAATGACATTGCAAAATAATCTTATTTCAAGAAATGTTGCTGGTTAGCTAGTGTATTTTTCAAGGATATTACAAACTAATTTTATTTCAAGAAATTTTGCCGATAGGATTTCAGTAAAAGATTGACGCTGAAGCTAGAAAGCTGAAATTTGAAGGGTAGGTCCCTCCAAGCAGCTTTCTTGCTACATCGTTTTGGGCTGGGCGTGGTATCCAAAAAAATCGCTTGTTGCTTTATATGCATTTTTTTATATAAGTCAAGACCGAAAAAAGATAGGGAAAAACCTGCACAAGTAAGGAATAAACCTGCTTTCTATTAACAACCTGTGCAGGAACATCTCAGCTTAACTTTTTAAATGGAGGTCCATGCGATCTCGTGATTTATGAGTCGTATCTACCCTCAAGGAAACTATTTAAATGAGAATGTTGTCTTCCGATAGCTCGGTGGAAGGTCGATTATGAATTGAAATATTACCTGCACTTTTGTCTAGGGACTTTTGAAATTAATTTATGATAGGTCGTTAGACATCATCATCAACCTGTCCATATAGGCTTCCCCTGATGAGTGGCACAGCGCCCTGTCTTCAGCGTGCAGCATCCAGCATCTGTCTGCTGTCTTTCGCAGATCCTATCCCACCTGGACAGAGACCATATTTTCTGAGTCGCGTTCGTTAATAATTAAAAGTTAATGTACCTTTTTATTCTTTTTTATCCATGAATACAGAATTCAAAACAGAATCAGATAACATTACATGTGTTTCTTTATCTATGTTATCTGATTCGATTTTTAAATCTGTGTTCATTGATAAATAAAAAATTAATAAAAAACAAGCAAAGCAAGCAAAAACAAAGAAACAATTAAAAAAGGATTTGATTTCTGAAACAAAGTTAAAACTGGAATCAACAGGGCTAGAAAACTGGAATAAACATGAAATAATCTTTCTCCTCACACATTATTTCCTCTGCTGAACAAGAGGTACTTATTTTGTCATTGATGAAGCATGAGCAGACAAAAAGGTGATCGCAGCGGTAGAGTTAGAAATAAACTGAAAATAGGTACTGCTATAAACAAGTTCAGTTCTACAATTCAGCTCTATATCTAGCCCTGAAAGCAAACCCAGCTAGTATGTGGACCCATTACAAGACAATGTCAATGTCAAAGTGCTAACCTTCGTCAACCACCTTCGTAAACCTAGATCAGCCCAACCTCAAGTAGCCCATTGTATCTTAAACAGAATCACTTGGCCTACTATAAATCCATCAACGTTCCAACTTAAGATCCTATTTGAATTACGACTTACATCTTATCCCGAGATACTAAGCCAAAGTTCAAACTAAAACTTTGACCTAATTCCTGCATGAACGAAGCAAAATGTACCTACCGAACTGTATCATGATAAATTACTAAGCAAATTCCATCGCATTTTGTTTTATTACTTTCATTTTTGGAATAAAAATAGAATCAAATGAAACTAGATTTATATTTTTGTAAAAAAGAGGATTATTCTATCATTCCAGTATTATTACAGTATTTCTAAAAGTAACATTGATTTTGACTGAATTCCGGAATAAACGAAACAAAATATACCTACCAAACTGTATCATGATAAATTGCCAAGCAAATTCCATCGCATTTTATCGCATTACTTTTATTTATGGAATTCAAAAAAACAATCAAACAAGATTTAAAAATTTTGCAAAAACAAGATTTTTCTAATCATTCCAGTCGAGATTTAGAAATCAAACAGTTTTAAAAAGAGCAGTGTTTTTGTCAATTTATCCCCGGTTCCCGCTCTCCAATCCAATAAACTCACTGTCAATATTTCATGCATTTCCTCGTCCGTTTGAAAATGCCACGTGAGCGAGTCCCAAGGAGCATGGACATAAATTCTCGACGTAAACTGAAGCCAGCTGTTCCACTGTTTCGGGGAAATAAATACGGATTAGAACGCGGGCGGGTAAAGCAGGCTGTACACGGTACGCCTGAATTATTGATCGCTCGTGTACTACCGGCTTTATGTGGGTTGATGATAGCGCTGTGTTTTGGCAATGATAAAGTTCTGGTGTACACATAAAATACGATTTAGGCTAGGTGTCCTATGATATTATGGGGTACGAGCTTTCGTTTGCGTTCGTACGCCCTTTTTCCGGATAAAAATATTGCCTATTATATAAAATGGATTGGTTCTAGATTGACATCGATCGACAAATTCATCAGCAGTTTTATTTTTTCGAATTACACTTGCATAAGACCTAGCAGGCTAGGCAGCTATTGTAATAATATTATATTCATGCTGGAGAATCCACACAGCTTTATCTAGTTCCAAGCTATGCAGAGTTTGATTTATGGGTACTAGTTATACTTAAAACATTATTTTACAAACGTAAATTCTCGAATAAAAGTTTTTTTTTTATTTAGAAAAATGTCAGCAGATAATTTATTATAATAAATAAAAAATAAAACACATTTGTCCCGAGGTGGAAATGGAACCCACAACCAACTGCGTCCAGGCTATCGTCGCCCGCGGCGCCACTAAGGTTGTAAAATTTTATGTATGCATTTCACGAGCGTCGACTCATCACGCCGTAGAGGTTAAATAATGTAGAAAAATACTGTAAATTGCTGGACATGTTTGTCTTCACAAATGGGATTAGATATTCATTAAAAAACTTAATCTTCCTATTTCCTTTTCGAATTGCATTTAAAAACTCGGTCAGCACCTGACCGATTTTTTTAAGGGAAAGACAATGTAATTACTACGGAGTTGGTATTCAGGGCTGTAACTCAATTTAAAACGCCTGAACCCCCGGTCACCTCGGATGCATATTAAAATAGCCGATCTTGGGGTTGATGCGGCAAAGGGAAAGATGCTGGATGTGGTTGCTCTTTCCACGGAAAAATAGAAGAGAATTTTAATGAAAATTCCCTGTTGTTTTGTGGGTGAATTTTCGAGCGAGTGGGAAATTTATTGTCGTCAGTGTTGGCTATTGAAAAACTTTTTTTTTAAACTTTCTTTATTACTTATTATTCCGATCTTCGCACCGGACCATTTTGCAGATCTTAAGTCTATGGATAAGAATATTTATGCATTTTATAAAAGTAACATTGTTTTTTATTTTTTTATTTTATAAATTTATGTATTACTAGCCTGAAACGCCCAAGCCTCGCGCACAAATATCGCTATGCCGCGCGCGCTTCCCATTTTAACATAAATGGCTATATCTTGCTAACTTCTACAGCTATGTTAAAATAAAATATAGCTTTAAGAAGATAAAACTATATAAAATCAATAAACATATAAACCTAAGTCTGAGAAATATTCGTATGGTCTCAAACAAGTGCGTAAAGAATAAACAAGAAAATTTAATTGAAAAATTTACCGATGATATAGATATTCATATCTACAGACAATGCAACTAGACAAATATTAACTACGGAGGTAATCCAAAAACTAACTCAAACTACAAGTCTGGATTTAGATTGATTACTTAACCACTTCAAGTTTAAACTTTACATCAAAGTCTGATCGCCTTGTATAGCGAGTAGATAGAATCGCAAGAAGCTTACCAACCAAATCCTGGACTAAGCTGAACTGAGTGAAATCGTTGTTTAAAGTCCAAAATCTTTGAGCCTCAATAAATAATAATATATTTCTTAATACTTAATAATGATGAACTTTGAGAAATCAAATTCTAAACCATAATTAATAAAATTATCAAATCAGATACTAAGTGTTAATTTATTATTCACAAAGAAATAAAGTGATAGAATAAAAACAAATTAAAACTTCTAAAAGCAACAAGTAAAATAGCTTTACCAGCTAGTAGCGTTTCGGGACATTTTCCTAGTTGAGCAACCTCAAGACTGTTTGCAACAGTCTGCAGTTAACACAATCGTTAAGTGTTAATTGGTTTTCTTCACTAGTGGAAGAAGTGAATAAGAAACCACTACCTCGTTTATATGTATAAGTATCGTTAAAGTTTCTAATATATTTTTGTTTTGCCTGCTTTAGAAACCTCAATGTGAATATACTGACTTTGTATAGATTTCCGGTATCTATACTTTAAAATTTTCACTAATTTTATCGTAGCTGTCGAAGCTATCCTGTACCAATGCACAGGAACGCGAAATCATCAACAGTATCAATTTAGTCAAAGTCAATAGATACAAATGAAAAAATATCAAGATACTGGTCCGATTTTTATCAAATTTAAATGGAACCACATAATAAGCACTAGTTTTCAATTAAAGAAAGACTCATTTAAATTTGTTCACTTAGAATAATAAGAAGTCACAACAAAATATAGTGTAATTGAGAACCTCCTCGTGTTTTTAGGTCAGTGAAAAAGGAATTTCTGTACAGTTAGCTATGTTTGTTTAATTTATTATTAACCCTTAATAACATGATTCAGGTTGCTAAGCCACAGGCGTAGGCGTCGTAAAAGCTGATTCGATTTATGTTGCAATTGGCTGCAATGTTAAACCATTCACTGCGTTCAGCCCCTTAACCCAAGTAACTGAGCTTAACTTGTAATTCTAATCGTTACTCGAACTTGGTGCTTGATTAAATTTTAAGTTGGAAACAGCCATTAGCGTCAAGCTGCGGTTTTCTAATAGTAATTACTATTAGTTTGTTTGCTTTGGGTCGCTACTATGGTGCATTGGAGTAAAGACAAAGTCCATCTTCAGTGTTAAATCCATAGAGATAATATACGATATCGGATGCGGGATAAGTTATACCCAAATCCCAGAAGTAACTGTAGGTAAATAATAAGATAATAGATAGAAATTTGTTACCCAAAAAGCTGTAGTCTCCAATTGAAGGTCGAAATAACAGGCGAATTGCAAGTGTTTTCTAGCGATCTCACATTTCGAATACAGCCATCGCTAAAAATATCACACAAACTTGAATAATTTGAGTTCCTTGGACCTGTTTTTTGACCTATCATGGAAGATCATTGTTGATTTTGACAAAGCTTTCATCGTAAAATACACCCAGTTATAATGGACTACTGAACAAAATCAAAAGACTCTCATACATGCATGATAGTTAATTAAATACATGCCCGCATGTGTCTCGCAAGTTCGTATTTACTCACTTTGATTACAGTAGGATGTTTACTTGTGTACCTATGTACATACCTATGGAATACAGGATTGTATTTCTGAGGGCTTAAAATAAGTTTCTCATAGTTTACGAAAGCAGGAAAAAAATCGTTTTCTTTCATACATTTAGCGCCTTGCAGCGGATATACATGAAACTCAATTACTACTTTTCATAGCATGAAAGTGTATCAAAAGTTTAATCCGAACTGTCTGCAGTTAGCTCAATGGTTTCAATTGTAAATACTAGTTGTAATTTTTCTTTTTCTTGCTTGTAATTTTCGTTGTTTATAAAACGTTTATCCGAACTAGATTGTAATTTATAAATAAATAATATATTTATATATGTATACTAGTATAGCGGTACAACTTTCACTAGTCAGTGGTAGTAAAAAAAATCTGTTTTCGTTATGGTACTTTGCAAACTCATACTAGCCAAACTGTACTAGAGTTCACAAGCAAGCATCAAGAATCTGTCACTAGGAAAATACCGGATTCAAAATAACAAGAAACTAATTAGCTATTTCGTGAAACATTTTTACACCATCATCATTATGATTCGTACTTGTACTCGTACGTGGATTCGGACTTGTATCCACATAGGTTTATGCAGTGTTTGTAACGCTACGCAAATGCCTTGAGGTGCAATTCCAAGACCCGACAAGTTGCCTTTGGTGGCAACCGAACTCTGTTTTCGTATCTCTTCCTAGACTAGACAAAATGAAACTACGATAGATGCATTTAAATAAAGCTTATGATAGGTTTAACAAACTGTTCGTGTGAATTTTTGAAATTCCTTTGTTTAATGGAATTATCTCTATATGCTAAAATAAGTGGGAGCGCCACTTAGGTGCTGTTTGTGCTTTAAGTGTAATTTTTTAAGTATCAACAAAACCAGCGGCTGTCAACTTCAAACGTAGTCCGTATTTATACCTACCTAAAGGTCTACTTAATGTAAACAATGAAGTGCAATGAACTAAGTACCCGAATAAGACAAAGCATTAAGATGGGAGATTACAGTGTTTGATGCCCTTTGATAAGCCGCTCGAACTATGTGCAAACATCCAGAAAACCCTTTGACCCATCAAACGCTCAGAGTTTTGCTTTATAAGCTATAGACAGTTTATTAAAATTAGTAATTGTTCATACTGATTTCTTCTACTTGTTCATACTTTCAAAAGGACAGGTTTTCTCATCTCATATCTTTAAATAGCAGTAGCGTTGAGCAATCGTATATGGGCGTAAGCTCGTAATCTTTAGACACACAATACTCTGACAAATTCAGTTGCTCTATTTCCTTTCGACCTTCCCCCTTTTTACAAAGTGAAATTTTTGTTCACTTTGTAAAGAAGATAACAAGAAACCTTTACCTTGTTGTTAGTTTTCGAGTTGGAGCAAAACTCGTCACAAGCTTTTTTATCATCTAAATTATCAGATATTTTTTACAAAGAATAAATTTGCCAATTATTGAATTTATTTACTGATAGTTTTTGCAACTCACTTAGAATTTTGCTGTAGAAGCGTTTACATTACGGCATAATGTAGTTAGTAGACATTGCGCGGTAAATTGCCATAACCAAGCTACTTGGTGATTTACGCATTGCAAGCGCATGATTCGATGCATCAGGTCATCAGGTGAAATTGTGGTCAAACGAAGGTCTACTGCCGATAAAAAAGCTCCCTGCCGTGCGTTGACACTGATTAACAGCGAGCTTTCTGCTAGCTGTAGAAGGCTACGCCGTAGCGCTGCGCTACGATAAAACGGCTCCAGCTTTCGTAGCTTCAACATGCTACGCCGTAGCGGTAATTCTACGAAAAGGTCGTTTTATGAAAGCGCTACGGCCTAGCAAGAAAGTTAGTACTATTGATAAATTATATCAATAGTATTTTACTTGTCTTGTAAGTACTGGTAGTGTTTTTTTTGTTTTTGTATGAGATTAGAATACAAGACACTCTCAGTGGCTCTACGGGTTCAATTACTGTCTGGGGCAAAATTTGTACAAACTGTAGATATTTGTTCCGGGTGTTCTGGATGTTTTCTATGTATACTAAATAAATAGGAATCTATGTAGTCTAATATACTAGCTGCGCCCACAGCTTCACTCGCGTAAAAAATTATTTACGCTACGTCAATTCAAAATTTCAGCCAACCCCATTCAGTAGTTTTGGTGTGATAATGATCCATCTATCCAAACTTTAGCATTAATATTTTGTGTAAGGTTCAATATTTAGTATAATAATATTGGTGTCATTTTTTATTTGACATCAAAATTATTTTCTCATTCAGATCTTTAAAAAACAGAAAAAAAAAAGTCTTTAAAAAAAGATTAAAAAAATTAAAAGTACGTTATTTCATTTGTAGTTAGTAGAAAAAGCACCAAAAATGTTAACGAAAATTACAATTGTTATATTTAGTAACATAAAATCCCGCTAAAGCACAGGCAACAGTCCCTTTAATGTAACTCCGCGATCAAACCATTAATTTGTCTTCTAATCTCATGTGGAGAAAGTTGGATTCCCTTTAATGAAGTTGCCGTAACAGTTTTAAAAGCTTAACAATGTTTGGTGTGGTTAATTATATTGCGAGTAAGTCTTCTTGATTTATGGGGGCTTGTACATGGATTTGTAATATCCATTTTGTATTTAGGCCTAAAAATCGGTAGCAAATTTTTATTTTTTCGCTAGGTTCTGTAATTTCAACAAAGTGATGGTGAGTTCTCTTTACTGAGGAGCTATTGCATTGATTAGAACTATGACTAGTATTTATCTAGTGTACTAGTATTTTTTCATTGTCATCATCATCACCCTATATTAGTCCACTGCTGGACATTGGCCTCCCCTAATGAGCGCCATAGCGCCCTGTCTTCAGTTTGCCACATCCAGCATCTGCCAGCACTCTTTCGCAGATCGTCCTCCCATCTGGCCGGAGGGCGTACTACGCTACGTTTGCCAAGTCTCGGTGATCACTCAAGAATACGTTTACCACAACGGTTGAAAGTTCTTCGCGAGATATGGCCGGCACACTGCCACTTCAGCTCGCTAATTCTTTGAGCTATGTCGATAACCTTGGTTCTCTGTTGGATGTATTCATTACGAATCCTATCCTTCAGAGAAACTCCGAGCATAGCTCGTTCCCTAGCTCGCTAAGCGACTTTGAACTGGTGGACCAGCCCGTGAGTCCACGTCTCAGCTCCGTAGGTTATTACGGGTAGGACCCACCGATTGAAAACTTTCGTTTTCAAACATTGCGGTAGGAATATAAATGTAAATAAATAATGTACCGTAAATTGCCGTAACAAAGCAGTATATCATTCTATACATATGATGATAATTGTTCCATAGTATGTTATATTATATGTTGTTTTATTATATTGGTCTTTTGAGTTGGTATAACATGTAAGGTATGCATTTTGGAAATTTCGAACATTGCAATCAAATACATAATGATGAAATAATTTCGTCATTACTCAATTACAATACTTAAAAACGAGCTATCCAATTTATCGGATAATGCATTTAAAATGATGTTGGTACACTATAACGAGAATTTATGCAAAAATTGGTTTATTGGCACCAATTATTATTGCAACAAGCAATCGCGAGAGCAATAAAGTTCCATTCTTTCGGAAAACTAATTAAATCCCAATTATTTACCTGTTTTAACCCAACACATTTGGAATATGAATCTAGAAGTTTAACTAACCAAAGCCTTTTCCAAAATGGTGAAATACTTCCAAAAAATACGAACGGGAATTGAATTAATATACGGGAATAACCACCCTTCGGCACCCTCGTGCTTTGTCTCATAATCTGTCTAATAGGATCAAAGCTTTTACGTTTGTTTCCGGGATGTACTTTGGTATAATCTCATATTTTTTATAAAAGTAGACGTCAGTACTGAAGATTTTTGTATGGAATAGAATATAGAAAAAAGAAATAAAAACTTTGAAATAATAAATTAATGTTTTTTACAAAATTCTAAAGCTGATTTCAAAGGAGATCATTTTTGGTTCTATAAGGAAAACTACTGATTAACCAAAATAAATATTACAGTAAATAGTAGTCGTTCGGGCCAATATATTTTTTATGACAAAAATTGTGGGATAACTCTTAATCAAATTATTATCTAATTTTGATGATCTGACATTTTATTTTGGAAGGTATATTCTTTTTTAATGAAGAATATTACAATCATGGGATTGCAACAAATAAAAAATGGTATTTACAATTGAAGCAATTGAGCTAACTGCACACGGATGCAAGCAGTCTAGAGATATCTTCATTTTATCCATATCAGCACCAGTTGGAAGCCTCCCCAAGACTCTGGCTGAATCACCACGCTGTATGGCAATGCTTATAACCTCCTCCAATTTATCGAGTTCATTTGAAAATTGGTAACGCAACAAAATGAAATGTTTAATATTGTAAGATTTTATAACTTGTAGTATTTTGCTCTAACTTTAAGTTATTCAAAATCTTTTAAATACAAGATTGCAGAAAAGCTATTTACTGTACTTATTTGTAAATCCGTATGAATCCATCAATGTCAGCCGTGACGTAATCAGTTGGCTCTCTACTTTTAATGTAATCGGCCGTTTCCATTGGAGTCTTTGATCGAGGTGACTCACCCCTAGGATTGGATGTATTCAACTCCAAGCTATAATAATTTGACTGGTGGTGGATGACTCATTTCGAGCATGCGAAATTAAGTGTTTATGTTAAACCAAATTTAACGCAACAAACAAAAAAAACAATCTCTGCGTAGTATCGGCTTTATAATGCTGTGTGAATCGTTTAGAGTCCACCTGGAAAGCAAGAGGTTGCGGGTTGTACGATTTGCAAAAAAATGTTGCGTTGGTCTGTGTTTGTTCTATTGTATAATAAAAATATTTACCCATGTATATAAAGTATTAAACATATCAGTTATCTAGTAGCCATAACACAAGCTTTGAATAGCTTACTTTGGGACTAGGCGGTGGTGTTTAGATTGTCCAGCTTTATATGTTTTCCCCAAGTAGAGTAGCGATTCTCATAAAGACGTTTGGTAAACATCCACCAAACAGGATCGTCTGATTTCCATATCTCTGGCAGAAAAGCAACTTTACAGAGGTGATAGCGAAACTTTCTGCGAAGCGATCAACAAAATCGCCTTAAACTTGAACCGAACTGTGCCCCATTCATTAAGGCTCAAGTAAACTGCGACCCAAAGTTGCCGTCAGTCAACGGAGGCAGCTTATTCGAACATAGCACGATCATTTGAATTCACGTGCACTCTGGACGTCACGAGTCGGGTTTTGGCGCAACAAAACAAGTGGGCGCAGGTCCACCAGTGGATTGTTTACGCTCACCAAAAACATGCGGACGACATACTCTTCGTGACGGTGGGGATTCCGGAAACCCTAATCCCCACCATCATGGAGAAAGAACGACGGCTGGCGTACGGGTTAGGGAGTATTTACATCCGCTTCTACGGGGTGGATGGAAAGTTCCAAGATGAACCACCCAGCAAGTCCCCCAACACACTACCGAGAGGACCGGAACCCAAACCTGGTCCTAGTGGAACAGCTCCGTCAGCCAGCCCGGGTCCATCGAAGTCGCCCCCTCCTCCGCACTCATCACCCAAACCGACGTGCTCAGAAACGTTGGAGGTGATGTGTGAGGAGAACAGCGAAGATAGGGTGCTGGACTCAGACGGAGACTATACTGATGGCACAGAGGAAGAGCAGGAGGGAGAGGGTAACCAAAATGGTGGTGACCCAAAGCCCCTCCTGTTATAATGTCATCCAGGCCAACCTCCAGCACAGCCTCACTGCTACGGCTAACCTGCACAGAGTGCTGGGGGACCCAAACAGCGAGACCATAGCCCTGATCCAGGAGCCGTGGATTAGGGCGGGGCATATATGTGGTCTCAACAACCTTAAAGGTAAGCTCATATATGACAACACCGTAAGCAACCCGCGTGCTTGCATTTTTATACCACATAACATAACAGCTGTTCCCATATCCGAGTTCTGTTCCAGAGACCTGACGACAGTCAGGCTTCAGGGAGTTTTCGAGGGAGAAACTGATGACGTAGTGCTCGCGTCGGCCTATATGCCCGGCGACGAGGTCGTGCCTTCGAAAGACACTACGGATTTGGTAAGACAATGCGAACTTAACAACACAAAACTAATAATCTCAGCAGACACAAACGCACATCACCCCTTGTGGGGTATGTCCGTTTCAAACAGCAGAGGAGACGATCTGGTAAATTTTCTTTTCACCACTAACCTCTCCTTAGCAAACAAGGGAGCGGAACCAACCTTCGTGACGAAGCGATGCCGCACCATAATTGACTTAACTCTGGCAACAACAAACTGCTCCGAATATGTGAAGAACTGGAGGGTATCAGAGGAGACTTCCTCCTCAGACCATAGGTGGATCAGATACGAACTAATATTAAACAAAATAACCCCAGCACCCACGCGCAACCCGCGCAAAACCAACAAGGTACTGTACACACACTCTCTACAACAGCACATAGGTGATGGCTACCCAGAACCTACCTTAAACAACACTACTGAGATCGAAGCAGCTGTAAAACACATCACAACGAGCCTTACCAAGAGTTTTGAGGTGGCCTGCCCTCTCACCATCATCAGAGAAACTGACGCAGGTAAGAAGGGCTGGTCTCGACGATTAGAGAAACTGAAAGGTAAGGTACGGAAATCTTACAACAGAGCCATGAACACCTATGACGACTCCGACTGGGACGTATACAAGAAGGCTCAAGCCGAATACAAAAAACAGTTACGCCGTTGGAATCGTCTCAAATGGAAAAACTTCTGCTCAAACATAGAATCTAACTCTGAAGCGAACAGAATCAGGAAAATACTAGCGGCAGATCCAAACCGCGAGATTGGTTCGCTTAAGAAGTCGGATAACACTTACATAAAAACAACAGCAGAAACACACGAACTACTACTACAAACACACTTCCCAGGTTGCCTTATAAGCGACGAAATTGAGTGGCACAACACCAGTCCAACCAGTCCATCGGCATCAGATTGGGCAGTAGCATGTTCAGTGGTGACCAGAGACAAGGTAAACTGGGCCATTAACACTTTCAAACCTTATAAGTCGCCAGGTGTGGATGGAATTTTCCCTGGCCTCCTTCTTTGGGGAGAGGCGCACATCGGTGAGGCGTTGACGGCTATCTTCAGGGCCTGTATAGCCCTCCGCTATGTGCCGCTCATGTGGAGGGAGGTGAGAGTCCTATTCATACCTAAACCAGGAAAAAGCGACTACACTGAACCAAAGTCCTATAGGCCGATCAGTCTCACTTCATTCTTACTCAAGACTCTAGAGAGACTATGTGATCGACATATAAGAGACAACATTCTAACAGTAAAGCCACTACACCCACAACAACACGCCTACAGCTCAGGCAAATCAACAGAATCTGCGTTACACACCGTAGTTAGCAGATTAGAACAAGACATATCTAACAAATCTCTTTGTCTCACAGCCTTCATTGACATTGAAGGGGCCTTTGACAAAACACATTTTAAAGACATCAACGCAGCCCTACAGAAGCACCGAGTAGAGCCAACGTTGGTTGATTGGATCATTAGCATGCTCAAGCTGAGAGCAGTACGAGTCGACGTGCACGGGGGTGCCAGGGGAGTGGAGTCAAGAGGATGTCCACAGGGCGGCGTCTTGTCACCGCTCCTGTGGAACCTCGTAGCAAATGATCTAATCACCAAGCTCAACGCCCAACGCTTCTTCACGGTAGGCTATGCGGACGACCTGGCGATACTCATATCGGGACACTTTGCCAGCGTGGCGTGTAACATTATGAACAACGCACTAAAAGTCGTCGAAAACTGGTGCAAAGACTATGGACTGACCGTGAATCCAACTAAGACAGAACTAGTCATGTTCACCAACAAGCGTAAATTAGAAACTATGAACTTCCTTTCCTATTTGATACGCAGCTAACATTATCCAATGAAGTTAAATACTTAGGTGTAACTCTGGATAGTAAACTTAATTGGGCAACACATTTAGAAAACAAGATAAAGAAAGCCACCATCTCCTTCTGGCAGTGCCGCCGTATGCTAGGGAAAACATGGGGCCTTAACCCAAAGATTACCCTATGGCTGTATGATACAGTAATTAGACCATCACTGACATACGGCGCACTAGTCTGGTGGCCGAGAACAAATCAAAGCACTACCATAAACAAACTACAAAAGTTCCAGAGACTGGCATGTGTAGCGATAACAGGGTGTATGAGAACTGCCCCAACGGCAGCACTCGAAGCACTGTTAGACCTAACACCACTGCACCTACACGTGCAACAAGAGGCAGCCGCAGCTGCTTACAGACTCTGGGCTTCACGTTTATGGGAACAAAACACGACAGCACACCACACCACTATCTTAGAGGAGTATGCAAGGAGCAATCCAAATACTAACAATAAATACTAAACTGTCCATTTACTCCCTGCCAAGAGCGAAATGCAAAGCTGCGGCCACAAACTGGTTAAAGACATTAACATACACTGAGACTGAAAACCTACTAACCCCGCTATCCTAGTCCTATAACCAGGATCAAACTACATAATACTTACACATCGGAAAAAATTAAATTATATAGGTACTTATGTTTAATATTTTAATAATTATGTATTATCATTATTTTATTTCTGTAGTTATATCACACATATTGCTAAAATACTTCATTACACACTTCACGCGCACACACATCACATCCACACACAAATCCACACACACATCTACACACAAACACGCTTGAGTCAACAAAAACAAAAAAAAAAAAAAAAGCATTAGTTAATTACTTTTTTATTTTTATTAAAATTAAAACTAGGGATTAAATTTCTTAATTATAAGTTTGTAAATTTGTTTAGTATTTTTAAGACTAGATTGTAATTAGGTACTTCATGAACTACTACTTCACTTTTAGTTAACTCCTAGTCCCGCGGAGTGACCCTTCACTCCGCGGGACTAGGAGGTAAAACCTGTGGTACAGGTCACCAGTCCCTACTGGTGACCTGTACCACAGGTTTTACAAAACCTATCACAGGCACCAGTCTCTCACAAAACAGGTCCTAGTTTTTAAAACAAGTAGAATGTAACCTTACCTACATGTATGAGTACTTTTTATTAGTTATATTCCATTAGTTATATAATTAACCTATTGTGAGAGACAAATAAATGCTTTATTATTATTATTATTATAATCCTATGCTACTCTCAATTTATGATAGGGTACCCAAAAAACACCTTCACTCAAAAAGCTTCACTGTACAAATGCTAGAAGAGCCAAGTGATAGCTCAAACATACATGAAGTGAGAATTTACACAGACGGCTCCAAAATGAAAACAGGTACCGGGGCGGGAACTTTCTCCGACGACCTAAACATTCACAAAACGACAGCTCTGGGTATCCACAACTCTATCTTCCAGGCGGAATGTGTGGGAATAATTCAGGCTGCGACTGCAGTACTACGAAGAAAGGTAACTGATCAAAATATCAGGATCATCTCAGATAGTGCTGCAGTACTACAGGCATTGAACAAGAGATAACATAACTCGGGACTCACTATACAATGCTACCATCTGCTGGAACAAGTAAGTAAGTCCAATAGAGTTACCCTGCAATGGATAAAAGGACACAGCGGATCTAGAGGAAACGATGAAGCTGATGCTCTGGCAAGGAGAGGATCGGAGTGGCAACTGGAAGGGCCAGAACCGATAATCCCCCTACCATTCAGTCAAATTCGTACCTGGATCCGACAACGAACCGCCAAACAACACCAAGACTACTGGGCACCGGCGTCAGCGAGCTGCTGGCTTTCCTGGAGGATATCGGGTGGTTAGACTAGCAGCCCCCCACCCGACACGCAAAAAGGGCCCACCTGTGGCCTAGTTGCGGAAACCAGTCCAGAAACAAGTAACAAGTAAGATCATTTGAATTTGACCAACACTGTGCGATATAGGAGTGTGAAAGAAGTATTCTAGAGTGGAGACCGCGAATCGGCAAAAGTAGTGTAAAACCACAGAAATCGAAATAATATTTAATAACTATTTAGATTTCTATGAATAGAACGCTCTCCGGTTATAGGTGGGATCGTCAATTAGATTTCTATTCATTTTTTAAACAAATCAGTATGCATTATGTTCAGAAAGATTTTTACTTCGCATTTTGTGACTTCTATATAGCTTTTGGTGATTATTTATTACTGCACTAATTTTTGACGTTCGTTTTTGTTTCGCATCGATTCTTTATTAGTATTTTATTAACAAAGTCTTGTTTACGAGAACCATTTGATATTTCTATGAAAGATAACCAACTCTTTCAGCTGAGCTGTGACGAAAGTTCCAGTCAGTCACCGAAGAGGTAAGTTCTGAGCAATTTGTGGCTTCCAAGTCCTCCGCTGTCTCACAAGCCACAGTCCACCTAACTTAGTGCTTTACCTACCGTGCATTGTGTACCTAGCGGTTTAATTAGCTTATGATATTTCAAATACCTAGAGTAGAGAAAGGCAGACTTTCAATTGTTTTTTTTCTACTGCCTTCAATAGTGGAATCGTCAAAAAGGTTTCTGGTTCTCAATCTGACATTTTTTTTGTCTGATTACTCTTTTTTTTTACAAGAGACTCGATTTTAATGTTGTTTATTTCTCTGAAACCTGTGTTTGTCTAGATTTTTTTTAATTTTGTCAAGATTTGAATTTTTTACGACTTTCTACGACAACGATTGTGGTGTTAATGACATCTACGTCTTTATAAAACAATGAATATCATACCCAAACCCAACCCCTGTTGGGATAATATAATGTGCCTTTGCCAATAAATGACTTTACCCCTGTCAAATCAAATTCTGCATAACGAAACCAATAACCAAGCTCACGTTTGAGTGAAATATTTGCAGTCAAACAACCTTTCCACAAAGCTCTACAGATTCATATAAAATTCACAAGGCGTCAAAATCTAGCCGAATGCATTCTATGAAGTAATACGAGTTAGGTTGCAAGCACGTTTTATATTGCCAGGAGGGATAGCACTCTATTTGTGTCACTTAGGGACCTTGACGTGGCGGGGACTCCAGCTATGAAAGATGGAGACGGTAAAAATATATATCGAAGCTTGGAAACAAAACAATACTATGCACACTAACACTTCACTACATCCTACAACATAGTATAAAACAAAGTCGCTTTCTCTGCCCCTATGTCCCTATATCCATTTGAATGCTTAAATCTTTAAAACTACGCAACGTGCAAAGCCGGAGCGGGTCGCTAGTATAAGATAAAGAAATAAGAATGATTGATTCCACCCAAAACCATGAAGGGCTCGTTATGCTCGAAATATTTTTGTTTCAAAGGTTAACATACAGTTTAATCATTGTATAGAAATTGGTAGGGTACACCCCTGGCTTATGGTTTCACTACATAGTTTAAAATAAAGTCGCTTTCTCTGTCCCTGTCATTATGTCCCTTTGAACGCTTAAATCTTTAAAACTACACAACGGATTATGATGCGGGTTTTTTTTAATAGATAGAGTGATTCAAGAGGAAGGTTTATACGTATAATAAAACCGAGCGAAGCCGGGGCGGGTCGCTAGTATTAAATAAATTTAAAACGTTTATGATATCTTTTATGGTCAAAAAATATTGGTGTTATCGTTCCTATAGTAACGGGCGTCAACAGTACGCGCGGAATTGTAATTGTTTTAGTGATTTAAATCACATCAACTAGGTAGTCTCGTTTTTTATTTATCATTTGACTCTTCCAGTACACCATACAAATTAGTTGCCACATCCACATCAGCTTTGCCCTTCCACTCCTGACTACAATGCAGTCTCGACGGAAGGGTAATTAGTTATAGTTGGCTTAAACCTGTTCCGACTTGGCAGGTGTACTTATCTATTGTTGAACGCTTATTATGAAGTGTTTTCTTAGTGGTACAGCTATACGTTTGCCGAATCATAGCGAGCCTTGAGTCAAAGCCCTTGAGTCGTTTGCGTTATCTAAGTTAAATAATATGCATAATAAGGATATATAATGCTTGAAAATGCACACAGCATTATCTAACCCCAAGTTAAGCAGAGCTTGTGTTATTGGTACTAGATAACTGTAACTGATAACTATACGTATTAAATGCTGTGTGGATTGTCCAGCATTATTTAATTATTTATTTATTATAACTACATAGATTTATTTCACTACATAGTAGTGGAGTAGTACAAAGTCGCTTTTTCTGTGCCTATGTCCCTATATCCCTTTGAATGCTTAAATCTTTAAACTACGCAACGGATTTTGATGCGGTTTTTAATAGAAGCGTTTTACCTGAAATAAAACGCATATTAAAATACTTAATAAGCTTTTAACGAGAAAGCACATCCGTTTCCGTCGAATTTGACTACTTTTTACTGATTTTTCGGTAGTATATCCGGTCCACTGGCGATACCTAGGCGTTTCGCGCCATTTTTATTTTGCGTTAAATGGACAGCGCCATGTTTTATCATTGGTTAAGTTACACCAGGCAGAAATAAAAGCAAAGCTTCCAGTAAGGTAAGTATTTTAATATGCGTTTTATTTCAGGTAAAACGCTTCTATTAAATTACTTGACCGTTACTGGAAGCTTTAATAAGCTTTTAACGAGATCTGTTTGTTTTCGCCTGGTGTCGCCAAATGTAGAGTTTGAGGGAATAACGCCAATGTGATGAGATAAAATTAAACAAAAGAATGTGTAACAAGTCTTTTGAAAGAATACTGATACAGTAATGTTCTCTTGAGTTTTGTTCTATAATTCTGACACTCTTGATTTTAGTAGGTAACCAAGAACTAATTTACTAAAATTTATAATATATCCACTTTGAACTTGAACTTAGCCGTTTTAACAGCTAAAATATTCAAATTGTCACCAAACAAAAGTAATAATTAGTAAATATTGTATCAATCGTTTTCAAAAATAACGGAGTAACATTATCAGTTAGATATATGTTATTTCTCGCCTAAAAAAATATATTGGCGAACAGCCAATTCCCTCGTCTAAAGATACAGTGATCGTATGTTATCTGAAACTGCTTCAACATCTGTTTATCTAAAGAGGTATTACAAACTACTAGGCTATACAAAAGTCAAATTTAGATTACATTACTATTGAAGTTCTCTTTATGCTAATTGATTGAATGATCAATAGGAGCCGTGAATGGTTGAGTTGAGACTCAAAAATAAAACTTTTGAGGGTAGGTATTCGGTGAAGATTTAACTAAAAAGGTCTAGTGCTTGCTAGTTATTATTTCTTGGGTCGTTTCTTGCGAACATAGAAGATGTCTTCGAAAAACATTTGCGTGTTTTCGGAACCTGCGATTTTGTCCTTCTAATTTGTTCGAAATAATGGCCTTGCCAAGACATTGATTGTCAGTGAAGTTAAACATGTTTGTACAAGCGTCGACGCTTACAAAATGAACTTATCGAGGCCTTACATCATGGCAAGCAGTAATAATAATCAATAATCAATAATCAATATCTTTATTTCTTTAGGCTTACAAAATAAGCACTTAGACAAGTCAAATTTAATTCGCCTCAATTTTTTGTCCACTAGTGGAAGAGGCGAAATAGAAACCACTAGCATGTCATGTAAAACTTATGTGTCTAATACATGTTTCCCTTATAAATAATTACATACTATTGTCGATGTGGAACTGAGCGACATCTGGCCAAGCACTAACGTCATTGATGTAATCATTTATGGAGTAATATGCCTTCTTGATAAGATTTAGTTTTATGTACTGTTTAAATCTACGAATAGAAAGTTCAGTTGCTTCAGATGGAAGCTTATTATAGAAGCGCACACAATTACCCATAAATGATTTCCCCAGTTTTCGTAATCTAAATGAAGGAATGTGTAATTTGTTCTTGTTTCGTGTATTTCTATTGTGAACATCACAATTTTTCAAAAAGTTACTCTTGTTTTTGTGTGTATACATTAAATTTTCATAAATATATTGCGAAATTACAGTTAAAATATTTATTTCTTTAAATAATTCCCTCAATGAGTCACGTGGCTTTAATTTATAAATTGCACGCACCGCCCTTTTTTGAAGAACAAAGATAGTCTGAATATCAGCTGCCTGTCCCCAAAGCAAAATACCATAGGACATAATACTATGGAAGTAACTATAATAAACTAACCTAGCTGTGTCCTGATCAGTGAGATGTCTAATTGTTCTCACTGCATAGGCTGCTGAACTAAGCCTACCCGCGAGAGCATCAATTTGCGGTTGCCATTGAAGAGTTGAATCAATATGCAACCCCAAAAATACAGTAGAGTCTACGAAGTGAACAATCTCATTATTTAACATGATTTGAGTTGGGAGTTCTCTAACATTTGGTAACATGAATTTTATACATTTTGTTTTTTTAGCATTAAGTAAGAGGTTATTGGCGGTAAACCAATTTAGTATCTTTGACAGCGAATTATTTACATCGTCAAAATTATATTTATTTCTGTCAACTTTAAAAATTAGTGAAGTATCATCAGCAAATAAAACTATATCACAAAGGTCTTTTGCTAAAAAGGGGAGATCATTTACATATACTAAAAATAAAAAGGGACCTAATATAGATCCTTGGGGGACGCCTATTTCAATTTTTGAGCCCGTAGATCTTTCTTTACCAATGTCTACTTTTTGAACTCTATCAGATAAATATGATTGCATAAGATCCAGTGCCTTGTTGTTTATTCCATAGTGTTTCAGTTTCTCAATTAATGTACTATGATCTACACAGTCAAAAGCCTTAGAAAGGTCACAGAATACACCAATAGCGTTTTTGGCTTTATCCCAGGCCTCCAATATATGTCTTATATAAAAACTTATACCCAGTATAAAAACGACTCAATTAGTCAGGCAGGGCATCAGTTATAATAACTTTGGAGCTTACCCGTATCCGCGATGAGTAGGTATGCTTACAAATGGGATCGAAGCTCACGGCGCGTTCACGGCGGCGGCGGCGGCGGTAGCGCCGGTTCCGGTTCTTTAATAAAAATAGGCTGTAATTTTAAAAAAAGTTATTCAAAATATTTTTACAAAAATGTTTCTTCCAAAACTTACCAAAAATACCGGACACAATCCGGTAGAAATAAAAAATCATTTTAAAATGTGAGATCTTATATGACAGAACCAACACAATGAAGTAAATTATCTAAATAAATGGACTTCGAGACCGGAACCGAAAGAACCGAATAAACCGAAAACAACCAGTAAATTATTAAAATAAATGATCAAGTACTTTCTATAAAATACGAGATCCGAACGGAAAAACCGTAAAATTTTTACCGTTAGTTACCTACCTTAGGTAAGGTAAAAAATTATGAGCACAATATGCTTTCCTGAATCAACGTTCTTTGGCCTTTGTCCAGCAGTGGGACAGTAATGGCTAAAATTGAAAGCAGGCCCTATTTCTTATAAAAAATAACACAAATATTATAACAAAGAGATTTTTACAACATGGTCGATAAAAATTCTCAAAATGATTTCAAGTGCGGAGAAAATAAGTAAATTTAAAAAACTTACAGGTTTTTCTGCGATTCACTTTACGATATAACCTTTTAATAATTATCACTATAGGTAGTGCAACTTTAACAGAGCCAGAGCAGAACTGCTGCGTACACAAGTTGCTTCGACGGAATACGAAACGCCAATGATAAAACATGGCGCTGTCCATTTAACGCAAACTAAAAATGGCGCGAAACGCCTAGGTGTCGCCAGTGGACCGGATATACTACCGAAAAATCAGTAAAAAGTAGTCAAATTCGACGGAAACGGATGTGCTTTCTCGTTAAAAGCTTATTAAAGCTTCCAGTAACGGTCAAGTAATTTAATAGATAGAATGATTCAAGAGGAAGGTTTACACGTATAATAAAACCGTGCGAAGCCGGGATGCGTCGCTAGTCATAGTATAAAACAAAGTTGCTTTCTCTGTCCATATGTCCCTATGTCCTTTTGAATGCTTAAATCTTTAAAACTACGCAACGGATTTCGATACTGTTTTTTTAATAGATAGAGTGATTTAAGAGGAAGGTTTATACGTATAATAAAACCATGCGAAGCCGGGGCGGGTCTAGTTAAATTATGTATAGAACCAGAACACCATGAACAAATATCTGACAACAAATATATAATACACCTACAAAAATTTGACCAGAGGCGGCAATCGAACACGCAACCTCCGGTGTCGCAGGCGGACCTTCACCCACTGCGCCACAGACGTCATCAAAGGTGCTACTACACACACAAGTATTCAGTTAGGCCGGGCCGGAGGCGAAGGCTCGCGAGCTACAAGCTACATCCTATTGAATCATTATGAAAGACTACACATACAGTGGAAGCGGTGGCGGTGTGGTGGTACCAATAGGATACAACCCGCACGCCTTCGCCTCCGACTTGGCCACGGCTTCTGTGTGTGGCGGCTTTTAAGGCGTGTACAGGCTGTCAAGTATGTGATGAATCGGCTAACGTGTAACTGCATCATTAACCTGGGGACACAGGACAATGTGGAACGGTATCATTTATCATGTGACATGTTTACAACATCATACAAGTGAATCTGGTATAAGAAGTCTACTTTTTTTAGGTTCCGTACCCAAAAGGGCAAAATGACCAAGACTGCGCTGTCCGTTCGTCTGTCTGTCAACGGATGTATCTCATGAACCGTGATAATTAGACAATTTTTCCCAGTGGATGTATTTCTGTTGCTCCTATGACAACAAAAACTAATATAATATAATAAATGAACAAAATAAAAATTTAAGGGGAGCCCCCTTAAATTTTATATATCCATACAACACATATGATGTTCTAGCCGTTTTTATAGGCAATGGTACGGAACCCTTCTTACGCGAATCCAACTCGCACTTGGCCGGTTTTTCTAATGTAGAATAGTTTTGCTTTAACCAAAGTTAATGAGATGAAGATAGAGAAAGTAGAATCATTAAAACACAGCGCTAAAGCTGTTTCATTTCAATGGACCTGCATTAAAATGAAATGAAATAAGTTTATGTAATAATTTAACTAGCGTGTTTTAAAAACTACATTCCGTTTTAACTGCTTAAAAGTAAAATGAGAACATCATCGAAAAGTCAATCAAGAATTCAATAAAATACGCATTATGGGCTCGATTTCTTGTAAACAATGGAGTACGTTTATTACACTTTTGTACAACTATCTTTTATCTATAGACTAAAGCTAAAATAAACGTGTTGATTAAACAATCCCCAAAAATCCTTCAAATAAGTTGCCATAGCCCGTTTCAACCCCCTTTCCTCAAACGATAAGAACTAACCAAGAACTGCACCAACAATGTTCGCGGTAAGTCCACTACAGTTGACATAATAGTGATTTGTAGTCCAACTTTCCCCGACTTCCTCTTCTGACACCCAGGAGAAATAACTTTGCTCGTACTTTCTTAACGAAATGATTGCCTACGTGCACGTTGTTAGCCCTATTTATTTGGGGTGGTTTTATTTGCCCACCCTCCCTTGTGGATAATTCAGTTTCTAAGCATCCCGTATTGATCTACTGGGACGCATAAAATATTTTTTCGGGGAAAGGTTAGTCTTGTTTTCTGTGAGTCCAGATACATGTATTTATTATAACGATCGAGTTTTATTTACCTGCTTATAATCTCATGATTCGTAACATTCCTATGTCTTGGTATCATTATCAGAACATAATAATATACTAGTCCGCTGATGAACATAGGCTTCCCCTAGTGCGCGCTATAGCGCCCTGTCTTCAGTTTGCCGCATCCAGCATCTTCCAGCTGTCATTGCAGATCGTTATCCTTCACTAAGTGTGCCGAGTCGCGGTCTTCACTCAGGAACACGTTTACCCCAGCGGTTGTCAGTTCTTCGCGAGATATGGCTGATCCACTGCCACTTCACCTTGCAAATTCTTTGAGCTATGTCGATAACCTTGGTTCTCTGTCGAATATATTCATTACAAATCCTATCCTTCAGACAAAGTCCGAGCTATCTCTTTCCATAGCTCGCTAGTGACTTTGAACTGCTTGCTTTAAACTGCATGTCTCAGCTCCAAAGGTCATTACGGGTTGTACGAGTCTGACTTTGTGACAGATAAATGTAACATGCCTTATATAGTAGGTTATATGATGTTTCATAAGAAACTGGTACGGTTTTACGATAATGATTAAACTCCAACTCACATGTGTTTTATTTCCTTTAGACCTTACGGGAAACTTGGACACACTTAAACTAGGAAACACATTAAAACTAGAACACAAATCAGAACTAGGAAACAAAGTAATCACTATGATTATTCTTGACTTCTATCGTTTATGTGTACCTAACTAAAGTATACATATTACATGTTTTAGGTAAAGTATACAAATATGTAGAAGGGAACAAGAAAACTTTACCTGGTTAGGTTGGTAATCTACGTACTATCATCATCATCATCATCAGCCTATATTAGTCCACTGCTGGACATAGGCCTCCCCTAATGAGCGCCATAGCGCCCTGTCTTCAGCTTGACGCATCCAGCATCTGCCAGCAGTCCTTCGCAGATCGTCATCCCACCTGGCCGTACGTATCTACGTACTAACCAGCATCGAAACTTATTGGCCCGTTATGTCCACTGCTGGGACTCACAGATAAACCCTGGGCTCTCTACTTATGGGACGGAACTATTCATTAAAGAATACAAAAGGCAAATAAAACATTAAGTACAAGATAAAGACAGAATGGTTTTAGCAATTAGTTGTTTCCTCCTTACACAACAAATTAAAGACTCATTATGAAATGAACTACTTGGACAATTCCCAGTTTTCTTTCCAAGTTTTTAACCCTCGACTTAACCACTTTTTGTTTAATGTGAAAAACTTACGTACCTAACGGTTCAGTACTTTAAACTTTGAGGGTTGAAAAGAAACAAACTGCAACAGGGTTTTCTTTTCTACACAAATCACTTTCTATATTTTTTTCAATAAGTATACGGGGAATGGCAATTGGTTAGTAGTTAAGTAACCCAAATCTTATTTCAAAGGTCGAAGTTTATAATCTCAATTTGAATACAAAACAAAAAAATATAAACATGCTTTCATAATAGGGCAACAACGTATGAGTACATTGTAGCTGCTTAGGGCTCGATTATGCTGTGTGGATTGTCCAGCATTATTTATTTATTTATTGGTAATGAAAAATAATAAATAAGAAGAGAATATTTTTTTTATAACCAACAAAATAAACTTCTCATGGATACCCATTATTAACAAAGACATAATGCCTTCATTAAGTTTGAGCACCTACTTTACTTTTAATTAAAACATACGAGTACAACCTTCTTAGCCTAAAGCCTATTACAAACACTTGAGTAACGCAATAAGCACGTACGCCGCCTGTGTGGAACTACCCTCATCTTCAGAGATATTAGTAGGTACCTAGTTATTACTAAGACCGTTGTATTCTGTACACGTTTGAATCTCTCGTATTGTAATTTTGAAAAAGGTTTCACGAGATCCAACTAAAAAAACTGCGTAAATTCCATTTTTCAGTCACTGTAGAGTGTTATGTCGGTTCATTTTACAATAGTAACAACTGTTATTACCTGGCTAATACACAACGGTTATAAAGAATAGTTTTCATAGCATCATACCCAAGAAGCCTATGAAAGGTACATATTATCTAAATAAAATGTTTCTATGAATTGCATAAAGTGACAATATATAGTGGCAGTGATACAAAATCCACTTCGAGCATAAATTGTTGGTACCTGATATCTTTATAACTAAACGAGTTTGATTCTGAAAACTTTTCCAACAAAAAGACGGTACCTAAACGTGGAGTAAATCTCTTGTGATGTACTCGATAGAACAGCTTATAACAGTTCTAACCCTGACACTACACACAGGTCTCAAGAGCGTCAATATTACCTCGAGTGGAGGGCTTTGCGGATATCGGATAGAAGAACTCGAGTGTTCTGTCCACACCGCGATATTTGCTAGAAGGCAGGTTTGTGTGTACGTATTTGCTCCGTGTGAGCCGATCAGCCGTACTTGATAGCTGTGTGGGTTCTATGTGCAGTAGCTTTGACCTTATGCGAATTACGCACCCATTCATAATTAGTCATTAGTTTGGGTTGTGCATTAGTTTTCGGTATCACTAAATGATTCAGTTTCCTGCCATACACTTGGGGACTTCTACCGTGTGCTTCTACCGGAGAGAGATGAACTATTTATCGTATGTATTTTGACAGCGATTGAATAGTTTCAATTACGATTTCGATTATAGTTTTCGAATGGTTTTGAGAGTATATATTACACGCTATACAGATTATTTTAGTGGATTTTGTTGTCTAGATATTAAAATATATACCTAGTCTATTAAGACTACCAAAACCTAATCACAAATATTTATCGAGTGTTTATCGCGTACTTTTTCAAAATATCATTTTTCGTATCATTCTTTCCGAATATATGAGATTTGTTGTGGAAAGTGTAGTTTGCTTTGAAGTAGGTCAGCTATTGCTAACGAGCATACAGCATACGATTTGGTACATACTCGTTCATGGAAACATCAATCCAAATTGCAAGATCCCATGCCATCATGACGATACCTAGGAAATACTGCCAACAACTGTACATGAAATAATCATTTATTTAATAGGTAACTGTATCTAACATTAGCATAGGCACTGTAATGAAAATTGAAGATACAGAATATTAAAAGTACATAGTTTTCTCAAACTATGAGTGAATCGACATTTTCAAAGTTTCACTTCTGTGAAGCTGCGCAAAACTTCAAGATGTACGTACTTAACAATTAAAATAAGTATGCCTTTACGATACAATTAAGTAAGTTACAATATTACGAATGTCATAAAATCTACGTAGGCAGCATAATTGTCCATTAGTTGCGAGAGGCCAATTATGCCGCCATTAGGCGAGAATCTCTCTAATGGCAATTTCGTAGCAAGTGTCGGGACCTGCCTGAAAGACGTATTCACGAAGTTTTTACCTCTTTTCTCTAAAAGGTACATAAATAAGGATACAATCAAGACAATATCATTACATTGAATACGTGTATACAGCTATGCTTATGTAATGTGCATGTCATAGCGATATCCACTGCGCAACTGTTTATGTGTTTTTTTTCTTTATTATGTCTGCAATAAAGATACTTGTATTATATTATACTAGCGACCCGCCCCGGCTTCGCACGGTTTTATTATACGTATAAACCTTTCTCTTGAATTACTCTATCTATTATAAAAAACCACATCAAAATCCGTTGCCTTGTTTTAAAGATTTAAGCATTTAAAGGGACATAGGGTTAGTAAATAAGTTTATATAAAGTATGTATGTTAGTCTAAGGTATATATTTCATATGGGCCGTAGTTTTAAGTATTTAACATCCTGTACTTGACTATTGTTGCCTGAAATAAATGATTTATTATTATTATTATAGGGACAAAGGGACAGAGAAAGCGACTTTGTTTCATACAATGTAGTGATAATACCATGAGCAATGCCGAATTACGATAAGGCACTCAAGATATATCATATAGATTAAGGACATCCGCGAGGGCTGGTGCGGTGGCAGCTTGGCTAAGGATCTCAAGAGGCGCAAATAATAATATGCAGATCTCGATAGAACCTACGCATTTGCTCCCCTTGGAGGTCCGTGGGGTTCTAAGGCTCTCCGGGTCTATAAAAAATATCTGAACGTCTGACCGATGCGACTCGTGACCCGAGAGCTGGTGAGTATCTGGCGCAGCGCATCAGCATTTCACATTATACAGCGTGGTAATGCAGCCAGCCTCTTGGGGACGCTTCCGACTGGTATTCTTATGGATCAGTTATTTTACATATACACTGTTTAAAAAACCGTCTACAGTTCCATTTCCTTCTTTAAGTGGTTCAATTCCCTGATATTTTCCCTATTTTTTTTGTTAATAATGATATACTTTTTTGGAGAGTTTAAAAATACCTATTGCACACACTGGAATCAAAAATCATATATTCTCATAAAATAACTAGACAGGTTTAAATTTGATAAGTATTTGCCTTTCCGCTTCTTTCTATAAACACAATCCTATAAAATTATATCTATTCAAAATTCATACTAGTGGATTAAATCAATAAATCCTATTATATATCTAAACTAGATATATGACTACCCATGTATCATATTAGCAAGAGCTAGTGCTTTAGTGCTTTCGCTGACTTATGTGCACTAAGGCACTAGATTGTGCAAGGACTATATCATAATAACGTTACCGAACTTCGGACCCTAACTTTGAAACTGTGAACTAGCCTTTAGTGCCAAGCCAGATAACGCAATATAGTACCTACTAACCTAGTTCGGAGAGTGTAATTTCAACAGTAGATAATTATTGGTTGACGGAAAATTAGCAAAGAAATGATACTTTTCCTCAAAAGAACATCCTCGAATTAATTTTTATAATGGGTCAGGTAGTAACATGCTAGTTATTTTTAATTCATTACACTTATAATAAAAATCCGCTCACACTGCTGCGAAGTGTACGGCACAGTTTTTTTATAAAAAAGTGATGCGGGCCTATTACGTTACCTCAATGGATCCATTCCCTTTTACTAGTCAGAAATTTAACAAAATCTATGATTTCGTATCTATTGGCTTCTGACTTGACTAGAAGTAGCAATCATTCTTTGTTGCAATTCGATGTAACTTAAATAAAACATGGACCAACAAATTGATTAAGCTAAATAAATAGACATAAGGGAAGTAAATAGACCCACATAGATAACAGAAATAAAATAGACCCACGGGAAGCTCTTGTGGAATAAATGACGTACTGATTCGACAAATTATCACCTGGTTCGGCAAGTTACAAGATAGTATAGAAATTTGATATTAGCACCAATAAACAAAAAACATGTAATTTGTTAACAATAAACCGTGAATTAATGAGGTAAAATTTAATGATCGAATTTTCATCCAATGACTTTGTCTTTTCGTTGTTTTTCAACATAGACCACTCTCCCGAACCGCCTAACTGAGTTACAGAGAACTAGGTCGTCCATGACAGGACTAATTACTTAATGGAACCTGCACTTAGCTTTGTTATTTTTATTGACGTCATCGATTTAGCTTCGTATTCGGTACAGGTGGCATTCTTTTGTTTAAAAGCTCTGAAAAAGTTTTGGTTATACCTGTAGATTTGATAGAAGGTAACAAGAGAAGATAAAAATTAAATCACTCACAGAGATTTTTACTTGTAGAGACGTTTGAGAGGTTTAAAATAAGGCTAGACATAATCTAGAAGAAAATTTATAAAAACGTTCGACATAATATGGTGTTTTTTAGAAAAACTAAAAACCTAAAGGAAATATAGCACTTAGATTTTGATGATTTCAGATATTGAGTGGCACTATGTTCCACTGATTAATCCTTTAAATATCCTGCTATATCCCCAGACATAATCTGAACATAGGTAACTCGCATTTCATGAAACATTAATTACTATTTGAAACTACCTGAACAGTTTATTGATTCACATTAAATTTTATTGAGTGGTACTAATTGAAATTGAATCCGACTATCGATGCAACTTAGTTTACGCACAGCTAAATGAGATTTGGCAGTATCATTTACAAAACGTTCACGTCAGCAATTTCTTTTACTGTTATTGATGAGCCATAAAAACGTTAAATAAATTTTAAAAAATACTTTCATTTTCAAAGATTAAAAAGTTGGGAAATTATCTAATAAGTTCCTATAAATTTATCTTCTGGATTGTAGGAGGCTGCAATGACATCCTTTCGGAGTCTTTGGAAGCTAGGGTACCTACAGATAATAATATAATATGATGGAAAACGGTTACCGCAGCCTTTGGACGCCTGCAACATCAGAAACATTACAAGCGCGTTGCCGACCCTATAGATGTCTTTGAATGTTTAAATGTATTTTGTTATTTAATATTTTTTGTGCATTTTTAAAGATACCAATTCAATTATAAATAGGTATCTACAGGTTATGGATAAAACAGCTTACGTTATAAGTCTCTATTGGCATTACGTTATAAGTCTCTACTCGCAGTTTGGTCAATTCGTTTTTCCTCATTTCCTTTCTCGCGAATTATTTAAGTTGTGTCCAACAGTTATAAACTTCTATTATTTTGGAAGTAACATGGCTATTATCACTTGTACTACGCTTTTAATGTCCAGTAGTTTGTTGTCCAACAAATTAAACACAGGAAACTGCATAACAGTTTCCTGGGACTACTCTGAGTTCCCAACAACATGGTGCCGCTGTTAAAATGTTAGTGAAACGTTTTGAGTTACTATCATTGCACAGTAGTTAGCTAACGCTACGAATTGTATACTACTGGGTATATACATAGGTATAGTTTTCCAAATGTGTACTTTGGTTAAAATAAACGGTCTTACGATCATAGAATTCAGAAACTGCTTTTTAATTAGGTACCTATGTATATACCACTATTCAAAAACATAGATAATTTTTGACTATCTACTTGATTTGTCCAAGTGCTTATTTCGTAAGCCTAAAGAAATAAAGTTATTGATTTCCGATTTCTTTCTGATTGATGATCAATATAGCGCGGCGGGCAAAGCTCTATGGTAAGTATATCAGTCATCTAGTACTCATAACATAAGCTCTGCTTAGTTTGGATTGTCCAGCATTTTATAATTACTCCTGTGCATGAGCGGCCTTAATAGATCTTGGCGTCTGAACCAACACTTCATGGCATCTCAGTTCTGAGCTCTATCTCTCTCTCTCTCTCGTCTTCTCGAACCAGAGTCAAGTTCGTTGAGATCGGTTTCGATTCAGACGTGTCAAAGAGCCCTAAGGCGCAAACACGACCTAAAGTGGGGCAACTACTTATTTAATCATATATAATTCTGTTACAAAGGAATTTTTAAAATATTTTGACTTCATCGATCTAGCGATACCCAGGGCGGCCGATTGGTATATATATGCCCCGTCGGTTTTCTCTCATAGTCTTTCTTGACAGCTTGATCGTTCTCCATTCAAACTGTTATGTGTTTCCTTTAGACCTTACAGTGACTTCTTGGAGACGTTAGAAAAGTACTACTTCAGTAAAAGTAGGAAATTAAGTGATCAAAAGAATAAAGTTTAGAACATTTGTTTGAATTTATTTAATGACATTCTTTGTAAATCAGAGTTTTGCTGAAGAAGCTTAACATTTCCTTATTGAAAGATACATGAACCTTGTTTAGTTTAGCTGTGGGTAAAGCGAGTTTATTCTTATTTCTAGTATTTACATTATGTATATGGCTTTAATTTGGGAACAGATTGATATTACCTACTTTAAGTAGTTTCATTAATATATTGACAATATAGATATTTCACAATTTCGTCTGCCAATGGTTAAGTGTGTTTTTTTTATCAACAATAGACCTTCGTTTGACCACAATCTCACCTGATGGTAAGAGACGACGTGGCCGAAGATGTATCACGAAAGTCTAGAAGACACCTATTCACTCTCGTCTTGAAGAGACTCGGGTTGTAGTTGGCCGGGAAAACTGAAGCAGGCAGCGCATTCCATTCTTTAGCGGTACGAATGATAAAGGTGGAGGAGAACCACTTAGTTCGGGTGGATGGGATATCCGCAAGGAAAGGGTGGTCATGCGCCGTACACCTACTCGTTCATGTGTGGATGGGAGATGGTGGAATCAGGTAAAAACGCAAAGTGTAAACCTAGGCAGAGATAAACTTATTTTAATTACTTCGTTATTCGTAATATCTACGATCGCCGGATCAAGGTAGATGAGGAGGTTTAGGTATATAATACATAAATACTATACATCCACAAAGTTAGTAGAAAGATAACGTCGTTTAATAAGTGGTGTGACAACAAAAAAATACACTTTTATTAATTACGCAGCTATCAGATGTTTAGATTGATGATGCTGTGTAAACTGTCCAGTAATATTATAAATCTGAAAGTTTTAAAACTAGTTAAAAAGTCCTTGAGGTATATACAAGTTTTAAAAACTTTTCATTCGATCAATTCGGCATCAATCAACGTTACCGTCGGTTTCGCTCCACATCCACATTGGATTCAATCTAAATGTCACCAGCTGATTGGAGACCTGTCCGGTTGACTGTCACAGAGACGAGTAACCTTCCACTACGGTTTCGGCTTTACGGTTATTGCTGTAATATCATCATCATCGGTTGCAAACAGTCGAGAGGTAGCTCAATTGACCTATATGAATACCAGTCGGAAGCGTGCCCAAGACACTGGCTGCATCACCATGATGTATGGCAATGATGATATTATGCTACGCCAGATACTCACCACTCGAGCGCCTCGCGGTTTCACCCGCGGTAATTCCCGTTCCCGTGGGAATTCCGGGATAAAATAGCCTATGTATTTTTTCAGACTATAATCTATCTCTGTGGCAAATTTCATACATATCCGTTCAGTTATTTTTGCGCTGACGAGTAACAAACATCCATCCATACTTACAAACTTTTGTGTTTATAATATTAATAGGATTTATTAAAAGTAAATATCGACTGGACCTCTTAGTTTCTTGTTTTTATACTAAAACTACAACGCGGCGACACGCCCCGGCTTCGCACGGGTATATAGGTACATATTATAATATTGAAATCTAATTCTTCTTGGTACTATTAAAAAACCGGCATCAAAATCTGATGCGTAGTTTTAAAGATCTAAACATACATAGGGACAAACTTATAGCGGGAAGCGACTTTATTTTATAAAATGTAGGTAGGTAGTGAAGGTAGAAGGTGTCATTCTAAAACGACATTGTTGCCCTAAGTTTCGATGTCCCAAACTTAGCTACTGCTCTCAATTTGCTGGAATTAAGCGCTGCTTTTATAATCATCCCTGCTTACCAATAAATTTTGTGTATTTATCCGGTCCCTACATTTATGATGAAGGTCAGATTATAACATTGTATTACCTACGTGGAAGTAAGAAACAAATCAAGTCTCTAAAGGAAAATCTAGGTTATTTTTTTTTATTTTTGATAATTATCAAAAATAAAAAAAAATAACCTAGATTTTCCTTTTACCTTTTAAAATTATAATTTTTCAATTATCAACAAGATTTAAATAATGTTCTTTATGAACCCTCCATTTAACTATTATTTTTTACTCTTTGCCCACCGTGGAATAATTTGTTTTGACAAACAAAATCAAAGACAAAAATTTGACCTTCTTTCCATAATTCCGGCAACGCTCCCAAAAGAATAACAGTTTTTATATCGTTAAAATCACAAGCAAAACTTTCGACTTTAGGGAATACCCGAAGTGCTGATACGAAATAAATTCGAAAAGAACATTTTTATTGTAGTAATGAGAAAGTAATAGTGAGACGTTTCGTTTTTTCTCATATTGATAATGGGTTTTTTAGTTTATATTTAGATAAGTGGAAAGTAAGAATAAATGAACACATCATTAAAAATACATTCAAGAATAGAAATAAATTAATTGTAAAAATTTGATCTGACTGCAGACAGTTGCAAACAGTCTAAGGGCAGCTCAATTGATCCATATCAATACCAGGCGGAAGCGTCCCTAAGACACTGCGCTGTATGGCAATGCTGATGCTCTGCACCAGTAAGTATCTAATATAAATAAGCCACGTGTTCTTTGAAGGATTTTGACAAACTTTTTTGACAAACTTTTGTAGTTCATGTCAACACCGGAAAGTAGTAATGCTAGATCTTAATAGTCCAGTCATTTAAGCTTAAATTAGGTAAGAATCTCGGAATTCGAGATACGCAGCTGTAAGTCTGTAAATACTTGTATATTGGCACCCTAAAAGTTGTCTCAAAACCTATATATGGTAGGGTGTGCGCAACTATTAAATTTCAAGGTCAAAGGTCACCAAAATAGATTTTTTGTAAATATTTCATTTCCTTTGGGTTTTTTGCTATTTGTACTTATTATTCTCTACAAATTTTGTTTAGAAAAATAATTATACTGTGAACCGTTTTCGAGATATAGGGCGGAGAGCGCGCGGTCACATCACTTCAGGTCAACCGGTACCTCCGGTCAAAAACTCGCCATGCATAGTTGATGAACTATCGATGATCAATGATTATAAATATTTGTCAATTTTTATTGAACTCAAACCTTATTGGCTTATCTTATTATTATAATAAATGGGAAAGTCTGTGTGAATGATGTAGGTAATCTCCGTAACTACTCAAGTTATTTAGATGAAATTTGGTATGTAGATAGCTTAAGACCTAGAATAGGACATAGGCTATTAAAACTTGGATTGGGAATTTTAACCTCTGAAGGAGTTAAATAGTAAAGTAAAGTATAGTGGTAAAGTTTGTATGGAAAATAATTGAGGTGTGACCGAGGTGAACTTACTAAAATGACTGGGTCAACACAGAAGCAAACAACTATAACACATTTAAATTATATTTGGTATCGGGATATAAAGTCCAACAAAAGACTAACCTTTCACAGTACATTAAACAATAATGTTTTTATTTGAACGTAGTGAAAAAAATCTGTCTATGGTTTTTACTGTCTCATCAGTGTTAAAGGTTTTTACAAAGAGAATATAAATACTACGTAAAGGTTTTTAGATCAAGTAAAAGATATGCAATTCTTATATTTCCTTCAATACGCTTGTCAAGCAAGACAAGCTTTTATAAAACAAGCCAATAAAGGAATCTATCTTGCCGCCGTAAATAAATCTTGCAGATACAAGAAGCACGGCTAACTGAAAATCAACAGAACGCCCCTTTGTTTGCCCATTAGCTTCCCGCTAACAGGGCAAATATACGAAAAGAATGGACGACAAAGACAGTGACATTGTTTTGTTACACGGTCTGGGTTTTCTGAAAGGTTTTATACAAGTTTAAAATATTTGGAGCGAGATTCAACTATGCTCTTTAAAAGCGTTTTGTTTTAATTTGGTGGGGCTGTTGTGACACAGAATATTTTTTATGTACTGCTATATTCTAGTAGATACGACGACCGATGTGGCTCGGCGGGAGAAGTTCGGCCTGCGACGCAGGAGGTTGCGGGTACAATTACTGATCTGTGATAAATGTTTTTACGATCTGCAAATATTTGTCACGGGTGTTGTGGTTCTGGGTGTTTTTAAGTGTAATTAAAAAATATGTCTATGTAATGTATTGTATAACATTACTTTTAATTATGGATATCAACATAAGGTCTGCTTAATTTGGGGTTGATGCTATGTTTATTGATGTGTTCTTTATCGTCCGGACATTTGTTCTCTCAAATATAGAAAAAACAAAATTTGTTTACATGATAGACCTATTTACAAATTTTGTAAGTTGTCATCCAGGTTGTCATGTTTCAAAAATTGTAACGACAATCTATTGGTCTAAAATCCGACTGCAGTGTGCATTACACTGGATTAGTGCACTCATCGTTTTTTGGTTAAAATCAATTGTAAAATAAATTTTAAACTTTTTATAAAATTAAAACCTATTAATATTTTATTGAAATTTTTTAATTTGCAATTTTTTAAAGGAATACATATTTTTTGAGTACCTATTTATTAGGTCCTCTCTATGAATCCCCCCCCCCCCTTTGTTGAGAACACTAACATTCGACGTCGCACTGCTGGCAACCGCTATCCTCGTCTGACAAATGATGTTACACTCTAACTCTCCTTCACTCTACCTTAAATATTTATCATCTTTAACAGCAGGCAACCCTTATTTGCGGCCGGATTTAATTAGGCAACCATAAACGATAATAAAGAGAAAAAAGCTTTAATTTGATCTTGTCTTGGGGATGTTTCCGTCTGTTACTGACATGGATCAATTGAGCTAGGTACCTCTAGACTGTTTGCAACCGTCTGCCATTGCTCAATCGTATTGAATTTTTTTATTCCTTGACTGTAATTTTCGATCTTATACAGGTGAACAAACAGTTACTGACATTCGACCGCTTTTAAACCAATCTACTGATAAAATTTAAATAGGGCCATCTATCCCTACCATTCACGTGTTCTTATAAGCAAAAAAAATTATTTCTTTTTTTATTTTATAAATTGGCTAAGGCGTCCTCGAGTAATAGGTAAAGTTACAGAAATAAAATATACCGACAAATCGAGAACTCTCTCTTCCTTTTTTGAAGTCGGTGTAAAATGTTTTCATCCATAAACCAACATGCAAAACTTTCAAGATCTTTTAAATAAAAATTGTTTCAGTGACATGACAGGTAGTTTTCCTCTGTGGTTCTTGGCTTGTTCTTGGTACAAAATATTTCGTTACACTGAGCTTTGGAGCTTGTTTATCAGCAATTTCTTAACAAATAATTTTAATCATTTTTGTTTTAGATTTTATAGAATCGTACTAGAGATTATAAAGATAGAGGATTCTTTGACATAAATAATCATGAAGAAGCGACTACAAATGAATAAATTCAGCGTAACTGAAATCGCCGATGATCAAATTATCAATACACAGCCTTTTGCATTGCGAAGAAGCCCTATTTTTATCACCTTAGGTAATTATATACAACTTCACTTTAGTACTTTATCAATTGGGTAAATCCACACCACAGTTTTGTCTAAACTCTTTCGTCTTCGCTATATATCTCGGGTTTGTACAATTTACATGTAGTGTTCATTTTTTAACTAGTAAAACTAATACCTTGTTAGTTACTACATTGGGTGGTTAATATTTTATCGAATTTCTCTTTATAACTACCTAGGTTTACAAAATATTTTTCTGTTGGAAATACAAAACAATATTTTTAAAAGAAGGTACCTACCTTCTTTTAAAATAAATCATAATGCCTGGATATAGATATTAGCGTTTTGTCCTACCTATTGAACAGGTTATACCTATACATATATGTATATATTTATGTGTTAACAAATACCTAACCTGCTTCGCACGAGTAGGTTCTTTAAAAATATTTTCAAAGCTTAAAAAGTTCGTAACATAGGTATAATTATAATGTAATGTATACCTAATATTGTAAAATAAAATAATCTCAGAGAACCCGAAAGTTGAATCCGTCGATATCTACCGAATGATGGAAGCTGGATTGAACGGAGTGCGATTCAAAGCATCAGACATGACTGACAGTGACAAAGTTCAATTACTTGGAAAGGTGGACAAAGCCTCCGAGTACCTGAGTGAGAAACATGCAGTGCTAGACTGGCCTGTGGCGAAATGCATTGAGCTCAAGACAGGGATTGTAAAGTCTGGGATCATTGAAACGGTTTAGTTTGAGTTTTAAATATCTCATCAGTAGGTACATGTCGTACTCATCATTCATCTCGCGTAGAACCGACAACCGGGGTAAAATGTTCTTGAGAGAATGCAATTCTCTTAATACGTTGTTTTGGACGAACTTCAGCCAGGTGGGACAACGAATTGCTAAAGACCGTAGTCAGATGCTGGAACTGAAGACCCTGTCTTCAGTTTCAGCATCTGACTACGGCTTTGGGAACTCATTAGGGGAGGTCTATGTCCAGCAATGGACTAGAGTAATTTGGTGATAATGATGACACATCGTACGTATAGTATATGTACGGGTTCTGGGTATTTTAAAACTTCTGGGAACACTTTGAAGTAAGACGCATGCCATAAAATTTGGATGGATTGATGTTTGTTACCTTTTCACGCCAAAACTACTAGACGGATCGAAAATTTTGATAAGACGTAGTCCTAGGCCTTGGAATAAAACAAGGTACTTTTCATAAATTTTCTCGCAGATGAAGCGGTATTGCGCAGCTGATACTATTAATCTCTTATCTAGGAAGATGAATATTGCTCCGTGGAAGGTCCAGAAGTTATCCTCACATGTGATGTAAAGTTGTTCAACAAATGCAACAGTAGTCTTATATTTGTTGATAACCCAAACATGACGGCTGAAATTAAGCCTGGTATGGAAATATCGCTAGATCACGACGAGATCGTCTTGATCAGTGAAGAAGTAATAGACAGCAAGTCAATTCGTTGCTCCGTCTTTAAACCTGGTAAATTGGGAAGCATGGTTATCGTTTGTGCAAGAGGGGCAACCAAACAAACTCCTATTTTCACAAAGAAAGATGCTGCAATCGTAAAGTTTGCGTTGGAGTATCAGGTATGGCAGGCAATTATTTGATATCTTACTAATATTATAAACGCGAAAGTTTGTAAGTATGGATGGATGGATGTTTTGTTACTCTTTCACGAAAAATGTACTGCACGGATATGGATTAAATTTGGCACAGAGATAGATTATATTCTGGAATACCATATAGGCTATATTTTTTCTCGGAATTTCTACGTGAACTGGAATTGCGGTGGGTGAAACCACGAGGCGCTGCTAGTATTTTGATAAAACTAAAACCTATTCTTTCTATTCCAGGATATTTTTAATAGATTTTCTTAAGTTTTAGGGGAAATAGTATCTATGAAATTTTTGGGACAATCACGAGATAACTTTTATAATAGAAACAAAAAAAATATCAAAATACGAAAACTTTTAGCATGATTTTAGCGAAAATATCCATAGTAACCAACATTCTTAATAAACTTACAGCCAAATAAAGAAGGCGTCATCTATTTCTTTTATTCAAATCCGCTTTTTACTCCCTATTTTAAATAACAGTTCATTATCAAACAGGATGTGACATGTGAGAATGTGACTTGAGGGAACATAAAAAAATCACAGTATGAATAAATATTGATTTTAATTTTATTTTAATTTTAGATCGACGTATTAATAGTGAATTATGTCCGCCGTCCGGAAGTTGTTACACATATAAAGCAGTTTGTGAGCAGCATGAAAGTCAGATCGCCATTTATTTTCGGTGGAATTTGTACTGCAGAAGGACTTCTAAATATAAATGATGTTATAAGGGTAACAATCCTATTATTAATAATAATAAATGTGAAAGTTAGTAACCACGTACCTCCATAAAAACTTGACTTATCTATTTAGTAAGATGATATTTCATATGTAGATATAGTTTAAGTTTTAGAATAACATATAACATCGAGCGGGGCAATTCCGACTATGGGGTTATTCCAACTAATGACAATAACTTTTATTTTACTTATATTTACTCAAAACGCCATCTAGATCCAAGTAGGTGAACAGGTAAATTCGACAATGCTTCATAGATGGCTCTTCTAAGGCATAAACTGTCTTACTTATAGGCACTTTTTGTCAGACGTCATTTTGCGCAACAGTGACAGCCAAGACGCTCTTTACATTTTTCGTGAAAAGTTGTGTTTTGAACGCTTGTTTTCTAGATAATACATTGCGAGTGAAGAAAATATAAACTATTAGTTGTTATTCATTTATTTGTTCTAAGAAAAGGTACGTTTTTGAAGAGATTTTTGAATAGTTGAAATTACCCCGCCAAAATAGTAAAGTGGGGTAATTCCAACTAACCTCAAGTTGTAATTACCCCGCTTAGTTTTGTATGGTGTTGAAAAACACTAGTGATGTCCCATATATCGATACTTTTTTTATAAATAGCTGTGCCCCGCGGCTTCGCCCTCGTAGTAAATTATTTGTCAAATGCAGAACAATAGGTATCGAAGACCTAAAAATTTCAGAAATTTATTGCACGCCTCTTTGAGGAAGTTAAATAAAAAGAAAAACATTTTTAACTATTTACTATACTTATTATTTTAGTTTTATTATTTGTATAAATTTAATTACATATTTATATGTAAGAAACTTATTTTCATTTCTTGTTCAGTAGGTAAGGGCTAGCAAATGTTAGTATTTAGTTATTTTAGTTTGATCCAATTTATCGACTTTGTTGATCGACATATGCGGCGCACCGCGCAGCCCTATATCTATGAAAAATAGTTGAAATTACCCCTCCAAAACGGTTAAAGTGTTTTTTTGCAACACTGAGCCTTCTTACGCAGTTGTAACATACAAATTTGATTGAAAGATGCCATTATTATAGTCCAGCAGATAATTTTATCGCAATATTCGCATAAGCAGGATATTTATGTGCCATAGTTGGAATTACCCCACCGAGGGGTAATTTCAACTATTTCTGCCTTGTTTGAGAAACTTCGTTCTTTTGAACATACAAAATGGGTATTTTGTCTAAGTGATAGGTGAAAAATGATCTCAAATCAAGCCTTTTGATAATACATTCATCCAATCTACCTTATCGTTATCACAAACGAGAGTGCTAACTTTTGAAGTTTAAGTCAGTGTTTTTTTAGTCGGAATAGCCCCGCTCGACCTTAGGCAAATTTTGAAAAAATTACCTCTGAATTTGATTCACTCAAAACTTAGTACAAATAAACAATAAAGTTAATAATGAATCATGTATTTCTTTTTTTTTTTAAACATCTGCTAGGAACTGTATTCTAAATTTCTGAAAATTTTGACACACAGCTACCAAATATTCTTATGAAAAATTAAGTGAGTTTTATCACATATAGGTCGAGCGGGGCTATTTCGACTAAAAAAACACTGACTTAAACTTCAAAAGTTAGCACTCTCGTTTGTGATAGCGATAAGGTAGATTGGATGAATGTATTATCAAAAGGCTTGATTTGAGATCATTTTTCACCTATCACTTAGACAAAATACCCATTTTGTATGTTCAAAAGAACGAAGTTTCTCAAACAAGGCAGAAATAGTTGAAATTACCCCTCGGTGGGGTAATTCCAACTATGGCACATAAATATCCTGCTTATGTGAATATTGCGATAAAATTTTGTGCTGGACTATAATAATAGCATCTTTCAATCAAATTTGTATGTTACAACTGCGTAAGAAGGCTCAGTGTTGCAAAAAAACACTTTAACCGTTTTGGAGGGGTAATTCCAACTATTTTTCATAGATATAGGGCTGCGCGGTGCGCCGCATATGTCGATCAACGTAGTCGATAAATTGGTTCAAACTAAAATAACTAAATATAAACATTTGCTAGCCCTTACCTACTGAACAAGAAATGAAAATAAGTTAGTTACATATTTAAATTAAATTTATACAAATAATAAACCAAAAAATAATAAGGTAAGTATAGTAAATAGTTAAAAATGTTTTTCTTATTATTTAACTACCTCAAAGAGGCGTGCAATAAATCTCTGAAATTGTTAGGTCTTCGATACCTTTTGTGCTGCATTTGACAAATAATTTACTATGAGGGCGAAGCCGCGGGGCGCAGCTATTTATAAAAAAAGAATCGATATACGGGACATCACTAGTGTTTTTCAACACCATACAAAACTGAGCGGGGTAATTACAACTTGAGGTTAGTTGGAATTACCCCACTTAACTATTTTGGCGGGGTAATTACAACTGTTCAAAAATCTCTTCAAAAACGTACCTTTTCTTAGAACAAATAAATGAATAACAACTAATAGTTTATATTTTCTTCACTCGCAATGTATTATCTAGAAAACAAGCGTTCAAAACACAACTTTTGACGAAAAATGTAACGAGCGTCTTCGCTGTCACTGTTGCGCAAAATGACGTCTGACAAAAAGCGCCTATAAGTAAGACAGTTTATGCCTTAGAAGGGCCATCTATGAAGTATTGTCGAATGTATCTGTTGACCTACTTGGATCTAGATGGCGTTTTGAGTAATTATAAGTAAAACAAAAGTTATTGTCATTAGTTGGAATAACCCCATAGTCGAAATTGCCCCGCTCGATGTTATATCATATATTTATAAATGCAAATAAATATGACCATCTAATTTCATATTATTATATTTTCACTAAAAGTAAGTAAGCGCCTATATTAATTTTAGTTGAAAAATAATATTCCGTCGTGCTTCTTTCCAGGAATGTGATGGAATTGTATTCTCTAGAGAGTATCTGGCTTACGAACTAGAACACAAATATCTTAATCGGATGATGCAAATACAGAAATGGGTCGGAGCCAAATGTCAGCAGGTGTAAACTAACTTTATGACTTCTATCGCAAAAAGTATTAAATTAATAAAATAATCAAAGATAAATATGAAACATTTTAACAGAATAAAGGCATGATGAAGATTTCGTTCGTTCAGAAGTTCTTATTTGAAGTGACTTCTGACTCTAGATATGACACATTTTTTTATACAACAGGCTGGCAAACCATTCTACATTTCCGGTGGTGTCTTCCGCAATGCTTTAGCTACTGGAGTGATCACACACACTGAACGATCAAACGCTGCCAATGCCATCTTCGATGGCGTCACCGGTTTCTTCCTGGTAGACTGTCCTCGTGTGGAATACGTTGTAGCAACAATTAAAGCACTGAACAAATTATGCCGTGCAGTTGAACCTTTTACGAACCAGAAACAAAGTTTCTGGAGGCTTATGATGGAGGTAACACTTTGTAAAACAGTTACCATATTAATTTAGAGCAGTTTACCAAGCTCGCCTTCTATTTGTTAAGTTGTAGTGATATAACATATAGCACTTTTTATAACGTGTAACAACTAAGTCTACGCTCTAAGCAGGTAATTTTTTTGACGACGTGTTTACCTTCATTCCATAAAAAAAAAGCTGTTGACTTAATATTGAAATAAAATTGCATATAATACACATTATTACATAATTTTAGATAAGATACAGCCAAAGATTATATTATAGTAACTAGATGTAACATTATAAAAACGAACAGTTGACACTGTTTTGACTTCTTGCTCTTTGGGAGTATGCCATATGAAAAAAAAAGATAGATATAATTTTTCAGTTCAGTTTCAGTTACATTCAAATACGTATGTGGTCAATCTGATTCTTGTCTGACATTCTACTGAAATGTGAGAATGTTAGCGTCAGGACCCCTGGACCAAGTGCGATATTTAATATTTGGAAACTATCAAATTACAATACCTTTTCAATACTATTTGATACCTCAGTTAAATTATTTAGTACCTCGAAGATCAGTGAAATAATTTGAAAAGAAAGTGGTCAGACATTCTGACGTCAGGTTGTCTGGACCACATCTTTTTCACATAGTTAGAGACAGTAAAACTTAAAAAATCCTTTGTAAATATTTAATACCTTTTTAATACCTTCCAATACCTCTTTATTTCAAACATTTAAGCGTCGCAGAAAAAAGTTACGGATGAATATTAAATTTTGCAGGAAGGTTGTTCGATACATATCTAATTTACCGCAGACATAACACTAATCTTGTGAATGCGTAAGTTTGAATGTCGAGATGTAAATATGTGTGGATGGATGGATGGATGTTTGTTAACTCTTCATGACTATGGATAGGACTGGATGAAGTAAAAAGTAACTTTTTATGAAATTCTGATGAATGAAATTTCATTGTATCTTACTAATAAGGTTACAGTTGCAAAACAACAACTTTCAAGGAGACGGTTTTTTCTTATTATTTGGATTATTTGCAGCCAAATTCTGATAGGCAACCTGGTAGATACATATTATCTTTCTTACAAATAAACATAAAAATTTGGTTTTAAGCACAAAACTATGCGGCTGTCCCAATGTAGTTTGTGTTATTGTTTGTTAACTCTTCACGACAATGGATAGGACTGGATGAAGGTAAAAGTTACTGATGACTGAAATTTTGTCGTATCCTACGAATAAGGTTACAGTTGCAAAACAACAACTTTCAAGGAGACGGAGAAGACAAGAGATAAATTTATTGTGAAACACTCTGATTCTATTTCGGGACAACCGAAAACCGGTAATAGTGATTTAAAAGGCGATAAAAAGAAAAAAAACGCCAAAAGAAAGAAAAAAGTACAAAATATAAGCGATAATCAAATATTTTATGTGAAAATGTTTGACTTCACAAAACAGCACTACAGGAAGACCAGCGTTGTTGATTGAATTTTAGAAATCGCTGGATCATGTACCTATGTCAATATTCAGTCTACATCTAATGGTTTCTGAAATTGTTTCAAATTCTAAGTTTCATAGTTTATTTAATATCACGTATTTTTTTTTACGATTTTTTTTTTTAAAAACTGGGGGTTGTGCAATAAAATTTTAAAATTGATGACAAAAACATTCCCTTGTTTACAGATTCACTGAAAACATGATGAAAGTAAAACTTTATGTTAATAATAAAACATGTCTTATTCTTTATTCTGTTTTTGACACACATATTGTTCTCTATTTCGCAAATAAGCGTACACGCAGGCAAAGTCGCGGGATGCAGCTAGTAATTATAAAAAAAAATATATTATAAAACTAAATAGCTGGGAAATTATGGACGCGCAAAGCTAGAGATAGAGAGAATTGGAGATCCTTGGAGGAGGCATACACCAGGTCCATATCACAATTAAATAAACTGACAGCAAGAAACACGATGACTACGAATTAATATTTTTATTTAATGCATGACAAACTAATATTTAATTATTTTCTTGTGACTGACTTAATAATATAATTTTTATCATTAATTCAATCGTAAGTTTAAGCAATGTAAAAGGAATTCTTTATTATATGTCTTGCAAATTGTTATGAGAAATTGTTGTGATATGTGATATCGGAATAAAGCGCTTTTTATTTATTTATTTATATTATAAAACTGTTCAACAGAAAAAAAATATATCAAAACGGTGGATCACCGGCCGCGAAGCTAGGCTCAAGCAGCTGGTGACTAGGGTTGCAGACAGAGGAACTTCCTGACAATACGCGCCGAGTCCAGGAGAACCCCTTTTTGGATCTGGCCCTTGACCCAACTTACTCTCTATTTAGCGAGTCTCTTGAGATGTTTATAGCGGCTCTTCGTTACTATTGGTCTAAGATTAGCCCGCTCATACGGCTCTCCCAAACCAAAACCTAGTAAGAGCCATTTTTTTTGTAAACGCTTTTATCGTCATCCGTTTCTTGAATTTTGAGCCACGTGTTATAAAAAAACATCCGTATTTCATCTTATTTAGAATCAAAGTGACGTGACCCACTAATCCTAGTAACTCCACTTGCTACATTGCGAAACAAAATCAAAATCCTAGCATGTAACATTTCCATTAACATTTCATTCATAGTGTTTGAAATTACTACTTACTAGGTTTTTCAATTTGGGATTGGCTATTACTAAGTTTATTTATTATTTTATGTCAAATCAAGCTAAGTCAGGTCAGCCAAATTTGAGTAAAACTTTTAAAAACTTGGTTTTTAGTGACGAACACTATAAACTATTCCAATCTTCCAACTTTAAAGCCTATTAAGAGACTATACTAGGTTTTTGATTTTGTTTCTTGATTAATCGTCTGAAAATATTTATGTAGTAAGTCTCATAAAACGTGTATGTGCTACAGTTTTTCGATTTTAATACTCTCTATTTGAAAAAAAACATTACCAAATAATCACGAACAAATAGTTCATCAAATTTCTTACTATTAAAGAGGCAGGTAAAAAATTTTGATTCGCTTCTCCTGTAATTTTTTCACAATGGCTCTTACTGGCTTTGGTTTGGGACAGCCGCATAGTTTTGTGCTTAAAACCAAATTTTTATGTTTATTTGTAAGAAGGATAATTTGTATCTACCAGGTTGTCTATCAGAATTTGGCCGCAACTTTTCCAAATAATAAGTAAAAACCGTCTCCTTGAAAGTTGTTGTTTTGCAACTGTAACCTTATTAGTAAGATACAATGAAATTTCATTCATCAGAATTTCATAAAAAGTTACTTTTTACTTCATCCAGTCCTATCCATAGTCATGAAGAGTTAACAAACATCCATCCATCCATCCACACATATTTACATCTCGACATTCAAACTTACGCATTCACAAGATTAGTGTTATGTCTGCGGTAAATTAGATATGTATCGAACAACCTTCCTGCAAAATTTAATATTCATCCGTAACTTTTTTCTGCGACGCTTAAATGTTTGAAATAAAGAGGTATTGGAAGGTATTAAAAAGGTATTAAATATTTACAAAGGATTTTTCAAGTTTTACTGCCTCTAACTATGTGAAAAAGATGTGGTCCAGACAACCTGACGTCAGAATGTCTGACCACTTTCTTTTCAAATTATTTCACAGCTCATCGAGGTACTAAATAATTTAACTGAGGTATCAAATAGTATTGAAAAGGTATTGGAATTTGATAGTTTCCAAATATAAAATATCGCACTTGGTCCAGGGGTCCTGACGCTAACGTGAGAATAGTGTTGTGAAATTCTGTACTTATCGAATAAATTATGATTTCAGTAAGCAGGTTTGTTGTAACCGCTGCATTGTATGTTGATCATGACGACCGATGTAGCGCGGTGGGCAAAGGTGCGCCTGCAACGCAGGAGGTTACGGGTTCGGGAATCAAACCCCTCAGAACAAATTTGTGAACGATCTGCAGATATACCTATGTTCCGTTGGTCTGGGTATAAATGTACTATAAAAAATGTATATCTATGCATGATAATGTATTTAATAAATCAGTTATCAAGTACCCATACCACGAGCTTTGAGTAGCTTACTTTGGGGCTAGATGGTGCTTTGTGGATTGTCCAGCATTATTATATATTATTATAAAAGAGTATAATAAATTCAGTTATGTTTAAAATCCGCAAGCTGTAATTTTACTTGAAAAGATATACCAATATTCATTAATCACCTATATTTTTTTGGTGTTTGTGGGGTTTTATATTAAGTTTGGAGTATGTGAGTCAATAATGATTAAATCAATCAGCTGGTAATGATTGAAACTACAACCCCCTCAAGGATCTAGATCGACTTAACCGGTACCTGACCCTGTAGGTATATAAATAAAGACCTACTAAGGTTATTTTGTTAAAACTTACATAAACTTGATAAATCTTCTTGATAATAATTATGTTTTTATTTAAAATGGGGTTAAGCGGTGATGGTTGTTTGCCGTCGTTATTTAGGATATGAGCAGTGAGAAAACTTAGGTAGGTACTTAGTTACATTAACATAAACGAAATTATTTTTAAAGTATTTTCACGTCGTATACTACTATACTTAACTGAAATATTTTGTGCTTAGATACCACTTGGATGCTATCATTTAACCTTTATTTTCAAAGTTTTTTTGTAAGTCCTTTGATATCCAATTCTGTGGCACGAAACATGGAAATGTAAAAAACACCAACGAGAATTCTATGATGGCTCCCAGACATGTCTTCTCAAGTTTTGTTTCCATTTTTCTTTTGTTATTGGATATTTTGTATATCTAGAAGTGAAAGATAAGAATAAGTTGTGAACTTCTAGCTACATTGCAATCTTTAGTCTCCTAGATCTTACTAGCGACACCATAATCAAGTTTTGATTTCTAATTCCAACTTAGTCGGTCCATGTAGGTACCGTAGCACTATCTCGGTAGGTAGGTATAATTCTCAAACTACGACAATTTACTTTTGAATCATCATTTTGTCAACCAGTATTAGACATTCATCGACAATAAATTATCGACAACTACCAGTACTTCACTAGGTGGCATCAAAATGGTACATCAGATGTCAGTTTTTCGTATTGTACTTTAATATTAGTGAATTATAGAATTATACTGCTAATGAGCTGTAAATAACGTAGTAAAACAGTTATTATATTCTATGTACAAAAAACTATTCAACATATTGCAAAGAAAATACATGTAATATCCGCGTAATATCCGCGTCTATCACGATTATAGACTTACCGATGAAAAGATATCTTGCGTTTATCTTCACATAAAGATCCCAAACGGCTTTTACAACCCACAGCTACACAAGTCATTATATACTAAGTTCTCGATTAAATATTATATATAAAACACAAAATTACAAATAAAACATAAACACAAATTTTCATTTTCTCAATCTGACATTCACGTGTCACCGTACGGTATCAAACAAAACCAAAACAATATCAAATCGGCTACATCGCCTTATAGGATGACAGTGACCATATGCTCCGTCTACCTTACGGAACGTAAGGTACCTACTTGGTCTTAGGATACAGCAATTTGTTTATTAACTGCAATTTGTCTTTCTTAGTCTATTTATAGCTAAATATAGAAATCGTAAAATAAAGGCAATAGTAAGCATAAGAATCAAAGTAATTGTAATAATAAATCGGTATAATTGACATTTCACATACGTAGGTATAAATATATTTTTTTCTTGGCATCCTCGAGGCGGACAGTTAAAGTAATGGAATAACGGAATATGCGGCCAGCGCAGGACCAGATATTCTATAGATCTTTGAGGAATCCAATGTCCAGCATAGTATAATATTAAGCAGACCTCCTTTCTCAGATTAAAATGCCGGTAAACGCAGCAGAAGCAGCCGCTATTTCCTGCGCGCTTATGGTGAACCAATGCAACGCGAAACTAATTGTCCTGCCTACGGTGACCGGCAAGTCTGCCCAAACTCTGGTGCGGCTTCATACTTCCTGTGTCATCGTCACAGTCAGCAAAAACAAAGGGATAACGAGACGACTGCTAACTGTGCGATGTGTTACTCCGCTTCTGTACAAAGGTGTGTTGAAATTACCTCTAACAAAATAATACCTTTGCCTGTATGCTGAAAATACAAATTAGCTGACTTACCTACGGTTGCGTCTGCCTAGCGGCAGATCACACCGTAAGCCAGAGGTCTACCACTCTCTTCATTCATGTCCTAAATAACTATAACCTTAAATATATTTAAGTGATTTTGAATAATAAGTTTATTTAATATTAATTAAATCAGATTATTTAGGTTAATTAGGTTAAGTAAATTATAAAGTCCAGCGGGACTTGAACTATAATTAACTTAATAACTTCGAATTCGAAAATTTATCATTTCTGTTTAGAATCTGGATAACGAACGTTAATTAAGTGTTGCAATGTTGTTTTTGTTCAAACTTTGATTCATACCACATCTTGGCGTCGTCGGTGTATAATTTTTACGCGAGTATTCGTACAAAAGATATATTGTTCGTACACTGTATGTCGAGTTTACGCAAGATTGATGTACCAGCATAAGAATAAGTGTACCAGTACACACTCTAGTATTTCAATACGCTTTCTACCAGCAAATGTTTGGCTTTTCGATACTTTATGCAGATCTCTCTTTTCAAATTAGATTTCTTTTAGTCTAAGATCCGAACCTATATCGACATTCACCGGGTTGATAATAGATTCAAACTTATTTTATAATAATTTTCATTTTTTTTTTAATTGTGTTGACAAAAAAAATTCTGGACAGAATGATATTAATATTTTTTTTTAAATTATATTTCATTACTCATACTCGGAAAATAGGTCTGAAGTTGCCTGAAGAGCGGGTTGAAAGTGATACTTTTCAGCTCTAGGGAGAATCGTTTTCAACTGACAGCTATAACGTTACTATTGAACCATAATAATGGCAGAATAGATGCAGAATATAAAAAAAATCGCCTTACTGACAATTCACTGAATTAAAAAAATACGAAAGACAAGGTAGTATGGCTTTATGGCTTTCGCCTGTCCTAGATGGACAAATATATAAAAAAAAATTAGTGGCAATTAGATTAATTTGTTTTCTCATGTTTTTATTTATATTTCCTTGTATTCGTAATGAAAAGCACAGTGTTTACCTCGGGTGAATGTAACTTATTTAGTCCCTTGAACTATTGGCGCCCTCGCTACATTCGGGTGCCAAACCCCGTCTCGGGACTAAATAAGTTACTTTCAACCCTTTGGTAACAATGTACTATTTCATAAAATATTGCAACATGAAGATAATAAGAAAATTTTATACTGGACTTATAGTACTTATAAAACATATCTGAGGTAAGTATAGCGTGTAATAATAAAGGACCGAACATTGTTTGAAAATAAGAATGTGCATCCAGGTAAATAATAGTCAACCCTATGTCTGCACATTCTATATGTTTTATACTTTAAGTCCAGTATAAAACTTTCTTATTATCTTCATGTTGCAACATTTTTTCATAAAGAAAAAAAATTTTTTTTTAAATAATTAAACATATTCTGCCCAGGATTTTTTTGTCAACCCATTGTTAAAATATTTTCTAATATACAAAATTTATTATACAATAAGTTTGATTCTATTATCAACCAGGTCGATAAAGGTTCGGATCTTCTACTATTTTGATGTGTATTTATCAGCTCATATGTATGTGTTTTTAAAAGGATGTAGAAACTTTGAGCACAGTGTCAAACGAACGATTTATTTATTAAACTATCACTACAAGTTTTAAATTAATTTAAATCCATTTCAATTATTATTCAAATGTCCCATTGTTGAACAGAGTCAAGAACATAATAATACCTATTTCTATAAGAACCGTTCAAGGCTTCTTTTTATTTATTTTTTATTTTATTTATTTGACGTACAAAACACATCACAATCACTTACTTTTATGAGGTTATACTCGTATAAAGCTAAATCAAAACTTGATTGCAACATAAACATAAATATGTACGTGCTGCTATAATATAAATATTTATCGAGTAGGTAGAGTTATTATATTACTATCTATATTATTACTATATACTAGGTTGTTTAAACATAATGTTAAATGAAAATGTTTTAAATACTTACTAACTAAGTAGGTAATTAACTAAGTTGTAAAAATTTGATTACAGCCTAGGCTTTTTAAATTCTATTCCTTACAAGTAAGAATAATTAACAATTAGTATTGATCTATGTACTTGAACTCGGATTCGCTTCATTGATATTGAAGTGGAGGATCTCTTTAATATTTTTAATAAACTGACCTAATCTTGGAAGAAATATATCGAGTCTGCCATCATCCTTATGTAGCTAATTAAATTGACGTGCCATTCTTGTGAGAGGATTAAAATTAAAGAGATTCTACCGTAAAGTATCATTAAAATATTAAATCATACTAGACCATCAAGTTCTATCTCTAACACAGAATAACTAAAAAAATACTAACTGTGCCTGACTCTATACGTTTAACAGATTTTAAATCCATTTGTAAACTATGTTGTAGAATCTAAAATTAAGCTTAAAATTCAGACATACATTATAATATTTTGTAACAGTGGAACCAGGAAAGCGCGAGAAATGGGCCCAAGCGATGGATGCGCGCGTACACTTCGCCGAGGCGTATGCTGTCCAGCACGGCTGGGTCGAATACGGAGATACGTACGTTTCCTTTCAGCGAGGCACAGAGGAGAGTGCTTTCTGCGACTGCATCAAGCTTTGTACAGTGACCCTTTCCCAAAAGACCAATGTAGAGTGAGTATCTTTAGAATTAAATAGAGAAAGTAGTGTCATTACAACTAACTCCAAAAAAATTAGGAAAAATTTAATGATATCGTAAAAAATGGACCCTAGTGGACCAGCTCCTGTGTCGACTGGCGGACCATCGCATAGATGCACAAGGTTAAGCAGATGGCCTGGTGATTGTCGTGAGAGGGTTCTGCCAGTCCACCATATCTAGCATCATGCAGCGAGCTCTCAACACTGTCAGCGACTAGTGCAGCAACAGAGAACTATCAGTCAATGCTGGCTAAACTGTGATATACCATTTACAAATAAACGAAGGCTAGACAAGTTTTTGAAGCCTACTTTAAGCGGTAAATCATTACGCCGGACGATTATTCCACAGAAGTTAAATACTTGGTCGTTACCATCGACCAAAAACTACGTGGAACACTCACCAAGAGCGTGAGGCCTCTTAGAGCGACCCTAATTTGGCAGCAGCATAAACCTAAGGAAATTACGCCTCCATTTGCCAAGCGGAATTTTTCGCCATCGTAGAAAGTGTTGATATAAATCTGCAAAAGCGCTACAAAAACTAAAATATCAATAGCAATTCTGACAGTCAGGCTGCCCTCCTACCACTGATTTCGCAGGTCATCATGTTCAAGCTAGTCGAGAATTGTCTGTCACGTCGGAACGCTATGGACTCGAATAACAGAGTTATCCTCAGATGAGTAGACACGCGGGAATCAACGGCAATGAGTGTGCCGACGAACTCGCGCGTACCGGGGCCAAGGAGACTCAGTTGGGCCCCGAAACGTTCTGTAGCATATCCAAGAGCCTAGCTCAAAGAAACCTCCTTAATCTCTGCTACAAGGAATCGACCAAGCTCTGGAAAAAATCCTCGGGCATGAGCCATTAAAAAATTTTGATCAAAACCTTCGATAAACTGTACACAAACCGAATCCTAGCCCTAAGTAGTAACAACCTTCGCAATATGACAAGAGCCCAAACTGGAAGCCTGTCGCCCTAACAAGCACATGTTCAAATTGGGGCTAAGCGACACACAATCTTGCAGACTCTACGAAGAGGCGGTGGAAATGCCTCTCCACCAGCTAGGTATGTGTGGCGCACTAATGCAAAACCGAAGCATTCATGGGCAAACACTTACTGAGCCCAGAAGAGTTAAGACAAATCACACCGAAGAAAATCCTAGCAGCAGCAAGGGTATGTGGCGAATTATGAACGCCGCATCTTCAAGGGTTAACACACCAAGTGGTGATCACAATAGGCCTCTCATGGACGCAGTGATACGATAAAGAAAATACCCTTTAGTAGTTTGGAGGTCGCAAGTTCATCATTTGAGAACCAGTGTCCTTGGACGCCAGGGGACTGGAAGTAGTGAACCGTGCAAATCGTGATCATCATTATGATCACTGATCTTCATAAGGGGGTGTTGCCTAGAATAATATTTAAAAGTAATAGAGGAAAAACTATAATTACAGAAACAGTTTATCCTTACTAATATTAACAACTCGATAGTTTGTATGTATGAATGTTTGTAACTCTTTCACCCAAAAACTACAAATGGGATCCGACTTAAGTTTTGAAAAGACGTAATTGTAGCCCCGGAATAAAATAAAGGGTAGGTTGTAGGTGTAGGTAGGTACTTTTCAACCCATAAATCAGTTCCCATGGGATAAAAATACCCTTGATACGATTTCCATAGAAACAACGTGTGAACAAAGCTGCGAGCGTACTGACATGCGTCGGGTGGTGTGGCGTCGTGACACGTTTTAGTAGTATGTTTCCGCCTTAATGCATAGGTAGATTTCATCTAATGTTAAAGTTATCTTACAGATATGCTTACGTTAGAGTTAAATTGATGCCTTAATATTATTATGTAGTTTTGATGTTTTTACAGATGTGACGACACCGGTGAAGATCTCAAACAACCCAACCCTTCTAATGTGACGCTAACGTCAGTTGGTCAACAATACTGCACTGGAATATTTAAGAAATCTTGTTAGATAGGCCTTTTTATACATATACTAGCGACCCGCCCCGGCTTCGCACGGTTTATACGTATTATACGTATAAAATAAATCTTCCTCTTGAATCACTCTATCTTTTAAAAAAACCGCATCAAAATCCGTTGCGAAGTCTTAAAGATTTAAGCAGTCAAAGGGACATAGGGACAGAAAAGCGACTTTGTTTTATACTATGTAGTGACTTAATTTTTTACAATATACCTAAATAAAAAATTTAACAAGTTGAGTTGCTTTTCAAGTAATGTAACTTAAGATATTATTATGTTAAAAAGGGTAGCAAAACTTAGTAATAAAATCCAAGGGAATAAAGAAACTTCATCATAAAAGATTAGCAAGAATCCCCGAAGACAGAAAGCTTTCAAAATATAATACTAAGAGTTATTCCTTACTCTCCCCAGAGATGGCCACAGCTAGTTTCCTTAACCTTATATTTTAGAATCAAGCTGAATATTTTAGAATATATTCTGGCGTCGAGAATTTCATTGTATCGCTGCTTGTGCGGGCCGGAGGGAACCAAGTTTGTGAGCACAAAGGGTTTTACGCATCAGACGAGCCAGAGTTTTATAGATTGTGGCCCTCTAGGGACGCTTGATGACGTGTACGGCGAATTGAAGGCAACATTTTATTACAACTGGAACTCTACTTGAAACTGGCTGTAGAAACCGCAATAGCAATCACTGTCTTGTGAATTTTAAGTCGGTGTTGAATAATGATACTACTTTATGTTTTGTGCATCTCAATAAAGAATTATCAAGGCAATACATTCGTAGCGAATACCTCTAGATATTTTTTTATTGTGGTCATTTTTGAACATTCCAGAAGACCTATTCTATAAATATGCCGTAATAAGTTTAAGGTGATACCAATCCTTTTAAAAATAGGAAGTATTCGTCTCACGAGCGCCCGCAAAAACACTTTTCCTTTATTTATCTTTTTCGCCAACCTTGTTTTGATCCCCTAATGGTTTTCTCACAAATATAAATAGGCTTTGTTTATTTTGTGAGCTTTATTTATTTTTGTCGGCGTCGTTTGAGACAGCTGCTCCGCTTGTTTAGAATCCAGCTTAGCCACCGGGGTTCTTGATTCATCTGACCTGTGTAATCTAAGGTTAAATATCTGTCGTTTTGAATAAGTTCCATTTTTGTTGTATTAATGTTTCATTTATTAATACTATGTTCAGAATAAGAATTTTTTCCGTCCCATAGCATTGTAAAAACCTTCCGTATCTTGTTCTACTTTCTGATATTTAACGCTAACATCCAATTAGCTTTAAAATCATTTTTCTTTGTTATTGATCTTAATTTCAACTTGTAGGTATCTAAAGTATAAAATATTACTCAGAAAATCATTTAATTTATAGAAAGCCATTCAGCGGCGGCCATTTAATACCCTACTTCTACTCTCGCCTTTATTTTGTACTATATTGCCTTTACAGTACCTACCTATCTATCTATGTATACGTATATTGTATTAAATATGTTAGTTATCTAGTACCGATAAGCTTTTGTTTATTACTTTAGGCCTAGAAGGTGAGGTGAGCATTTTCCAGCATTATTATTATTATTTATTATAATTATTAGCTTGTTATTAGTAGATTTATCGTGTCGTTGTCGCGATCATCAATCCGAAATCACACACCGTGGGAAGTCGAAAGATCTGGGTGAAATTTCGCACAAAGATAGATTATAGACTGGAATAACACATAGGCTATATTTTTTCCCGGGATTCCCACGGGAACGGGAATTATGCGTATGAAACCGCGAGGCACTGCTAGTCAACCATATTAGCTTACGTTCTACGTAGGCAGTAACCATAGGCTGTGCCTATTTCATAGAGTTTTCTATGGTACTACACTCTATATATTCTACTCAAACAACTTAAACTCTCTAGCGAGAGATTCTGCTCTTTGGAAATCGCAAGAAACAAGAAAGAATATGAGTTCTATTATTTATTTTCACTTTGAAAACGAGCAGAATTAAGCTAACTAAACTCTAAACTAGCATATATATACGAGATTATTTTATAAAGTTTTACACAATTATCTATCCAACAGAAGAAAAAAGAATATCTACAATATTTTATAAACGCACACTAGATAGGAACAATGGTGTGGCCCACCCAATTTGATAACAAACTGGATGAAGTAAGTATTCGTTTTCGTGACTAAAGAACACATAGATAGAACCTTAGAATAATGTCTTATTCCTCTAAGGATAGAACCTGATAGAACACCTTTTTATTTTACAAGTCTTCATAAATATCTATCGATTTTCGAGAAAGCTGCTAGGCTCCTTTTTTTTCCTCCTGTTTGAAGGATTGCTGGTTAAATTACATAATGACCTGTATGTAATACCTAAGCTTGAAAATTTATTTATTTATTTAAGTTACATATTTATGTAAATTGATACTACAGTTTAAGACCAAAGTGACAGTGAAATACAAAAAAACACTTAGTTACTATAAAAACATAAATACTTCGACTAACAAGATACTTTATGTAATTAAAACTTAATACTTTATCTTCTACCGAATAACTCTACAATTTCCTATGTATCCTATCCAAAAATTGTAAACCGCTTCCCTGAATTTTGGCAAGCACGTATCAAATAAATCAACATCCTCATCTGCACATACGTTTTTTATAGCGCGGAGTGCCCGTGTGAACGGGGACTTGCTCAGGAGATTAGTTCTTGCCTGCGGAATCACAAGCCGAAGACCCTAGGTCTTCGGCACGCGTACACATTATTAGGTACATGTAATCCTTTGTTCATTAGAACCAGAGGGTTTTGTTGTGTATCAAGACTCTGATGACACTAAAGATGTTGGTTATTAGCTTCATTTCCATTATTATTTCAAGTTTAAAAATAATAATAATGTTGGCCAATCTACACAGTATCATCTATCCCGAAGCAACAATTACTAGATGTCTGATATTACTGAGAAACTTAAAATAAATAACTTAGATAAATTTTATTAAACATAGAAAACCAATATTTGCAAATCGTACAATCACCTGTCACATGGCAGGAATCGATCCCGCAACCAGCGCGTCAAGAAGATAACCTAACCGAAACAGCTTTTTACTACCTCGGATTCTTTTTTCAGTATGATGCTATGGAAATGCCTGGACAACAACTGCCTTCCGCCCAAGCCAATTCGCCGCTCGACCATGTTCTTCATCTGGATCTAAAAGCCCCGCCGGCATGTCAACGACTAACTGGTATCATGGTCCATATGGGTATGAATATCAAAAGATACTTATAACTAATGCTGGACAATAATAATATAAATATTATATAGAACATCAACATAGATACTATCTAAAACATAATATAATGCTATACAATACAAATATAAACCAACCATCAACATAGATCCTATCTAGACATTATATTATGCTGGACACAAAAAATATAAATAATTAATGGTGGACAATTCACACAGCCCCATCTAACCTCAAAGTAAACTACTCAAATCTTGTGTAATGGGTACTAGATAACTGATATATTTAAAACATAAATTCAATTCAATAAGTTTATTTCAGACAACGTTAGAAATAGGTTTATAAGTACCTTAAATAAAGTGTCCATATTTACAAAAAAAAAAAAGAGCAAAATTAAAAAGCAGAAGCGAGGCAGCCCCATCAGCACCCTGAAGGAATTATTGTATTGGATCCGCAGGGCATTCCAAGACTTCTTGGTATGTTTGACCCATAGGCTGCACGTATAGAACGCCTGACAGTAAGCTCTGAACAGAGTCGTTTTCACCTGTCTGGTGCAGCGCGCAAACCTACGGGACAGCATGTTCGCTCTAATGGATAATGCCCTGCGTTCCCTGTCCATGTCCATGTCATCCGAAAGAGACTCCGTGACCCAGTGGCCCAAATACTTGAAACAAGCTACTCGCTTCAGCTCGCTGCCGTTCAGGACTACCGGCGGAATGACGTTGTATGATTTTGTACCTGATTTGAAAACCATTAGTTCACTTTTGCTTGCATTGTATTTGAGCCCGTGGGCCTCCGCATATCTTTCACAGATCCCAATAAGTTTTCTGAGAGCACTGATTGATGGGCTCAACAGCACCATATCGTCGGCATAGCTAATGTTATTAACCCATACACCATCAATAGAGCAGCCGACCTGGGCGCTGCTGAGCTCACGAATCAGACGGTCTGTGTACAGGTTGAAAAGTCGGGGAGAGCTCAACCCGCCCTGCCGCACTCCACATTCCAACCTGTACACATCCGATAACGACCCCGCCCATCTAACAAAGTTGCTCTGGTTACCATACCAATGTTTAAGGAGTGATATGAGCTCACGGGGAAGGTTCGTATCTCTTGACAGCTTCTGCCACAACCTGTCATACGCCACTAGATCAAACGCTTTTGATAGATCGAGAAAACAGGCGTAGACAGGCGTGCTTCTGCTGGTGTAGTACTGGACGGTGTGTTTGAGGCTTAGAACTGCTGTTTCAGTGGACAGCCCAGTTCTGAAACCGAACTGGGCGTCATGCAGGTTTACATGTCGACTCAGATGCATATCAATCACACCGTCCAGTACCTTTGCCATCACAGTAGCCAGGGATATGGGTCTGTAGTTGCCTATGCTGCAAGCGTCTCCAGTCTTGTTCTTAATAATAGGTACAACTACAGTCCTTAACATATCCTCTGGTAAGTGCGAATGACTGACGCAGAGGGTGAAGAACATGGCGAGCACCCCTGGCAGATGAACACCTGCATTTTGCAGGTGTTCAACGCTCAGTGAGTCGTGGCCTGGGGATTTTCCTCGCTTCATGTCCCTCACCACCCGCGCCACCTCCTTCGCTGTAATAAGCACGGTCCTCTCCCCCCCGCACAACTCCTCCCCACCCTGCCCTACAGTTGCAGGCCCTATGGGAGATTGTACTTAAACATATTAGCGATTTGGACGGGATCACTAATGCCCTCCACGCTAACAGGAACACTCGGCTTTGGGTTCAGTTAGTTGGTCTCTTTCCAAAACTTTCCAAAATTTTTCTCTTTGTGTTGTGTAGCAATTATATCCATTTTTATTTGTGTTTCATTATTTTGACACCATTTTAGTTTGGATTTAAAGTTCCTACGCGTTTCCTGCATTTTTTGGTAAGTTGACCCAAATAGAGGTTTTCCAACAGATCTCCACTCTTGAAACCAAAGCCGGGCCTCCCCATGAGCTTCAGCTACATACTTATTCCATCCTGTAACATGTGTTTTTCTTCTACGATTATTATTTCTAGCTACTAACTTACAACATGTACTGGCCGACTCACAAAGAATAGTTACAATTTCATTATACAGGTTGTTTAAAATAATTTTGTGTTCCACGATATCACAGTGTGAGTCGGCACACTTTATGAATTCAGGAGGGAAGACTACATTTCGAACCATTATAAAGTACCTATAGATAGTTTTTTTTTTTATTTATAGAGAACACCCCAACTAACGGAACAAATTTCTGCAGATCGTACACTAATTTGTTCCGTGGCGAGAATCGAACCCTCGAAAATAGGGAAAGATAGATTGTATGGAAATACAATTTATGTGACTGCCCAAAGTCACTATTCCAGCGGACGAAGTCGCGGCTTCAGATAGTCTATCATAATTTCACAACAATGTGAAAAAGCTACTGAAATAAATTTTTAATTATATTTTTACGGGTCAGTCGATAATAAATTTCGTGATTAAATTTCAGGTAAATCAACAAACGAAGTAGAAATTATGCAACAACTAATGGCTGCGGGAATGAATGTCGCTATCATAAATACAACATTCGGATACAATTACGAACACATAGAAACGATTAAAATGCTTCGTTATGCTAACAAGAAATACAGTGTGGCTGTTGGAAGAAACTATCCATTGGCTATAGCCATTTCTCTGGCTGGGCGGAAAATTAGGACGGGAAAAATCGCAGATGTATGTGATGTTGCTTTTTGTGAACGATACCAAACATTTTGTAAATCTGTTTCACAGTCTAATAATCGTTATAATAAATAAAAAATATAAAGAAAGAAAATAATACGTGTAGAATTATCTCCTCATAATATATAATACATATTATATAATGTTAATAACATTAGGATCTTTAAAATTAGCCTCTGCCTCTTTGGATTGCTAATTCTTTGAGCTATGCTGATTACTTTGGTTTTCTGTCGTATGAATTTGTTACGAATACTATCCTTCAGTCAGAGAAATCCGATCACAACTGTCAGAATAATGCAAAAGAATAAAGCAAAATAATAATATTAATAATGTACGTTGCAGATGTGACTCGTGATACTGAAGGTAGTTGTAAAATGGACATTCTCAAATTAAGCTATAATAAGTACTGTTTTTTCTAGACCTACGGCGACGAGGTAGAACTGAAAGCGGGTGACGCATTAAGACTTACCACTGACGAAACGTATCGAGAAAGATGTTCCACATACACAGTTTACGTCGACTACATGTATTTTGCAGATAAACTGAACAAGAACGATATAGTTCTACTTGACAATGAACTTATTATGTTAAAAGTGGAAATTATATCAAGTACGACGTTAACATGTAAGATTGAGCGAGGAGGAATACTAGGATCTTACAAGGACGTATTTGTACCTAATGTATATATTAAAATGCCCAATTATTCTGAGAGAGATAAAAAATCCGTTGAAATGGCAGTAAATCACAAGGTAATCGTTTGATTTATTTTAAGATAAAAAAAGACATTTTCCACGTGGAAAATGTTATTGTCAAAAAGCATAAACGCTTGGCTAGACTGCATCATTTAGATGCATTATTCATTGTAGTTACGTAGTAGGCTCAGAGCTAAGTAGAGCTTTTATAATGGATACTAGATAACTAATATTTAATGCATTGTGCTACACTAGCAGCGCCTCACGGTTTTACGTGGTAATTCCCGTGCCCGTGGGAATTCGGGATAAAATATAGATTATGTGTTATTCTAGACTATAATCTATCTCTGTACCAAATTTTATCCATATCCGTTCAGTTGTTTTTGCGTGAAATATAACTAAAATCCATCCATCCATCCATACAAACTTTCGCGTTTATAATATTAGTAGGATGCTTTTATGCTTTTATTGCTGCTAGATGCTTTTATTTTACCCAGAACATTTTGACAAAACATCTGCCGATATTTAAATTGTTTTTCCTGAGTTGGGAATCGAAACTGCAAGCTTCGGCGTCGGAGGCGGACCTTCGCCTTTTGTAGTAACGAGGTGGTCTCTGATATGGACATTGTAATACATTTTAACAGTGTATTTAATATCTTCCTTGATGACAAGGAAACGGATAGACGATAAGATGATCAAGTTTAGAGATAAGCCTCGTTAGTGGTTGAGTAAAGGAGGGTGAAAAATCTTCCTAGGCATGAGCTGTTACAATTAATGTAGTTACTATGTAAAATATGAATATCTTTATCACGAATCGAGGAATACAAAAAAAAAGTGTATACAATTGAAACCATTGAGCTAACTGCAGACGGTTGCAAACAGTCTAAAGGTAGCTCAATTGATCCATGTCAGTAACAGTCGGAAGCGTCCCCAAGACACTGGCTGCATTACCACGTTGTATGGCAATGCTGATGCGCTGAGCCAGATACTCACCAGCTTTCGGGTCACGCGTCGCATCGACCAGACGCTCAGGTATTTTTTTTAAAAAGTATCAGAGCGTCTGGTCTTAGGTCCGTGGGGTACCCGGAGAGCCACGGTACTCCACGGACCTAGGGTCTCGATTCCATGTGGAGCAAAGTCGTAGGTTCTGTCGAGACCTGCATGCATTAATTATGTTGGTTTTAATAAATAGTTAATCCGAAATTTCCAAATCAAAAGATACCTGGTTAACCCAGAACCTGCTGCCTTATCTGTCGAACTTGAAACCGATTATCAGTTAAATTTAAATTGATACAATCGAAGTCCAGGCTAGGTTTCAAATATCAAAAATGAATCGATCTCGATTAACAGTTGAGTTAGACAATAAGACTCCTCAACAAGTATCTCAAATGAAAAATATGTTTTAGAAAGCAAAGATTAGTGCCAAGGTCACCGATCTGTCTTCATTACCAAGACACACCCCGGGCTCTATTTTGTCTCGGCTGTGAGTTGAAACAACTTTGTGGATGATAGATAGATTCCATGAAATTGTTTTGTTGTGTATCTTTACCCGCGATTTTGTACTATGGCAGATGGAACAGAGCACTTAGCGACAGTGTAACTAGACAAACCACTCATAGTAAGATAGAGTAAGTCTTGGTAATAATTTTTTGTGCAATTATTCCAGAGATTGTTAACCAGCAGACTCAATAGCATAAACGCAAAACTTATTTTCCTTTTTCAATAGGTATTCTACCTTCTGGGTATCGAATACCGAGTTGGTGTGAGTAACATAACGTCAATGCTGGACAATCTACACCGCATCATCTAGCCCTAGATGATGTCTGGATTGTCCAACATTATTTATTTATTATTTTATTACTATGCTATACCACCCCGTTTTACTGTTATGATTTTCTATTTTACTTAGGAGAATTTTCTTTGACAATCCCTTAGTTATGAAGATAATTATGTCTCTATTAGTAGAACTTGGATATTACTTTCTCATCACTGATGTTGATATTGTTTAAGGTGGACATTTTGATAGCACCATTCGTGAACTCGGCAGATGCTATAATAGAATTAAGAGGTATGCTGGACTCGAAGGGAAAGAGGATTGCAATTATTGCCAATATTCAGACCAATGCAGGATTTGATCATTTTGATGACATCCTTGAAGTGAGCAATTCAATTTCAATTCAATTTATTGATCTTTTTTCATATTTACATGTTCTTAGATAAGACACACATATTATTTCCACTTAAACATCTATCTACAATTTGACTTAGTAATAACATCACAAAATATATCACAAAATATATTTTATCGGCCAAAGCTTTGTCAACTGTAAATAAATCTTATTCAATATTATGCTTTTGACATATGTAAATAGTTAAGTTATGTAAGTATTTTTAGCGATCATTATAATAAAAAGATCAATATGTATAGGTAGTACAACAAACGATATTATTATGACGAACCGAATTTCTCGTACGGGGTTCCTCATAAAAAAACAACTTTTTTATAGTTCTTGAAAGCATAGCTACCTATTTTTATATCATTTATTGTATGTAGTTCCTTTTTTTGTCAGTTGTCGAATGCTGTCATGGTAACAAGACAAGAATTGGGTTCGGACATTTCTCCAGAGAAATTGGTGATCGCTCAAAAAAACTTGATTGCGAGAGCAAATAAGGTAAGAAGAGAAAGATACATTTACTAGCAAAAAAAAACTATTAAAGACCAACAAAATAGACGGTTATTAAAAGTTACTATGAGACAGGGTCCTTTATTGGCCCCTTATATAGTTTCCGATTCTTTTATTCTTCATATTATTTTTCTTTATCACTACTTACCATAAAACAAAGTCGCTTTTTCTGTCCCCGTTTCCCTATGTCCCTTTGACTGCTTAAATCTTTAAAACTACGCAACGGATTTTGATGCGCTTTTTTTAATAGATAGAGTGATTAAAGAGGAATGTTTATACGTATAATAAAAACCGTGCGAAGCCGGGGCGGGTCGCTAGTATTTCTAATATGAAAAGCCCTCCGTCATGCTGTTCAATATAAAATGCAGATATCTTATAAATCTTACTTCTAAACTGCATTTCGAGTCTTTTGAACTTCGCAGGCCAACGTCCCAGTGAGTGTGAGTGCCCAGCTCTTGAGCAGCATGCGTTTCAAGAAGCTACCTCAAAGAGCGGAACTTCTGGATATCTCTAACTGCGTCATTGACGGCGTTGACGCTCTGGTCACTGCGGCAGAGACCGCTGTTGGATTATATCCAGTGGAGACAGTTTTGTGCTTAGCGCAGGCTTGCAAAGAAGCCGAATCTTGCGTCTGGACGAAGCAGATATTCCAAGATCAAGTTGATAAGGTTTGTATTATCATTTTCGAACTTAGTTGAATAACAATCGATGATAGTTTAGTCGTAGGCCCTGCTAGAAATTATGCTCTTGCTGAAATCGATTGTAGCATTTTACTATCGAATTATTTGCTTGCTTTCTTCATTATGCACAAAAACTGGCAGGTGTTAAAAACAATGTTTTAACAGCACGACCAAATGACATAGTGGCCGATTGGAGCCAAGTTCTCCTCCCTGATTTAGCGTCCCAGAATGAATGTGAGGCGTTCATTGTTTTGAAAAAGATAGTTCGTACGTAAGCATATGATCACTGTTCGAACGCACTTATATGTATGACTATCGTACTTATATGTATGACGATCGTACGTAGTATGAGCGCTCCCGTAGTCCAAGGAAGGTCGGGATCATTCGTGTATGTTTCAGCACGAAAAAAAATCGGAACAAAAACGTATTCAAAGTGAGCACGGCCTCAAGAAGTGTTTAATTTAACATATCCGATCAAAAAGGAATCAATAGAAGTGACGACCACCATGCCCTCCTTGCCGATTTTACCTAGAATATAAAGATTGCCTTGTAATACGTAGATAATAATATTGTATACCTACAAGTTTAGGTATGCGAAACATTTCAAAAAACATGCTTTCCAAGGCACGCGGAAGTAAAAATGCAAACTTTGTGACTCTAGGCTGCTACTATCATATTTTTCTCGGTAGGATTATACCGATAACAAAGTTTTCGCCCTCAGACGGAAATCCCCTGCAACCAAGCCACAGGGACCGCGATAGCAGCAGTGATGGCGGCCCAGCGGAGCATAGCCGCAGCCATCATAGTAGTGACCACGTCCGGCAAGTCGGCGCTGATCATCGCAAAGTACCGCCCCCGGTGTCCTATTATAGCTGTCACCAGATACTCGATTGTTGCCAGGCAGATGCATTTGATGAGGGGAGTCATGCCGCTTGTATATGAAGGTACAAATTAGCAAACTATTTTGGCTTTCTCTGACAAACGCGTGATAATTGCAGATACTTGAAAAGTACTAAACAACGTTACGAAGTTCACGACTTATATTTTGTTTATATGTCGCGTGGCGGGTAAATTTGCGCCTGCGACGCAGACTAGGTTGCGGGTTCAATTCCCGCCTTGGGACGAATGTAGATATGATCTGATGGTGTTTTTTTTCTAAGGCCAACAAAAAATATCCTGCGAATTAAAAACAATTTCAATCTTCACATCAAATATCATTAATCAGGTAGGTAATAAGATAAATTATATTTTCCAGATGAAATAGATCCAGATTGGCAACTAGATCTTGGCAGACGAGTGCAGTTCTGTACCAAATGGGGAATGGAGAATGGTTTCGTGAGAGTTGGCGACCCAGTCGTCATTGTGTCAGGCTGGAGACAAGGCTCTGGATATACTAATACCATGAGAATTGCGTATGTCAGTCTCGAGTCTCTCACCGGAGCTTAGGTTTCAAATATTTAGGACCCTATTTTTAATTGTGTACTTACTATTTGATAAAATAAATATAATTTTTCGTGATGCATCTTCGGCCACGTCGTCACTTACCATCAGGTGAGATTGTGGTCAAATGAAAGTCTATTGTTGATAAAAAGAAACTGGTGAGTTTGTTTAACTTATTAATAAAGAAAATGTTAATTATACTGCGGTGTTTTATTACGCCACCATCTTACTGGTCTTAGTTTTTAATGTTATTTTTTCCGAACGCGATAAATACCCGTACATAAATATTTATAATAATGTGTTCTGATCGCGTAAGTTTAAAAAACTTAATGTTATTTTTTTCAAAAACGAATACATGACTTAGATTTTCACGCATTATTATGGACTACTCGAAAATTACTAGTTAGATCTTGGTCAAATTTGTACGGAGTCACGAGAAGCACCATTTCTTAAATAAAATTAGAACCAATCTTCAAAATCGGTTTGCCAAGAAAAAAGATACACTCACACACAAAATAATACAGTCGAATTGAGAATCCTCCATTTTTTTTTTATAAATTAATGTGGTACCTATCTATTCTAAGAAACGGTAAGAAATTGCCCTTAGAGTTGATAGTTTAAACCAGTAAGTATAAGTTATGTGCCTAGCTAATAATATAACTAATCCTACAGGTAAATTATTTACTGTTACCAATGTGGTGAGAGTCTGCTCCACGCTTCAATTTACCTCTCGCTTTGAGAGATTTAGGAACGTTCCAAAATACTCGGAATCTTTGTTCCGACGTAAGTAGAATGTTAGGTACTAAGGATTATGCAAATATTTGATAGAATTCTCTCTAAAGTATCAACTGAAACTAGACAAACTATTTGTCACATCCGAACTGTAAAACCCTCAGTATTATTCCTCTTTCGTTGCTTTATGCTAATACCGTCTCGTTTCGACTGAACCTACACTTTTAACTTTTAGTGCAAGTCTAGCGCAATGGTTACTGCTGGACGGAAAGCACCTATCTAGAATTTTAAATTCACTCAACCCCAAGTTTAGTGGAGGGGCTGCCAGCTTGTGAAAAACTCCTCAATTTTGGCTAAATTATTCAACTGCCGTTCCTTAGTGCCTATCGTTAGAAAACTAGTGCCATGAATTTCTACTTACGTCTCAATAAAATAGGTGAGTCTTTATTACATTGGATGAGATGCTTAGCCAATAAATTTAGGGATTTTGAGTATTTTGGAGCTTTACCTAACCACCTTTGAGCAAAACCCTAACTTATTAATAAAAAATTTGAGCGCTCAGAATTTCCTAAAATTTGGCAGCATGGTTTGAAAAGTTGGCAACACCACTCGGCTCTTTGAGTTGTAGATGCATTGAGCGATCCGAATGCGAATAGTCGGTGACGGAATGACGATGATCACCGTCAAAGGACTAGACTCAATGTTGCTCCGAGGTGCCTAAATTCAATTTATGTAACCGCTTCCACGCTACCCACTGCTGCAAAAGTTATGGCAATTATAAAAAGATATGTAGTTCAGAACAGATTTTATATTTATTTTATATAGAGATGTTATTTATTATTCTGATTTTACATATTTAAATCTGTTCAGAATGAAATAAGCAAGGTTGTGAAGTAAACGAACATGACGTCAAGGGCTTACAATTGGGGGTTTCTATTATTTATAAGATAATACGATTGCAATTGCGATGCGATTGATTACTTTTACGAGTTCTGAGAAGCAAGGTACCTGCGCTCAGTTTATTTGAGTTTGGAGAGAAGCAGTAAAGCCAGTACATACTTCAACTCCGCTCCGCCTCCGTGTGGAGATCTTAAGGTATTGCTACATTATGAGCTCCTTAACATCAAAACTGCTTTGAAGAGTTCGCTTATCTTATCGGGAAATCAAACTTTTCCTTGTTAGTTTTTCTATAATTTCACCAACTAATTATCCGTGTGTATCATCAAACGATAGCCAATAGCACGTACCTTTACTTACAAGGGAGATGCAGTCCCGATGAACGTTCTATCTACGATTCTCCTTAGCGTTTTTAGCATTATGCAAACGGTTGCTGATGGGATACGCTCAGCTTTTAGATCGCTTGTAGTCTCGTGCATTCGGTTAATTGAAAAAATGGTTGATGGTTGATGGAAAGTGTACAGAAGTGTGTGTAATAGAAACAGAATTTTAATGGTTCCGTTCCTAAAGGATGCCAACGAGACTTTGCAACTGAGCCTCAGATGTCTGTCAGTATGTTCGTTAGATTATACGTATAGAATTTAACTTGTCTAAGTGCTTATTTTGTAAGCCTAAAGAAATTGAGATATTGATTTACTGAGATGAGGAACCATAAAAGGTAGACAGTTCAACGGCCGATGTGGCGTGGCGGGCGAAGGCTGCAACACAGGAGGTTGGGAGTTCGATTCCCGCCTTGGGACAAATGTCTATGTGATCTGCAAGCATTAAATCCAGGGTTCTAGGTGTTTTCTATATATATGTATAATAATACAAAATATCGATTTATATATTATATTGTATTAATTTATCAGTCATCTAGTAAATACAAGCTCTAGCCTTGGGTCTAGGTGAAGCTGTGTGGAGAGTCCATCATTAGTTGAAATTCCCTAACTGAAAATCATAAAAATCTTTGTTTCTAGGATTTCTTTTATAAATAGTTATTATTAACGATAGTATGGAACCCTTCTCCATATTGACTCGTAGTAGTAGCCGGCTTTTATAACCCTGTGGCAAGGCCACGTTCGAGAGCCTTTTGCTACTACTATGAAGGTTTCATCACAAAATTTGGAATTCAAGCTTAAAAACTCCTTGTTGGGAAACTTTACTGTGTTCATAACATTAAACTTTTTACGTTTCCTCTTTTATTTGAGACTAGCTGGTGCCCGCGACTTCGTCTGCGCATGATTAGTATTTCGAGTACTCGCGATTTTACTTGCGTAATTCCCTTTTCCGTGGGATTTTCGGGATAAAATAAAGCCTTTGTCAGTTATTATTTTAAGTTTATTCCAGCTTATAATCTATCTCTGTGCCAAATTTCATCCAGATCCGTTCAGCAGTTTTTGCGTGAAAGAGTAACAAACATCCATCCATCTATCAATCTATCCATCCATCTATCCATTCATACTTACAAACTTTCGCGTTTATCAGTTCAATTCAGTTTGGTTCCCCTGGGCTATACGGGTTTTCAAAATTCTCACAGCATCAGAACGACGCGCGCGTCGTTCTAATGCTGTGAGAATTTTGAAAACCCGTATAGCCCAGGGGAACCAAACTGAATTCCGGGATAAAATGTATCCCATGTCCAATCGTCCCGAGTTCCATTCGAATTCATTCACTTCCGTCGTGATGCGTGGTTAAAGAATTTTTCTTTCACCCTCTCTCCCAGGGGAACCTTACCGAATTCCGGGATAAAAAGTATCCCATGTCCTTCCTTGTACTATGAACTCAAATCGTCCCGAGTTTCATTCCAATTCATTCAGCAGTTTCGGCGTGATGCGCGGTAAAGTAATTTTACTTTCATACCCTCTCCCATGGGAACCTTACTGAATTCCGGGATAAAAAGTATCCTATGTCCTTCCTCGTAGTATGACCTATAATCATGCCGAGTTTCATTTAAATCCATCAAGTAGTTTCGGCGTGATGCGCGTTTACGATACAGACAGACAGACAGACAGACAGACAGACAGACAGACAGACAGACAGACATGAATGAAAAAAATTACAGTTTTGGCTTGAGTATCGATAATAGAAAGCCCTCCAAAAAAATTTTCAAAATATCTTTAATGTACAGAATTGGACCTGTTACAGTTTTATTATAAGTATAGATAAAACTACAGTAGGTAGGTACAATAATCAACCTCCCAACTTCCTGCTGGCACCGTTTAATTTCAAACTAAGTTCCAACTCCAAAACGTCCTTATTAACAGCGGAAAGGAAGTAACTCTGTTCAAAACGCTCTACCTGGAACGGGATGAAACTTTTAACAAAGGTCACCAACATAAAGAACATTTGTCTGTAACGGATACAATTACTGAAAGTGGTGACTGGTGACCGGCACATTGAAGCAATGTGCTGGAGTAAGTACAGGCCAATTTGCGCTCAGCTATCCCTGAATCCAATTTAACGAGCTTTCGCACTGTCTACTGGGGCGTTTTAATGTGTCATTGAACTAGTGGCTTGGATTCTGGCTTTTAGGTACCTACCTTCCTAGATTCTATGTCAAACGATGGGTGGCAAGTGACCGAGTAATTTCAATTGATTCGAATCCCAGTAGCATCGATGCGCTTGTCCGTTCATTCGATTGAGAACTTGAAGCTTTAGAAACCGTTCCATTCGAGTGCAATATTGCGCATTTGTGTCAGGTAGGAATTGGACTCGCAAATGCTAGAATAAATGCAGCATTCTTGTGTCTCCGACCTCTTTACCCACGGAGTAGTTATATATTTATACAAATTAAGCACCTACTAAATCCTCTGTAAGTGTTAATTTCCTCGAAACGCGTTCCCGAAATCACCGTTATTCCTAACAACTTAGAAATTCCCCAGTTTCGCAGTGCAAACGAGGTTACTCATAAAGAAATAACATCCAAACAAAGAGAAAGTAAAGTGAAATAAAAATTCCGGCAATAAAGGTAGCGAATAGCACTTTTGGAGGCATCAAGTCGAGATGGGCGGCTAAATTGTAATGTTTACAAGTTAAATTAGATGAGGGCTTGGAAGTTATTCATAATGGCTGAGGAACTCGCCTTTTTGTGGCCGTTTGGATGGTTTCGAGATTACGGACAATTTGCTCTGTCATGCTCGGAGATCTCTATTATCTATTATTTATTTATTATTTAATCGACTCCGAGTCGAGTGGTTATTTATAAGAAACATGGAGTAAAGTGTATATTGTTTAAAAATGCAACACACTGTACAGTAGTGTACAGGACTGTACAAACTGTAACAGACTACGCAGAACAGAATATAATTCTAACAAGCACCTTGTTTAAGAATAAGGCACCTGTTAGTAAGTCTTGAGTTTATTAGTGGTATTTAATTTAGGAATACAGGTAAACTAAAATATGTATTAATTACAAGTAAACTAGGCTATAAATTAGCTAACACTTAACACCAGGAGCACAAGAAACGTTTCCATAAGAATATCATTATCGTATATTGTCTGGAGTAGGGCAAATCCTTTTTGGGAAGTTATGGTTTTCTCCACGTAATTTACGAGTTTGCCAAACACGTATCATACGTGAGGTTTCGAAGGATAGTCACGTTGTAAAACCATTAGTTAACATAACGCCGATTTAGGAGATGTTTTTTATTATGATTTAGACTAGGTAATCTGGTGCTCTAAGTTCGCAGTAAGATATCTTTTGAATAGAAGGCAAGCATACGCATATTTAAGTTTACCATTAAAATACTACGAAGTTATCAAAATAACACAAAGACTAACGCCACTTCAAGATAAAGTGGCAGTGGGTCAGACATATCTAGAGACGATCAGAGATCCGCTAGGGTAAACGTGTTCTAGAGTGGAGATCGGGAGTCGGCAAACGTACTGTAAGACGCCCTTCGGTATGCACGTGGATGCGGCAAGCTCAAGATATACTAAAGACAGGGCGCTATGGTGCTCATTAGGGGAGGCCTATGTCAATGGAGCAGCGAAGTAATTAGAATAGAATAGAAAAACATTCTTAAATACTTACTAATTATACCAATAACAAACACACTTTACTGTACTAACATACTTAAATTAATATAAAAACTAAGTCAAAAGTGACTCATTGAAGCTCCGTACTTATGTAAGTACTTACGAAAATAACAATCTAAAGTTATTATAATATACCTAGGTCCTCATAAAATAATCTATACTTATAATAAAACTGTAACAGGTCCAATTCTGTACATTGAAGATATTTTGAAAATTTTTTTTGGAGGGCACTCTATTATCGATACTCAAGCCAAAACTGTAATTTTTTTCATTCATGTCTGTCTGTCTGTCTGTCTGTCTGTCTGTCTGTCTGTCTGTCTGTCTGTCTGTCTGTCTGTCTGTCTGTATCGTAAACGCGCATCACGCCGAAACTACTTGATGGATTTAAATGAAACTCAGGGATTATAGGTCATACTACGAGGAAGGACATAGGATACTTTTTATCCCGGAATTCAGTAAGGTTCCCATGGGAGAGGGTATGAAAGTAAAATTCCTTACCGCGCATCACGCCGAAACTGCTAAATGAATTGGAATGAAACTCGGGACGATTTGAGTTCATACTACAAGAAAGGACATGGGATACTTTTTATCCCGGAATTCGGTAAGGTTCCCCTGGGAGAGAGGGTGAAAGAAAAATTCTTTAACCACGCATCACGACGGAAGTGAATGAATTCGAATGGAACTCGGGACGATTGGACATGGGATACATTTTATCCCGGAATTTAGTTTGGTTCCCCTGGGCTATACGGGTTTTTTTCAAAAATTTCTCACAGCAACTGAACGACGCGTAAAGCGTCGTTCAGAAGCCGTGAGAAATTTTTGAAAACCCGTATAGCCCAGGGGAACGAAACTGAATTGAACTGATAAACGTGAAAGTTTGTAAGTATGAATGGATAGATGGATGGATGTTTGTTACTCTTTCAAGCAAAAACTGCTCAACGGATCTGGATGAAATTTGGCACAGCGATAGATCATAAGCTGGAATAACACATAGGCTTTAGTTTTCCACGGGAAAAGGAATTAAGCAAGTAAAATCGCGAGCACTCGAAATACTAATCATGCGCAGACGAAGTCGCGGGCACCAGCTAGTAAGCAAATATATGTCTTTTAAAAAAGTTATAGCTAACATTGTGTGTAATTTTTTTCTTTCCTAAACACCATGAAAAGAGCTAAAACGTCGACCGCTTTTCACTTATAATGAATGATAATACGGTATACTGGTACACACTCTTATTTATCAAGGTAGGGATCACATAGCAACTGGATCTTTAACCTCGTTATGGATACGAGAAGTGCCTACCGACCAGACTGAGTGGGCGCCTCAAAGGAGTCTTATGATTTCATTTCACATGTCTGGTAAGCCCTTTCCATAGGGAATCTCGAGTCGATAGAAATTATCGCATAAAGCCTACACCAATAGGATTTTGAAGCGCGTCTTGTGTCGCGTGATTTCTTGACATTTTGTAGCGCAATTCTTTAGATACAGCTGCGTCTTTTAAAGGAGAGGATCGGAGCGGCAGCTGGAAGGGCCAGAACCGATAATTCCCCTACCATTCAGTCAAATTCGTACCTGATGCGACAACGAGCTGCCAAACAACACCAAGACTACTGGGCAAGTATTCGGAATGTAGGCAGCCGAAGGAGGCCTTCCCGGTTTTAAGCCTGAGATTCTCCCAACTCATAAACTCAGAAAACTCATAAATCTGAAGCGCGATAAACTCCGACAAATCGTAGGTATTGTCCAAACACCTATTTAAATTAGGCATCACGGATTTGGATTTCTATATCACAAAAAAGTGTACCTACTAGAAATATTATACACAAAAACGTGTTTCAAAGTCGCCGCTGTGTGTTAGAGACTTAAATCGGGTCTAATCTCAAACAAGATGTGGTCTACAGGTAGATAAATCGAATGCAGAACTTCAATACGAGAACACTACCTATACAATTAAAAAAAAAACATTAGCCTTCCTACCTTCCCTGGTGAGAGAAATTTTAAAATGACCATAAATTCTTCTAAGAGTCTAAAGAATGTACCTATCTAAGAATTGGTCTAAAGTTTAGACCCATCTGGTTATATCGAAGTCATCCTTCAATGCGGCCTTAATTTAAAACCACAAATAAATATAATATGACAAAAAACCATAAATAATAATTATCCCGAACCAATAAATAATTGAGTGAGCGCGTGTTAATTTTTCATAAAATATTCTGCATTACGTGGTTTTACCAAGTGTGGTCAGTTATTAAATCACTTGAATGGTGAATGACGCTGAATGTTAATGCAGGGCCACCTGAAGGCATTATTATATTGGAAGCGACGGGCGTTCCAGAACTTCTGCGTATGCTTAATCCATAGGCTGCCATCTGACTGTGTGCGTGCATGGATGTTTTTCCTCTTTCACGCAACAACAACTTTACGAATCGGGTTGAAATGAGTAGTAGTTCTAGCCCTGGAATAACACGTGGGCTACTTTTCAACCCATAAGTCAGTTCTCATGGGATAGAAATAAACAGATTGAACGGTTCCATAGAAATAATGCGTGCGAAGCTGCGGCCATATACTGACCTGTGCATCCAAACTTCTGCATTTAGAATATTAGAGACTAGCTGGTGCCCGCGACTTCGTCTGCGCATGATTAGTATTTCGAGTACTCGCGATTTTACTTGCGTAATTCCCTTTCCCGTGGGATTTTCGGGATAAAATAAGCCCATGTGCTATTCCAGCTTATAATCTATCTCTGTGCCAAATTTCATCCAGATCCGTTTAGCAGTTTTTGCGTGAAAGAGTAACAAACATCCATCCATCTATCCATTCATACTTACAAATTTCGTTTTTTCGTTGCGTTTATCAGTTCAAAAATATCTAATTCAAATTTTTGAAAACCGGTATAGCCCAAGGGAACCAAATTGAATTCCGGGATAAAATGTATCCCATGTCCAATCGTCCCGAGTTTCATTCCAACTCATTCAGCAGTTTCGGCGTGATGCGCGGTAAAGTAATTTTACTTTCATACCCTTTCCCATGAGAACCTTACTGAATTCCGGGATAAAAAGTATCCTTTGTCCTTCCTCGTAGTACGACCTATAATCATGCCGAGTTTCATTTCAATCCATCAAGTAGTTTCGGCGTGATGCGCGTTTACGAAACAGACAGACAGACATGAATGAAAAGAATTACAGTTTTGGCTTGAGTATCGATAATAGAGTCCCTCCAAAAAAAAATTTTCAAAATATCTTCAATGTACAGAATTGGACCTGTTACATTTTTATTAAAAGTATAGATAGATGTAGGTACCGAAAACTTCACCTAGCCTGTTTATTCGACGTTATTAACCAGCACAAACCAAAGTATTTGTACGAGAAGCTGTCATGGATCGCGTGCAAGCGCAGATGTAGGCATTGTTCTCAGCATTGCTGTGGGGTTGCAGTTGGCAACCCCACAGCATAGATCCACAGCATTCCGTGGTAGCTTCCTTACGCATCCTCTAAGTGTTGGAATAATATACCACCACCAATTAGAATCCTTAAAAATAAATTTAAATTTAGGAAAAAGTTAAAAGCCGTAGAATAAGTTAAAAGATCTATAACTGTCCTTAGTTTTCTGATATATATAATTATTGTTATTATAACTCCGCTCTGGCAAAGTCTATAATCATTTCAAAGTGGATGGAAAGTACCAAACGTCCTATTTTACACTCTCTTGTTAAATTACCATAATATAAAATGAACAGCTAAATGGACAATTTAAATTTCGTCCACGTTGTCGTGTCATAAAACTGTAAAACGCTGGTTTAATTTATAACACCGTAAAGTCTAGATAAGCGACAAAGGTAGCCCTAAATTAATATTATCACATTATTATGCTGTATCATTAAATTAACAGTTTGGTGTTTTTGTTAATTTTACCTTTGAAAATATATTCCCGTATTGAAAATATATTCCTGTAAATTAATAATGCTGGATAAATCACACAGCATTAAGCTAAGCAGAGCTTGTGTTATGGGGACAAGGTAACTGATATACTTAAGAAGATAGGTACGTAATATGAATGTTTTGTAATTATGAATAGAAAACAACCGGAACATCAGTCCCGAGGCGGAAATCAAACCCGCAACGTCCTGCGTCGCAGGCAGATCTTACCCATGTAGTCATGTGTGTATTTTGTGTTATGTTAATTCATGAGGTTTTTATGATGTAAAATGGTAAATCAGTAAATATTTTTTATGTAAAAAAGTATCGGGAACGGATGATTTGTTTATGGTTCCAAATTCAAATTTTTGTTTTTTTTGTTGTTGTTAGGTTGGCACAACTGTTTGCCATTTTGGCGCGGAGTTTGAGTTGCATCTGTTATTTATATTAAATACAGTGCGGTTTTTAGTTACATCATATCTAGTGTGTATTGCGAATTTCACAATGGACAAAAACATCGAACAAAGAGTTTGTCTTAAGTTTTGCATCGCCAATGGAATTTCGTTAACATCGCAAAAGTGAAGGAAACAGTGACTGAAAATCCTCATTCAACTTTGCGAGAGATAGCCGCCGAACTTTCTGTATCTCATGAGTCGATCCGTACCATTTTAAATAATCACTTGGGTATGAAACATGTTGCCGCTCGACTAGTCCCAAAAGACCTGAATTTTCTCCAAAAACTCAATCGCATGAGAGTCGCTGAGAACATGCTAGAACGAGTCAATTCCGACCCAACATTCATGAAACGCATTATTACTGGTGACGAGACGTGGGTTTATGAGTTTGACATGCAAACTAGTCAACAAGCTTCGGAGTGGCGCCTTCCAACTGAACCGAAACCGAAAAAACCACGCCAAAGTCGATCAAAAGTCAAAGTCATGTTGACTGTTTTCTTTGTCTCTCGCGGTGTTGTGCACTCGGAATTCTTGCCGGAAGGTCAAACGGTAAAAAAGAATATTATTTGAGCGTTATGCGGCGTTTAAGAGAGCAAATTCGACGAAAAAGGCCAGATTTGTGGAAAGAAAATTCTTGGATTTTGCACCACGATAATGCGCCTTCGCACAAGGCCATCATTGTGACCGAATTTTTGACCAAACACTCAACAAATACCATCGAGCAACCACCATATTCACCAGATATGGCTCCGGCCGACTTCTTTCTTTTTCCTAAACTCAAATTACCACTTCGTGGCACCCGTTTTCAATCGGTACAAGACATAAAGGAGAATTCGCGGCGAGAACTGAACTCAATTCTGGAAACAGCGTTTAAAAAATGTTTTGATGATTGGATAATTCGTTGGCGTAAGTGTATCGTTTCTGAAGGAGCATACTTTGAAGGTGATAAAATAAATTTGGATGAATAACAAACATTTTGTGTATTATTGATCTTTTCCCGGTACTTTCTTGACAGAGTAGTATACATCATTCTATCGATATTATATTATAAGGTATTTTGGTAATCACAGTAAAAACGTGTTAATATAATATCGATAGAATGATGTATACATCATTCTATCGATATTATATTATAAGGTATTTTGGTAATCACAGTAAAGACGTGTGCAAGTCGTATATGAATACACGAATGCGAAACGAATTACACGCGCATCATGCACGCACAGCGCCCTCATATTATGTGATGAGGTTTCTATTCGCCCGCTCAGTTCATTGATATCGATAAAATAAATAGTTTCTACAGAAATTTGTTCCATTGGTCTATAATAAAAAAAATATATCTATGTATACATATAATGTCCAGTTATCTAGTATCCATAACACAAGCTTTATAGGTAGCTTACTTTGGGGCTAAATGGTGATCTGTGTTTTGTCCAACGTTATTATTACACTATTTAAAGATTAAATGTTCAAAATACATTAAATTTTTTTAAATGTCTATTCAATGTTTAATAATCTAAAGCGTTATTTACAAGCTTTTGTTATGAAGATAATCGCATCTTACTTCGAGATCTCTCCCTTTACCAGTTCTTGTTAGCTTGAAGGAGTCTTTTGTATTGTTATGAGCATACATTGCCTTCATTATCCTTAGATTAGAATGGATTAAGCTATGGAGATCTACCTAGTTATTATACGTGTCTTAGGTATTCCTAACAAAACATCCAATTTATATGTCTATGGAACAGGTGTATGTATCTAAATAACTGGTTATTTAGTTGTCCTTGATATCAGAATTTTCAAATAGGACAGATTTCTACAAGATAAAAAATGCTCAACATTTCACACTGCATCATTTAGCCCCAAAATATGCAGGTCTTGTTTTGTTGGTAGATACAAGATAATTGATAAAAGCTTTATAATGCAAAAGATGGATATTTGAATACCTATTTGAATGCTTGTTCTACCTACCTTCATTATTTCAGTTTGTGGTGGCTAACAAAACGTTTAAATTAAGTTATTTATCGCGTTACTGAGCATAGCTAAATCATAATAAGTTATCATCTCTTAGATTTTAAAGTCCTGTTATTCGACGAGTCTTGAAATTTCAATCATTCGCTTGGCGAAAACTTCCTATCCACAAAGGGAGCTGGTTACGGCACCTGTCACTTAAACCACGCCGCTCACAAAGAAGTCGTCAATAAGCAATATCCAAAATCCGTGTAAAGTTCGATAGCCCTCGCAAGAAGGGCCCTCGAGTCGCCGAGACAGGACGATAGGGCACATTCTGCTACGCGACCACTCAGCTAGCTTTTTATCCCTTTGTCCTTTTTCCATTTTACACCTGACTTGGCCGGAATGACGTGTCAGTGGTGGCTGGGATGGGAATTACGGAGCAGGGAATTGATGTTTTACGCTGAAATGATGTGACGTAGTCACTAATAATATAGCATAAGTTTAGATATCTCAATCTATCCTCAGTTTTCGTCTTTTGCTACGAACGTTTCCACTCACTCGCAGTGACTTCAGTTCTTCCGTGATCAGAAGAGGACTGGCAGATGACGGAGATGAGCCCGTCGTCGATGAAGATCCGGTTCCCCGGCTTCACCACGTTGGTGATGTTCTTGTAGTAGAGGACGCATGAAATTGTGCAGAAATATCGGAACACCGATAACAACTCGTATCATGGTAAATATCCCGTTCTAAATAACTTTCGACTCTATTGATTCTAAAAATACACAAATATTTTATATGTATAGAATATTGTATTGCACACCGCTACACGCTACACAGTTACCTCCAGAAAAACATAGCATAAAATTACACACACTCCGACACTTAGAGCCAACTTTCAGATAGACACGTAATTATTGTCTATAATAATAACGTATGGGACATACATTAACAGATTGACAGCTGTAAATAAGAAATTCCATGTGATTTATATTAACTATAAGCAATATATATTATTTTTAGAAACCACCATTCACCACATTTCCAAGGCATTTCGCAGTAAAAAATAAAGTCTTGTTACACACCGTCTCGGAACAAAAGCTTCGCACGCGTGGTTCGGCCTAATGAGGCGTTCCGATACAATCATTTCTCGCGCTCGTTCGTTAGTCAGCACTATGTACACTAAGCGTAATGATACGCAACATTTCTGCTGCGAAAGTAACTAATATTTTCATTTATGTAATAGGTTTTTTCTTTGGGTCAATACTAATAATAATTTATTTCAGGCAACGTATCTAATAAAAGTACGGACGTAATGAAAAACACCTAATATTAATAGATATTTTTTATTGGTGGAACGTTTGGCCACTCTCTCACTTACGTAAATGAAGTTGTGGCCTAACATGGAGAACGCTTTCCCAGAAGGAAGTTATTCACTCTTGATTTTGGGACTCCGAGGTCGTCCTCTGGCGGGAAAACAGATGCAGAAAGCTCATTCCACTCTCTGGCCGTGCTTGTTATGAAGGTTGAGCAGAATTTTTGGTTCCACATCGTGGTAGATAGATACAACTTTTTAGTCATTTAGTTTCTATCCAATAGTTGCCCGAGTCCAGAAGGTGTTCCAACAGCTGCGTTTATTGTAATTGTTTTTTACGTTAAATACATCTTAAAACTTTCACCAGACAGAATAAAGAAAGAAAATCTCCCTAAGAACATTCCAGCTTTAATGATGCCATCCCCGTTAACTTTCGTCCTTCTAAAGGACACCGACACAAAAAGTACACAATTAGTGTTCTACAAAATGCTCTCACTAATTAACTCGATCAAGTTTCTTTATTTTAGAGCTCTTTTGCATTTGTACTGCGTCTTGCTGAGGTACGAATACAAGATTGAAGATCTTCTTGTTTCTTGTTAAAAAACTATATTATTTTTGTTCGGATACGAGTTCATACAGTAAAAATTATGTGAATAACTCATAGTAAATTTCATCTTATTGGTTCAATTCAATTTATTTACTTTTAATCCTTGATTGTAAATTTTATTAAATTTTATATTTATAATTACAAAAATATATTATATTCACCTCAAACGATTTTAGTTGTTTTGATTGTAATACAGTCCCAGTAGGCCTAGCTCAGCGTTTCTTGTCTAGGATAGAAAAGATAAAAGTTACGTATTATTTACATGTCATTTCTATTTTTTCTTCTACCTAAAGATCCTACGACTACATTAGATTCTATCCAAGATGCCTGCAGCTGATTTAAGTTGAAAGAATGAATTTTATGAAAATTTTACGATGAGATGTGACGTAATTTTTCTTTATTCTATTCTAGACAACAGACGCTGGGCTTGGCCTACAAGGGCTATTTTATTTCTCGCCAACCTCCTAGGTTATGTACCGTGCTAACCTGATAATGATATATTGTTGACTAGCAGCGCCTCGCGGTTTCACCCGCGTAATTCCCATTTCCGTGGAAATTCCGGGATAAAATATGGCCTATGTGTTATTCCTAGACTGTAATAATCTATCTCTGTGCCAAATTTCATGAGTGAAAGAGTCAAACATCCATCCATCTATACTTACAAACTTTCGCGTTTATAATACTAGTAAGATAGTATCCTACTAATAACTAAAACTCACTGAATCTGTGATGGTTTAAGATAACTTTTGATCTTATGAAACAAATAATCTAACTGATCCCAAATAGCGAAATCCCGCAATAAAATCAAACTAAAGCTGCGGTTATTTTGTTGGGCTTCTATCGTGACTTCAATTAGGCCCCGAACGGGGCTACAATGTATTGAAACCTATACCGGTCATAGCCGGACGTGCAATTCTAGCAATCCTAGTAAATGGTCACAGTAAATTTAGAATAGTAAGGAAACATCTAACCTAAGGATGTAAAACTTGATGATTGAAAGTCACAAATATTATCTGAAAGACACGCTTCGCGGACAGCTTATAAATTACATAGCGTTTTATATGCAATGTACAATAATGTACATGTATCATGTTAATTATGAACTGGAACTACGTGTTACGGCGATACATCACGCCGTAGACGCCGTAGCACTTCGTAGCAAATGCTACAAAACCAACAAATTTATGTTATTAATTATTTATTAATGCTCGATTAACCACATAGCTTCGTCTAGCCCCAAGCTGTGCTTGTGTTATTGGTTTATATTATTGTATGATATTTATATGGGACTTATATATTTATCGTACAGTACACAGTAGACTTTAAGTTGGTTATCTACCTATTTAAAGAAAATTTCTTCTAGATAATATAGTGTCAAATATTCAATCAAATCTATATCAAAGTACAAAAAAGATACATTTGCTAGTAAAAACTTAAAGAGCTCTTTAGAAAAATCTGTGGCAACCGTTGTGGATTGGAAAGCTGAATGTTTGTTTCGGGTGGAGCGCAGTTTCACCCGCGGATTGTGGACAGATTCAATTTTCTCAGCGCGATAACAGAAACAATAACTGTTACGGCGAATGGATTCGGTTGGAGAATAAGCTTTTAAAAAGTAATCATAACAGAACAGGTTACCTAGACCAAGAAGTTGTAAAGATCAATTTGGGACTTTGAATGAAAAAGTAATAATTAAAAGGGATTTATAGAAGTATAGAATGGTAAGCTTTTAGAACATTCGCGAATTGTTAAAATAATGAGGGTTATTTATCGGATATTTTATCGTGTAGATACCTTGTATTTTAACGATAAATACCCACATAATTGTCGTCATTTTTTTATCAAATCGCGAATATTTTAAAAGGTTTACCAGTCTAAACTTTTATACAATATCCTTTTATGTCTGATATTCAAATTCTCAAATAAATCTCAACAAGATTTGTCGTCTAAGCCAAACTGATAAATTAGTTTTACCGAAAAAATTGATCTATAAATGACCATCTAAATAACCTAAAATGCGTGCCAAATTATTTTTATCTAGGAGAAAGTTAAGGCAGGATTTCTGGTGCCCCATCTTTTACCAGCAAAAATTTGGGCGTCACCAACAATGGAACGATGGACCCACAGTGTGGGTCCCACGCTATATTAAATAATTAAACATAGTTACAGCTAAGAATACTAATGAAGATTCAAAAGCAATTTAAAGCTTTTTACTTACCACAAAACTTAACCAAGTAACAGATAAACTTTGAAATTAAACTGGCAAGGCCACCTGCACTTTTAAAAACTAAGGTCAAACTTTTTAAATTCACGGGACGCGATAACGTGGTACGAGTTTTAAATGTGATAAGACCTGCATAGATTCAACTCTTGGAAGTTTTAATTACTTTAAGCGCGTGCCTGCAGCCAACTGCGACAATGTAAACAAATGTCTGTATTCCTCAGATAGAGACCTGAATTCTGATTTTAATAGAGAAGCTTAAAGCAACTTATATGACTGTTACAATATATCTGGCATATTTAAAATACCTACCTTTATAACACAAGCTCTGCTTAGCTTGGGGCTAGATGATGCTGTGGGAAATGTCCAGCATTATTAAAAAATGTGAGAACGTTTAAACTCTTCAATAAGGCAAATTTACAGCGCTATTTCATGAAACCTATGCTCGATTTTATGAGTTTTCAATGGTCGTAGCAACAGTTACTGACGAAGACTGTAAATAAAACCGATTACAGCTTGCTTTCCCATTTCACGTCTAGCAGCGAGCGATTTCGGAACCCTCTGGCTTATTTACTTAGTTTTCATTTACTTTCATTTATCCAATGCCATCCCACGCTCAAAATTTCAAATTCATGGTATTTGCTCGCGTTCAGTTATAATTTAAAAATGCAGGTACATTTTCTGTGTCATTGGGGAGTTCCCGAAATTAAGATGGAAGAAGTATGAGCATGTGCGAGGCTGTGGAATAACGAAATTAATAAAATTACTGTCTTTACGTGTCTTCACTGTAACTACATTATTTCCCTTGAGCGCTGTGCCGAGGCTACGCGTTTCTCAGGACTTGAAATTACTTAATGGGTGTATTTTATCATCATCAAGACCAACTTTACACCAATTTACTAGCTTCGCGAGGGTCAACATAATACCAGCGCTGAGTGGGTAATCTGGCTTATCTATTCAGGAAAATGCAGAGTTGACACATATTTGGCTAACACACTGCTTCTTATGGTCTAAGATCCGACTGCAAGATTAGCCCTCTCATAGTTTTTTGCTTAAAACCAAATTTTTATGTAGAAGGAAGAATATGTACTACCAGGTTGCCTATCAGAATTTGGCCGCATATATTCTCTTTACAAATAAACATAAAAATTTGGTCTTAAACAAAAAACATGAGTGAGCTAATCCTGCGGTCGGATCTCATACTATTGCCAATAATTTTGCAGAAATACTAAGACTAGGTCCTTTTAACTTTTATACCTAAGCCACGAACTTCGGATATCTAACAGAAGTATTAGTTCATATGTATAGAACTTCGTTGTATTTTTGTACCTAACACCTACTTGGTTTTTCATATCTTAGATGCATGCGTAAATTCCTAGCAAAGTTTTTCTTATTCGTAACAACAAAAGCAAATAGGCCCCCCTGCGACTTAGGAGTTTGCAGGTTTGATTCCCGCCTTGGGACAAATGTTTGTACGATCTGCTAATATTTATTCCGAGGTTCTGGGTGTTTTATATGTATAATAAAAAATAACTCTTAATGCAATGTATTGTATTAAGTATATCAGTCTTCTAGTACCCATAAAACAAGCTCTGCTTAGCTTGGGGCTATATGATGCTGTTTGGATTGCCCAGCATTTTTTTTATTATGTTCTGTGGTTGGTACAGATGTTTTCATAGTTCAGAAAATCTTTGTGCATCATGTAACTACCTAAGGATGGTGATGCAAGGGTAGCAACAGCCCATTTGGGATAAGCATGCTCAACAGTGGTCGTATGAAAGATGAAGTGAAGACTGCTCTGCTCATAGTAGACAGTAAAAATAACCACGAAATTAAACCCTTGTGAAAGAAGTTCAACGAAAATGAAGCTCATTAAGCCCGTAAAAGGTCCCCGCTAACAAGTAAGATAAAACTTCCCAACATTTTCTTAATCTGCGTTCTTTATTAACCCGCCGAAACATTTCGCATCTTAAAACCAATAACCAAAGTTAATTAATTTCCAAGTATTAGACAGTTCCGATACAATCGGGGTCTAAGAAAATTGTTTTATTGCGAAGTTGGCTGCCCTTTCGCCCTCGGAAATAAGGGCGCTCAGTTTGTTATGGTGAGTGCAAAGTTTTATTCGAAAGTATTGATCAAGAAATTGCACTCCATTACTGCTTTTGAGAAATCTCTTTTCATCATCAGCCTATATATTAGACTGCTGGACATGAACGCCGAATGAGCACCATAGCGCCCTGTCTTTTAAATCTTTTTTACTTAATATTCAAAAAACATGCTGAATGTAAAAAGATAAATAGAGTCTTCTATTTTATTGTTTGTTTTAGTCCATATCAGTAGTTAACTACAATGCTTCGTTGTTTTATGCCTACAATTGACATAAGCATAGAGACATGTAAAAAAAAACTCTGTAAAAGCAGAATAAAAATCAAAATCAAATGCAGAAAATCATTGAAAATATTAATCAGAAAGTGAAAAGTAGTATTTTCTCCTTGTGCGTAGAGTCTTTGTATGGGCTTGATCAGGCTATATTTTATCCCGGAATTCTCACGGGAACGGGAATTACGCGGGTCGCTGCTAGTTTAATATAAATCTTTTGTATTTGTTATTAAATTATGTTGGAATTTGTCGTAGCACTGACATAAACGTTTCGTAGCACTTGCGTAGGACTTGCGTAGCACTTGTGTAGCCGTTGTGTTTCGTAGACTTTTCACATAAAGTTTGGTTTATTCATTGTTCATTTTGAAAATCTAGAGCTTGTCTCAACAATTCCAAGAGCCAACCAACACTTCGCAAAGTGCTTCGGAATGTTCTATCAACAAGACAATGTATCACACCTAGCTGACAAAGTATACTACGAAGCAGAATGGGAGTCACATCAAAATGTATTTATTTGAATTAAATTACTAGTTTTGTCCACGGCTTCGCCTGCGTAGTATCTTATTTTTTCGCATGGCACCCTAGTTTTTTGGTTGTACTACTATTCTTATTTTTTTCGTGGAACCTTATCTGTTGGACATAGACAAATCTAACGAATCAAAGATCGTTAAAATCGATCCAACCGTTCTTGAGTTAACCCGAATTTGTTTTTTATATACCTATTCATTATTTATAGTTATTTTAGAGGGCACACACCATTGTATAGGAGGGACCTGATCAATAGCTTACAGATTTTTTTACACATAAGAAATTAAATAAACATCTTATATAAATAATTGTGCTAACACCCGCTTTCTACATGTTTAGTTATAAAATTTGCTTAGGTAAATCTTTTGACGGTATCATTTTTGAATAGTTTTTTACCATTTCAAAGTCGTAATCGCGTCTTCGTAGGTAATAAATAAAAATGTATTCATCACTTGATAAACTAAACCTTAAAACATAGTGCGCTTCTGTTCTTACACTACACAACGCCACCGAACTATTCTAGACGGACAAGCGAGGTTTACCCCCGGTGTATAATAGTGTAATAGTACACAATTGTGTACTATAGTGTACATTGACATAACGTCTCGCTCCCGGGACATGAACACTATTAAAAGTTTCCCGGCACTATCAACGCAGTCCGCGGCGGATAAGTTAGGACTTCTAAGATAGCAGTAAACAGGGTATAGTCGGGCTATATGGGACCTCGTCTTGTTGTTGAAACTTTGTCTGTTTCCAAATAAAAGAAAATGAAAAGTACTTACCTAGCTACTGCTTATAGAATGGGTATGATCTTTGTTTGTGGTATTTGGGAAATAATTATCTACTTGATATGCACCTATATAAATTTAATCAAGATCTGGTCATTATTTATCCGCGTATAATGCGTAGGTATTTTATTGACTTCGACATTAATATTGCTCTCATTATTGATTCGACGAATTTGAAAATGGTTTATAGTTTTTTAAAACACCAAATATTTCAGTTGGAAGTGCTTACTCATTCATTAAATTACCAAGCTATTTGAAAACCACGTTGCACTGAAAGCGCGTTACTAAGCAAATATGGTGTAAACAGAATTTCTGAAAAATTGCATTCAGTCGTCAGAACTCCGAGTCTATCATTCGTACCCCGCTTCAAAAGGTTCCGACATTCACACATAGGGTGTTCCCTAGAGACTTCACATCCTTGAATTTCCGATGAAAACAAAGAATCCGAGAATATAGGTTCGCGAGATCCGGCAAATCGAAATTTACATCCTAATTTCCCTGGTGGATATCGACCTATTCGTCAGCGGTATCAAAAATCGAGCAAAACTGTGTCCAGTCAGATGTAACGATATTTCATTAGATGTTTGCGTAAATAAGGTGGGATTTTTGCGAATTTCAGTTGGTAGATATTAGAAGTGTCTTCATAGATACAAAAATGGTTTGTACTGTGATACAATATAGGTAGGTACCTACCTACTTTAATGTAGGAGAGTATCTACCAATTTTTTTAATGTAGAAGTTCCTGTCCTGTCTCTTTCCAACCCCACATGAAAATATACCTACTTTGACAAAACTCAACAAACCTTTCCAGTTATATGACAAAATTCATTACCACCGCAGCTTTTTAAACTCGAAAAATCCACTAATTGCAAGTGACGACGCCATAAACTAAAGCTGATTGCCGCTACCGTCGCGCCCGCCTCCACTTCAGACAGGTATTTCGTCACCTGTTGAAAATAATTAGGCAAAAAATCCATACCTTGGAAAACAAAAAATCAGGTGCTGGCTCCATAGTGCTCAACGCAAGCTTTCTGTGTTACCCACTCGACGCCAACTCGAATATTCCGCTGAAAATTTGGCGGGAATTTTTTCAACGCAAACTATTCGAACGAGTGTGCTCGGTCGTCTGTTGGTACGAGTGGAAAACAAACCTCTTTAGATTAACGGCATTTTTTACTTCGGCTGGCGTGTCTGGCTGAGTATTTTTAACCAAAATATGTTTGTAATGGAGTTTCCATCCAAGTACCTAACTATAGTTAGGAATATACCTACTTAGTTACGACTCAACCCATTGGAACAGATTTTCTCCACACGTACTTATGTCCCACGTACGTGTGGAGAAAATCTGTTAAGGTGGGTACCTATTATAATATTATATTATTTAGACATCCTGAAATATAATTAAGTAGTAAGGTCCGCAAGTAAAATAGATGTACCTAGTAGATACGCGTACGCCTACGCGTACCGCGTACCACACACAGCATTCACCCCTGCACTGGTATTACTGCGACGTAACATTATTTTTGCAGTAATATACCCACGCAAGTAGGTACCTAGTTTCTAACTTCGTCAGTAAAGTTAGCTAAAGCACAACCTACAGGTATAGGTAGGTACTCTATGTAGTAAGTACCTACTTATTATTATTTTTAACATGTATTTTATGACGTGTCCAAGTGTCCTGTAAGGTCATAAGGAAATAAAGCACTTTGGATTTTGATAACACACTTGATGGATACCTATTATAAAAGATTTGATCGATAAACGGTCGAATACTCAAACGCATCTCAGCTCAGCAATTTGGCTGAGTCCTTCTTATAGGTATCTGATGACGTCTCATATTATAACTTAAAGTACCTACCTATATTCATAAATTTAGGTACCATTTTAGCCTATTCAGTCTTGAAAATCCCTGATGTTGCTCCGGGTAAATTAATAGGCGTTCCACATTCACATGATCTCCTCGAAGTAGGTATCTACGCACCTAGCTAGGTAGGTGTATCTCTGGACCTATTCTTTTTCTATCGCATTCGTGCTGCCGACGCCACGTGACAAATTAATAATGCCTATTACTCAAATAAGTAGGAATCTTATGCTGAGGGAAATGGTCACGCACGCATATCCCACTGCCACCGAGATGTTTCTGCCTCTGCCTCTTATGTTGGCACGCGTAGACGCCCGTCTCAGTTGCGGTGCCTCCTAGATGACAGCGCACCGCACCTTCTATTACTCCATCTGGGCTTAGAAGGCAAAATTTAGCTAGAGGAACGGTCCGTATCTGCCCCGTTCCGCCTTCTACGTACGTCGCGTCGGTACGATCCCAACTCCCATGTGTTCCTCTCAGCTTCATCGCGGGTGAACATGCCGCGATTACTTAGTTAAAAATTATAAGTTACATTTTAGCCAATTTAATCCTGGGTAAATGGAGAAAAAAATTAACACAAAAAAATTGAATCACTTGCGCACAAAGATGTATAATGTATAGTAACCTTGCGCATGGTAATTTAGTATTTATTTTTTTAGTAGTTTTTTTTTTGTGGCTGTGTGAGATAAGTGCACAACTGCACAACCACTGACCTCTATCTATACAACATAGAATTATATTTTATACATCTATGCTATACAAGATAGATAGAGGTCAGTGTGTACAACTCATAACATTAGTAATTAACTACGGAACGTAGTAATTGATCTTAGGTAATTAATATAGCCATAGAAAAAAAAAGCGACCTTTAGCCACTTTTGTATTTTTTTTTAAATTGTTCGGCTTTACTTCTTTCATGATAACAACGTGTAAATGGAACGTGATAAGTTGAAGTGGAAGACAAGTCAAAAGAAACGTAAAATGCAAATGTCATTTCTTCGGTCTGTCATTTTTCCGGACGGATGTAAACAATATTGATTGCCTCTAATTATAATTTATTGATCACTATTCGTTCTTTGTTAGAACGCTTCAAAATGGATCAAGATACTGCAAAGAAGCTTTTGGTCGAAGGCGGCACGTTTATATTCCTTGGGGTGCCGGAAGAAACAGTTTTTGGCATCGACATGCAATGTTGGAACACAGAGGAAGATTTTCGTGGAATTAAGATGATCCCGCCCGGTTTACACTACGTCTTCTACTCTGGAGTGAGCAAAGGAACTGGGGACGTCAGCCCGAGGTTGGTTTATGATAACAACATAGTATTCTACTAATTCATGGTATATGAAGTTGGTTTTTTTCTTGTTTATGTTTTTGTACACAACGGCTGTTTTGTAACTTTGATAGTCATATATAGTTTGAAATAATTACTCAACTTACTTCTTTAGCACCTGTAAAAAACCCATCATTACAAAAGCCTAGTAAAGGCAACAGAATAAAGTTAGTAACTTAGGTCTGACCCTACAACACCTTCAAATAATGTTCATGTGCAAAATTCCAGGTCTGGCTTTATGCACTACTTCCACAAGAAAGAATTCCTTGTCAAAATGTGGGACAAAAACACAGAGGACATAAGTAAAGATGAGTTAGTGGATGAGACAATTCAGCGCTTAAAGGGCAATCTGTTTAATTTGGACCGACAGCTGGCTCCATATCCTTATGAAATCTGGCCAAAGTGGAAACTATTGACTTCTCAAATCTCAGGTAAGTTGAAGGCATCTTTACACAAGTAGATCGAAGTCCTGTACTACATTCTAAACTCTTACAAGCCCCAACTATGAGACCTAAACTACAATGTATGCAACAACTAGCTAAATACCAAGAGAGTTGCAGAATTATCTGTGTAATAAAGTTTAACTTTATTAAGTTGTATAGAAAAAGATCACAGGACCAGGGACCCAGAAACTGTGTTACAAACTAGAATCAGTGGATGTTACAAATAATGGAGCTTTCTTAATTTGGCACATATTTTATGTAAATATAACCTTAAAATAACAGCTATGAAATACCATATTTCATGTTATTAAATCATGGTTTTGCTTTTTGAGAATATTCAGCTGTAAGAAATTTTGCTACATACATCTGGGCAAGTTACTCAAAAAAATAATCATAATCATATGTTTTAAGCTGAATTAGCAATGAAGCTCTCACCAGACAACGGCCTCATCAGAGCGTCAGTGGAGCTCATGTCCACAACAGATGCCGATCGTCCCAGAGGTGTGAAAGCCGCACCATCTACAGAAAGCCAAGAGACTTCAGATGCTGCAGAAACCTTACCAGCAGAATTACAGGAACCTGCAGCATTAGAGCAGGATATAACAGAGCAGTCTACACCAGGCCAGTCAGATGCTAAAAGGGCTAAGAGGCATACAAGAGAGGAGAGAGAAAATGCTATGCTGCCTGATCTTAAACCTGCACCAGGTATTTATATTTATTGTAATTGTATAAAATGCGTCAAGAAGTAACCAAAATATGTTTTTATTTTATCTTTTAATTATATTTTGCAAGTCAAACTAGTATGTAAATGGGTCCATACCAATAACTATAAGGCTGTGTCCCCAGTAGGCAAACTGTGAGCGGCCAACTGAGTGAGCTGCAAATTTGTGGCGAACAGCTAAAAACTCAGATCAGTTTGCGTGCATATAGCAAGCACTGGAACCTGCGACTAACTGAGACAGTCGGCGCACGTATCGCTGCAAACTACGTACAGTGAGCGCAAACTAGCAAACTGTGGACACTCAATTTAAAATATATGGAAGGGCGTACTGATACGCTGCAAACTCAGTCGGCTGCTCACAGTTTGCCTACTGGGGACACAGCCTAAAAACGGGTATGGGAGCCCCCTTATACATATTTTTTCTGTTCTAAGTATTTATTGTTATAGAGGCAATAGAAAAACATCATCTGTGAAAATTTCAACTGTCTATCTATCATGGTTCATGTCTGAGACAGTCTGGTAACAAAGGGACAGCGGAGTCTTAGTAACAGGGTCCTTTTTACCCTTTGTGTAAAAACCCAATTTCGTCCATTATGCATTAATTTTGCCAGCTTCACTCCGTCCAGAAGCACAGTATCTTCCTGTGATCTTCACAATCTTCGGGGAATGACCTCAGCAAGTTGAGGATTTCTGTTTGTTGTGCTAACACAACAAACAGATTGTTGGAACAAAAATCTAACCAATTTATGGGGGGGAATCGAACCTGCAAGACCCCTATTCGTCGCAGGTCGACGCGCTGAACACCGAATTCGAAATTTAATATTTCAGTATGCACACTATACACCCATTTCATAAATGTTTTTTATTTATTGCAGGTGAATCACTGAAGTTTACAGAGATACCGCGCGACAAATTTCCTCCTGGGTCAACGCCAGAGGAAATCACCAAACACTACCTTGATCAGTCGTATTCCTTGGAACTCATGATTTCACAGCAAGACGAGTAAGTGATGGTTTGGTGGAGTGTTTATTTTACCTCAAAAAATATTTGAGTTTTACTTCTTCTCAATTATAAGGTAGTTTATATGGTTTGTTGTACTTCTATTTACAGTTCGGTTGTTAAGATGTCTTTTAACGCATTACGCCGAAACTACTGAACGAATCATGACGAAATTTAGATAGTTTCTATAGCAGCAACGAGTGCGAAGCTAAAACGAATACCTAGTTTTAGTTTTAAAGATTTAAGCACACATAGGACAGAGAAAGCGACTTTGTTGTATACTATTTATTGATATAAGGTTTTCCTCGCTAGTGTTAAGTTATTGACATAGAGTTAGTTGTAATCTTTCAGGCCACTTCACATAATCGGCGAGCTGCAATTCGCGTATTTATGCTTTCTCATCGGACATTCCCTGGACGCATTCGAGCATTGGAAAAACATGGTAATCCTCATATGCTCATGTGACGATGCCATCCACAAATACAGAAGCGTATTCTTCCACTTTATCAGAACCTTGGAGGTACAAATACAGGAAATGCCAGAAGATTTCCTAGCAGACATAGTCATGAATAAGAATCTTATTTACAAGAAGTTGCGAGAGTTTTTCCGCACGGCGTATATGAGCAAAATTGACGGACGGCTTCTCACATTGATAGAGAGATTCCAAGAGAATTTGACGACAAAACTGCAATGGGACTTCACAGGTTTAGATGCTGATGAAGATGATGAAAGACCGGTAGTGGTTAGGCTAAATGAGCCTATTGAAGATGCAGAATAATTTATTTTGATTTACCTACTCTTACATTACACCTGAACTTCAGCAAAGTTCGATGTGAAATTTCTAAAACAAATATGGCTGGAGTTCAGTGTATTTTCACATCTTTGATCCAGTAGATGTTGTGTGTAGCTGTTGTGTACTGTGTACATTGATAGGTCCAAATTTTACGATATATAAGTACAATTTTATTATAATGTAGTGATGTGTTTACCCTGCATGTCAAATTGACCCATCATCTACTATGCTCTTAATGTTATGAATAAAATAATCTTTTAATTCAGTAAAATTGTTTTACTTTTATTGCTTATTGTAAAGGTATATTTTATATACAATTAGCTACTTATTTAAGTACTATTTTTTCTTCTTGAACTGCTTCTTCATAGGTTGTTGTGTTTGTTTCTCAAACTTCAGCTTCTTGGGACTTACATCGGGTTCTGCAACAATTAAAATTGAATACGTGATGTATACACATTCAATAAAGGGGGGTGAATAGAGTCTTAATGGTGAATAGAAATGGACGAAATACTGGGGCAGAACATCCTTTGAGGCGAAGCATTTTAGGCGTCTAATATGGGGTTATTGGTCGAAATCTGCTTCGACTGTCGTAAGTATACCTAAGGACGCCGAGTTGGGTTTCTGGGAGCTTCAGTAAAACTAAGACTAGTTCGGGTGACAGACACGTCGCAGGTACTGTATGCTTACGACTATAGATGTAAATCAACCGATTTAAAACGTTTTAAACCAAATTTCGTCGTTTTAAACCGCAAACAAATCGTTTTAAACGGTTGAAAACTCGCATACAACATTGCGTCAAGTCCCGACTATAGTTGTAAAGCCGGTTTAAAACCAACTAAACCAATCAGTTTAAAACGAAAAATCCCGTTTAAAACTCAAATAGGTACTTAAACCATTTTTTTCGATTGAAAACACTATCGTGTTGATGATTACGTTTTTCCGTAATTAAACTAGTAGGTACTTTTCTTTTTTGTTGTGTAGGTAGGTACCTATACCTAATTACCTATGGATATTGATAAACTTAGCGGTATCATATCAAATCATTCATTTCAGACAGTATCAACATATAATACCAACATACAATTTAAATACATAGTCCATAATCCATAAAAATTTAAAAAATGTAATAAATTATAACGACAAATAAATCAATTTAATTCGGTTTTAAACCGGCCGCGACGTTGCCAGCTCGCCTACCCTACACACACATGCATATCCATAAAATCCGCGCCGCGCGCGCCGTGCACGCACATTTCTATGATATATATACATATTATGTAGGTACATATTATTATATTGTAACGCCATGCACGCACTTTCCATGATATATTTATAATACGCTATGATAACTGTAAATAAAGAATAATTAAATTTTAAAGTTAACTTATTTAATAGGCAACATTTCAAAGGTCCTGCGACGCAGGAGGTTGCGGGTTCGATTCCCGCCTTGGGACAAATATGTTTAATGTACGATCCGCAAAATATTTGCTCCGGGGTTCTATTTATCTAGGTATTCTAGATGTATAGGTAATACAAAATATCTTTCTATGTAGGTAATGTATTGTTGTATCCTACTAATAATATAATAAACGCGAAAGTTTGTATGAATGGAAGTTTGTTACTCTTTCACGCAAAAAGTACTGAACGGATCTGGATGAAATTTGGCACAGAGATAGTATAGTACTATTACTACTATAATAAGTAATAACACGTAGGTTATATTTTATCCCGGAATTCCCAAGGGAACGGGAATTACGCGTGTGAAACCGCGAGGCGCTGCTAGTTGTTTATAATTGGGTATAATATTTAGAAAAAATGTGTAGTAATGTTTAGGTACTTAAGTATTTATTCAATAATCAACATTTCAAAATTACCTATTTAGGTACATACCTAAGTAAGTACTGTGTATGATCAACAATCCCAGAAATGCGACGTTGCCGGTTCAACCATCATCATCGTGTACACGCGTCCAATCTCTACCTCTAGTGCTGACATTGAATATATTAATATATTCAATAGTCTAATGTTATTAAAAAGTTTTGTTTAATTACGCACGCGAACACTAGTGCTGGCAAATATTACTAGTTTACTAAGTTAATTACTAACATTGGCATGTCACTAAACAAACAAACAACAAAACAAACAAACAAACAAGTATTTATTTTCAAAAATAGAGTACCAAAAAACTTACATTATAATGTAAATTGTAGTGAAACCTCGCTCTTACTAAGAAAATCTTGTATGAAGATGCGAGGGATCCCAGCTTCGGATTTTAGATACCTAGTTATATATTTAACAAATTAAAAAGCACAATGATTAAATCTAAGAAAAATTATACATTTACATATGAATAAGCAGCCAGTAAAAAAAGGAGTTGTGTGTGTAGTTTTTGTGTCTATGTTATGTGCGGAGTGTGTGAGGTGATCTGCTGAGGACACCAGTCTCATGAGAGTCTGGGCAACAGTAGATGGCGCGAATGTAAAGTGTGTATGTGTATGAATATGTATCTATAGTAGTGTATGTATAGTGTAGTTGTTTGTATATCTATTTTATGTCAGGACTTTTAGGAGAGATTCCGTTTCATTGTAGTTTTTTTGTTTTAAAAATTCCTTTATAGAGTATTTACATTGTAAGGCGGGTAATTTACTGATGGGCGAAAGTTTATTGATTTTGTTGTAAAGATAGGGAGAGAGAAAGTATGAGTGTTTGTGAGCAAATGCCGTTTTACATTGGAAAGTATTATAAGTTTTATTTGTTCTTCTTTTGTTATGCGATTCAATGTCTGGATTTACCTTGTGCTGTTTTAGGATAATATTTTGAATAAAAACTAACTAACTACTAAATACATTTGGTAAATCTTATATTTAGATAATTAATAATATTAGAAATACATTAACAATGTGAATGATTAAGAAAATATTTATGATAATATACTTAAAGTCAACGTTCATTTAATTTAGTTTATATTTTTTTCAAATGACATATTAAATTTTCATCTATACTATAAAACGGGTTCCATTCCAAAAAAGTGTTTATTTTTGCTTTAAATTCCTGAAAAGGACGTAGAGTTATTTCAAGAGAAAACTTCTTACTAAGAAATAATAATAAATGGTAAAAATTCTATGTGAATGTTTGTTATAAGTAATCTCCGTATATACTTAAGTTATTTTAATGAAATTTGGTATGTAGACAGCTAAGGACCTAGAATAACACATAAGATATAAAAATTAGGAATTTTTACCCTTTGATTAAATAGGGATATAATAAGTTAAATAGGGTGGTAAAGTTTGGATGAAAAATTATTATTCCTTAGTTTGATTCACTCAAAACTCTCTCGGTATAAATAAACTGAAAAGGAAATAATTAAACATATATATTTTTTATTATTACGAAACTAGAAGGCGGCGTGCAGTAAATTTTTGAAATATGACAAATAAATTTCCGTCATTTCAATTAATTGGGCGAAGCCACGGGTCGCAACTAACTAGTATTATATAAATCAAGATTTAGGCATACACATATTACAACTGTAATATTCGAAGACATACCAGACAGATGTAAGTAAGTAAAAAAATTATCTTTGCTTGTCAATTATACCATTACCTACCTACGGACTTTTGTAATAATTTATATTGTTTTGTTTATGTTATGTTAAGTAGTGATAAAATACCCGAAAATACCGAAAATAATACTAAAGCGCCTAAACTTCCTTACTTACTTTTTGTTAACTTAGTTGAAGTTTTAAGTAGGTACTTAGGAGAAATATCCGACAAAAACGCTCGCTTTATTAACTATAGTATTAAATGTTATATTTAATTTTCATAAAACTTTTGCAATCTCTAGCGCAAGACGTATGTGTGTGTATGTATGTACCCACGGGCGGCGGCGGCACCGTTGCGCGATGTCTTTGAAGAAAGATATAACGTTGTCTCTTTCACGCGCAAGTAAAACGGACGACTACGCCATTGTTATCTAGCCTAAGAGCCCACGATGGTCAGCCCTTCGTTATTTTATAAAATAAAAATAAATTATTTTTTGTACTCTATAATATTAAAGAAAAATCATTTGTATAAGTAACTTATGAAAGTATTAAAATTATTTTTATTGTATTATTATTATTTTAGTAAAAACATTTTTATATTATATCTTACAGATCGCAATAAACAAAGCGCTCTATCTCACTCGCTACCGCGGTTCTTCAATGTGTCTGGCAAGATGTAAAAACCATTTATACTACCTCGCTTTTGGGCTAAGACTAACGGAAGATATTTTATGGGTCCCAAGTAACATATATAAAATTCAGCCTTTATACTATAGGTACCTAACGAAAGTACAATTGAAATTTATTACAGTTTATGGTAGGGTTGCCAACTTTTATTTGAAGAAATAGAGTAGTGTTGACTTCAAAGCAGGTAAAAAAGAGTACCCACTTATAAAATAGAGTATCATTATTATATGCTCATATACTCAATCAATAGGCACAAATATGCAGGTCTCGAGAGAACCTACAAATTTGCTCCCCTTGGAGTCGAGACCCTAGGTCGGTGGGGTACCGAGGCTCTCCGGTTTTTAAAAAAATATCTTAGCGTCTGGTCGATGCGACGCGTGACCCAAGAGCTGGTGAGTATCTGGCTCAGCGCATCAGCATTGCCATACAGCGTGGTAATGCAGCCAGTGTCTTGCGGACGCTTCAGACTGGTATTGACATGGATCAATTGATTAAATCAATTGCTACCTTTAGACTGTTTGCAACTGTCTGCAGTTAGCTCAATGGTTTCAATTGTATAGTAGTTTTTTTCTTCTATTCCTTGACTGTAATATTCGTTGTAAAAAAATATTTTTCTTTATTTCAAAAGAATTGTACAAGTTAATCTAAACATTCTAACACTCATCCATTCATACCTGCGTATTAGCAGTAGAAGAGGTCGACTTTTTTGGTTACGATAATGGGTGTGCAACATTTAATCATGACTGGCACTAACATAGTTAAAATGAATCAAAAAGAGTATTTTGGCGTACTCTATTAGTGTTATAGATTATAGAGTTCGCCTTCATCATATAGAGTACAATACTCTATTTTAGAGTACGGTTGGCAACCCTAGTTTATGGGTGTCTGGGTAGCAAGAAAAATATACAAAAATTAGACTTTATACTTTAACGAATTTAAGGTACTATTTTATACACCTTTACTACTTGTTACCTGCCAAAGTATCCACAATCGAAACTATATAGCCGCAGTTAGTTCTTTCTTACCTGTGTTGGAGACAGCCACAGAGAAACTTTCAGCTTTTATAAAATAACGAAAGGCTAGCCGTCGTGGGCTCTTGCTCTAATAAATGTTATAAATATCTAGTACCTAAGTACCTAAGTATATGACCGCAGCTTCGCGCGCGTTATTTATTAGTTATTTCTATGAAAACCTTTCAAGGCTATTTCTATCCCATGTAGGTTACGTACCTAAACTGATTTATGGGATGAAAAGTAGACTTTGTGTTATTGCAGGGTCAGTCAGAAAGGTAACCTTTCTGTTGATTTTGTAAAACTGAGTAAAACGAAACATGACTAGGTAGGTAGGTACCTACATCAGCTGACCAAAAATTGCCCATAGTCAAGTTTAAAACACATTTCCTAAAATTATCAAGGCGAGTTTTCAATCGTTGAAAACGGTCTGTTTGAGGTTTAAAACTGCAAAAATTTGTTTAAAACGTTTTAAATCGGTGTGCTTACATCTATAGTATGTACCGACATTCTTTAAAAATCAAACTCTCACACTCCCACTCGAGAGTACCTAACATAGAGAGACCGCCACGAGAGTGTAAGTGTGCGAGTTTGGTTTTAAACCATATTAAACCGAATCAAATTGCTTATTTAAATAAGGTTATCAATTTTATTATATGCCGCATTAGCAAATTTTTATACAGTTTTTATGTTCTACATCGGTAAAATCAAGAAAATAGTTAAAAATAAAGAAAAACATAGTCATCAACACCACGAGTTTAAAACCAAAAAAAATGGTTTAATATGGTTTAAAACGGTTTTTTTCGTTTTAAACTGATTGGTTTAATTGGTTTTAAACCGGCCTTACATCTATACTTACGACTGCCGATAGGCGCCCGAACTATTCTAGTTTTGACGAAGCTACCCAAACCAGCCATACCTAAGGAAGTTTGCTTACGACTGCCGAAGCAGGCATCGTGAGCCGCCGTAAAGTACCTGTACCGATGCCAACCGATAGTGGGCGCCACGCCTAGAGGGTCAGTAAATAATCAAATAAATAAAGCTGGACAATCCACACAGCACCATCTAGCCCCAAAGTAAGCTTTTGTTGTACACTAAACTCCTTCTATGATTATAAAACTTTGTGGACCGGACACTGGCAGAAAAGTGGCTAAACAGACACGATTGCCATAATCAAGAAGAAGAAGAAAGTAAGCTTATCAAAGCTTGTGTTATGGGTACTAGATAACTGATATATTTAATACATTAGTAGATAGATAGATATTTTTTATCATACAAATAAAACACGCAGACCAACTAAACAAATTTCTGCAGATCGTACACAAATTTGTTCCGAGGCGGTAATCGAACTCGCAACCTCCTAAGTCGCAGGCGGACCTTTGCCCACCGCGCCACATCGGTCGTCAGTCACGGACTGTGGATATTTGCTACCACCTAGGTAATGACTAGCTCCAGTATTTCATCCAAGACTTCTATTCATCTCGGAGTCTCTATTTACCGCGTTTTACGGTAGCTAGTTTAAATATAATGGTCCCGCATTTAAAATCAATTGACGCTGTCGCGTTGAATTTATTTTAATCCCACTAATATTATAAACGCGAAAGTTTGTAAGTATGGGTGGATGTTTGTTACTTTTTCACTCAAAAACTACTGAACAGATCAGGCTAAAATTTTGAATAGAAGTAGTTATATCCATGGGATAGAAATAGCCTTGAAACTTTTCCATAGAAATAACGCGTACAAAGCCGCGGGTAGATGCTAGTTACTATAATAGAAAAGATAAGTGTTTCTTACTTTGAGGTGCCTTCCTTTTGCCAAGTTGTGGAGCCTGTTGTCCTTTTTGTTGAGCTGGTCCTTTTTGACTTCTCTGCTCTACTTTTTGACTTTTCTGCTCTACTTTTTGACTTTTCTGCTCTACTTTTTTACTTTTCTGCTCTACTTCTTGAACTTTCTGTTCTGCTTTTGACCCTTTCTGATGTTTTACTTTTGGGCCTTTTTGATCTACTGTACCTTTTGACCCTTTATTCTGTTTACTGTCTGATTTTATTTGCTGTGTAGACTGAATCTGTTTTCCTATCTTGGCTTGCTTCTTTTGGACTAATATTGATGGTGCAATGGGACCTTTGCCTTTCTTTTGCACTAGTTGAGGAGGTGTTTTGGAACCTTTGCTTTTACCCTTCTTGGGAGGGGGAATAATTTCTTCATCTTCACTAGAATAAAAAAAAATAAGATGAAAAACTCATTTTAAGATTTTGAAAAAAGTCCAATTCAAATACAATATCTTACCTTTCGTCAGCATCACTTTCATCATCATCTGAGCCAGTTATTTCGAATTCATCACTTTCACCTTCATCTTTTGTACCCTGTTCTACATCAGACTCCTCTTCGTCACCACTGTTCTCTTCTTCATCATCAGATTGCTCTTCATCATCATCAGATTCACTTTCAGAATTTGCATCTGAATCATCCTCAATCATCTTGCTGTAATCATCCGAGTCGAAATCAGCTGAATCAGCATCACTATCACTGTCCTCTTCCTTTTGAAGCTGGATAAAGTTCTCTGGTGCTTTAACTCCTGCATTCTTGAGTTTCAGCTTTTTCTGCTTTTGCTCTTGTTTGTTTTCAACTGGTTCAGGTGTCTTGGTTTTTTTCCCTTTTTGAGAATCAGCTAGTTTATGTTCTGTTTCTTTTACATCCTTAATATTTTTAGAAGTAGATGATGTCTTAGTTTTCTTCTCTTTTGTTAAGTCTTCTTGCTTTTTATCCTTTTTTGTTGCTGATTTTTTATTTTCCTTGTTTTCTTGCTCTTTATTGACCTTGTTTTGTAAGTCCTTTTTTGAGCTGCTCTTATTTTCAGCTGAATTTAAATTTTGTTTTAATTCTTTTGGTATGTCTACTGGAGTGAAGAAATCGTAATTGATTCCTATATCACTAAGTTTCCTCATGTTTTTTCTGTAACTGAAATTAATTAAAAATGATTAAGTACCTACTTTTTGTCCAAAAAAATTTCAACCAAATTTTTTTTTACAATAAACTTACTTTGAAAGATATCTCCTTGCTCTTGCTAGTTCACCAGCATCATCTTTGTTTTCATTGTAAGCCTGTAAAAGAAAACCATATTACACAAACCTCATTTCCATCACCATTAAACAAAATGAACACTTTCATTGCCCATAATGAACTAGACAATCATAGTTCTGCAAGTCCTATCCAAGGCCCGGTTTCTACCAAAGCAGAGAGGAGTGGAGACAAAGATGTGTTTTAATAAACCAATCCGATTTCGTTATTTCCTCATCTCTTCTCCACTTAGCTTTGGTTGAAATGGATAAAGCGGAGAGTACCTAGAGATGACTCAATTTTCATTTTTTTTTCTAATTCTATTTTGTGCGGCAATCGAAAAAGCAGGCGGCAGAGTGGTGAAGTGTCTAGTTGGCCGGCCGGGCGGCATATTGTCAGTTTGAAAAGTGGATGATGAAAATTAACATGAACAGCATCTCTCCACTTTGGTGAAAATTACCTGCCAACTTTGGGTCACATAGTATGGGTACATTATTTTTATTTGTGATACACAGGCAGCTCTTAAGCTGATGCGTGTATATCTGAGTCTTTGTCAATGTCACTTTAAATATTTGTCCAGTCTATTTTTGAAAGAGTTCACTGAAGGGGGTATTCCCTAACATTATCATCTCCTCTCCACTTTGGTGACAATTGCCTGCCGCAGCACATGTCTCATCTCTGCTTTGGTGGAAATCAGGCCTAAGACCTATGTCGCTGCAGATTGCGCTACAGAGATGATATTAAGGCATTAATATTGCTATTTCCAGATAGAACTGACCTTTTTCTGTTTCAATCTCTCAGTCCTTGTGGGATTATTCAGGGGGCTCCAGAGCTTCCGCATTGCTTTTATCTTTTGCTTCTCTGGAGGGACACAGGCAGCTGAAATAATTTAAATAGGCATTCACACACATTGAACACAACTTGAATCAATTAGTTTACATTATTTGCATACAGCTCAAGTACAGGTAATTTTCTGAATGCAATTGATTGAACTTTGGCTTGTGTGTTAAGAATACACATTAAATTTCGCAGCAAAATTGAATAGTCCTAAATCTAGATAAGGGTTTATTATTAATAAATTACCAAAAGAAAAATTTTTACAATACAAAAGCTCTTTTTATAATACCTTTTATGAGCCTTTTGCCCATCAGATAGTTGTTCATTGTTTCGGCAACAATCTCAGCGACTTCAGGTTGTTTGAACTCCACAAACGCAAAACCCTTTGAGTTCCCAGTACGCTTGGAACGAATCACCCTTACATTGGTTACTGCTCCAAATTGGCTGAAGTATTGTGACATTTGATGCTAAAACAAGAACAATAACAGGTAGGCAAGGGTTTCTTCCATAATTTACACAAATTTAACAAATCACTACAAAGTATAAAACAAGGTCGCTTTCTCTGTCCATATTTCCCTTTGTATGCTTAAATCTATAAAAGTACGCAACGTATTTTGATGCGGTTTTTTTTAATAGATAGGGTGATTCAAGAGGAAGGTTTTTACGTATAATTAAACCGTGCGAAGCCGGGGCGGGTCGCTAGTTAATAAAATAGGTACTCATAACAAATCTAGTAGGTACAGGTAAGGTAGAGAGATCTTTAGCGAGCTATGTTTTGTGCTTCAAAGTAAAAAATTATAAGTAACACCACCTATGTCTTCAAGCGGTAAGTAGGTATACCTCGTAAAATCCGTGGGGAATGTGTGATAGGTAAACAAGACCCCGTTCTGGGCGCTTCTTTTTCGGTTTTTTCCCATCTTTCTGCTTAGGAACCACGACCTCAGGTACGTCACTTGCAGCTTTCTAAAAAATAACAGTTTGTAGTGCGTTTGGGGCATGTACACATAACCTAAAAATTAGATATTCAGAAATATTACCTTAATAAGCTTTTTGATTCCTTTAATAGATTTTACAAACTGTTTTTGTTTGCTGGTGTCTAACGCAACGTTTTCTTCCATTTTATTATTTAGAACTTTTCACAAAACTAAAAAACTAACCAAGATTGACCGACCGACCTCTTTGCGACCGACTGCGTGCAACGCAGTGTTGCCATGCTTTTGTTTGAGTCCTATCATAAGTTACGACTAGTTTCCTCAAAAGTTACATTATCGCTATAAAAGTTTCATTATTATTTATTTAATTTATGTTTATTTGGCGTAGGGGACTGATGTCAGCTAAATGGCGGAATATAAAGGAATCTATGATGTCCAATGGTGTATTTAATTGTATGATAAAACAGACTGGTCTCATTGTCCACAACTTTTTCGATTGGTTTAAACCAGAAGTGGAGCATGTTAGTTTTCATCATCATCATCATCATCAACCTATATTAGTCCACTGCTGGACATAGGCCTCCCCCAATGAGCGCCATAGCGCCCTGTCTTCAGCTTGACGCATCCAACATCTGCTAGCAGTCTTTGGCAGATCGTCATCCCACCTGGCCGGAGGGCGTCCTACGCTACGTTTACCGAGTCGCGGTCTCCACTCAAGAACACGTTTACCCTAACGGTTGTCGGTTCTTCGCGAGATATAGCCGGCCCCTTGCCACTTCAGCTTGCTAATTCTTTGAGCTATGTCGATAACTTTGGTGGATCTCTGTCGGATGTATTCGTTACGAATTCTATCCTTCAGAGAGACTCCGAGCATAGCTCTTTCCTTATCTCGCTGGGCGACCTTGAACTGGTGGACCAACCCTACCATGAGTGTCCACGTCTCAGCTCCGTAGGTCATTACGAGTAGGACGCACTTATTGAAAACTTTCGTTTTCAAACATTGCGGTATGGATGACGAGAAGACTTGACGTAGTTTCCCAAATGCTGCCCAGCCTAGCTGGATCCTCCTCTTGGCCTCCTTCTTAAAATATGTAGTTTTTACCTAGCTGAACAATCGGCCCGCCGGCGGGCTCGCGCCAGTTTAAGAGTTAAAAGTTTCATTATTATTTATTAAATTTATGTTTATTTGGCGTAGGGGACTGATGTCAGCTAAATGGCGGAATAAAAAGGAATCTATGATGTCCAATGGTGTATTTAATTGTATGATAAAACAGACTGGTCTCATTGTCCACAACTTTTTCGATTGGTTTAAACCAGAAGTGGAGCATGTTAGTTTTCATCATCATCATCATCATCATCAACCTATATTAGTCCACTGCTGGACATAGGCCTCCCCCAATGAGCGCCATAGCGCCCTGTCTTCAGCTTGACGCATAACATCTGCTAGCAGTCTTTGGCAGATCGTCATCCCACCTGGCCGGAGGGCGTCCTACGCTACGTTTACCGAGTCGCGGTCTCCACTCAAGAACACGTTTACCCTAACGGTTGTCGGTTCTTCGCGAGATATAGCCGGCCCATTGCCACTTCAGCTTGCTAATTCTTTGAGCTATGTCGATAACTTTGGTTCTCTGTCGGATGTATTCGTTACGAATTCTATCCTTCTGAGAGACTCCGAACATAGCTCTTTCCTTATCTCGCTGGGCGACCTTGAACTGGTGGACCAACCCTACCATGAGTGTCCACGTCTCAGCTCCGTAGGTCATTACGAGTAGGACGCACTTATTGAAAACTTTCGTTTTCAAACATTGCGGTATGGATGACGAGAAGACTTGACGTAGTTTCCCAAATGCTGCCCAGCCTAGCTGGATCCTCCTCTTGGCCTCCTTCTTAAAATAGTTTTTACCTAGCTGTACAATCTGCCCAAGATAAGTATACTCGGAAACAATTTCAAGAAGGTGACCATCTACAACGATCGGTCCTGGATCAATGTGGCCATTGATCATGACTTTGGTTTTATCCAAATTTGCGGTTTGGCGACCTTTGGTTGACGGTTGGCGACCAGTGTGACCATTTGTGGCAGATTTCTGCCATTTGGGATTTGGCTCCCAAATTCTGACTCTGGCAGAAAGTGCATACGAATTAAAAATGTGGCAGATTCTGGCAGATTTTAAAGATTCCTAGAAAAACTGTGAAAAACACCAGTTTTTCAAACCTTATCTTCAATACTAGAAAAAAGAACAAACTGTCGAACAAATTGACTCCACAAAGTTTCCATATCTTACATCACTCATCATCAACCAATGTATAAGCTTCTACAATAACGTCCCCAACACTATCCAAAGCTTACCCACGCATAAATTCAAAACTAATGTAATGATTCCTACTGAGTAAAGTGTATTGAAATTTTAAATTAAAATACCTCAATAAAGTATTATTATTTAAAATAACCGCCCCATAAAAGCAAATTATGATGGCATATTTTGGCATTTTCTGATCTGAGACGAGTTTGGCAGATTTTGGCATGGTTTTTTGTCAGAATCTGGCAGATTCGCCATTTTTAAAACGGTCACCCTGTTGGCGACTTTGCGATATCAAAAGAAGTTGAAGTTGAGTTTTGCTTGCTTTGGAAATTTTGGAATTGGATGTTGCGAAATAAATATTTTCTATCAGTAGAATAAAATTATGAGTTTAACCTGCAAGTAAATATAAAAGCTTCTTCAATCAAGATCAGACTTAACCAAAAACCACCAATATGTCTTTCGGCAGCACACTGAACCAGTACATTCAAAATGTCGAGCGATCGTTCAGAAACGCACAGGGTGCAATTCTAGCCCGACTGCTTTCTTTGAGAGATGATCACGTTGGGAACAGAAACTTACGGTCCAGTGACATAGCAAGTCTGGTTGAAGGGAACTGCGTGTCTCCACTTGACGAGATAATCATCTCTCATTTGTTGTGCGTCAAGGTACAAATCCGGCTACCCCCTATCCTCTTCACTTGTACTGTTTGTACTTCTGCGGAGAATATGCGAATCCCTATTTCTAATTTCAAATGCATATTTCTATTACAGACGTTACTCATAAAAGATTACCTTGAAGCATTTGAGCACCAGAGTAACTGTGTAGCATGTGTGGTGCGACTGCTTCAGATGCAAAAGGAAGAGAACTGGACCTTGCATGTTATGTACACAGTTTGTCTTGATTTGCGGCTTGTTGCACAGAAAGCAGAGGCTTGCAGCCGTGAGTATAGCTAGTTTTATTGATAGAACAACATTTATTTATAGCAACAGAAAAAAATCCAGACGCATCATTACTTTTATTGCAAATTAGTTCCTTGTATTTTGTACTATCTTTCAACTGTTTGTTTCAGCTCAAAGCAATGGCAAGATCATGGAAAAGGCGGCAGAGAGTTTACTGGCTTGCTTTAGGGTATGTGCTGCTGATAACAGAACAGCAGACTATGAAACCAAAAGAATTGGCATGTTGAGCCTTGTGAACCAACTACTCAAAGTTTATTTTCGAATAAACAAACTACATTTATGCAGACCCCTTATTAGGGCAATTGATTCATCACCATTCAAGGACATGTTTCCTTTAGCCCAACAAATTACGTACAGATACTTTGTTGGACGCAAAGCTATGTTCGATTCAGATTACAGATCAGCAGATGAATATTTATCATTCGCATTTCAAAACTGCCATCGCAGGAGCATAAAAAACAAAAGACTAATTCTCACATACTTGATCCCTGTCAAAATGCTGCTCGGTTTCATGCCAGCAAGACATTTGCTAGAGAAATATGACCTAATGCAATTCTGGAACCTTATATTGACTGTGAAGAATGGAGATCTCCGTGGAATAGATCGTGTGATGGAGGAACATGAAGGTTTCTTCATCAGAGCAGGTATTTACCTGATTGTAGAGAAACTAAAGATTACAGCATACAGAAATCTCTTCAGAAGGGTTTATTTAGTAGAAAAGAACCACCAGATTGATATACAGTTGCTTCAAGCTGCCTTACAGGTGGTTGGGCAAGAAGATGTTGATTGTGACGAGACACAATGCATTGTTGCAAATTTGATCTATGATGGGAAGATAAAAGGATACATTTCCTATCAACACAAGAAACTTGTAGTCAGTAAGGCGAATGCGTTTCCACCTCTACCTAGCTTGTATTAGACTTGGCAATTATGCTAAGACTTGATTCCTAGTTTGTAAGTCATGTACAATATTAAAATCAGATTTAAAGTCATATGTTTTACCTCTTATCTTTTAATGGAAAAATAGTGTTTTCTTCTTGTTTTTGCTCTATAAATGAAACACCAATGACATAAACCATTTTTTATTAAATCCACAATATATTTTCAAAGAATAATATAAACATCATAAATTTTGCTGATATTATCATAGCATATTATCCAAAGGTGGATTTACAGGTTAAATATTGTGACTTTAGAAAAACATGCTTAATTGCTATGGTGAATATTTACTTGATTAAGTAGGTAATTGATTATGCTTTGAATTTTCAAAAAGGGATATTGTGATGTGCAATTTAAAGACTTGCAAATAAATGCTATTACAAATTTCACATGCAAAGTAGTTTATGTGGAATACATCTATAAAATTCGTAACTGTAACTTTCCTCGAGATATGTTTTTCGTAATATCTGATATGCCAACTATTTTTATTTTTTGATAAAGGAATAAAAATATATAAATCGTAAAATTGCACATCACTTAATACAAGATGTACTTAGTAGAAAAATATGAAGAGTTTGACTAATCTTCATAATCCTTTTATAATTAAGTTTTTTCCTACAGTTAGCTTATAATTAACACTTTCAACTATATTTTAAGCTAAACTTTTAAGTAGGTACGTTATACTCAAAGCTGCCAACAGGATAGAAAGTTGATAAGAGAGAATATATAGTTTTCATGAAAGGGAAGTCTTTTGGGGCAATACAATTTTCTAAGCTAATTTATTATTTACAGAAGTGTTAAAATTTTACCCATGATTTTCATAAATACCTACAAATTATCATAAACAGCACAATAAAACGAGATAAATTATTAGAGAGAAAAAAAGTCATTGATAATTAACATTTTACTTAGACTTACTACGTAAAATAACTAATTTTACGTCAACACAATAACTACCAAGCTTATAAATATTCAAATGAAGAATTCCAGCTACTTACTCATAATTTTCTTAATATTACGTATTTAATAATACCTTAACATAGAGAAAAAGGTAGGGGGATACCTACTGATTTTTTGGCCAAATTGTCATTACCAAACTAAAAATGCTACATGTAAAAATCTCACGTGATTCTAAATACCAACTTGATGGAAACGTTTAAAATAAGCGTTTAGACGGAAAACAATTTTATATTCAAAGGAAGATCTTGCCTTGATAACAATGTCTTAGGCTTTTATTAAAGGTTTTTTATAATAACAGCTCATAAAACTGTCTAATCTTGTGATTTCGATTTATTTACTTTTAATGCGAACACAGAATAGGTACGGAAGAAATTAACCGTTTACCAGTAAAAATGGAATGTAAAACAGTTAAGGCGCAAACAGAGTTTGGTGGCCACCAAGACCAACATCGTATCTCTTCCTAAACTAGACACAATAAAACTACTACAGATGCATTAAAAAAAAGCTTATGTAAACAGAGCGTGTGAATTATGGAAAGTCCTTTGTTTAACCTAATTATATGATAAAATAAGTGGTTTAGTACCTGCTGTTTGCGCCTTAAAGAAATCAAAATATAAAAAAATGTGACTGATGAACCCCCAGAGTACTGAAACCAATGGAGGTGGCCTACGTGAAGTCAGCAACGCATGTTTGAGGTCGTTTCGCCATTTTAGGTTCTCATTGTAATACATAGGTATGTAAGATCTATGGAAGGGAACCATTTTTTTTCCTAGTTAGTTTAGGCAACACATTTATTTCGTAGTTGTGCCATCTCCATGGTTTTAATACTCCGAGGATGAACCTTACATCATTTTAAAGTTAACAACTAAATACTGAAACATTACATCTGTCATCGCTTTCCGTTTAGTGGTCGAAGTTGTATTTATGCGGGAGAGTGGGTCCCTTTAGCAGCTCGTCTTTGTAAGCCGCTAGGATGGCGCGCGACATGCTCGGCTCGGCGGCGCTTGCCTCCAGGAATTGACGCATCATCCTACGGGAAATAGAAAACAAGGTTGATTATTTTACGGTAAAAAACCGGCCAATAATCATGTCTGTGATGTTGTATGGGAGCCCTCTTAAATATTTATTACAGTCCACCTGTTAATCTGTCCAGTTGTAACTCTACCACAATATACCTACTGAGCAGTGGAAACGAAATCTTCTTTGAAAACGTAGCACAGAATAGATACAGGGTTTCCACTATTTCTATGCTAGGTAGGTAGGTATGCTATATCAATAATAGTAGATGACCGATAAACGTTATACAATTACAAATATTTTTTTTATACTATAAATATTTTTTTTATACCTAAGTACATAGAAAACACCAGAGGAAAATATTTAGCGATCTCCCGCCACGCCACATCGGTGGTCATCATAAATCTTATTTTTTTATAGAATTATAAATACCTATCTCATAAAATAAATAAAAAACAAATTCAATTTAATATCAAGCAGCGATAGTAAGTGTCCAACTTTGCGTGTGTTGCATTGCCGAGGCTAGCAATTTGGCAGTTAAATTTTTAGATTCATAAATAATTATATATAAAATAAATTATGTACTTTAGTTAGGTAGTTATAGGTAAGTAAGTTACCTGTTAGGTCCACCTTGCTCGTGATTCTGCAGAAGCTCTGGGTGGTCGCCGATGGTGTCTGTTAGAGCAGCAATCATTACATCTGGAAAAGAATATATTGTAAACATTAAATTATGAAAAACACATCATCATCAACCTATATTAGTCCACTGCTGGACATAGGCCTCCCCTAATGAGCGCCATAGCGCTCTGTCAGCTTGCCGCATCCAGCTTCTGCCAGCAGTCTTTCGCAGATCGTCATCCCACGGCCGGAGGGCGTCCTACACTACGTTTAGCGAGTCGCGGTCTCCACTCAAGAACACGTTTACCCCAATGTTTGTTGGTTCTACGGAGGTATGGCCGGCCCACTGCCACTTCAGCTTGCTAATTCTTTGAGCTATGTTGATAACTTTGGTTCTCTGTCGGATGTATTCGTTACGAATCATGTCCTTCAGAGAAACTTCTCACATAGCTCTTTCCATAGCTCGCTGAGCGACTTAGAACTGGTGGACCAGCCCTACCGTACCTATATCCACGTCTAAGTTCCGTAGGTTATCGTAGGGGATCGTATCATATAGTAGCTTATGTAACGTCCTTACCTAGCACCTTCTTCTCAATAGAGCGGGACAGTTGTCCCCTCTCGGCCTCCATTTCTAGGAAGGCCATGAAGCGCTGCGTGGCCGCGCGCGCCGAGGCTGGGTCGTGGGACAGAGATTGAGAGAACATCATCTGGAACGTCAAATTATAGCACTAAGATAAGGCATATTGACAAAATAAAAGTAACAAAAGATCTTCTGTCACGTTGTCACTTATCAGTAGGGTTATTTTAATTCATTCGATTCGTTTCTGTCAAATTCGATTCCATTTCCGTCAAATCTTTAAAACGCTATTTTGATTTCATATCCAAACTAAGGACTAAGGATCCTTTTTTTTAATGAGTAACAATATAATTTTATTAACAACGAAAATTACAATTATCGAATAGAAAAAATAACAACTAGTATATACAATTGAAACCATTGAGCTAACTGCAGACGGTTGATCCATGTCAATACCAGTCGGAAGCGTCCCCAATACACTGGCTGCATTACCACGCTGTATGGCAATGCTGATGCGCTGAGCCAGATACTCACCAGCTCTCGGGTCACGCGTCGCATCGACCAGACGCTCAGATAATTTTTTGAAAACCCGGAGAGCCTCGGTACCCCACGGACCTAAGGATCCATATTCAATGGAAAAAGTTTTCATTTGAATTCGATTCCTTTTCCTTTAGACCTTTAGAACGTTATTTTGATTTCATATCCAAACTAAGCAACTAAGGATCCAAATTCAAAAGGCAAAAGTTTTCGAATGCGCTCTTTTATAAATTGCAATCATAGTCAAAAGTTTCCGATATCGAATCCGAAGGGCTTCCCGATGAATTAATAACCCTCCAGGTGAGATTGTGGTCAAACGAAGGTCTAGGTATTGCTGATGATGAAAAAAGAATATACCTACTTAATTAAGAGGCTAGGTATCTAAATTAAATAGTTTTATCCAGTGGTGAAGAATGGGACAATGGTATTTTACTGATTAAAGTGTTTTTTCAATTGAATTTCTTTTCACTACAATTTATGTCCTATGTAATTTTATATTATATGTGTGATACAGTTTGTACTTTTGTGACATGTAAGTATAAATTTTATTCATAAAAGTTTAAAAGAAACCACTAGCATGTATAAATAGACTTTCCGGTTATATTATTCGTTTGAAACATTCATGCTTGTTATTCAATTTATAGATAAATAATTTTATATTGGTGACTATTAAAATTAGTTTTTGGGAATATAGGTACCTTAGCAAGCTGATAAATGATCTCCTCCAAAGTGTACTCCGTATACAGATTGTCAGCGGCCTTCAGTTTGTCCATCATTTCTTCATATTCTTCCTCACTGATTATTGGTCCGTTCATAGCGTCGCGTTCGTAGTCAGATGTGCCTGAATAAAACATTAATTTATTATGAATTTGTCGGAATTGGGGAAACTAACAATCCTACATATGTGATCAAAATCGTTTGTGGCAGATGTTTGGTTCGAAACGACGCCAAAACTAGTGAATACATAAAACTTTTTTTGTTAATGGATACACATCTTGATCTAGTGATTAGCCTAAAAAATATATTGTATCCTTGTGCGACGCCGCAGACAAAATTTAGAAAAAGTAAAAATCTAAATTCCGTGTAAAAAATTTAAGTCGTAGATGGTCTACGCCGTAGAACCTCTACGCCGTAGAGCCTCTACGCCGTAGCCCGTGTTTCGAACTACGAAAATTATAATAGATCTTCAAAAGAGGTAGGTTACTTGCACCTACACACCTTTCCTTTATATAAATAATGCGGGAAGATTCACACAACATCATCAGTGTTATATTATATATTATATTATTATTATATTATTATTTCACTTTATTTATTTTAATACTCGTTATAAAATACATTTTTTAATATAGAAAATACAAAAATATTATAAAACTAATCCACAGTAAAAAATATATCAAAACGGTGGATCACCGGCCGCGAAGCTAGGCTCAAGCAGCCGGTGACTAGGGTTGCAGACAGAGAAACTTCCTGACGATACGCGCTGAATCCAGGAGAACCGCTTTTTGGATCTGACCCTTGATCCAACTTCCTAGCGAGAGTCTCTTGAGATGTTTATCGAGGCTCTTCGCTATTACCCCGTTAACCGAAACGACTATCGGGACGATGGTCGCTGAATCAACATCCCACATGCTGACAACCTCGTTAGCCAAGTCAAGATATTTACTGAGTTTATCTTTCTCAGCTTTAACGAGGTTAACATCATGTGGTATGGTGACATCAGCTAGCACCGCCCATCTTTCTAACCGGTCTATCAGTACAATATCAGGCTTATTTGCAAGAATAGTCCTGTCTGTAATGATAGAGCGGTCCCAATAGAGCGTGGCACGGCTGTTTTCGAGAACTGGCGCCGGTGTGTACTTATAGTATGGAACTTCAGGACCTGTAAGGCCATATCGGAGAGCAAGTTGTTGATGTATAATTTTGGCTACTTGGTTGTGTCTGTGCAAGTACTGAGAGTTTGCTAGGTGCGAACAACCCGAAAGTATATGACGAAGGGTCTCCCCTGGAAGATGACACGCTCGACAAATATCGATCGTGCCATCTTTCATGATATACTTTCGGTAATTGTTCGTCTTAACTACCTCATCCATAATTGCACAGACAAAGCCTTCGGTTTCCCCAAAGAGGTCACCGAAACGTAGCCAGTTTACTGAGCTTAGGAGATCTACATCAGGACCTGTGAGGACCTTGTAGAATCTCCCATGCAGCTCTTTGCTTTCCCATATGGCCTTCCTGTCCTCTATACTCATCACTATAGGTTTACGCCAGTTCTCGTTAGCTAAGGAGAGAGGAGTAAGGTTCTTATCAACTACAACTACGTCGCGATGCATTTGGTATTCGGCTTGATGGAAATAATTTCTGAGATTGCAAACCTCACGGTTGTGTAGGGTCTTTAAATATTATTATTATTATTATATATTTTAGATAGATATTTTATACGAAAAAAAGATCTGAAGATCGTATACAAACATTCGGCCCAATCAAATCAACTTATAAATTAGAGCATGCATAGAAAATTAAGCATTTCTGGTCTATGTTATAATCAATTAGTTCTTATTTACTATTTGTACATTACCACAATCACAAAAAAATAAAGAATTTCAATGTTTATACGTATAGCTAAGTTTTGTAGTTCTAGAATGTCAAAACTCACTTAAAACATTAGTCTGTAGCATGGGATCGTATCTCTTCGCCGCCTCCGGTCGCAGATCGCTGGTCACAGGGAGCGAAGGCACGGGAGACAGGTTGTTGCTGAGGTCCCAGTTCTTTGAAGCGATGGAGCGGATGATGTCGGGGCTGTTCCCGAACGCGAAGGACTGGAGAGCGGTGCTTCGGTACGCGAACTCCTAGAATCAGTCATCTTGAATTTAGAACGTGGAATTTGAAATTTGGCCTAAGCCAAATGATTTTTTTTTGTGAAGAATTTCGATGATTTTTTTACGAATCGTCGAAATTTGGGTACGCTCATAACTTCAGAACAACTGCACCAAATTGGTAATTAGGAAGAATTTGTTTTTTGTAGTGTTTGTTAAAGTAAAAAAAAAGGGTTGTAAAATATATTTATTTTAATCGAGCTGATTTTTTTAAATAAGTAAGTGCATACCGAGGCAAGCAGCGAATATTTTTGTTGTCCATAACATTAGAATAATACCTCCCAGGCCACACTAGCTGTGCACTATGAACCAAAAGAAAGCCCTTTATGTCTGTGTATTCCTAAAAAAAAGTTGTTACGAATCTGGTTCTGTAGCTTTTTACTTATTTTCAAATATATGCTTCATTAAATCTGTATTTAAATATAGACCATCGCTGCATCGCAATAACCTCGTTTATATTTTACTAGACTCGGGATGAAATGCCCAAGGTTTTGCAATGCGAGCATATTCCCTGTTAGTGTCTATAACATTAACAGGGAATGCGCAACCTAATTGGCTATAAGCCTGCACTTAACAGCAAATGCAACGAAGGTCATATCATAAATAATTCCGTATTAGCTAGCTTCTAGAGACTTCTACTTGAAAGACACTATTATTTACAGAGCTCGTGCTACAAAACTTTCTCAAGTGTTCCGTTTTATATTCGTATATCTACGTACTTCAACCCTTGTTCAAACAAAAGATATAACATTTTTACTTGAATGAAGCAATTTAAGGCTCTTTGAGGACATACGAGGCATGGATGAAATAAATTGCAAGTGTGCAAAAAATTAACATCCCAAGGGTTCTCCAAGATTTCGAAATAACGAAGTATCGAAATGGTGTCTTGAGAATATGATTTCCGTTTTTAACAGTGAAAACCTTTATTTCAAATATTCCTTTTCAAATGGAATGTGGGTTTCCAATTCTCTCAGTCATTGAATCTTGTGTTGTGGTACAGCTCAATCATTGAATTGTTCATTCGTTTGTTTATACAAAAATAATTTCCGATTGGAATTAGGTAGATAGAATTTCCTTTGTATTGCACAAAAGTTGTTAATGAGCGATCATAAAACATTATCTACCTGCTAATCTTTGGGTAGTCTACAATAGACTACAATTTAGTAAGTACCTACCTACTATCACTATCACTACATAGTATAAAACGAAGTCGCTTTCTCTGTACCTATATCCCTTTGTATGCTTAAATCTTTAAAACTACGCAACGCGATTTCGATGCGTTTTTTTTAAACAGAATGATTTCAAGAGCAAGATTTATACGAATAATAAAAAAGTGCGAAGCCGGGGCAGGTCACTAGTTACTGTCATAAAACAAAAATTACAAGAAACAAAAAATACAATTAATAAATCGTGTATTTACAGAATTAAATATACACGTAATTATAATTATATATAGGAATTGTTTTACTTTTATATGTTGTTTATTAATAAAGATCTTTTAAAATAGAATTGACTGGAGGTGTTGAATATCACACAGGAGAAGCTGGTCTTCTAATAGGTTCCTTTAGTAAAATTTTACGACATCTGCAGGCTACGCTATAGGTGTCTATTCTTATACGGCCAAGGGTTACTCTTAACTATACTTAAATGACTTATTGTAGTTCAGTGCAAAACCCATGACAATGACCTGGATAGTGCTATGTGGGTCAAGACTAGCAAAACTATAACTATAAGGACTAGTTAAGAGATAAGACTCAGATAGGGTTGAATTCATTAGCATTAAAAAGGTTAGCACTCTAAACTATTCCGTTCTTCGTGTTCACCTTTCACTTTTATAAGGGATGGGTTTTAATCTAAAAGGAAATTGTACGTAAGGCTGCTCGTAATCACTTTTATTACAGTTTCTCAACATTTAAGATCACAAAAATATAATATAAACACAAATGACTAACCTTTACGATAAGTTTGTCCAGCAGGACACCAGTAACAAACACTTTTTCCTTTGAGGTCTTTCCTCGTCGAATTACAGAATGAGACTGATCGTTTTTGCTCTAGCGACTATATAAACATGACTTATGCCAACATGGCTATCAAACGGAAGTACGCGGTACTACTACCTAGTACCGCGTCTAGTCATTTTAGTGATAAAAATACAATTACATAATTTGAACGATTATCGTTGTTGAATAAATAGGTAAATTATTTAGATAATTAACTGCATATAAATATATATTTTACAATTCAAATACTATTGTAAAGGGACCGGAAGTAACATATTTGTTTATGATCAAATCACGTAAAAATAATTAATGAAAATAAGTATATTCTACCATGTTTTATTACTGTCTCCTTACAGCTCGGCCATCCTGCTGGAGCTAGTCCCTACGCGACAATTTCGTCCACGTCTAGTATTCGACCCATCTCTTGATGAGAGAGAGGTTCACCTGCGTTTACTTTCGAAATTTAAGATGATTGAATCCAGCTTGCTCTTGCGCTTCTTCTTCGCTGCAAGAGACCGATGACAAGTATAAGGATATCGCCACAGCTCTCGCCTCTGAGCGCCAGTCTGCGGCCGGCCCCACAGCAGGCCACACCACCGTGCAGGCCTCCGCCACCGCAGATACCGACGGGAACTGAGATCAGCCAATGATTTCGGCTCAGCGGGCGCCGCACCGCGGGCCCAGCAGCAGCGCGCCCTGCCCGCCAGCAGCGCGGCGGACTCCGCCTCCACCTCCAGCGACTCCGCAAACTGCGCGCACTCCCCGAGTTGCGCCTCGCGGTCGTCTCCGGGGCGTTGCGTCGCACTTCAGCCTGGTGGCTGACCACGACGCGCAGCGCCTTTCAATCTCGCGCGTGGTCGCCTCATCACCGCACTTCACTGAAACACGCTCGCTATCCGCGGCTAATAAGTTAAATATTGAAACGCTCTTGAATCAGTTGATTAGACATTGATGGTAGTGCGGTCGAAAGGCGATTGTTATTCAGCGCAGCCGCTGCCTCCAACTTCAGCGACCCACCAATTGACAGAGCATCGGCCTCGATACCATGAATCAACTTCGGTTACGTCCACCCTTCAAATCAAAATTTTGCCGACTGACGATTTCCCGTGGTGAAAGTTGCATCGACGTCCGGGCCGGTACTAAGGCAATAAACAAACACTACTGTGATCTATCGCAGGAACAAACACTCGATATCTGTGCCGTGCAGCTTCCTACGGAAAATATCCTAATTATAGGGATATACCATTCAAACCAAACTGACGACAATGCCTTACTTAACTTTATTTGTTATACTGTTGACACGAAAAAAAAAAATACGACGAGGGTGCAGACTCCATTATAATGGGCGACATAAATACCAATCTATTAAGAACTAGCTGCGCCCCGCAGCGTCGCCCGCGGGGAAATTTATTTATTTGTCAAATATCATATTTTTCTCGCCGTAAAAACCATCCTTGAACTTCAACGAACATTTAAAAAAAAAGATTTGGCCAAATTGGTCCAGGCGTTGTTGAGTTATGCGCCTACCAACACATTCTGCGATTCATTTTTATATTATAGATATAAGCTGGAGAAAATAACTAACTGACACCTTGTACAGTCACAACCTTTATCAACTCGTAAAATCCGCTACAAGGGCAGACGGGGACACCGCCACCCACTGGACCAGCACTATTCTACCCGATTATTCTACTTAATATGAAAACGAATGAATAAATAAATAATACTCGGACACAGAAGTAGCGAAAGGGTCGACTATACCGACCTCGTGCGACACCCTGATGGTACCCCCTTTCGCACTAAGAGAAAGAGCTTCTTGATGTGGTGAACTTCGAGTTGACAACCGCGGCCAGCAAGTGCGGGGCTCCGACAGTCGACATCTCCTGCGCTCACGCCTCCCTCAGTGCCGGCTCACCCACATGTGACCTATCACTGCGGCTTGACCTTTTCTCACCTTACGAAATTGTTTTAATAGTCAATAAACACACCGTAAAAACGTAGTACCGACTTGTACTGCATATCTTCTAATTTACTCAAAATTGTCATAAGATCAATCGCCATAGTTATTTCTTACCTATTTAGAGGGTCAAACTAGTACCTTTCTACAAGGAAAGGGAAAAATAAACTGAAATAAAATCTTAACAGCCGATTTCCCTTGTCCCTTCAATCAGCAAGATCTTTGAAGCTGGATTAAATAAAAGATTGCTATCTTTTATCGGAAAGCGGGACATGTCCGACAGACAATACGGCGTGAATAGAGCCGCACGCCGCATTACAGACCTGGTGAGACGAGGTAGTGTAGCGCGTGCTGAGCGCGCGTGAGGAAGGATGTCGTGGCGATGTTTTTGCTGCGATCTTTCTCGCGTATTTGATACCGCCCATCATAATCTTATCTACAATAAATTGGACTACTATGGAATAAGAACCCGTTGAAATCCACCCTGAATGTGGTAGACTGTGATAGGTAGACTGAACGTGGGCGACTCAAGTCAACAGAACTGATATACACCATCGGATTACCGTAGGGTTCGTGCTTCTCAAACACGTTGCTCAGCCTTCTGCTGAACGATCTTCCCAAAGCAGTCGGCAAGGCGCAGGCATATCTGTACGGCGATGACGTAGCCGTAGTTACTTGGATGCCAAATCGATAGTGGTCTCACATGAGGAAAATCACATTAAAGAGCTGTGTTCTAGATGAGGACGCACACTACGCCGCCTCGCTGTGACTGCCACCTGCGGCGTGGTGCTGGCGTATTACCACGCGACGGTGCACACCACCACAACCTGCGGTGTAGAGATTTTGGGCGAGCGCTACTGACGTAGGCAGAGTTTTCGTGATGCAGCAACGCGCAGTGCGCGCCATCGTTGGTATAATGTAGCTCAACAAATGAGATCTACGAACTGACAATTTGTTCAAAATATTTTTAGAAATGTACATGTTACCATTTTTATTATTATTATTTTTTTATTTAATGGATTTAACATTTTGATAAAGTAGATATCGTTATAGAGCTAAAATTGCAATCTAGTGCCCACCCGACTTTTAACTTGATTAATGTTATCAATAAATGGATTTGAGTTGGATTTCATTTGATTTATCTATCCGAAAGACATGAGTGATACCGTTTGCGTATACTATCATAGCTAGGGGGAACGTCTGCGCTTCCCTTTATGAGCTATTTTACGGCTGTCTGGAGAGACCGGATCGCTTGCGCTGTTTGGAAGACTATTTTGATCCTAGTATTGTTTATATGTATGTCAAACTCACGACAAGAAAGTAAAAGATAATTGCTAAATTATTAGCAAATAATAGTTACCTGACTGAGTGAGTCTGTATATGTAGCCACTAGTAGCACTCATAAGGGCATCAAAACTACAGTGTCAGTAAACACAAAATTAAACCGACCACAACGACAACGGGAGAGCAAGAAGCCATATTAAATATTGTCCATGAGAATAAAAAGCTACTCAGTGAAAGCAAAGTCCTAGAATAAGAATTATTTAACACCATTTGAATGTAGATACCTGTGCAAAACAAAAGACTTTAGGGTGAAGAATCAAGTTCATATAAGAGAAAAGCTGCAATGCGTGGCGGCTCTCTTTGTTGTGACTGGATTGTTGTAAAAAAAATAATAATTTAAATATATTGTAAAACTCATCATTAAGAGGACCATTGAACCCTGTTGTACAATGGCGCCTTTGTCCAGCCTTCAACGCGTTCTGTCTGATGATCCACTCGAACTGCTCGATTCTGCGACTATGCTCTGATACAACTTAGAGCGGAAGAAAAGAAACTCTAGCATAACTCAAAGTGGGGGACGCTCTGGCACAACTTAGAGCAGAGGAAAGTAAACTCTAGCACAACTTAGAGTGGGGGACGCTCTGGCACAACTTAGAGCAGGGTTAAGGATACTCTAGCACAACTCAGAGTAGGGGACGCTCTGGCACAACTTAGAGCGGGGTAAAGGGTACTCTAGCACAACTCAGAGTAGGGGACGCTCTGGCACAACTTAGAGCGGGGTCTTGATCGTCGCTGCCCTTCATAGACGGCGGCAATTTCGATCAGCACTATTCTCTTCGGCTTCATTGGTATGGATTCCGGCCACAATACCACATGTTCTGAACACCGGGCGTGCCGTATCCATCGCTAGACGCTGAATGCAGGCACTCCACCACCGTCATCGTCACCGCTATGTCGGGCCAGACATCAGGTTGGCGTGACCCTTTCGGTATCTCCTCCTTGTCTGAAACTTTACAAAATTTATTGAGTGACCAAATACAATGCAAGTTAAATCATTAGTCACTTACGGAACCATTACTTCGACGCTGATGCCACGTCCTTATGATCCCACGGATATACTGCACATGATGGTCACAACCACCGCGAAAAAGATTAATATCCTGGAGAAATACACATAGTTTATTTAAGTGATATTATTACCAGGTGTACATCTAAAAGCGCCCAAGCTAAGAGGACACTGTTATGTCTACCGCATATTATCTACACATGGGCGGGCATCTCCTCTCCTCTCTGTATTGGACACCACGTATCTCACTCACGCGTTGCCACACGTACGTCACACGTATGCCGTTGTTACACGCATGTGTCGGGCACGTACACACGTTGCACACATGGTATATATCATGATTTTATAGGACTAAGACAACACTGACAAAATGGCGAACAGCACTGGAAGATCGCATTGTGTGGTGGGTCTAGATGTTTAGAATTCAGCAAATCTTTGTGCAGCATGTATAGATTGTGGTGCACGGATAGCAGCAGCCTCCGCAGCCACCGCCACAGCATCCACCACAGCATCCACCACACATATATATCCACATAATAATGGTAAAAATAATGCTGGTCAATCCACACAGCAATCCACATCTTGAGTGGAGACCGCGACTCGGCAAACGTAGTGTAGGACGCCCTCCGACCAGGCGGGACGACGATCTGCGAAAGACTGCTGGCAGAAGCTGGATGTGTCAAGCTGAAGACAGGGTGCTATGGCGCTCATTAGGGGAGGCCTATGTCCAGCTGTGGACTGATGATGATGGACTAGCATAGGCTGATGATGATTATGATGTTGATCCACACAGCACCATCCAGTCCCAAGGCAAGCTACCCAAAGCTTGTATTATGGCCCACCATATAACTGATATATCTCAAACATTACGTACTTATTAGATAGAATACTTAATAAAAGATTTTTTTTCATTGTACTTACATAGAAAACACCCAGACCAACAGAAAAATGATTCTGAAGATCGTGCACAATTCTGAGTGTGTTGATCCTCTTACGCCGATCGACTTGTACCATCCTGTCTTATTAATTAACGTGAAATCGTTTGAAATGCCATTGTTGAATTATGCGCCGCGAACCCGTTACTTATTTGATAAAGGTGATTACGATTCGATAAATAGAGCAATTGGTGAGTTAGACTGGAGGGCTATGTTTTCATTGCGCTCTATTGATGAGTGTGTTTCTTTATTTAATGAAAGTATTCATGATCTTCAAAATAAGTTCATTCCCACGAAAAATATTTATAACCAGTCTTACCCTGTTTGGTATAGTTCGGCACTAAAAAAAGCCATAAGGGAAAAGTATAAATTCTATAAGAAATTCAAAAACTACGGTAATAAGTCGGATGAATTCACCTATAAAATGTTGCGTACTAGAGTTAAAAAAATGGAATCAGAATGCTACCTAAGCTATATTGAATCAACTGAGAATTCTATCTTAAATAATCCGAAATATTTTTGGACGTACGTTAAAAACAGATCTAAATCTTATTCGATGCCAAGCTCGGTAACTTATAATAATGTTACTTTCTCTAGTGGTGATTCCATTTGTAATGCTTTTTCATCTTATTTCCAATCTACTTTTCTACATTCTAATATCACTGCTTCATGTAAGAACACCATTATAAGTAATCAGTCAGAATCTGATATCTCTGCTGACATAAATAAAATTGAAATTGTTCCAGCTGACATTATGATCCTACTTAAAAAGTTAGATGCGTCGAAAGCACCTGGACCTGATAACATATCTTCTAAATTTCTTATCAGATGTGCCTCTGCTTTATCTTATCCTATATCACTTTTGTTTAGAAGGTCAATTTCAACAAATACTGTACCAAAATTATGGAAATCCGCATTCATCACCCCTGTCCATAAGAAAGGGTCTAAAACAGAGGTTTCTAACTACAGACCTATCTCTAAACTTTGTATTATAGCTAAAGTATTTGAAAGAATTATTTATAATCAAGTATATTCTGCTCTTAAAAGTACGTTTAGTCCCTTTCAGCATGGGTTCTTGCGAGGTAAATCAACAGTTTCAAATCTTATACTCCTTAATGATTATATCACTCAAGCCATGGACAAAGGTAATCAAGTCGATGTAATATATACCGACTATAGTAAAGCATTCGATAGAATAGATCACTTCACGTTGTTAAATAAGCTTTCTCATTCAGGTATAAGAGGTGATTTGCTAAGATGGTTTGCATCGTATGTTGATAATCGATCACAGGCAGTCGTTCTCAATAACTATATCTCTAGTTGGGTTCCTGTTCCTAGTGGGGTCCCTCAGGGGTCTCTGCTAGGCCCCTTACTTTTTACATTATATGTTAAGGATATTGACTTATGCTTCAAATCATCAAATCTGCTGTGCTTTGCTGATGATATGAAGATATTCTCAACTGTAACATCCAATCTTGACATGGTTGCTCTTCAGTCAGATCTCTCTCGTCTTGAAGACTATTGCGTATTAAATAAGCTTGAACTGAACCCCAGTAAATGTTTCGCTACTACTTTTACTCGTAAGCCTCGGGCTATTCCGACGTGCTATGCACTGGCAGGACAGCTTCTTACAAAAGCTACTGGTATGCGTGATCTTGGAGTTTACCACGACTCAAAACTACTCTTTGACGTCCACATTGACAACATAATTAGTAAAGCTTCGAGATCACTGGGATTTGTTATGCGAATTTCTAAGAGCTTTACCAACGTCAAAACATTTAAAATTCTATATTGCACGTTTGTAAGGAGTCATCTTGAATACGCATCTCAAATATGGCACCCGCGTTATCAGAAGTACATCGATCGTATTGAAAGTATTCAGAGGCGGTTCTTAAGATACCTTTGCTTTAGAGTAAAGATTCCTTACAAATCATTTACCTATGATGAACTCTGCAAGAGGTTCCATTTCTTGCCACTAAAAAATAGACGGGACATAGCTGATTATCTTTACATTCTTAAGATTATCAACAACGATGTGGACTGTCCTGAACTTCTTGGCAAATTAGACTTCAATGTACCGCGTAAGCAGCTTAGACATAATCCCCTACTGCATGTCCAACATGTTGGAACTAATTATAGACAAAATTCATTTATAGTGCGAGCAAGTAGAACTGTCAATGATTTCAGCAGGATGTTGGACATTGACCCTTTCAATACTAGCATTCACAAGGCAAGGCGAAGCATGACTCTCAGCTTCTTTTGCACATGATTAGTTTTACTTTTACTTATTACTTAAAGTTTTTTTTTAGTTTAATTTTATTGCTTTATTAAGTACGCAATTGTCGACGAAAAAAAAAAAGTTGTGTTCACACTTATATAGTATAATATGATTTTATTAGTGAATGCCTATTATTAGCTTTCTGTATCTATTTTAAATTCTATAGTAATTAGTTAAGCTGATGGCAATCCGAATTAAATAAATAAATAAATAAAAATAAATAAATATGGTTCCGATGCGGAAATCGAACCCGCAACCTCCTGCGCCGCAGGCAGACCCTCGCTCGCCGCGCCACATCGGTCTTACACATATGTCCACACATGTCCCATACACGTCCTCATATGTCTACATATGTTCACATATGTCCACACATGTCCACACATGTCCACATATGTCCACACATGTTCACATATGTCCACACATGTCCACACATGTCCACACATGTCCCCACATGTCCACACATGTCAACACGTATCCCGCATAAGTCCTTATATTATTATGGTCCTCACATGTCTGCATATTATTATGTTCCACTCACGTCTAGTTTTGACGGTACATATTATGTTCATTATCGGTGACGGCGAAATGCGTATAAACTCTACAATCCACGATAGCCATGTTCCTGGTAAATTTCAGGGACTTCCCAATAATAAATTAAGTTATAAAACATAAGCAATATACTTCTCCTTATGGTGGCTCTCCACAACTGGAGGTAAGCAATCAGCTCAGCGAATTTCACGCGATCTTGCGACAAGCGAAAAAAGTCCTTCGATGCTGGCGATATTCGTCCACTCTCGGATGTTCCGCAATCACAACTTATTTCGTCTGTCAACGCGTCGTTTATATACCCATAATGATAAGTTGGAGCAGCTGGTATCTTTCGTGCCTAAGCACATGTCCAAGATATCCAGCTTATCTACGTTTGATGGTTTGCAGCAGTTCCCTGGTCTTCCCGACGTGTTAGAGCATCGTAACGTTGGAAACCTTTTGCGACCAGCTGATGCGTAGCATTCTCCGGTAGCATTACATCTCGAAAGCTTCGAGACGTTTCTGGGTATCTGTTTTTAAAGTCCAAGCCTCGCTATCAACACTACTGGCCACACGTAACAATGGAGGATCCTTACTCTGAGCTTAGTGTTCAGTTTGCGACAACACAGAACTTTCTACATCTTCTGGAATGTTGTTCGGGCGATTTCAAGCCGGGAACGGACTTCCTGTGTGCTATCCCATTATTTTTATTTCAAGCATCGAGATACTTGTACTTTCAAACACGCTCAAGTTCCTCCTCCAGCACTATGTCCAATATATTTTGTAGATCCCGTTCTGAAGAGGCGATAAGTGCAGTGTCTTCAGCGTACCTTAGATTGTTGATTGTTTTGCCGTCGATCGTGACACCGACGTCGGCAGTTCAAGCGAAGGCATGAATCATATCCAACTGATTTCTAAAGCTGGGCTACCCGCATTTCGTCCTGAATATTTGTAAAATATTCTAGCGATAATGATTAACAGTGATTATAGGAGATACAATACTCCTTTAAAACTGACTATCAATATTGCATATCGCGTATTAGCATCGCTAACACATGGTCCGTGGTCTGAACTGAACAAATAACATTATTGTACAGTTCAGTTTTATTAATTTGACAAGAAAAAATAAGTAAATTGTAACGCATTTTCTGCACAGGGTCGTCGTTACGACCTGCAGGCGTACTCAACTGCCACGCAGCAGCCCTTAGCGACAAGTACGTCTTAGGGCATGGAAGCGCTAGCACATCGTATTCACCCTCCAGCCTCTAGCAACCCACTGCCAGCTGCGTGGCAGGCTGCGTGATGGTGTTGAACGACATGTGGCACAATGGTTTGCTTTAGAGTGGAAAATATTAAAGAATAGGCAAGAAAAATGTTACGAGCAGCTTTATGTAACGTTTCGATATTAAAGGATAAAACATTAACATTATCAAGACGACAAACGAGAAGTTTGGGATAGTAGGCAAAGTGAGTGTGAACTAGTGGTTCATTTCCTTCAAGAGTAAAAGGAAAAAAAAACCACCCGTTTTATCCCACTTCTGAGCTATAAGGGATGGGTTTTAATCTAAAAGGAAATTGTACGTAAGGCTGCTCGTAATCACTTTTATTACAGTTTCTCAACATTTAAGATCACAAAAATATAATATAAACACAAATGACTAACCTTTACGATAAGTTTGTCCAGCAGGACACCAGTAACAAACACTTTTTCCTTTGAGGTCTTTCCTCGTCGAATTACAGAATGAGACTGATCGTTTTTGCTCTAGCGACTATATAAACATGACTTATGCCAACATGGCTATCAAACGGAAGTACGCGGTACTAGTACCTAGTACCGCGTCTAGTCATTTTAGTGATAAAAATACAATTACATAATTTGAACGATTATCGTTGTTGAATAAATAGGTAAATTATTTAGATAATTAACTGCATATAAATATATATTTTACAATTCAAATACTATTGTAAAGGGACCGGAAGTAACATATTTGTTTATGATCAAATCACGTAAAAATAATTAATGAAAATAAGTATATTCTACCATGTTTTATTACTGTCTCCTTACACTTTGTTTATCCAAGGTCTATTATATATATGTGTTATAATATGTATAATAAAAAATATCTATCTATGTAGTATATTGTATTAAGTATATCAGTCATCTAGTACCCATAACACAAGCTCTGCTTAGCTTGGGGCTAGATGATGCTGTGTGGACTGTCCAGAAATATTTATAATTTAAAAAAAAAAAAAAAAAAAAATATTATAATTATAGTCTAGATGAAATATAGAAACAAATTGTAACTAGTATATAATGTACCCAAGCCTACTTTTTTTTTAAATAAAACTTTATTTTCAGGTGCTCTCTAGTTAAGTAAACAAAGGTTTATTTTTATGTTCTAACTTCTCAGGTGTGTCCATTGGATCAACGCGTGTTAAGCCGTGGGCAAAAGCTCATTATTATTAACTAGCAGCTCCTCGTGGTTTCACCCGTAGAATTCCGGTTCCCGTGGGAATTCCGGGATATAATCAATAGTCTATGTAATATTCCAGACTAAATCTATCTCTGTGTCAAATTTAATCCATATTCGTTCAGTAGTTTTTGCGTGAAAGAGTAACAAACATCCATCCGTCCATCCATACTTAAAAACTTCTGCGTTTATAACATTAGTAGAATTAGTTGAAAAATAAGGATATTTTTAATTACCCATAGGAATAAATATCTTCTAATAGTAACTTTACATATGTCCCGAGGTGGAAATGGAACCCGCAACCTCCTGCAACTCAAGCAGACTTTCGCCTGCTGCGCTATTAACGCCGTCAAAACGAACCCTAACAATAATTTCAAAGCAAATCCTCTGAGAATCATATAAATCGGTTTACTTATAACTGATCACGTTGATACAGATTAAGCGCAGGTCAAGGGATATAGCGACCTACTTTCAGCCGATCAACTAGAGAATTAATTGTAAAATATATCTCTACCCTTATTGGAGCGTGAAAGTTTAATCAAAGTTCTCAAGTCGCAATTGAGTTTGTTCAAGAAACTCATTTGTGATCGGATCAATATAGTCTTGTTTGAATTACTAAGGCTTTGCGATTTATTTATAGATCAGCTTTAGATGCTTGAAGTTTATTGTGATTATCTTTGATGCTTATCATTCTGTCGTTTGAAGAGCGTAAACAACGAAATTCTAAGAAATTTCTTGTTTGTAAACACTGAGATTCACTTCACGATCTTTCCACTTCAGAGTTTGCGTGATGTTTACAAAGGATTAAGATGGTTAGATCGACTAATTTTACTACGATAGGTAACTTCTTGTTAACATTTTTTTAAGAGTATGTATTTACTTTCACGCTCTGGGACAAAAGCTTCATTCCTCACCTGTTTCTTTGTCATTGTCATTTGCTCATACATAAATGTGTAAACTATAGCGGAATTGTGACCAGACGCAGAGCCATTACACCAAAAAATTAATTGAATGTGTAAACTATCTGACGCGTAGTAAAAAGAGAAAACGTAAAATTTTATAAAATACATAAAGCTTTACTAATCATGGTCTAAGATCCGACTGCAAAATTAGCCCGCTCATTGTTTTTTGCTTAAAACCAAATTTTTATGTTTATTTGTATGAAGGAGAATATGTATCTACATGGTTGCCTATCAGAATTTGGCCGCAAGTATTTTTTTGTTTCATAGATTTTTGGAAATAAATTACGTTCACTTGTTATTTTAATAAAATAACGTCTACATGACGGCAATTTATGTAAAGATTCTAAAAAAATCACAGTTTCCGTTGCTCACCTGGCCGCACCAGGCAGGTATAATTTTGAAACACTTTTACGTAACGCACATTTATTCACTATATATTAAAGCTAATTTTTTTCTCTTTATTATCATATATGGTACCCCGAACGACTCTACAGTAATATTTTTTTAACTCTTCAACACCCAAGCGGTAGCCGGCTACCGCTTGGGTGTTGAAGAGCTAAACTGGTTCACATGAGTTAGCAGCCTATCAGAGAATAAAAAACATAATAAAGATAATGAATAGATAGAAACATATAACATTTACTAAAGAGTTGGTACTGATACAAAAGGGTTGGAGCATAAAACAAAATGGTGGCTCTGCCTCTATAATCCTGCGCTGAAATAGGGGTTTGTTTAGCGCTGTTTTTCAGCCAAAGACCTTAGGTAATTGACGTTACGGTCGGCAACATGGTGAAAAAAAAAATAAGATGAGATAACAGATCTTCGGGTCAAATAAAAGCATTTTAAGTTACTTTTTCATGCAATCCGCATGAAAAAGCGGAGCGAAGATTTCATGACAATACTATTTTTTAATATTTCCTCGTTTCTCCGCTCCGCCGGCTCGCTCCGCTCCAATGGACAGGCACCCTATAATAAGTAGGTACTTTATGTGATGAACGTTGATGTTTGAATTCGGCAAACAAAATTATCTTACCTTAGCTTGAGCTTGTTCCAACAGCATAGATCTAAGTTTCTCTTGCTGTGCAGCGCTTTCCTCCGCCGCCTTCAAGTTCTGAGAGTAGTGAGTTCGGAGGTAGTAAATGTTGAATTTGATTTCTTGCAGGAAAGCGATCGCCTCTTCCTTTGTCATCTAGAATGTTAACATTTTGAATTCTATTACACTGTTCCGAATGATTAAAATAATATGGAGTATTGCCATGTACAACATTTCAGGGCCCGAATTCCACTAATTTCAAAACAAAGGTCTCAATAGTGCCATTCAATCAAGATGATTAAAATGACGTTTGTGCATTTGGTATTCTAATATTTTTTGCGCTTGAAGAGACTTTCATAATTAGAATGTAGTCTAATGGTAGTCATAACGTAATCTTCACAGCTATGAATGAACCTCAAAAAGTTTGTGCTAGTAGAATAACACTGTCATTTTGACACGATACTATTTAAATGATGAAGCTATTTATTTAGTGAAATTCTGGCCCAGATTTAACTCAATATTGACTTCTTAAGAGAAAAAAAATATTTCAAAACCTATTGCATTCCAGGACGTAGAAGGACGTGACGTATATTTCATTTGTTCTCAACTATGGGACACAGGTAAATTTTAATAATTTCAGGGACAATTACTGATTCAAACACTAGATCAAACACCTAATCGGATAGACATAAATGAAAGTTTTTTCAGCAAAAACAATCATACCTATATAACCTACTGATATTATGAACATTTGTGTAGATATTATAACAATCTATTCGTCAGTCTGTCTTATGGCGAAGGCATAACGTCTGAAAGATTCGGTTTTTGACAATTTGACTGCTTTTCGTCCAAGAAAAACGAGTGTTTGAGTCCTAGCATCGTTTTCTACTTACGATTCCTTCCTGAAGGAACTCTTGAACGGCAGTGGTGACACCTTTCTGGTCTCCAGTCCAGAAAATGTACTCTGCCATGTCCAGAGGCGAGTATTGGACCCCGGAATAGGCAGCATAGTGGTCCATCTTTCAAAGAAAAAGCCAGCTTATAATCATCTTTATGAGTTTTAGTCTTATCTTTATAATAGAAATAAAACTGTAATATTACTTCATCATCATCATCACCAGCCTATAATAGTCCACTGCTGGACATAGGCCTCTCCTAATATTACTTATTAGGAGGAATTTTCCCATGATAAATTATTGTAATTTAACCCCATTGATTTAATACTGCGCGCCATTAAAGTTTCCGGTCGGATGTATTTATCCAATATCTTCAATAATAGGAAGGTAATCAATATAATCATAATAGCCAATAAACTTTTAATTCCTTAAACTTCCTCATGAGAAGTTCATCTTCACTTGAGAACGTCGTCGATTAGTGATTTAATAGACAGACGCATCAGCGGAAGTAAGTAGTAATTAAAATTCAATCATAAACTTTCATTGGGTTATGTTATGATGCGGTTGCTTGTATCGAAAACATGAAAATTAGTAGTTTCGAAAAACAATAGGTGCTATTGAAACGAAGACGAAAAAAACGTACAAAAGATTATGAATTCCCGTACTGCGAAACCATAAATCGTAAGTAAAACCCAAGAGAATTTTCCTCAACGAATACGAAAGTACCTAAATAAATAATGGTTTAATTACGTTGTTCTTTGTTTCCTTGGTGATATCCGCGTTGAAGGATCGTCGCACCGTCGTGTGACCGCTGGGCGGCGCGTTGGTCATGGATCCCGGCTGGACCAGCCGAGCTGCTCCGTGGAATACCTAGAAATGAATAAAGATCCTAGTACGACTACGTTCCGTAGGAAATGAATGACTTACTATAGAGTAAGTCATTCATTTCCTCACTCATAGGAGTGACTCACGTGGTAAGTCACGCTAAAAAACAGTTTACCATCTCACACCTTTGCCAATGAGGCATATCACCTCAGTTTAGAACTAGTATTCGACTAACTACTATTCGATGATGATTCGAAACGCTCGCGTCTAAAACCGCACTTTCTCAGGAATTATATGTTGGTGCTCTTCCAACATATGCAAATTTTGTAGTCAGTCCGCTCGCATTCATCCATTTTAGCTTAGGGCTGGTCAACTGCCACTTCAGCTTGCTAATTCTTTGAACTATGTCGATCAGTTTGGTTCTCTGTCAGTTGTATTCGTTACGATTCCATCGTTTAGAGAAACTCCTCAGATAGCTCTTTCCACAGCTGGCTGAGCGACTTTGAAATGTTGGACCAGCCCTACCATGAGTCTTTAAATATAGGTTAGTAGTAATATAGGTAGGTATAGTAGTAATAGGTAGTTAGTAATTAAGTGTGAACTAGGCAATCCAAATTCATTCATTTCAATCAAATTTTTGTGCCATAGTGCCTGTTTTACAACTAAAACTTCAAAATAGAACCTATGTACGGAAATTACTTCAAGTCCTCTTATCACATACCGCAATGCTTCAGTACTTCCCGTAGTGACATACAGCTGGAACGTACAAAGGTATGACAGTTTACTTGGAATATAACGCCACACAACACTGCGCTCCCAGACACAGATTGCTGATGTAGCTCAGAAAGTTGCGAAGGTCAGATAAACATAGTCACGTCTGCTGCAAGTAGACTTGTGGGCCAAGATAATTACACCCTACAGCGTCAGGCGCCACGGCAGACCGAGGAAGCTGGCATGACGAATTGGACACGAAGAATCTTGTGTCTAGTTGGCTCACCAAGCAAATTGTAATTGTTCTTTTACAAGTAACTTTGAATAAATTAGCTTATATATTTACCTTGGCAGTAGTTTCTTCATTAGGCGCGCTGGTCGCAGTGCCGTCAACCACACTGACGTGAGAGCCGTCCTGCACGACCACTCGATGCACGCCTGCTGAAGGCACGTCCAGTTGCGCTTGGGAGTGCACTTGGGGAGGTCCTCCGGGAACTGAGTCGGCGGAGGCATGTTGCTCCAGACGTGACACTAGTTCACCGTCCGCTTTTACTGCATCTGTTATTATTGAATTGTATTTGTAGGTACCTTATTTAAAGGGCTTAAGAGGCCATGTTACAGCCGTTTGTGAAAAAGGATTCCGCGTTCAAAGGACCGGATAAATAATAGTAGGTACCTTTTTGGGAAAGCTTGAGCGTAACAATCATTATTGTTACAAGCTTACATAATCAATTAAAATCTAGCTTAGAGAAACCAAATAACCTTCTAATCAAAACATAAGTCTTGTCTTTTCTACACGTTCTTGAGAATTATGTGTGATAGAACAACTTTCATGATATTTTATCGTGTTCTCTCATTAATATCAATCAAAATATTCAAAGAAATAAAGTTGAGTTATAAGTATGTAATTTGAATTTTATATCATAAGAGATCCTGTGACTACCGAGATCTAGGCCTTTTATGTCAAAACAAACCTTTTTCATTCGTATATAAAGTAAAATTAGAACCGAATTGATTTTTATTGAGGTGAATAAACGCCTACTTTGGCTTGCCTCTACTAAATGCACGATAAGTTTCACATAGGAACCGTTCCAGAAAATTAAAACGCGTTGCTTCTTTTTACGCAATACACATTGATTAAAATGAATATCACATCTTTCATCTTAATTTTTTTTATTTATACCTGCTCGTATATTATTGTTTGAAAATTAAAATCAATCGTAAACCTCTTCACCAGGTGACACAAAACGAAAAAGTGACCATTCAGGGAAAGGATCCTTTGTAAAATGGACTAAAGTAGATTGTTTAAATATAACTATGGACATATATGGACAGTTTTATGTATATGTTCTGAAATGGCATTATTCATTCAATTACACGCCCGATTCGAGTAGTAAAACAAACATCAACGCCAAAAACCACACTCAGCCCATTGTGTTTAAATTTGCGCCGAATAATATAGTTCCAATATTGTATGGCAAACTGAATTAAATTAAATGAACTGGTATTTTCGCTTCGTGCTGAAACAGCCAAGGCTAAAAGCCAAGCGACGGCAAAAACAGACGTTAACGAGTTCGATAAGCCGACAGTTGTCTGTTATGTTAACAGTTCGTATGTACTGTGTACAGTCGCGAGCTAAATTTACAATTCAAATGAGAACTTAACAGAATAAATGATTTTTGGTAGGCATGTTGTCTTATTATTTGTTGGCTTGATCAATCATAAGTTCGGTGAGTGGGTTGCTTCAAAGCTTGTTTTATAGACGACTAAGTATCGATTATAAGGCCTTTGTCATCTGGACCTTTTTGGTCTGCTATGTTGATTAGGAGTATTATTATTAGTTATTATTTCGCCTCTTCCACTAGTGGACGAAGGATTGAGGCGAACTGAAAATCAATTATCACTTTATTTCTTATATTATTTTGATAATTATGTACTATAGTATTAAATTTGACTTGTCTAAGTGATTATTTTGTAAGCCTAAAGAAATAAAGATATTGATTTACTGATTATTGTAAGTATCATATTGAGACATCTAATGATCTTATTCCTAAAATGAGGCTAGTTGTTTTTACGTTACATGAAAATATTTCGCTTCATACCTAAAAGCATAAACAGGGGTTTACTCAATTGACTTCTATCGTCAACCGTACATTATTTATTTTCCATTTCCCAGTGAAAATCCAGTGTAATTTCACGTTTTATACGTTAGTGTACAAATACTGATATTTATTCTGTACGAACGGTGTGCTAATGGTTCTTATCTGATGAGTTCAGTGATAACGGTTTTAAGGCTTACAGAGGTTTAGCTAATATAATCTATCGAAAGGTTAATTTACTTTGTAAGTGCTATTTCGAAGTTAATAGAATAGAAACGAAGAAGATAAAAGAGATACGGGATAAAAGACTTTGTGACGTGATTTGCTTATAAATTCTACACACCCGTCTACGTCTAGTCAGGAAATTTACATACAAGGCGTGGCGGAGCATACTGAAAGCCCTGGTACAGTGTAGGTATAACTAGAACGTAAGTAGGTAAAGCATATAACGTCCAGTGGCTAAACCATAGGCTTATTGAACGTAGTGAAAAAATTCAATGTCAAAGTCGACGACTTAAAAAAACTTGAATATAATTTTAAAAAAAAGCTAAATTGTGATTAAATAATAAAAATAGAATTCTTACACTTGAAAAGTCCTACTAATATATAACGGCGAAAGTTTGTAAGTATGGATAGATGGATGGATGGATGGATAGATGCATAGATGGATGGATGTTTGTTACTCTTTCTCGCAAAAACTACTGAACGCATCTGGCTGAAATATCGCACAGAGATAGATTGTAGTCTGGAATAGCACATAGGCATTCTAGGCACATAGGCATAGGCATTTTTCATCCCGAAATTCCTACGGGAACGGGAATTATGCGGGTGAAACCGGAGGTATACTCGCAATACTCATCCTGCGCAGGCGAAGTCGCGGGCACCAGCTAGTATTTCATAAAGTAAGCTTACTTGTACTTAATTTGTGAATTTAGGTGGCATCTGTTTGTTTGGGAGACAGCCAAGCACTTCCGTGTAATATAAGCACACTCAACCGATAACTTGGTTACAGATAACATAATTACTTACCGACTTGATGGAATTCGATGTGCGTATTCCCTTCCTCCTCTTTGCTCTCAACTGTAAACAATTTATCAATCATTAGTCGTGATGGATAGGTATATCTACTGTAATATTTAAACATTATCACTTCACTAGGTACATAGTATAAAACAAAGTCGCTTTCTCTGTCCCTATGTCCCTATGTATGCTTAAATCTTTAAAACTACGCAACGGATTTTGACGCGGTTTTTTTGATAGATAGAGTGATTCAAGAGGAAGATTTAGATGTATAATCAAACCATGCGAAGCCGGGGCGCGTCGCTAGTTTCTTTTAAATTGGGGGGAGGGGAGTAGGAACCCCGGCATGAATGGGGTGGTATCATCAGCCCTTGTCGCTGCGCATAGATTTATTTTTTGTAAGAAAGTTATTTTTGATAATTATTTTTGTTCTTAGCACTTTTCATGCCTGAAAAATAGGTTCTTACCTAGTTCAGGCAAACACAATATTGAATACCACAAAAATAAAAGAATTTGTACTCTTTTGCTATCGTTTTAGTCCTAAGTTATTCTGAATAAAGTATTATTGTTTCACTTTTCATTATAAATTTCGCTTTAAACATCACATTTTACATTTCATTTCATTCACATTAGTGTAACAATGATCGCTGAATCAACATCCCACATTCTGAGAACCTCGTTAGCCCGTCGGTTTTATAGGAATAAAAACAATTTGATGTTCTTGATTCATCTTCAAGCCATCAGCCGTTTTTTCCTAAAGTACGATATGATAATATAATTTCCATTTTATCCGCGCGATTCTAAAACAAAACGTTCATCTTAAAGTTTCACTTACCTACCTATCTAGGTAGGTGTATGTACTGATCGCATAAAGCGCCTTGAAATAAACAAGTAAGTAAATCATAGTCAAACAAAAGCGACTCATCAGCAAGTTTTATAACTCTAATCTTAGTAATTTATAATCCATATTGTTAAGATGCAAACAATCGCTAAGATTTGCATTCTGCTAACAAGAAAGTTTCATCGCCTAACTATCCTAACTCTGTAAAAACAAACAACCTTTGTATGTGTTAAGAGTTTTGAAGCAGACATAGAGTTTCAGTTTACTTACACATCTAATAATAGTGTGGGTATAACAACGAACAACAAGTTTCTCACCAGAATAACTACCTACACGTTTCTTAAGAAAACATATCTAAAGCCAGATTTAGACTGGGTCTGTGACTGGCGCCAAAATCGAGACAAGTCAGCGCTGACCCGAAAAAAAACCCGTGTAAATTGATTTCCAGTCAGTACAGTGGCGGGAAGTCAGCGCTGACTTGTAAATTCGCACATGAATATTTAGAAGTCAGTCGGCGCCCCCGCAACACGCGCCCACCCGCGCCAGTGACAAAAACCCGTGTACACAGCTTGGTCTGTTACTTTACTGGCTCCGCTTTGTGGGGTGACGTTGCGTCTGGCTAGTGAGAGAAAATTCATTTTTCTTTCTCATTGATTAGACAAACGAGTGCTCAACGTGAAAACTAGCCGCGGCTACCGACTCCATGTAAACAGTGGAAGTCAGTCTAGGCGCGGGCACTGGCGCCGATAACTGACTTGTGCACTGACCCTGTCTAAATCTGCCTTTAAGAATCCTGCGAAGCCTGCTCACATATATACCTAGCGCTTATGAGCGTCGGGTATCTTACCGGCTTGCCGTTTATGTTACCGGCTTACGAGTGGTTAGATAAATTTCATAATTGAATATAAAAACACTCACACTTATAATTTGATCACGTTGATGAATAACTGCTAAGTACATTTGGACTCTCATTCCGTCTCCCAAAGGAACCGTACTGAATTCCGGGAAATAAAGTTTCACATATCCTCTTAGTATGAAATCAAATCATGCCAAGTTTCATCTGAATTTATTCTGTAGTTTCGGCTTGATGCGAGGCCAAAAAAATTGACTTTTCTCCCCTTTCCCAAGGGAACCGTACTGAATTCCGTGAATGCAAATCATGCCAAAATTTATTAGAATACATTCCTTACTTTCGGCGTTTGCGCAACCAAAATACAGATAGAATGAAAAAGAAAAATAAATACAATTTCAGTATAAAGACACTAAATATCTCTAGAGTGCACTCCAAATATTTTCAAAATATCTTCACTGTATAGAACTAGACTTATTTACTGTTTTATTATAAGCAAAGATAGATGTTATAATCACGAAATCAAATAATAAATCGGAAACATAGTATGTTTTTACTTTAGAACCTGTCGTTGAAGAAATTCCTGGTCGAATTATATCCAAAATGATAAGGGTCAAGACATAAGCGCTACGAAATTCTTTTTCCTTGCCACCAATAAAGCCACTGACATCTAGTCAATTGTCAATAATAGTTTCATCAAAGTAATGGTTACAGGAAGCTACTGATAATTGATATTTTGTTTTTATCTGTACTAACATTAAATGGAAGGAACTTATGTTCGTGTATGTATATCCAAGTCGTTGGATACGCTAAATGCCAATCTATCCGATTTAATTTACAGCGATCGTAAACAAATAATATTTCCACTGCAGTATAGAATGGTAACCATCCCTGCATTATACCCTAGTTATCCACAAGACCGTAAAATCATTGTGCTGACCCAGTTTCATGTTCGCAGCACTAACCAGAAAAGAGGTCAGGACTGGCTCGATTTACTTGTTTAATGTTTTTATATTCACAGATTTTAAAATTTTTTGATCCTCATTTGTATCTAATACAATTATGTTATGATTGATTAAATTTATTGCGCCGTAAATAATTAAGACAAGGAAATCTCCATGTTTATAAACAAGGAACAAATTCGTTTGGTTTGATTGGCTGATTATGCGGCTTCACGTTACCCACAGCGTGAAAAGAAACGGGATTTTTTGTACTCTAAGTTTTTTTCAAGGTTTTCCCCAATTCAAGTTCAAGATACTATTTCATTCCACTTGGTACTTCATTCATCGTTTTAGGAGTTCATTCACAAAAAATCTATTCGTTCATGTGCGTTACTCTGTTGACTTTATATTCTAAACGAGATTTGGCTATAGGCCAGAAAGAGCCTTGTACGTAGTTGGTAGATATTGGTAAGCCATGATATGGTCTTGTTTATTGTTATTTCCAAAGTAAGGCTAGATCTTAGGTTATTTCAAACAATTGCTAGATTTCCTATTCATCTTATGTATTCCTTTTCATTATTGTACTTAATTGTAAGGTATTTATATAACTGAAACGTGAATGTATTTATTGCGTCTGAAATTGCTTTTATTGATATTTTTTTTATTTGAACTCAGATCAATTTAGTTTCAATTGAGACATGTATTTTGAAATTGAAAAAACGTTTCTATTATTAGGGTATCTCAATTCTGGAGATAAAATATATTGAAAAAGTTTAACCCAATTTATTTGTTTCGATTAGATAAGAAAACCCTTCTACCAAAAATTATTGTCTAAAATCTAAATTATAGCCATTTAATGACATCTTTTATATCTGTTTTTTTAAATGAACATGCATTATAATGTATTATTTAGTTTAAAAGAATAAGATTTTGATTTTTTTCTGTAATGCAGTATAAATAAAGAAAAATCATAAAAAAACGTTATAATGCTAATTCGTGCCCAAGCCTTGTTTTCATAAAAACCCTTCCACCACATTGCTCAGAACTTCAAAAACAACAATAAATTTACATAAACACATTAACCACAACACATCGTTTTTGGAATAACCAACCTATCGTTTCATGAACCATGAACAAGGAAAAAGTAACAAATTAAAACATCTGTCGACTACCCACGTAATAAATAACATACATAATTATAAAACTTTTTTTTCCCGAACCCTACAATAACAAGCTCTACGAATTTCGTAGCGCCGTAGCGTTGCTACGAAATTCGTGGAGTTCGTAGCAATTCGTAGAACTTCACTGACGCAAATATTTACAAGAGCGGAAGTATCGAAACATTAGCATATCGTTCGTTGCTTACACGTCATATTGCAAGTATTCCTGACTAGTATCTGCCCGTTGCTTCGCACGCTTTGTTTCTATGGAAAAGTCTAATGGCTATCCATGGGATCCCATCCCATGGGAACTGATTTATGGGATTAAAAGTACCCTATGTGTTATTCCAGAGCTAGAACTACAAAAATTTAAACCCCATCGGTTCAGTAGTTTTTGCGTGAAAGAGGAACTAACATCTATCCATACATACAAAGAAACTTTCACGTTTATAATATTGATAGTAAGGTTTAAAATATCATAATTTTCGGTAAAAACAACTCATTGTTAACAGGAAATAAAAAGTTCGTTAAAATAGTCAACTAACTCCAAAACAATCAGTTCTTATTTCTTTTTAACTTGATTCATTCAACACGTTCCGAAACACGTCCAAACTAACTTTATACGTCCTGTCCTATTTCCTGACAACAAAAGACACGTTTTCAATACCCCCACGTGACTTACCCGTTTTCAGTTTCTCTAGTTGTTCAACTGGTACATCCTGTAACAAACAAATAACAATACGTTTAACAAAAAACAATACTTCTAGTTAATTACAATAATTTCAAATTTATAATACCTTTATCAAATGTATTATGTGCTTTATGCATGGTTATTTTACAGTGGCTTTTACTGAGACTTGCATTTATTAAATTTTATGCGCAATATGTTTAAATATTACCGCCCAAGCTGGTGATGATTTAATGAATCATGTTGTATATCTGATTATAGGTAGGTATTTGTTTACAGGAGGTAAGCGTAATAACGTTAACTACAGTAGAATATTCATTTCATTTTCATCTCAGTCGAGAGACTCTATTTGCTTGATTGTGTTAAATTGGCGAGAGCGAATGAAATGAAAGGTAATTATTTTCAATTAGTACAGGTTTATTGATGCATGTGTTTTTAATTAAAATTTACTGAACATTATTTTCTACTACAATATTCCAAATTGATAAACATATCCGGTGGAATAGTAAGTTAGGATATGTGTAAAAAGTTAAAAAAACCTACTTTGCTTTTTCAACTGTCTTCAAGTTAAGGAGAAGGTTGTGCTTTTGCGTGTAATTTTTTTAAAGCTCAAGTTTTTCGTGAGCGACCTAATAAATTTGATGAAAATCTGGACTGTAGTTTTTGAATTATCTTTAAATTTCCGTGAAATATAAACTCTGTTGCTTGTTTTTGTAAAGAACATCAACCTGCTTGTTTATAAACGTGCGTACCTGAGTGCAAACATTATGTTTTGCCGCTTATCGTTTTTTTCTTTTACATCGACTTCAGTATGCAGTCAACCAGCAGCGAAAAAAGAATACGTGATATGTATAGGTGATGAGTCGATGATACATGAATGTAAATAAATAAATATAAATAATGCTATAAATAATATAAATAATGCACATAGCATCATTTAGCCCCAGGCTAAGCAGAGCTTGTGTTATAGGCACTAAATGACTGATATACTTAATAGATTAAATTAAGTATATATTTTTTTAACATATAAATCACCCAAAACCACGGAAGAAATATTTGTAATCGTACAAACATGTGTGGCGAGGCGGGATCGAACCCGCCACCTCTTGCGTCGCAGTCGCACCTTTACCTACCACCGTGTCGAATGTATCAGTCATCGGTCGCCGAATGTATATGTAAACAACAAACTGACGACTAGCACTGGACCGAGGCGGATGATACAGACATGGCAAAAATGTAGTGGCCTACGTTGTCTATATTGAAACCGATTGATGGTGATGATAATCATGATATACCAAACGAAACATCAGGAAGCTAACTACACTTCTATAAAAAGAAGTCGAATGGAAAATACTCTATTGTTCAGCTTTTGGGAGATGGAAGTTAAAACTTCCGTTGTTAACATTTCCATCATTGTCATGAATGAAAATGAGGAAATGCTTTTAAAAACCGCAAGAGTCAACATCGCTCGAAACACAGATAAAGCTTGGAAACAACTGAGGCTCATGTAGATGATACAACGTACGAGCTCATAGACTTGAAAATGCTACATATTGGTATTTTCTTTTTGATAGAGTAACACCAAAAATAGAAAACGTTTCCTGAAATAAACCTTAGCATTTAAATCAGTGGACTAATATAGGCTGATGATGATGATTGAAATCACTATCTTTCACACTGGATCAACTCAATAATCGAACATACCTATAATGTAGAGAGTAGCATAACACTAGATTTTATGCATTTGCTACCAGCAATAATTATAAAACATTTTAAATTTCTACCTAGCATTGAAATTACTCTATTCTTCACGCTGCGTTGTGTACAATCAACATAATATAGAAAGAATTTTAAGTAAATGCTTTCATAATTTTTTTAAAACATTTTCAATTATTAACACCTACAATTGAAATTACTATCCTTATAACTCTACTATCATTTTTAATACCATTATAAATGATAAGGGTATATTAATGTCTATATCATGAAGACCAGGCAAGCAATGTCCGAGAGCCTTAAATATTTGTTCGGTCTGAGAAAGCACTCGAGTATTCATAGCGTTGTTAAGTAAGATTAATTACTCAGAGGAGAAGGGAGAAAAACTGCTTTAAGAAAAAGTTTTTGCATCAGTTTAACTCGTTTGTAAATGGAATTCACGATAAACATAGCTACTCACCCTCAACTATAATAAGAATTTCCGCTTCTCATAAATATTTCATTATATCCAATCATTCCTCACTTTACATTAAAAAAGGTTTCCAATTTTACGCCGAGATCAGGCAAAGCAGAATTAGTAAATTAAATTGCCGGTCCAAAAATATTAGGAGTGGGTGTGAGAATATAACTCTAAATGAGAAATAGCTGGTTTACTTCGTTTTACTGCAAATTTTACTGAATTAAAATATGAAAGAAAAAATTTGAGGGATCAGAAAATCCACATTATTCGATTGGTATCTAATGTTTTTTTTTCTATTCTCACTTAGTGCCTCGGTAAGAAGTGATTTCAGTTAAAGATTTTAAACCGTCTGCAGTTAGCTCAATGGTTTCAATTGTATATACTAGTTATATATTTTTTCTATTCGCTGATTGTAATTTTCGTTGTTAATAAAGATTACATAGGTAATGGTTTAAAGTTTATTAATAAAGGAGATAACTTAGAATAAAACCTGCTGATTCTTTTTGTTCTGTGACCCTGATGGCATCTTGGTAATGGAATCTTAAATACCTACAGTGAAAATACTCAGCTGGAATATTAAGCGACCTTTTTCGGTGTTAACGCCTTTTGCTGGGTACAAAAATAACTCGATTAATTTGTTTTGAAGACTCATACATTTTCATAAGCTACTTTGGCTATATTGTCAAAATCCTTCAGTCATATAGCTCTCTTTGGGCTTTAGTTACCTAATGGAAAAGTGGTCCACAGTGGTGATTAGGGAAGAATGTAATTAACATAATTTGGCGTGTTGTAAAAAATTCAAAAGACTTAAAAAAAGAGAACACAGGACCAATGAGAAAGTCACTTTTTTATTGACGTACTTTTGGCTTCTGATGTCTTCAACTGATGTCAGCTTAACTGAGGGATCTATAATGTATAACGGGTTTTTTTATCGTATCGATACTACAGACTAGATTAATTTTTTCGCAACTTGGTTTGAACCAAAAGTACGAGTAAGTTGATGCATGTTTTACTTTTAAATTTAGTTTAACGAATTAATAATTTTCAATAACTAAAGTTTAACCCTCTTAAAGTATAAAATGTAAAATCCTCTAAAGTACAAGTTTGTTCTACCAAGAGTTGCGAAAACCACCGCGAACAGCGCAAACTCGCAAAGTAGGAAAAGTTCGCGCGCACCCTCAAGCAAAATCAAGTTTTAGTCTATTCAGGAACCGTTTCTTTTTGCCATGGCGCGTTTCATTCAGAGCCGTGTGACGTGCCAGTTTTAGGGACCATATTGAACGTATGGTTCTTAAAACGTTTGCAATAAAAATCTAGTATTAAAAATGACGTTTTTCTCAAAAGTTACGAAAAATATAAGGAATGTAACGTAAAGTAAGAAATGTTCTGACAACGCTGCATCGCTAATTCATCAAAAAATGGGTGGTAATTCGATGGGTACGCATAAATTAAATGAATGGTTTTGGGTTGAAGGACATTTAACAAGACAATAATCTCATAAAAAACGCTGTCAAGTCAGGTAGACCCTCCGTAATTACAGAATTCCGAGACTTTACGGTATGACCGCCGCCCACTTCGCTTGTTTGGAATTGGTTTTGGCCTCTCAAGGGTCCGAGCGTGCGTGAACTGGTAAATGGTAAACAATCCCTTGTTTCGAATTAGAACATGTTATGGATGCTAAGGTCAAGGGGTGAACTTGGACTTAATAGTTTCAGATATTAGGGTTCAAGTTTACTAAATAATACAGGAAAATATAGCGGGAATTTAACCAATCAAGCAACAGATGAGTTAATAGGGCCTGAAATTAATTCACATTTTCACAACTTAGTTACAAGGCTCATTCATTAGGTTTTTTAAGACGATTTAACAAAAGTTATAATCAATTCCTATGTTGGCCGGTGAAGTTTACTTCTTTTAGATTTTACAATGCGATGATAACAATGCGTTTAGGATGTTGTTGAAGCTCCCGCGGTTCTGCAGCGCCTCTGGCATGTTCGCCGAGGCGCGCACCGACGGCTTCCACGCCTGCATGCGGAAAAAAACCGCTTCACTGTTGCGCAGGTGGCGCGCGAGCTCCAACACCATCCTGAGCGCATTGTCCGATAAATGGGACAGTCCACTTATAAGGCACTGCATTCGAACAATGCTGCGATAGCAGATTCGAATGTGGTGATAAAAAAACTGTTTTTTCTTAATATTTTCTGCACACACTGTAATTTCTACTAACATAGCATAAGCTCTTACTAACTACAATATGGATCTATGGTCTGAAATAAAAACATTATTATTATTATTTACAGTCAGTCTGCTCTAAGGCCTGGAAAACTTATCCTATCCTACTTATTTTATAAAAGCAAAAATATTGAAAGTTTGTGCCGTGTTGTGAAGATATTTGGCATAAGAGAACGCTAAGACTACCTACTGAATGGTCCAGATTGTAATTTGTATGGTTAAAGATATTTGATTACTTCTAAAAGGATTAATAATGGTTGGTGAGAACAAAATAGATTTGACATTTGACATTGGCATTGGTGAGAAACAAAATAAGCTATGTTAATCACCATTTGAATAGTTTGGTACGAATAACAAAAATAATTTAGCATAAATACTGTAAGAGTACTAATTACCTTAAATACCTGTGAGCAGTACCATTCTAATAAGGCATGTAATAACTCGATGGATCTGTGATCAGATCAAACATGTGGATGGACCATAAAGGAAGGTTCAGAGATTGTGATCTATCTCATCTTAAAAACAAAGAGAATAAAAAAAATAAAAAGTTTATTCATCATCAACCTGTTTAAGTCCACTGCTAGCCATAGGCCTCCCCTAATGCCATGGCGCCCTGTCTTCAGCTTGCCACATCCAGCATCTGACTGAGGTTTTTCACAGATCGACATTCCAACTGGGCCCGAATTCCACTAAATAAATCGCTTCACCATTAAAATAGTATAACGTCAAAATGTCAGTGTTAATCTCTTTTTGGTATTCTACTACCACAAACTTTTTAAGGTTCATTCATAGCTGTGACGATTTAGTTTTTTTTTGGTTTTTTGTACTTTATAAAAGTACTACTACCAATTTGACATTCTAATTATGAAAGTCTCTTCAAACGCAAAAAATTGTAGCAAATGCACAAACGTCATTTTAATCATCTTGGTTGAATGGCACTATTGAGACCTTTGTTTTGAAATTAATTAAATTCGGCCCCTGACTGTCTGTAAGTGCCCACGTGCCCAAGTAAAAATTTGTCAAAGCAAATAGTGGTAAACATCGGAAGATAAAAAATCCCGAACTGTTTTCCTATTCTCAACATAGTGTATGACCTCTATACTTAAGTGCTTCTATTTCAGGAACTCCCCACTAAAGATAAGTGTTATCTTGTCGAGAGCTTGTTAAACTGCTCGTTAAACGCGCTTGTGGTATCTGTAAAAGGTTAATGGATACACAGACAAAGCTCTGTTACAATATCGTATTACACAGCTCCCAAAAAAACTTAACATTTGTATTTTTAGGAACCATTTAGGTAAAACAGTTGTTTGAAACCCAATGGTCAAAGTGTATGTAAAAACACCAGTTGTCCAAAAAACAAGTACTGACTGTAGTATAAAAAACCAAGACCGATCCAATGAGTTTTTATAGGATATGCGAAAATAGGATAAATAAAGTAATACGATTCGTATTATCGTATAACCCCACGGGGGTTATAGTAAAATCAGACATGCGTTTCATCACTGGCCCGCACGTTTTTTTTTTAATTACTGACTCGCAGGTATGCCAGACTCCATACAAATATATTCGAAGTCTTTTAAAAATAAATTCCAATAAAATGTAACATTTTATATTTTGTTTATGGATGTAGGTATTGTGCTGATGATTTCTGACAAAAATTATAAAGAAAAACTAATTTAATTCCTAGACCTTCATATATTTTATGTAGTAGGTATTGTATTGTACGCCCGCTAAGCTACGCTATAATGACATACTTTTTAAGTAAGAGAAGTGAAAATTAATTCTTGTTTAACTTTTATCGTTTGTTCTCAAACACGGAACCTTAGAAAGTCCAGAAAAATTTTACTTGAAGCAATGTTGTTACTCAAACAATTTGGTAATCGCTCAACACTTTATAATTTACTTATCAACCTGTGTTGGTAAATGTTTTAGCGCCGGTGAAAAACCATACAAAATAAATTTGAAGAACTAAAGGTACGTTTGTTCAAAATAAATAATATTTATCGTGGCACTAAACAATGAAAATTACAATTAAAGAATATAAACATATTATAACTAGTATTATACTTGAAGCAAATGAGTTAAATGCAGACTGTTGCAAACAATGTAGAGGTAGTTCAACTGGTCCATATCCAGTTGGAAGCGTCAGGACTAAACTAAATTCAATATTATATATAATAAGAATATTTACATTATACAGGGTTATAGGTGTTTAATGATTAACCTCGAAAAGGCGACTTGGGTAGATCAAGACTAATAACTTTTGTTCTACGATTTTTTCTAATTCAATGATTTTTTTCCTATACAAAAAAAAAATATTATTCGCAAATTTCCAGTTCTAATCTTCTTAGCTCTATCTAGGCGTCGCAGATTGAGACATGTCGGTTTGGTACATGACCTATATGTCGTATACATAATCTAGTAGGGAAAGAAAGGGGTTGCGGGATTGAAAGAATTGCCAAAACTAAAAAAAAAAAAAACTGGAGATGTATTACGTTTTGGCAAAAGTCATAGAACAAAAGTTGTTAGTCTTGATTCATCCAAGTCGCCTTTAAGGGTTAATCCTTAGATACCTATAACCCTGTATACTGATAGTGGATACTGTAGATAAATATTGTAGGGTAAGTAATTGCGCGCATGGCATAATGACATCACTGTCATAATCATAACTATCACCCACAAACCTCCTCCTCCACCTACCTCATCTCACCTGTAGCAACGATACTATATGTAAGATCTATTTCTTTTATAATCGTACCTTTTTCTTATATTGGGAATTGTCGAGCGCTTGGCCACTATCTCCCTTCAGTAAGTGAAGAAGAGCACGCTTTCCTAGAAGGAACTTATTATCTTTGGACTTGAATACTCCAAGAATCTTCTAGCGGGAAAACAGAGACAGAAAGGTCATAGCACTCCCTTGATGTACTTATTATAATGGCTTATTATAAGGTGCTTATTGAACCTAGGTAAGTGTAATTTATGCAGGCGAAGAATTCGACTCAAAAAGAGTCAGTACTTAAGTAGGTACAATATCACGATAATATTGTACGGTAAAGCTCTTGTCAATATAATATCACTTACCGACTTATTCTCCGATCCATCATTTCGATCTGAAACAAGAAAGAAACTCTCTGTAAACACTGATATTATAATATGAAAATATCGGTATTTTTCCTACACCGGCTTCAGTAAATTTGAAATGAAACCTGACGAATCTAAGCGTTTCATTTGTCGATTTATGTAACTTTTTGATTGGCAGTTAGGAGCTACAATAAATGGTTATTTTTCCAATTAACTCAGACAGTGGGCGTTGTGCCTGTGCGTGAATAAAGAATAATGGACACTCATTTTTTCCTCACTTCCTCCCACGCAAATCACGTCAAGCGTAGAACATGGCAGGTTTGAAAAGGAATAATAAAACCTACATTGTATCTACAGTATTAATCATTTGTTTGCTTTTTGCGTGGGTATTCTGCCTGTTAAGTCTACTGTAGATAGTAAATAAAGTCTTTATTGGATTCTTCTTCAAAGGAATTGATAAGTCTATAATCTCTTGTCATAGAATGTTCTCCTTATATTTAGTGATAATTTGGTTTGACAGCTTTTAATATTGGAATATGCTGCCATGCTAGGTTTTATGTGACATCAAGATGGGCAATAACCTGAAGACATTAAGTTTCCAAGAGTTTAATAGGTCGTTCGTCGTGAAAATGTTACACAAACATACCATTTTAGGCCTGATGTGATAGGCTTGATATGATAGCCTTGTCTTACGTTTGTTTTATTTTCTTGAATTTAATGAATTATACATATTCAACCATTTTCTTTTTGTACAAAAAGGTTTGGCTCCTTCGACTGGCAATGTAAAGTTACCAACTGTCCGGCTACAATTTGATTTATTTTGATAAATATTAGAGATTAGTCTAAAATAACCGTCAAAAATAATATCTCCAATATATAATATATAGATAGATAGTTAAAAAAATCTAAAATATTTTTTTTAACTATCTCTTATTATGGAATCTTTTGGGAGAAATCGTCTTACAAAGAACTGAAAAGAGAATAAACCCCCTAAACGTATGAGTCGAGTGACGAAACTTCTTGGTAGATAGGTGCTAAACAAACTCTTCAGAAAAAATAGTTTCTAACCTCCTTGATTTTAATGGGTTGTCTGACCATAAATAATCTAATGCGTAGTGTATAACAATGGCGCGAGAAAATTTACACAGTAGCAGTGAGGGCGCGGTCGAACGAACTTCACGCTCTACAGCCTTCATTAGAGCTTACAGTGTGTCTAAATTCAGGTAGAGCTTTACGAAATAAATTGACTCTAGTTGTTATAACCGAGCGAGTCATCACTACATACTACAAAACAAAGTCGCTTTTTCTGTCCCTTTGTCCCTTTGAATGCTTAAATTTTTAAAACTATGCAACGGATTTTGATGCGGTTTTTTTTAATAGATAGAGTGATTCAAGAGGAAGGTTTATACTTACAATAAAACCGTGCGAAGCCGAGGCGGGCCGCTAGTAAATAATAAAGTCAAGTACTTATTTTGTTTGATAATTATTAAGTACCTACTTGGGGTGATATAATAGACTTTAGAAAATAAATTAAAATTTCAAGGGATTAAATCGGTGAGAGCAAGGTAAAATAATATCCACGTCAAAATCCAATACCTAATCCTCTCACCTCAAAGTTACGTGGCCGTATTTCTCAAGGGAGGTGTGGAGTTGCGAAATATTAGCACAGGAAACTTATTTATTCTACACTAGAATAGCTTTGTTTTCATTTAAAAATTTAGAGTTATCTATAAAACTGTAGCTTGTTTGCAACGGGGCATTATTTACATTTAATGGTAATTTGTTTCAGTAAATCCAAAACACGTGGGACTCAAATAGTGTTCTCGCAGTTGGTGCCATTGCTAGCGTTGTCGTTTCTTCCATTTATAAACATTTATCAGGAACAATTTATCCACCACAGGTTTCTGATTCTAATAAACACGTACCTATGCTTAAAAATACTTACTTACTTATTTAAATACTTACTTACACGATGGGGTATGTGGTTATAATTATCAGTAAATTGCTTGACAAAGGATTAGGTACCGTCCTACTTGTCATGTTGTACAATAAGTCATTATAAATACTTGACGTAAGAATGGAAGCTTTTACGTTTAAAAATAGAAAAGTATATGAGGCAATAATCGTCTCAAGATGAAGTTTTCTACATTCCCTTGCTGGGTGGAAATGTAAGTTTCTAAGAACCGAAGAGTAGGTAATACCGTAATACCCCATTCATTCTTATATTAAAAACTGTTGTAGCGAAAAACCGTATTAAAATATTTTAATATGTTTTGGGTAAGTTGGTGCTTTTCATGTGGTCCTATATAAATTTGACGAAGATTTGACCAGTACTTTATATGAGTTATTCTTATAAATGCGTATGACTTCGACTATGTACCGAGTATCTCATTTTTTCTTTAAATAATTTGAAGTTTTTTTATAGTTTTTTTTAAACACGGCAAATTATTTACATCATCATCATCATCATAAGCCTATATTAGTCCACTGCTGGACATAGGCCTCCCCTTATGAGTGCCATAGTGCCCTGTCTTAGCTTGATACGTCAAGCATATTATTTGCATATCACTTTAATCATAATCTTGAAATATAATTTATCTTCCAGAAAGAGTCATACCCTTAGGTCATTCACCATCATCTCTCATAAGGCGCTTCTAGTGTAGCTGCCACCCTGACGCTGGTAAACGCCCGACTCATGTTGGACATACTATTTTTGATCAATTGTACACATTATTGTACTGTATATATCTAAAAATATATATCTAAAATCGGACTTGTCTACATCCTCGAGGCAACTTTTTTGCCTTGAAAGAGACTATTAAGTAGGCGGTCAGATCCATTATAATATTTCCTTCAGCGTGTTTAATCTAATTTAGGTGTAAATAATATTGGACGCCTTCTAACAATTCTAAAAAATTGAAAAAGTGTAAGTACAACAAATCCTATTTGTAACTTGTCAATTGACTACTGATTAATCCAATATTGAAATAAAATTTTTATTACTTAAACGCGTAACTTCGCTACTATTACTTTTATAGCTTGAATGAGTAAAATTAGTACTTTGTTCTTCACTTATTGCAGGATTTTGTATTTTGATACTAGGCACCTAGTAAAGCCTAGTCAGCCTAGTATGTTTATGAAACAAGAGGTAAAATTGTATCCATAACGGGACGCCAGTTTCTCATTAGCATAATAATATCTTCTATCTTTAGCCTGAAGAGTAAGGCGACCTTTAGAATATTCTTTCTCATCAAAGCGATCGACTGGAAGTTATTTCTCACTTGACTAGTTTTATCATTATGCTTTGCTTAACCTTGACTGTTTTTATTAAGCGGTTTTCTATTTTCTACTATACAAAATCAAATGCATTTTATTTTATTTTCTTGTACAAAAACACGTCTTAGTTTTATTATTATTATTTAACTTGCAGTAATCGCGTTTATTGTATTTTTCTAAATCTTTTCTGTTTAATGTTATCTAATTAAATACCTACAGTTTAAAAAAACTTACAAAAATGTATAATATTATATTCTTTTTCAAATTCGGTTAAAGAGGTAGTCTATTCTGTTAGTGACCCAGTTAAACCAAAGCAATTAATCTTACTGGGTCACTGTCGAGAAAATCTGACCTAACCGTGCGATCCTTTAGCTTTTCAACGGCGATAATAAAAAACGCACAGAATACGTTACATTTCCTATCATACTTGTAAAAACAGAGAAGATAAATAAAAAATGCATGGTCAATTCACACAACAGCATCTAGCCTCAAGCTAAGCAGAATTGTACCACTAGGCACCCACACTTTTTATCAGTACAAGGTGACCAGCCGTCACTATTTGAAAGATATAAAATATTAAAGTTAAGTACATTTAGAAAGAAAAGAGAGTTTTGTATCTCTCGGTGCGGTATATTCATTGAAGCCTGTGGCATGATCATTCAATTCAGTCAAAGTAATAAAAGGCAGAGGCGGCGGCGCGGTGGAGACCCGCACTCATTTACGTCCATTTGACAGCAGACAGTTGGCTCGTTTATATTCCCACATACACGGAGTAAAGTCTACTGTATGCTAGTTTTGGGAGTTTATTTATTTAGCTTCGACTCCCGGCTGCGCACGCAAGATCTTGCAATCAAAACTATACCTATCTGCGTCCACAACATTTTTAATTTATACTAGGTAATCTGTAATTATAATTGAGCTTTATAGTCGCTCAAACATGTTTACAATTGAGGTAAACTGATTCGATACAGTAACACTAATATATTTTAGCCATAGATACGTTCAGATTTTTCTACGTCTGTGTCTGCAAATAAAATGCTATTTTGAAACTTTTCGGTAAAAGAAGAAAACTAAGACCCTCGTAAATTCGTAATAGGCAAGACGTAAAGTTAGCTTAACTTGTTGGTAGTCGGAAGCATCTAGAATTTTAATGGAAGATCTTTTCCCAGGTTTATTGCAGCAAATTTATAATCTAAGCCCTAAGGTCTACGGCATTTCTAGCTTCTGTTAGTATATTGTGCAGTTTTATTGGACATTTCTTTTATGTGAATAGTATTTATTTCCTTTATTAAATTATTCAAAATTTAATATAGCACATTTCGTATACTTACATGTCCTTAATCTATACGTTCATAAAATAATTGGGTTCCGGAACCCAAGGGAGAAAACGGGACACTATCTATAAGCCTCCGCTGTCTTTCCGTATTTCACTAACAGAAAAGAGTTGAATTTTCAACACAATGTGAACTTATCTATAAGAACCATCAAAAAATCCACACATGTTGCGAAATAGTAGTGTACGTCGGTATGGTCTGGATTGTTTTGCGAAATTGTAACTATTCTGATCGCCCGCAGACGAATTGGTTCTTTAAATAATCGAGTCTATATTGCTATTAAATTGGATCCTTCAAAATTATTAGAATTTCATCACTTAGCAAGCAATTTGGAAGCTTCGACGAAACGTGACTGGTATATACTAAAAGATCGATGCTTTGTTTGTCGGTGACTTTAATATGGATGGAATACTGTAGCAGCTAGCCAGCTTATCTGAGTCGTTGCTCTGAATGCCTAAATAATGATTATTTTATTATATCAGATACCAGAACATCGTATAATTTCCGTTGAAAACAACATGAGAAATCAAAAAAAAAAAGTAGATACCTACTAAACTAACGTAGATTGTCTAGAGGTTTAAACAAATACTTCCAATACATACTTTCTGCTTTTAAGCCAGAAAATCAGACTCATATTAGTAATGCTAAAGTTTTGGATACTTGTTACCTCTAAATGCCAAAGCTACTGAACTGATCGGGCTGAAATTTAATAGACTTTGTTCTAAGGCTGTTATAAGGTATAGGCTACTTTTCATCAATTTTCACGCGAGTGACGCGAGATGCAAATTGTAAATTATTTTCAGGGAACGAAAGTGCGATTGCTTATCGCCTACTAGTCTACTAGCGACCCGCCTCGGCTTCGCACGGTTTTATTATACGTATAAACTTTCCTCTTGAATCACTCTATCTATTAAAAAAACCGTATGAAAAACCGTTGCACAGTTTTGAAAACGAAACGTGACTGGTGTAAGATTTAAGCAAGGGAGATAGGGACAGAAAAAGCGACTTTGTTTTATACTATGTAGTGATAATACACGCTGAAACGCTCTTTGAAGCAAGTAACACTATTCATTTCCTGGCTTAAAAGGGAAATTAACTTCCTGTTCTAGATGCAATCTGATTTCCGATTGCTGCAGTGCACGTTTACCAAATAATAGGTACAATATTATGGGAGATTTTGATTTAAGTAAATTGTCTTGACTTTGGACTAAACTTATGCATACAAGATATATTTGTTTATATAATGTTGTTAATATTTTTAGTTTATGTTATGTAGGTATTATAATATGTAATGGTATATACATAGATATATAATGTTTGTATGTAATGTTTGTAAGTACCTATTTGTTTTCTTCTTTGAAAAGATAAAGTACCTACAGTTACCACCGTCAAAATTGTTCTCTCATGTCCAGTACATCCCAAAGTTGCCTGAAAGCGATAAGGCCGCCCTTTACACGTACACTGTATTGTATTCTATTTTATCTTTCTTTGCGAAGTTATAATATCAAAGAATTTCTATTCTATTCTATAAACTGAAACGTCACACAAACCCACAACTTTTTTGCGTACTCTAAATATTAGGTGATTTCGTCGTTTTTTAGAGAATAAGGTATGAAATAAGACTGATTCTCATCACTTACCAAATTTAAATTATTGATCAACAACTGAGGTTTCAATTCAATTTCAATCTATTTCAATTCGAATCCTAAATGAAGTAATTTGTAAACAGAAATCTCCAATATAATTCTCGTGTCAATAAACTAACTAAATAGATTTCTAACGCTGATAACGATGGAAATTTATTAAATTATCAGCATAGTTAGAGTAGCCATTTTTAAAATTGTATTTAGAATTTAAGAAAATAAATTAATCTTTTATCTTATCTTAAGCACCAATAAACCTGTTGAAGTGTATGTTTTATGTATGCTTAAATGTTTAAAACTACGCAACGGCCTTTGATGCGGTTTTTTTTAATAGAAGAGTGATTCAAGAGGAGGTATATACGTCTAATAAAACCGTGCGAAGCCGGGGCGAGTCGCTAGTAATTTATAAAAATAGTAGAATCTAAACTAAATAAATTATGAAGTTAGTTATGGTGATACGTGGCAAAAAACATTCACTAATACTTAATTTTTTTTTATACTAGATGAATACTTTCCTCTAGTATACAAATCTATGGTTAAAGGATATAAAATACCATATTGCAGTTCTATTATTCTGTATTTATGCCAGTTATAGGTACCACTATTTTTCGCAAATCATACTTTTTTTGAGTTAAAACCATGTCAAACATTAGAGTGCATCTATCAAGATCTTGTAAAGATTGATTTTTCAGTGCTAAGGGGGATTTGATGCTTTTTAAATAAGTGAAATGTGACGATATTTTATATCCATAAATTTATGACCTGTAAATGTAATTTACCAATAAAATGTTTATCTGTTTATCCGTTTATCTGATACACTCTAGATTTATGCAAAGTTCACTGATATACATAAACAAAAACTTATATTTTCCAAGCACTGTAGATTTCGGCTACGACGTAGCAACTGCTACGACGTAGCATCTGCTACGAAGCTGCTGTGTTCTTCGGCGCAAACAACACCTAAAGTGGCGCCCCCACTTATTTTATCATATAATACCGTTAAATAAAGGAATTTCCAAAATTCACACGTACAGTTTGTTAAACATATCATAAGTTTTTTTTAATGCATCTGTAGTAGTTTCATTTTGTCTATTTTAGGAAGAGATACGAAAACAGAGTTTGGTGGCCACCAAAGGCAACTTCGTATCTCTTCCTAAACTAGACAAAATGAAACTAATAAAAAAAAGCTTATGATAGGTTTAACAAACGTTACGAGTGAATTTTGGAAATTCCTTTATTTAACGGTATTATATGATAAAAAAGTGGGGGCGCCGCTTTAGGTGGTGTTTGCGCCTTAAGCCGAAAACACGGCTTATGGACACAGTAGGTATTTAGTTGGGTTATGCATTCTCACTCATATATTTACAAAACGGACACAGAATAACTACCTACCAACCTTGAAAGCTAATATTTGCCTCAACACCAGACGAATCGTATAAACCACTGGCTTATTTTACCCCCCGTGTTTTTGATAAATCACACAAGTACGTGACCACGATAGTAAAGCAATATGTCGCACGAAATGAAACTTTTCCGTCAGTTATCCTGTTGTTGGAAATTGAACATTCCAGAAAGTTTTAGAAAAATCGTAACCCAGCATTATTGGAGTCATATAAAAGTGCAACTCTATAGGCTTTCAATTATTTAAAATTATAATATGCCTGTAAAACGGAACGTATTTGTTTTATCCTTAATTGTATAGACGTATGGATGGATGTTTGTTCCTCTTGCACAAAAAACTACAGAACGGATCGGGATGAAATTTAGAATAGACGTTGTTCTAGCTATGGAATTTCACACCGCGGTGCGAAAGAACCCATTCAAAAGGAATACTTGGGCGATTTGCACCGCGGTTCGAATCGCTCGCGGTGCGAAACGACTAAAGACCCGAATAAAAAAATAAAACTTTTCATTCCATAAATCAGTTCCCGTGGGAAAGGAATAGCATTAAAATGTTTTCATAGAAACAACGCGTGCGAAACCGCAGGCATATACTAGTACACGATAAAACGTTGCCTCGCTTATTGGTAACCAGTGAATAACCTCTAGTATGAATGTTGTATGAGCTCTCTCTTTCGCACACATACACATATATTCACGGCTGATGCGAACCAGGGATTCTACCTTAATCGCTATACTTACTCTATTGCCTGCGTTGGAAGTCGTTATTATAAGCGTAAACTAAGAAATTAAGGCCCTGTCTGTCGACAATCGGTCATTTTTAAGTAGAAATAGGTAATGTTTCTGAGCAAGCTACATTTCAAATTTATAAATATATATTACTTCACGTTCGTACATAGATTAACAGCTAAGGTGAAAACATGACAGCGGAAACTTTTCTCAATTAATAAATGTTTTCAAAATGGCACGTTTCAGAATTTAATATAAAAATATTTTGATAGCTACGATAAACATCAACTGGGGAGTTATTGTTAAAGTTAGGTAACATTTTTATCTAGAATCCGGTTAGCTTAGTCTTTTGATGAAGATTCTCAATAAATTTAAATATTAATTTATTCGATTAACAGCAGGCGCTGAGCCCGCCGCCCATACATCAGTACCGCCGTGACCTCTGTCAAGGCCGGACGTGTGCTTGATGTCGTCTCAGATATCAATGACAAACCATACGTAATATTTATCGTGAATATTCGGTTAGAGCCTGTCCAGATGGGGCGTTTTACGTGCGCTCCTATGCGCGGTGCGTTAGGGAGGGACTCGGAGACAGTTATAAACATGGAACCAAATAAAATAGTTCTGGAAAAGTCGGAAGCAAAAAGCACTACAAAGATTTAACATACATCCAATTCTACTAATTCTTCCGTTATTAGTTAATTGTAACGTTTCATGGTTCTATTGGATTATCTCTGATTGATTCAATTTTCCCATACTGCTACTTTTTTTTTAATTTCGTCTATGAAAAGTACGGTAATTTGTTTTTTTTTTGACTGGACGAGGAGTCGCGCACCGGCATCTGGACGGGATATAGGTATAGTGCTCTAGTATCTGGAGAAAGCGCGAATGTTTAAACGCGAGAGCACTCGCGAGTAAAACGCTCCATCTGGACAGGCTCTTAGCTAGTGTTCCCTGACAGATTGACTATGTTTCATTTCGATTGACAACTAGGATTTAGGCAAATCGAATTTTTGAATATAGAATACCACTACGCTACACAAATTATCAAAACTAAATTTCATTTAGCATCCAGAGATATGATATCGTTTTGCATAGAGTGGAACTGGAACGTAATAGAGATGGCACAAAAATTATTATGATGGTAAATTATAAATTAGGATTTGCGCCCGGGCATTCCAGGTTCTCCATTTCCCGGGATTTCCCGAAATTTCTGGATGATTTCAAAACCTGGTTATTGTACATTATTTCTCGGGAAATTTCGGGTCTTTTATAACAAAACTTTATCTATTCCATCATCTTGTAGCATTTCGGATATATTCATACCTTAGCGGTATAAGGTATGTTAGTTAGCATTTTTATTTTGCAGCAGACAGTTAGCTTTGATCGAATTTGAATTTTGAGTATTTTTTACTCATTATTAAAAATAGAGAATTATAAATTATACCTCATATTCGTAATATTTCGCAATATGTTTTATTTTACCTAAATTTACCTAAAAAGCAAATTAGATTTTCTGTAGACTGTTTGCAATCGTCTGCAGTTAGCTCAATGGTTTCAATTGTATACATGTACTAGTTGTATACTAGTTGTATTTTTTTCTATTCCTTGATTGTAATTTTCGTTGTTAATAAAGTTGTTTATTTCCTTATTTTATATCTTTATCTACCTCTATATCATTATATATTTATCTACCTATATCTTTATCTACCTCTTTATCTGCAGGCAGACTCATTCTGTAAAATCTCGAATTTGAACTCGAATCCACTCTAGTGACCGAGCTACGTCATTCTTTAGCATAGGCTCTATGCTAAAGAATGACGGGCATAGGGGAACGTAGGCTAATAAAAGCTGTCGGGCAATGAGTGATAAGGTAAAATTGAATTGATGGTAGCCTAGCTAATATTTTGAAAAAGATAAATTATGTGCAATTTTTTTTATATACTGAAACATGTAGAGATGTGGTACCGATGATGAAAAAGTGTACTGGCAGTGATAGTCCAGATTCGAGAGATATTTTGTACATTTTGTTTGGATCCATAAAATCTTTTGTTTTCCATCAATATTTTTATATTTATTTTCTCCGTTTTGTTTGCCAAATTAATTGATAAATTTTGATTGTAAAAATGTTATGATTTGAAAAACTCTAACAGTAACACAAATGTTACTGATAGAGTTTTGCAATTTTTTGATCTAAAATTAATTATATTTGCTCTAGCATTAAATGGGCACTCATTCATTGCAATTGACAGGCAAAAGGAGCGACTGACTGGTTAAACTGTAAATTGTACCTTATTAAGGTACAATTTACAGTTTTAACCAGTCAGTCATATCTATAGTTAAGTACCATTAAATAAAAGAAAAGATTTTTTTTATTCTTCATATTTCGAGACTTTTGTATGCCAGTCCCGTATTTTAACTATAGGTATACTATACAAATATAGGAAATTGAAAATAATAATAGGAAGAATTTTGACAAGTTTGTCAAATTTTTATTAAAACATTCCTGGGGTAGGCTCCTGTTGCCCTGTTCTCCCCTAATTGTCAAAATCTCAGCATTTTAAACTGACAGCGGATTTCTAAGGGTCATACCACACGGGAAGTTCTCCCGCTGCGGGAATACGCTTCTGGACCGCACTAATCACATTTTAATATGAAATATGAAAGATATGATTTTCCTTCGCGGTTCACAGCTAGGCGGGAGCAATACGACCGCCACATGTAGCTTCCAACCACCGCTGATAACCGGTTTTACTACATGGACGCTTTCGCGCTATACGTCATTCTGCGCGGATTTATCATCCCCGCGTATCCCTTGTAGTTTGATGGTCTACGGCAGCTTTGCCGAGCGGATACCCGCGACGGGAGAACCGCCCGTGTAGTGTGACCCTAAGTGGTATTCGAAATGAATTTATAAAATGCATAGGCTGATATAATAATATGAAACACTGCTGATAGATGCTGAATGCTAGGCTAGCTGAAGACAGGGCGCTATGGCGCTCATTAGGAAGCCTATGTCCAGCTGTGGACTAATACATCATCATCAGCCTATATTAGTCCACTGCTGGACATAGGCCTCCCCTAATGAGCGCCATAGCGCCCTGTCTTCAGCTTGACGCATCCAGCATCTGCCAGCAGTCTTTCGCAGATCGTCATCCCATTTTGCCGGAGGGCGTACTACACTACGTTTGCTACGTCACGGTCTCCACTCAAGAACACGTTTACCCCAACGGTTGTCGTTTCTTCGCGAATATATTATATTTTATAATGATAATGATGAAATATAGTATAGGTACCTAGGCATAACCATACATATTATCAATTTACTTATGCATTACCTAGGAACTTGGGGAGGTCGTTACATCAGGTACAAAACAGGGTAAAGTTACCCATAGTAAAGCATTATTACCTACCTACGCAGGTACCAGCAACACGATGTTATAAAAACTAATATACTAATTAACGGTAGGCATGCGCCATCTATGAGGTAGCCCTTGTCAACTCTCCTGGTTTTTCTGCCGCATTTTTAGCTACTTAGCCCGCCTTAAACAATAAGTCCATTTCATTATGTACATAAGTACCTAGATTTTATTATTATACTTTGCAACCCGCCGCTTTGCTCGGGTATTATACATATAATAAACCTTCCTCATGAATCACTCTAATCTAATAATAACTTTAATCGAAAGATTAAAAAAAACGCTTCAAAATCAGTTGCGTAGTTTTAAAGATCCAAACAGGGACAGATAGACAGACAGAAAGCGGGAGGCAACTTTGTTTTATACAATGTAGTGATTAGCTTTACCATACATCTGACCTGACAAGGTTTCTAAAACAAACCTAACGCGTATCCACGTCTTTCATTCACTGAAATTCACAGAATCGTAGATAGATACTTCGTACGTGACTGCGAATGGAAAGCAATATGTGTCCTGAAATGAAACTTTCCCGGCTTTCCGCTCCGCAAGTTAGTATTGGCTTCATCAACCTATCGGAAATAGAAAGTTCCAGAAAGCTGTAGTTTTCTGAGCTTATCAATAGTGACACATCCACCAGTCAAATAGTTACTTATTATAGAGGTGAATAAGGGTCGACTGAAATCTGTGTACTCCTGTAGAACTCCTCAAATCCTTTAGAGTATGTTCTGTGATAAATGGATTATTGTATGACGTCATGTTTTCGAACCAGTGTTTGTGGCATAGTAGGAGCTTAGCTGCCTATACATATAACAGACTTTTCAGACTATTTTAGGCAACAAAGGCTCCATAATTAGTTTGAACTAGAATTAGATAAGGTGCTATTTTTAAAATGTCAGACAAAAATAATTATGCGGTGAAATGATTCTAATTGCAATAGATTTTATATCAGTAAATCAATAACTTTATTTCTTTAAGCTTACAAAAGAAGCATAGGTATAAACAAGTCAAATTTTATAATATAAATAATTACAAAAATATATCCTACTAATATTATAAACGCGAAAGTTCGTAAGTATGGATGGATGGATCGATGTTTGTTACTCTTTCACGCAAAAACTACTGAACGGATATGGATGAAATTTGGCACAGAGTTAGATTAATTCATATAAATAAATTTATTGGAATAACACACATAGGCTATATTTTTCCCAGAATTCCCACGGGAATTACTCAGGTGAAACCACGAGGCACTGCCAGTAAGAAATAAATTGTCCATTGATTTTCTCTTCTCTTCAATCTTTTTTAAACTAATAGAAGAAGAATTATCATTATTATTATAATAAACGTTATACAGAGAACTATAATAGATTGTAAATATTTTGTTCGTTCATGGTATAGACTGTTTATTCCTTAGTTTGCCTTGATTGCTCCAAAGATATGCTCCTGAATACTGATGGAAAATTAACGCGTAAAAGACGATCAACTATTGTGATGAGTTTTCTAGCCTCAGCCGAGGTAAAATTAAGGTTGTAGGCGGGACAGAGCTGCAAATAGAGTATCTACTATACACAAACTGTGTGGTAAATGAGAATTTCAGGAATTCCATTAAACTTTATGGTAGGTTTACTACACTGTAATACAAATAAACTTTAAACTTTTGGTCGGTTACGTAGCGGTACCTACCCATCCCAAGCTTAGGTATGTTATAGCTATAAGTTAGTTACACATAACACAAACATAAGCTACTTACTTAAATAAAACAAGGCTTTTTCCGGTGGTAAAGGGGTGCTGCTAAATATAAAATAAAGTTGAGTTAGTTGCACCATTTATCACCAAAGAATCTATGTTATAGGTATGTTAGATTGGTCACCCCCGAATAGCAGGAAAAAACTACAGACGAAACAGTGGGTACAGTTAGTGGAAGGAAATCCCTTCAGCCACTTTGGTAACTAACTGATTTGTAACCAGTTACGTAAATAGGTACAATAACGGTATTTAACCACCACTGTTTATAAAACGCCAACCAACTCTTCATCCAAATAAACATTAGGTACCTAAAATATTAAGCCAGATACTCATGGGCAACCTGTAACCGTTTCATTTTACTGATAATCTAAAATCCATTATCTTCGCTGGCACTTCGTGTTTCGCCTACACTCAGCAAGTCGATATATCAGCCAGCGAGAATAAAGAGAATACACATGAGCACATTAGAAACTCTTTGTGGGTACAGTTACAGCACGCGCGTGTGTACCCGGCTTTACAGTTTTGTTTTGGAACACTAGATGCGTAATAGAATTGGTATACTGGAAAATTCGCAGCAATTTCATCCGCTCTAGTCTTCCACTTGACCTATTGGCTAGAGCGATTGCACGGACAATAAGTGTACTTCAATAGCAGCTGTATGTACCAGCTTACATCAAGAGTTATTTGACGAGCATAACTCGTTTAAAAATTACTAAGGGCGATCCGCAGCCCGCGCCCTTCGTCCGCGAACGAGATTTTTTTTTTTTCATACAAGTTTCAGTAATTTATTGCACAAATGCACACCCATTATTGTGTAAAATCAAAAATAAGTATTTCATTATTCACGCCATAGTTTATTTATCATATTCACCCATGTGTGAATCGACGCAAAAAAATAATAATTTTCCATACAAACATTACTACCCTCTATTTAACCCCTTCAGAGGTTGATTTTCCAAAATTTTATTGTCCTATATGTTATTCTACGTCCTAATCTATTTAGTTACATAACAAATTTCATGTGCGTTTTTGTTTTTGAATATCGAATTCACTACACACAACTAGTAGTAGTGTTTTTTATTGAATCTTGGACTAACTGTAACTTGAACTTAAATTAGAGAGGGTTTCGCCACAATAACACGATAAAAACGATTTGTTAGCCGTTGGTTGGATAGAAATTTCATCCTTTTTTCCAATTAGTTGATTGTCGAAAATCCATTAGGCGCAGTGCGTCCGTTCAATTACTTTACTTATTATTTTTAGTATTGTCTAGTTTTGGCGGCATGTACCTTCTACTCTTTACTCGTAAGTATCTGGCGCAACCCATCGGCATTGTTATACAGCGGAGCAACGCCTCCATCATTATGGGAATTAAAGTATAATTTTCTATTATTTGATTGTAATTATCTCTATTACTAAAGTATTCTATCTATTAACTTCCTATAAACCTTATCCGTATATTCTCTAGAACCTTCTATTCATTTTACCGGGGCTAATGCCTTTTATCTTGTCATGGAGCAATAGATTAGATTACACGGTGCATCGCGTTGACAGCCTTTATAGGGGCGGACTAATGGACGGACATGCGCTTCTACATCATAAGCGCTTCTATTAAAGAAAATAACTGTTATTACTATGAATATCCACGGGTATTTATCTCGTTTATTTACCAATTTTTCAGCATGTTTTAACAGGTTTGCACACTGACTTGGCGTGACCAAGTCAGTGTGCAAACCTACCAATGGATGACTTTTTAACTCTGCTATTGTTTAGTTTTTGTATCTACTGGATATTATGTGTTAATGCTGTGCTCATTTTTGCACTGAACTAAGTATAAGGGCTACTCTAGTCGCCGTTACTTTCACAGCTTATTTTTCGGTCAATTGCAGTAGCCTGGACGTTTAAGTGGTTAAAAGTTTGAAGTTGGTTTATAGAAAAATAACAAATTATTGAAAATAAATTCACTGGACCATGGTCGTTCGCAAAACTTTAGTAGAAGTTGTTTCCGATTACGTGTGGTTTGACAGTTATCTGAATTATCAACACACAGCATCACAATTCGCAGCATGGCTGACATTTCCATTAAGGCCCTAAAAGTCGGCCTCGAAACGATGACTCAATAAACCATTCAGTTCCATAAACGATTGATGGCTATTTTTGATGGATGTTAAAACCATTGAACAAACAAATTATTGGGTGATGGATATTTATCATGCAACTGTAAAGAAATATTGATAACCTACACAAATTGAGGTACATTTCCGTTTTTAGAAACTTTAGGTAACTCCGGTCATCCAGATATTATAATTGTTATTGAGAATGGAATAATATTCGAGAGTAAATACCCGCCATTTAGCCGTAGGTACTTTTCAAACAAGTTTAGTTCTGTGTACTTCTGCCACGTGATACGTAGGCGGTAGCCTTAACAAAGTAAAGTCAATAAAACTTGGTCATAAAATGTATTAGCTAAGCAAAGATCAAGTAATAAGTTTGCGGTCACTTAGCCCGGGGTTGTTTGCATTGTTCGAACAGATTAGTAGATGTTTACTTTACTTACATGGCTGTGTGCTCTATGAACTTATGAATAAGAGTCATAATAGTGCCATAGAAGGTATTCCTCGCTTCAGGTTTATTGTTTATTTTCGGCCTTGCCAACCCGTGTAAAATAGGTACTCATTAACATATTAAAGAGAATAAATTGGAAGAATACCAAGGTTCGTTAAGGGATGAACGAAACTAGGCAATAAATGCGATAATAATGAACTGTTTTTTTATTTTATTTCGTCTTAATAATTTAACTTACGAGCGTTATCGTTATGTTATCATGAAGTATGCAATTTTCAAGATATTTGTTTATTATAATTTATCAAAAGTTATAAATAATGCTGGAAAATAAACACTATGACAGGATAAAATTCATTATGTACATTTTTTATTATACATTCGAAACTTCCAGATCGCCGCAATAACTGTTTGAGGATCGTACAAACATTTCTCCCAAGGCGGGAATAGAACCCGCAACTCCTTGCGTCGTAAGTGGACCTTTGCTCACCACGCCATATTGGTCAGTAGTCAATAATACACAGAAGGAATCTGGTGTCTTTCCTCTGGCAGGTTCTTTTAGTCAGGTTTTACCACATCCAGAGAGTTACCGGGGTCGATCCTTACGCCACGATCACCTCAGGCTGAAAGGCCTTTGTTAATTCTAAATTAGTTAACGAGGCTTGTTTGGCGTGAAATAACCAATCTATCGCCTGTGGGCACGAGTTAGTCACGTGGACGTGTTTATTAGCGGTGAGGTGGGAGCCAGGGATGGATTCGATGCACATCACATTTCAAAGACTAAAACATCTATGCTATTGAAAGGTTAAAAAACCATTTGTTTTAGTTCTCTTAGTAGCCGCATGAATTGGACATCGAAAACACGTTTTTCTTCCGTCCTTAAGATTTTGTGATCTTCTGTAGTCCTACAATTAGATTAAACTAGTTTTTAGTTTAGTTGTAGCGCCCCAAAGGGGTTCATATTTGGTCTTATACTTTTTATATACGATTCTAGGATTATTAAATATATTTATGTACGGGTATTGATCGCGTTTATTTAGGTACCTATTAATCCCGACGTTTCTAGCCATTACTAAAATAAAGAATATTGGTACGAAAAAGTCAAGAAAGCTGCCACGGCCGCGCGCACTTCAAAATGACTTGAATGGTAGATTAAGATTTAGTCACATGGACATGGACAAGTATTAATCCTGCAGGTAGGCTGCTTAATCCAGCCCTGTTTACTGCACTATTGTTCCGCGTAAATAAGCTAGGCAATTATGTAATTACCTTAGTACTTCTGAATTGTAACTCATTGAACGTGATGCATGTCATGTGAAGCAGGTATTGTTTATTTTATATTTTTACGTAGATAACGTATTTTTTAAACTAAATAAGGTTGTTTATACTGATTGGATAGATTTGTTTGTATATACTAAGCTTGAAAGTGTTGAAAACTTAATACATTGAATGTAAAATAAACAAGAGAGCTTTTAAAATTTCTAAGTTTTGAAAATCTGCTTTTATCCTGTTTACAGAAAGGTACTAAGTAGTTTAAATCAAACGAAACGAAAACCGTTTAAACTTTAATGCAATGTCCCTTCTGTTCTGAGAATTAATTTGTATTTAATTATCCACTCGTAGTTAATAGAATTACATGTTGAGTGTTTCAGAGAATGCAAACGAGTGCTAAACTAGTTTTCACACAACATTTCACTTTTAAACTTTAAGTTAAATGTATAACTGGGCCCCGCGACTTCTCCTGCGTAGAAATTCATGAAAAGTATCCTTTGTTACATTCCAGGCCTAGAAATTCAAAAATTCAAAATTCAAAGTGCTTTATTTCCTTAAGACCTTACAGGACACTTGGACACGTCATAAAATACATGTTAAAAAATAATTGAAATTATGAAATGAAATAAAGTGCTCACTTTGATTATTGTTCACTTCGGTCTATTTAGGTAAAGTAAAGAAGCGAACAAGAAACCTTTACCTTTTTAGGTTGTTAGTTTTAGAGTTGGAGCAAAACTCGTCCCAAGCTTTTTTATCATCTAAATAATCAGATATTTTATAGTAAGCCTTTTTACAAAGAATAGTTTTGATAATTTGTTTGAATTTATTTACCGATAATTTTTGCAACTCACTTGGAGTTTTGTTGTAGAAGCGTATACATTGCCCTTTGAAAGATACATTAACTTTGTTTAATCTAGTAGTGGGCAAAGCGAGTTTATTCTTATTTCTAGTATTTACATTATGTATGTCGCTATTTTTAGTGAACCTATTTATATTTTTATGAGTGTACAACAAGTTTTCATAAATATATTGACATGGTACTGTCATTATGTTTATTTCTTTGAATTTATTGCGGAGGGATTCTCTGGGACCCATATTATAGATTGCACGAACAGCCCTCTTCTGCAGCACAAATACGGTGTTAATGTCTGCAGCGTTCCCCCACAGTAGTATACCATAAGACATAATACTATGGAAGTAGCTGAAATAAACAAGTCTAGAAGTATCCACGTCTGTAAATTGACGGATTTTTTTGACTGCATATGCTGCAGAACTGAGTCTCTTCGATAGCTTGTCTATGTGTGGGCCCCATTGAAGCTTTCTATCTAGAGTGATTCCTAAGAATACGGTACTTTCTACAATGTCTAACGTTTCTCCTTTCACGTTTACATCAGCCTTAACTTGTTTCACATTAGGTAGAATAAATCTAATACATTTCGTTTTGGTTTCGTTAAGCAAAAGATTATTGACGCTAAACCAGTGGACAACTTTTGAGATTGCATTATTCACATCGTCGAAATTTGTAGTTTGTCTTTTCATTTTAAAAATTAAAGAAGTATCATCAGCAAATAATACAATCTCGTGATTATTCTTTACAAGATCAGGCAGGTCGTTAATATAAACTAAAAACAGGAAAGGACCGAGGATAGACCCCTGCGGTACACCCATAGTAACTACAGACCCCGAAGACCGTTTCCCATTAATGTCAACTCTTTGTATCCTGTCACTTAAGTATGATGAAAGAAGATCCAAAGAGGTGTCATTTATTCCATAGTGATGTAGTTTCCTGATTAATGTCTTATGGTGTACACAATCGAATGCTTTTGACAAGTCGCAAAAGACGCCTAAAGCGTCTTGCGACTTCTCCCAAGCATCAAAAATATGTGATACCAACTCTACACCAGCATCAGTAGTTGACCTGCCTCGAGTAAACCCGAATTGCTTACAATGTAGCAGGTCATTGCCATTGAAATGCCTGAGCAATTGATGTAAAATAAGTTTTTCAAAAACTTTTCTGAATGTAGGCAGTACTGATATCGGTCTAAAGTTGGTGGGGTCAGACCTACTACCCGATTTAAACAGTGGAGTTATTTTACTATGTTTCATTAGATCAGGAAATACGCCACAATCAATGGACTCATTGAATATGAAAGCTAAATCTGGTGCAATTATATCAATCAAAGGTTTAATAATTTTAACAGAACTAAGTCTATTCGATATATTTCCAAAAACCTACAATTAACCTATATCCAATTTTATGATATCTCTATTCACGATACCGACTGCCAAAGTATTTCAAAAAACCAACTAAGACACACAAGGTTAACGTCATATCCATCCTATAAGGTTATTTGTACATACGTAAACCCTTTGACAGAAAGCTTTGCAAGGTGTACGTATGGCTCTAGATAAATATTTTATTATTCGAGGCGCCTATGACGCAAAGCACTTCGGTATTAGATTACGCTTAGAGGGATTGTATGACAACAAGTTTTTACGATCACGATAAAAGTATGGGTATATAATGTAGAAAAACTGTGTTATTCCATGAACAAAAAAATATTAGAAAACTCAGGATGGCAACACTTGACACGTCTTGCGACAAATGTTTGTAAGATTTACAAATATTTGTTAAGGGGTTCTGGGTGTTTTCTACGCATAGTAAAAAATTTAATCTTTGTTATGGTATTGTACTAAGTATATCAGTCATCCAGTACCCATAACACAAGCTCTGCTAAGCTTAGCACTAGATGTTGCTGTATCCAGCATTATTTATAGGTTGATGATGATGATGGTGTATTGAGTACCAAAAAACCCTACAAATTTCGTTATTATGTAAACACTACATAACATAGATAACTGAAAACTGACTATTAAATATTTGCTAACACACAAACACATAGGAAAAACTTAAATTGTACTATAAAAAATAGTTTGCAAATGTTGTGTTCAGTGAATGTTCATGTTCAAAGGAAAGCCGCAAGGATCTGGCAAGTTTCCAGCCAAGTCTAAACCATCTTCTAATTTAATTTGTCAAGAGAGAATATTATGCGGGTTTGAGAAATCCCTATTAAAATTTCACTAGTTTTCGCCATATTTTGGTACCTTTGTCACCTCATTTAAGGTCTGAAAACTAAGTGTCAAGCCTCGGTTATACTCAAGGCTTGTTTTCTAATAAAAGTCTAGTTTAGTTTTATCTATCTAAAAAAGCTATTTAATTACAGGCCAAAACAATATGTGCCCAAAATTTCTGCTGATCTAGCTGATGTAATGTTGGGGTTGTCTTCGTCCAAAGATCGAGACGAGTCAAAAAAATAATATTCATTCTGCACCTCGCCCCATTCATTTTTTCGATTGAATGTAGAGGTATACGCCTATTTAGTAGGTTAGTAGTACCTACAGTCACCGAAAAACCTGACATTTAAGGTTCAAATTCAGTCCAATTCTTGGCTGGATCTTATAAATTGACTACCTTCGTGGACATTATAAACACGCTTTTTCGGAAAAGAAACAAGTCCTACTTAAAAAGAAATAAATTTATATAAATATATGCATAATAATACTACTTTAAACAAATATAACATCTTCAAGGTGGCACAAACTTTTCCTTTCTTTTAGAAGGATAACTAAAGATCCCTTATCTTACAGGTTTGCGATTCATTTAACCCCGTAGGTATTTAGAAATTACTTTATTTTTAATGTAAAACATTATAAATAAAGAAACAGTTATTCCTATCAAAGAAAGCTAAAGCTTTGAAAATCCCTTTGACATTCTTTGTAAAACAACCGGGTGTTTTGTAACAAAACCCTGAAGGAAATCCAAGAACACGAAATGCTAAAGAATTATCCAAATTACAGACGATCGCTAATTAAAGGCCAGAAAATAAGAAATCTATATTTTCCGACGTCTATATTTGTAGAAATAAATGTTATAATTGTGTACATAATGTAAGTACACAATTATAACAATTAATACCAACTGCTGCTCCCTTACAGGGTAATAATAATAATAATAAATGTTTTTATTCATTAATGAATATTACTTACCTTTAAGCTAACTACCACCTAAGCTAAATAATGAATATGTTTGCAATAAATGAATAAATAAAAATAAAAATAAAACTGGCCAAGTGCGAGTCGGACTCGCGCAGGAAGAGTTCCTTGAAACTTCTAAAAAAAACATGTCTATTGTATGGGAGCCACCTTAAATATTTATTTATTCTGTTTTTTAGTAAGTGGTGTTATACCCGCAACAGAACAGAAATTCATCATCTGGGATGATTCCAGCTATATAACTATCACAGTTCATGAGATACAGCCTAGTGACAAACCGCCAAACGGACGGACTGAGGAGTCTTAATAATAGGGTCCCGTTTTACCCTTTGGGTACGGAACTCTAAAAAGAAAGCAAAATAAATAGCTTTTACCCTTGCTGCAGTATATTCCAGGAAGCCAGACATCCGTGACATTTTTACGATGATAGATATTTGTTAAGATATATAATAAAATACAGTGTAACGGTCTTAAAGGTTTATGCCATGCCTTATCAGTACTATCTGTAGAGTCCTTTTCACGAAAGAAGTCCCCTAGACGCGGCGCTGTAGTAGTGCTACAGAATGAAGCCAGCAAGCCTACGGCTATCTGTCAAATTTAGTTCCACTAGTTGCCGTGGGACTTTTTTCATGAAACGGACTCTAGGTATTTTTCTCTTAATAAATATACTTCTTATATTCTGCGTCCACTCATGTCACATAAAAGACTGTAAGAGTTTGTCAAACTAAGGTATGGCATGTAGGCTTTGAATGTAGTGAAAAAATTCTATGTGTATGGCTTGGCATAGCATCTTACAGTACTTAAACATTGCTGTGTTTAGCCTAAAACCTTTTAAATATGTTAATAAAATCCCGAAAATTTGTGAAAATTTGTTCGACGCGGACGAAACCGCAGTCACAGCTAGTATATGATAAAACACGGAACCTATGAAAACGTTTCATAGAATATGTCTATCTTTCATAGAATTCATAGAACCAGTCCCCACTGAAAACGTACTATTAAATAGCACCTAATGACAGTATTCACTAGTAAATGAATTAATCCCTAGCACGTGAATAGCGTCAGAAGGATTATACCAAATCTTCATTAAATTTTAAAGATCTCTGGAATAATCGGGATTATTTTAAAAGTCGACCAAAATGACGACTGATTTGGCGCAGCGGGCAAAGGACCGCCTGCGACACAGGAGGTGGCGGGTTCGATTCCCGCCTTGGGATAAATGTTTGTACGATCTGCAAATAATTGTACTTGGTGTTTTCTTAATTTAATAAAAATATCTAAGTATGTAAAGTATTTTAAGATTTGTAAAAAATATCAGTGATTCATCAGGAGATCCCTTGCCCCAACCGTGTCACGTCACAACGTGTTCTAAATACGATTTTGTCCAAAAATTTCAAAACAAAGGTCTCAATAGTGCCATTCAATCAAGATGATGAAAATGACGTTTGTGCATTTGGTATTCTACTATTTTTCGCGCTTGAAGAGACTTATCATATCACTTATCATAATTAGAATGTCGAATCGTCAGAGCTATGAATGATCCTCAAAAAGTTTGTGCTAGAAGAATACCAAAAAGAGTTTAACACTGACATTTTGACACGATAACTATTTAAATTGTGAAGCGATTTATTTAGTGGAATACGGGCCCAGTTGTCTAGTAGGTACCGATAGCACAAGCTCTGCTTAGCTTGGGGCTGCGTGCCTATTTATATAACTACTTTAAAGTAAGTCACAAAAACTCCGATCATAAAAGTTGATTATGGAATCTAATTTCAATTTCTTGAAGCAAAACTTTAAAGTTTTTACTATCTCTTCCACTAGTTTTACAGCAATTTGCAAGTGTGCTTCAACAAGGAAGCTAATTTTACGTAAACTTGTAAAGTAAAGTACCATATGTGCTGATCCTACAGGGAACTTAGAAATAATTCAAGAAGCTACAGATGAAGTAGTCTTCATTTAAAAAAAATTTAAAACTGCTTTGTTTTTGAGATAAATAACATATAATTTTTTTTATCCCCATTTTTACCGATAAATATGTGTCGTGTATCCGCACATTTCGTTTGATCAAGGACCGAAAAATCACATTGTATTACGGTCGCAAGTTGTAATGAATTTTCTCAACACTAGGGCATCATCCTACTAAACTAATATAACTTCACAGTTTTACTTTATGTTGTAAGTAAACCCAGTTGACCTTTAACTCAGCTTTCTTTATTGGAAACATTAAAAAGCTTTCATAATGCATGAGCTTAGGTAAAGTCACTCATTTCCATCATGGATGTAGTGGAATTTATATAATCGAATGTTATAAATACAAGTAAACAGTATTAGTTATTTGGTTATGTTATTGTTTAATACAATACTAGCGACCCGCACCGGCTATGCACGATTTTATTATACGTAAAAACCTTCCTCTTGAATCACTCTATCTATTAAAAAAACCGCATCAACATTCGTTGGGTAGTTTTAAAGATTTAAGCATACAAAGGGACATAGGGATATAGGGACATAGGGACAGAGAAAGCGACTTTGTTTTATACTATGTAGTGATTAAACGTATAGCATAATCTCTGCTTAAATACTAGCTAGATGATGCTGCGTGAAGCGTTCAGAATTATCAATTGATGAAAAAACTAAACTGTGTTTATTTTAAAGATAACCTAGTGCCTCAACTCAATATCTGCCTAAAACAACTGTGTAAGCAAACCTGTACTGTTTTTTTCATGGCTTATCACACACGAGAGCTAAGTAAAACTCGTACAAGATTGATCGAAGTTCTTAGTAGATGTACATAAAACCTTTCTCACATCTAGAAAGTCTTGTGTGGAATCAATCACAAAAGTTAAATTAAAGTACCTACTTCATAATTGGCTTAAAAAAAATCTCAAAATCTTTGTGGGTTATAAACTCCACACCACATCTCTCTTTTTAATTTTTCAGAAAATTTATGAATAAGCCAATTAGGCCGGATTCCCAAAATAAAATAACGTTTAATGATCTCAAAAAGGACGCTAAACACGTTGAATGGCAATGCTAATTCATTGGCCGAAAAAGATGCCAATTTTAGAATCACCTTTGGACTCTATGAGAAGTTTGGTAAGGATCTTTATAAATTGAGTGTGCCCCAAGATCAAGGGTTTCCAGCTACGTCATTATTTTAATTGAACCCTTTGAAACACCTACGCAAAGTCTTTCCTTTGCGCTTTTATGCTGTCATAATCTTAGAGTCGGCGAAAAGTGGTTCAAACTTGGAAAAAGGCGCTTTTATCATATTCCCTACTCATTTTTGACGTAAAAAATCCTTTTGATAATTATAAAAAGCTGTTCTGACGTAAAACCTACCCCTTGTTTATTACTTTTGGACTTGTTTTCTGGATATTCTCTTGACCCTGAATTAAGAAAAGATTAAATTTTACTTATTTGTTTAGGAGGATACAGAACTTTTTGTGAGGACTTTATGTATGCGTGTCCGGGCCACAAAACTCCAACTAACCAACAGCGTTGCTTTGGAGCTTTATCTGTTTTATCTTGTTTTATCTTTGCTAAAAATATAAACGCTTAAGTTTGTATGGATGTTTATTGCTCTTTCAACCAAAAAAATACTAGTTTTATTAAATATATAAATACTTTATTTCAGACGATAAAAAGAAACACAAAGGTTTTTTTTCTACTTAGGGTTTCCACTCTACACTGAGAGACAAAATCTGTAAATGAGGCTTTAGATGTTATTAGACATAAAACTGAGGATTTGACCGATTGATATTCGCCTAGAATGACGCAAAGTCGCAAAACACGGCCCGATGATAGCGAAAAAGTCCGAAACCCTAGCCTTAGCCTCCGAAAAAAGGACGCGCTACAAAAACGTGTCTTTTTCATAAGGATGCTGCGATATGTACCTAAGCGTCATTATTTTACACCATCTGTCACTGTACGATTTTTTTGGATGATTTCTGTTTCATGCAAAAATAACAGTTCGAAAGGCACAATTATTTTAACGAGCTACGCTGCTACGTCGTAGCACTTCGTACCGGCTACGACCTGGATTTACATGCAACTAGGACACAGAAGTAACAAACGTGCCAATTATTCTGCGAGGGGGCTTGATTTTCAATCTCCTCTTCGAGAGATGCGGGTCGATTGTAACAACCCATCAAAATTTCATCGCACTGTTTCTGACTAGACCATATAATTCAGTTAATGCTATATGTTTCTGTTTGTTAATTTTGTTTTTTGTTATACCTTTGTCTAAAAAAATGTTTATTCTTGTATTTTAATTCATGACAGTTATGTATTTTCCATTAGATGTTACAGGTATTTTATGAGGATACGTCATAACATACATCATATAAATTCATGTTTTATATAAAACTAGGAAATTAAAGGATTACTTTTATTTTTGTTCACTTAAATCTTTTGAAGTAAAATTAAAGAAGCAAACAAGACACTTTGAAAGTGTCTTGTTTGCTTCTTTAATTTTCCTTGGGTTGTTAGGTTTCAAGTTGGAACAAAAATTTTCCCAAGCAATTTAATCCCGTAGATAATCTGATTAAGCCTTTTTACAAAGTGTTTTGTCAATTTGTTTGAATTTACTAATATTTTTTGCAACTTACTTGGAGTTGTAGAATCGTATACTTTAACCTGTTTTGTCATCGATCAATCGATTATTACTAAACATTTTTGATTCCTGTGTGATATTTTATAAGAAAGGGTTTGGTATCGTATTTAGTCATAAATGGGGCTAAAGCTCGGCATCACATAAGCAACTAAACAAGAGCCCCTATAACGTAGGGGCTTTCCCACAGTCCCGTAATTTGCATATGTAAGTGAATCAGAAAAAGCAAGAGCTTACCAAAGTAAGTAGCAATCTGCACTGACTTAGTTCATGTTATCGATTTAGTCACAACTATAATTTCATTAAATAACCTTTGGGGTAAACGCATTATTTCAAGTTCAATTAACACAACCAACTTTGTGAATTTACGAGATGTTCACTCTTAAGTTTTGCTCTTTGATGTACTTGAACTATTCAAATAAATAGCTCTTTATTAACAATGAAAGCTATCAAATAATAGAAACTAATAATAGACTCAGTATTTAGAATTTAAATAGTTAAGCAGACTGTTGCAAGCAATCTACAATGTGAATCGTTAATCCCCTTTTCAACCCCTTTAGGGGTGGAATTGTCAAAAATCCCTTGTTATCGGTTTACTTTGTAGTAAAAGGTACGTAAGCTCGCTAGTCCTTTTATTATATTAAAACGATTTAATGACTTATCGAAATTTTAAAAGTATAAAAGTGTATAAGCATTTACATTTATACTCGCTTTATTATATTTACAGCTATCTTTTTTTACATGCCACCGTCTACTCTTTATAGATCACTTCTTGTCCATCCTAAGTTTGCCTGGGAGAGATCGCTTTTAGCGATATGGCCGCCCATTGTACATTAGCTGTATCTGTTTTTATTGTTTTTGTACTTTTTTTTGTTTATTGGTGTGCAATAAAGTATTATTGTATTGTATTGTAAGTGCAAAGGGACCCGGATTTACGTTAGTACGGGTCGCGACTCGTGGTCCCACTATCCCTGAAATCATACTAATCACTAAATCTACAACTCTACCACTCGCATTGAATAAAGCCGGAACGCATAAACGGCTCACCATGTAATATGCATTTTGAAGACATGAAGTGGCCTGTAGTAAAGTTGGTTTATATATTACTCTTATTACTCTGTGGGATTATGGAGTTACGTGGAACATTTATGTAGTCCGCACAGTCAATTTATAAATGTACCAGATGTGAATCGTGTGACACGCGCGAGTGATGTACGAGCAGCACTATACAGAAAGTACGGTAAATTACAATAGACTCGCGAAACTAGGGTATGTGGACAATTAATAGCCAACAGAACTTGGTAATTGTGAACTTTAACCGCAGGATGTAGGGATTTTAGTAGAGGGTGTTTCACATTAAGAAGGAAGTCGAAGATATTTCATAGACTTAAATAGGTAATTAAAAAGATTAAAATTAGATTTTTTGATGTAATAAGATCGAGTGTTCGATTCGAAAAGGTGTGCGAAAGAATTATGTATAACTACTTATTTACGTTTTTCTAAATTACGCCTAAACAAGTGAAATGTTTTATTTGGATTCTAAAATTCGATTCGATGCGTTTTTGTTCTTAGAGCGTGGGATTCGGGAAGGTGTCCAAAAGAATTAAGAATACATGTGTATTATTCACTTTTTTATAGAAGTGCACGGAAACTGTAACAAGTTTTGGATGCAAAAACCAAATATGAAGTTTTGCTTGAAATGTTTATGAGAAAGTTTTAATTGATTGCTTGATTGTTATTTGTAATTTTAATTTTGATTCCATCAAAACATGTTTAACGTTTTAACCGAGAGTAAATTGATTACTATTGCCTCAGTATGTTGTAAATAAGTACCTACTCCTACCTAATCCTTCGCTATAAATCCCTACTATTTCGGCGGATTAACCTAGATTTACGATTGTAGAGCTTCTTTAAATGCTTGTGCTCAGTTTTGACAGTCTTCGTAAATCCCTACGCCATGATATTACATGAGCTATTTTTGACGAACTCGCGCCGTAATAAACGTATACGTGCCCGTAATGTCGTCGTAGTCATAAATATTTATGAGAACCCAAACTCAATTAAGAAGAGTGACGTCAGAACTGGAAAAATAAAGTAGCCTTTCCACTGAAAATACTGTTAAGAAAATCAAGCGATCCCATTGGTCGGTTTGTTAATTACTACAGGAATGGAACCCCAAAAAAGGTTGGGATGGAAAAGCAAAAGGTAATAGAGTACTTCTGGAAAATGCCAGTACAAATGGGGATTAACTATTGACGTAGGTCCCGGTCTTTTTAGGTATAACACGGTTAGTCGTGATATTTACATTATATTTACATTATACAGCCTTCACCTTCAGAGAGTTTACTTGTAGTAGGTACGTACAAACACGGACTATTCGCACAATAACTTTAGAGGTAAAACAGAAAAAACACACCGTCTTGCATTCTACCCTAAACATGTCTCATCATTATTGTCCGTGCGCTCACGGCTAACGCACAAGTGCACACACCAAAAATAAAAAATAAAAGTTCCCCGGCGATTACATGATGAAGAAACAAAAGAAGATAGATGGGAAAGGAAGAAGAGGAAGTACGAGGATACATTGAAAAAGAAACGGATTGGCTATCGTCGAATAATATATTCGGAAGAAGACGAAGGTATGAAATTATTTATTTTCACCCTACGATCGATGGCACCTAACTTAAAATTATTTCTATGTATCCGTTGAATTCTTCGGATATCCTCGATGCATTCATCGAGCCGAGTACGATCTAAAAGAAAGGAAAAGGCTATCGTCGAATAATATATTCGGAAGAAGACGAAGGTATGAGTTTATTTATTTTCACCTATAATCGATGGCACGGCACCTAACCTGAAATTATTTCTATGTATCCGTTGAATTCTTCGGATATCCTCGATGCATTCATCGAGCTGTGCACGATATTTCCAAATTTTGAAAAACAATAAACCGGGACATCTGTGGCCCACATTTTATTTCGTTGCATTCATCGAAATTTTTTGTTACCTAGCGAAATACCGACCTATTTTTATCCATGTTCGTTGCATTCATCGAATTATGGGATGACCGTTATAAGTTGTAAATTTCAATTACCTACCTTTTCAAAGGTCATTGGTCTTCATTGGACAGATCAAGAAAATGTCGTACTTAGTTAAAAATATCGAGATAATTATAGAAGTGTCGATTTTCAACCCCGCGGCCGAGCCTAGTTTTCCACCGCCCGCGGCGGAGGTTACCGAAGTTGATTCTTTCGACCCGATGTTACTCGAAGCACTCGGCGAGTTTGAACTCGAATCTGTGGATTTTCTTGAGGTTGTTCAGACTGATTTGGCATTGAGAATTCTTCTAGAAATTCTTCTTAGCGGGCTAAATTATGAAGCAAAAGAAGAAATACTTATTAAAGAAATACTTAGTTATTTCCAAAAAATTTAGCTTTAGCTAAAAGTTCCTACTCTAAACATGGGAGTGGGAGCAATGCTAGCAGAGTCATGCATGATACGGGACAGGCACCTATTTGGTAAACAAGATCAGCTAGGTAAAGCCTTTTTCAGCTTTAGCAATAGCTATGACAGAACTCAAATATTCCGAATATTATCCGTAAGTACACTAAATGACGCCGCAGATCGTTAGCGGACTGTCACTTCGCTGAAACTGATACAAGGCTTTCGGTGATCATCTCGCTGATTGACAAGTCTCTAATGAAACCTTTGAAAGACAGAAAAAGGGATAGTCTCTTATTCGGCGAAACTTGGGAGATCTAATAACAGACTCGAGAGGTGCTTATAAAGAAAAATGTGAGCTGATACAAGCATCGACCTCAGCGGCCCATTTAAACCGGAAAGGCTCATCAGCGCGCGGAGAGAAGAACCAGCAGCAAGAACCAGCAGCGAGGCGGTGGTGGGTCGAGATTGATGACGTCATACCCGTGTCAGCGCCGCCGGCTGCATCTCAAGCACCGCTGCAGGCGGCGCGGCTTCCCTCCCCGCCCCCCTCGCCCCGCCGTCGTCGCCAGTACTCGAGGCCGGCAGCGCCCCGCTACGCCAGTACACAGCGCAGGGTGTAGACCCAAATGCACAGGTACATGCAGGTCGTCTAAAATATTTTATAAATGAATGGCGATCTATTTCAGACGATGATTTTATCCTTGGTAATTTATCTGGTTATAAAATAACATTCGTAGAGATTTCTAACCAAAGTCCAGAAAGCCCACATCGCAGTCATCAGCAATAAGTAATTGAGAATCTAAGTCACTTATCGAATATTGGCGTTATATGGAATGTGATAATGTGATAATGCCGTGGGACAATTCATATTGGATATATTTTTGATTCCTAAAATTGACAGGACTAACCGATTTATTTAAGCTTAAGAAAGTTAAACACCTAAATACATTCATACGGATGGAAGATATACGCACTGCTACCAAACTTTTAACTGGGGTTGTCACATGGTTAATATTGATACCAGAGACGATTATTTTGTTCTTTTTTGTTTTTTAAATCTTATCATATTTGAGATTTTATTTTAAAAGTCAATTATGGGAGTTTTAGCCTTTGGCCTATGTACCGTGCTATGTTGGCCTATATATTTACAAAAATACTACAACCAATCATGTCTAATTTATGGTCTCGGAGATTACTCTGTCAGATATTTAGACAATATTCTTTCAATCTAGTAATTGTCTACATAATGCGAATCTCAAGCGCTTAGGTTTTGTAATAAACTATAAAAAGAGCATTTAAATTCCAAAGAAGTCGTGTAAATTTTCATGAAAATCCTGAATTCAGAGACGATAATGCAAATGATATTTTGCTCGTTATTTAGGCTCCCTAACTAACTCCTAACAGCTTGTCCGGCTATTGGACGGCTTTAAACGAAATCTCTAAAGAGAAAAATAATATTTAGCTATTCTTAAACACAGTGATAACTATGACGCTGTTATGAAGGTGCCCAATAAGTTACATGAATACTTACTTATATTGGTGGAATAAAAGAATTTATGAAAATTTTAATCCTATTCGTCAACGTAAATACGAACTAGAAATATTCACCGATGCCTCAGCCACTGGTTGGGGCGTGGCTTGTGGTTCTGAAAGAAATGGTGGACACTGGATAACCACCGAATGCGCTAATCACATGTTGAGTTGAGTTGTTGGCGATTTATTTCGGAATAAAATCAATAGCGGATGAAAAGCTGATTAAGATGCTATTTCCTACGTAAATACCATTCACAGCTATAATTTCCTACGTAAATAGGCTGGGTGGGGTCCAGTACCCTCACTTGAATAAAATTTCTAGTAACATTTGGAAACGGTGCAAGGAGAGGAACATATTCATTTTCGCATCGTATATTCCCTCATCACAAACCATAATTGCAAATGCAGAATCTAGGAAACTTACTAGAGAAAGAATTTACAAAATTAGTTCATTACTTTGATAAGGCCAGATATACCTCCAGATTTATTTGCAACTCACGTAAATGCAAAATTTCAAAAAATAAAATAAAAATGATCTTTTGCTCAAAACATTGTCGCTTTTACCATAAAATGGTCTCAATTAAATTTTTATGCGTTCTCACCGTTCGCTTTGATTTTGAGGACCCTAAAAAAGATTGTATCCGATGAGGCAACTGGTATTGTATTTTATGGACCATTATGGACTTCCCAGCCGTGGTGTCCCTTATTTATGTCGCTTTGCATAAGAGGTATATATTCCTTCCAAGTATGCATCTCTTGCTTCATCCTTTCAGGTCAATTCACCCGCTCGACCACCACCTTTCCCTGGCGGCGAGTGTGTTATCAGGGAAGGCTTCCTGCGTCTAATGCTTTCATCTATTACACATAACACTAGATCTCAGTATAATAGAAGCTAAAAGCAATGATGGGAATAATTGTGATTTATTCCAAGTCGAAATACCGTCTTTTTGAATTCCCTCACAGTGTGTTTCATTCAACATAGGCTCTTCCTACGTAGTTACGGTAACATAAATAGTCATAGGTCAGCTATACCTCTCTTATCAAAATAAGATAAAATCTTATTTTGATAAGAGATTCAAATAAGATCGGGAGGACATCACACTCACCAATTTTTAAAAGGGATTTTAAAATTAAAGTCAACGTTCCCCAGATATACATTAACGTGGAATCCTAGTATTGTTTTGGATTATTTAGAAACAACACCACATGATTTAGAAAAGGTAATATAAAAAAAAAAAAAACATGCTATTAGCGTTATCAACTGATCAAAGAATGCAGACTGTGTCACTAATTAAGACATCCAATATTAATTTATTGAATAATCGAATCATAATTTCCATTACTGATTTAATAAAAACTTCTGGAATAGGTAGAAATGAACCAGTACTGTCATACCATACTTTAATCAGCGACTTGGAGTTAGCCCGCGCGGCATCAGTTTAGTTTTCAGAAATATCTGTTAGAAACTGCTACTATCAGACCCGATTCTGTTGATCGACTTATTCTTACTTTTAAAAAGCCTCATAAAGTTGCTACTTCCCAATAGTCTATTGGTCGCTGGTTGAAGTAGACTCTAGGGGACAGTGGTTATCTCTCTATATTCGGCGCACACAGCACGAGGCATGCCTCCACTCCGCTTGTCGCGCGACCCGGTATTAGTATCGATGAATTCGTAAGGTTGGTCTGCATAATCTGCAGTATTTGAAAATTTTTAAAACAGGCCTATTGTTGACTCCACCAATAGTTTGTTAGTCTATATAGTATAAGATTGATTATTTATGTGGACAAGATTTGTTTCGTTATTAGGTTATCATATTGATTCTGTGAACTGTTCTTTTGTTGTTATTTCATTAAATAATAAACATTAAGAAATTTTATAAAATCTCAATGTTTATTTTTATTTTACTACTCTTCGCAACATAGATCAGTCTCTAAACATCTACAAGTAAACTCTCTGAAGGTGAAGGCTGTATAATTTAATGATCAAGCGAGCTTTCCTGAAGCGAAGCTCGATCTTGATTATACAGCCTTCACCGAAGAGAGCCTGAGTCCCTCCCTACCCTTACCTACCTAGGTTTATACCTAGCTATCCCTGGTAGATCAATGTTGCTGATGTTGATTACTCTGAAGATAATGATGAGACATGTTTAGGGTAGAATGCAAGACGGTGTGTTTTTTCTGTTTTACCTCTAAAGTTATTGTGCGAATAGTCCGTGTTTGTACGTACCTACTACAAGTAAACTCTCTTCGGTGAAGGCTGTATAATCAAGATCGAGCTTCGCTTCAGGAAAGCTCGCTTGATCATTAAATTATACTCATAAGCACCGTCTGAACTTAGACTAATAGTTTCAATTGTTAAAACTACTTTATATTTGAGACCCTTAAAAAAAGATTGAAGTGAAGAAAAATAAAAGGGATCACTTTATTTCCTAGTTTTGATTTTAAATAATTTTAATTATCTGATTTGTTTATGAGTTCTGTAAGGTCTAAATGAAATAAATCACTTTTAGTTTGAATTTAAATTTTCTATTCTTTGATTGTAATTTTCTTTGTTAATTAAGACTTCTCTGACATCTTTCTATAGAGGCTCGAAAATCAAAAAATAGTTTAAGTTAACCTCAAAAAGGTTTTATATAAGCTTGTTTGCAAACAATCTTCAAGTTCTCACATTAACATAGATAATGTCGTAACTGGCTAGGTGCTAACACTAACGAGGTAGTCAACCTCATTAGAAATGAGTTCGTCCTTCGCACCACAAAGGCTATGCCACAAGCACCTTGGATACTGTAACAAAAGCCACTGGATACTGAGATCCCTCATGCGAAAACTGAGTAGTGTTCCATGTTTTGTAATAGAGATATTGTAACTCATAATTAGACCGAGAAAATAAATGCTTTTACTGAATGTGAACGCTCGAGCTACGATAAACACTCATGAAATGAAAAGAAAATGCACTTTTAATGTATGAAGATTGTTTGGAGTAGGTGTAGGTACTTACTTGGTTTTGAAGTCTCCATTCGTTTTACTAATATTGTGAGTTTATTCAGCTTTTGTTTTGTTTCTCAATTACTCCTAGCATCAATTATTAATGCTGGTGTTCATGAACAGACAGTAAGCCGCTTTTTTGGTTAACTTTAACGTTTAATATTTGAAACCCTCTGTCATAAACGTCAATTAAAGGTGATGTTCCAAAAATATAAATTTGAAACTCGAAAACACGAAAAGTTTGTTCAGATAGTAGCTTTGCCGATAATAGAGCTGAGTTTCACATAAATAGCAGCCAAATTCATTGCATAGTATATTTAATAAAGATTTTCATATTAATTTGTTACTTATTTTTTTTAATTATTTACTTTGTCTAGCGTTTACAAATTAAAAGCGCATCGCAAAGTTTGCGTATGTTCTTCCGTTTGTTGAGTTTTGTCAATCGAGGGCCTGGCCTATTAGAATCATATTCTTATTGCCTAGGCGGTTTGTTAACTAAAGGCCTAGAGCTCAGTAATCGTGAGATCCCCTGATTAAAAACTTGAAATAGGTACATAAATTTTAACATTATTTCCTATGAACCCCGCAGTATATCGTAGTAACTTACGTTTCCATTCGTACGTTTTCACTAATATTATTGTTCTACTAGCCAGTTTCTTAAATAATTGTTTAGTTTTCATGCAAATAAATAGATAATCCGTTCCAAAAAGGTATGCTGTGTCTCGCTCTTATGAGCGCGAAATCTTATCCCTATCCTATTCACAGAAATAGCTGCAGCGCGCCTATAATAGGTAAATTATGCTAATCACTTACCGGTGTGTTCACCCAATGGAGCAGCCAGCACGGAGACACAGCCCAGCAGGAAGACCAGCGCTATCATATTCCACGTGGAAGCCTTCATATTTAATCTGGAGACAATGAAAACAAATTAAAATTACAAAAATTATACTTACTATACAACAACAAAGACAAGAAACAAATAAAAATAAAAATTTAAAAAATCTTACATCTTACATTTAACATCGGGCTTTCTGCAGACGGTTGCAAACAGTCTAGTATTAGTTCAACTGGATCAGTTACAGTCGTAAACATGAACGAAACGTGTAGTGGCCCGTTGCGTGGCAATGTTGAAGCGATGCGCTAGATACCAACACGTCACGTCACGTCGTATTAACCAGATGCACAATTTTTTTTTTAAAAACCCGGCGAGTCTCGGTACCCCTCACGGAACTAGAATCTCGACTCCTAGAGGGGCAAAAGCGAATGCTCTGTCGAGTCCGAGAGTTACTTTTTTGGCTCTCTTGAGATCCATAGCTGTATCTGCTCACTAGCTCTATACGTAGGCTAGCGTACCGATCTTTAGCTCAAAGTGGTGATAATTCACCTTTTAGTAGCGCTCAACGTGGAGCACTATAGAATTGCGCGTTTTGTCTTTCGATCTGAATCACCATTCTTAGGTACAAGGTAGGTTTAATAGGTACAAGGAACATCTGTTGATATCCACTTTAAGAAGCTAAAGAAAAAAAGAGAAATGATAGAGGTATCAGTACAGTACAGTAGGTAAAGAGCAGTAATATAAAGGTTTAATATTTATCGGACGGGTCTCGGGCATCAATAGAATATTGATATCAAAAAATCAAAAACCGTTTCCGCCCTTTCTATATCAAACAAAATTATCAATGCTTTAACAAATCGAGGATCTTAAAAATCCGTCAAAAGAAGGTATTCAAGTCGAGAATCGGATTAATCTCTCTTTTCGTACAGAAAGAATAAGTTATGTTAAGGTTCCCGCTTTGTGAGACTTCACGAGAATTCATTTGGGAGATATTCCGACAGAATTAACTATTCGAGATTCCCTAAGATCCTACTGGAAGAACATGTAAATTTATTGTTATAGCTTTACATACTTTGACCCTAGTGCCTAGTTTTCTGTGTGTTCGTGCCTCAGTAATGTTTTAATGATGTAAGCCTAGCCCAATTTCGTCCACGGTGTCCATTTTCAACGGAGATAAGCCATGTGCGTAGAACATAATCCTCACTGCTTAACTAATATTATAAAAGCGACAGTTTGTATGTACGGATAGATGGATGGGTAGATGTTTGTTACTCTTTACGCAAAAACTACTAAACCGAGCGGGCTGAAATTTTGAGTACCTAGATGTAGTTCTACAATAAAACAAAGGCCACTTTACAACCCATTATTCAGTTCCCATGGGGTGGAAATAGCCTTCACAGGTTTCAAAGAAGTATTGCGTGCAAATCCGTGGGCAGATACTAGTATTGCTTAATGTGTATGGGAAAACACACGTGCTCCAGATGATCCTATGGGGTATATAAGAAAGAAAGATGAAGGTAGAAATATCAATAATAACGCACAAAAGGTAAAATATAAAGAAACAGTCTAAAGGAAAAATCTCGTCTTGCCTTCAACAGAAGTCGTTGAAATGCAACCGACACTTCTAAGATATCGATATGCCTCGCTTTCACTTCCCATTCAAAATGTAGTATCTGTTTACTACAATGTCGCAAGTTATCATTTTCGGCATCTTCATCATTATCTTAGTATCCTACTCTAGATAGGTCTTTCGTAAGGATACCATATCTTAGTCTCCTTTATATCTTCCTTGATAACTTAGTCTCCTACTCGAGATAGGTCTTTCCTTAAGATACCTATAGTCCTCTGGCCAGAGGGGGTTCTACACTATGTTTACTGAAACGTGGTCTCCACTGGAGAACACGTTTACTCCAGCAAAAGGTTTTCAATTGCTCAAAAGTCTCGTATTTTCTATAGAGATCGTTGGCATATTCTTGAATATTCCTTACATCTCTATTAACAAACACTCCACCTGCTCATAAAACTTGCAGCGCTATTTTCACATTTCATTTTCGAGATATAAAATGAGTTGTAAAAGCATCTCAAGCTCGCTCCAACCAACGCCCTCTCAAAGGACACAAATTGCATTATAACTTCACAAGATGCGCATAAAATGAATATCGTTGGAAGATCATGTCTAGAATTCTTGTAAGAGCTATGTAGTTTTGACCTGAAAAGTTTTGGACATTTCTTTTACTTATAAGAATTGAACCTTTCTATGAGTATTTTGTAATACATGCTTTTTATACCACAATCAGATTTATTTAATTAAAATGAAGGCATGGATTATTTTAGACAATTTTTAACAAAGATAAAGACAAAAAATGCACAAATCAAAACTAGTATTAACAATAGAGATAACTGCAGATTGCAAACAGTACAAAGGTAGCTCATCTGTTGTAAATCAACAGTCGTCGCGTCCCCAAAACACTGACTGTAGTGCCTCGCTGTATGGCAATGCTGATGCGCTGAGCCAGATACTCACCAGATCTCGGGTCTTGCGTCGCATCGACCAGACGCTCAGATAAATATTATACTAGATGTTCCTCGCGGTTACAAGCGTTAAATTCGAATGTCATAATTTGATTTCCCATGGGAATTTGATTCAGCACGAAAAATAGCACATGCTACGCTCGATCTTTTCGAAAATCCAAAAATCAAATCGATCGGTTTGGTTGCTTAATTAGGGCGCTAAGCAAAGACAAACAAACCAACAAACACACTTTCACATTTATAGTATAAGTTAGCATTGCTAATCCGCTGTCCAACTATCCCGAGTAAGTTTGGAAAAAACCTTACCAAGAATGTAGTATGTAGTATGAAGTAATAGTTACTGTGCCAGATTAACAAATTGGATTTATTTGATCAATTTTTTAATTACTACTGCAGCTGGAAACTATAAATTTCTCTCAAAATATCTAACATTTATTTAGCTATGTACTAGGCCAAAATGGTCGTGAAAAGCTTTTATTGTAAAAGCAATATTAAATATAATATTTATGCCGCAAAATCCTAAGCGCCTTCTTAAAGGTTTAATTACCTACCTACTTACAAGAATGATATTAAATTACAATAATTTAATCTACTAGAGATGAACGAACGTAGGTACACACAGGCCTTTGGGATTTAAGGTACCTTTTATGAAGTTATTAAATTTTGGTAGAACGTCTTGTATCAATAAGAAAAATAATTACAAAAGCGGTGCCTAATTGCAAAAAACTTCCTCTCGTCGAAAGCTTCTTTGTACAAAAACATAAAGAGCGTTGTTATGACAATATTATAAAATAAATTTATATAATATATTTATATATTAAGCTATTTATTTCAGCCCGCGGCTTCGTGCGCTTTATTTCTGAGGAAATGTTTACATACAAGTTATTTCTTTCCCATGGGAACTTATTTTTGAGATAATAAAATGTGTTATTCCAGGCCTGGAACTATGTCAATTCAAATTTCGGCCGATCTGTTAGTAGTTTTGGAGTGAAGAGGTAACAATCAGCCATACATCCAAAGTGTCGTATTTATTGTCTGTTTGTATCTAAGTAAAGCAAAGTAAAGTAAAATATCTACTCGTATGTATGTATGTATTTATTATTATGTGTTGAGTATATCAGTTAAATACCCATAAAAGAAGCTCTGGTTACCTCGGGGCTACATGATGTTGTGTGGATTTTATAGCATTATTATTATAATTACACTTCGATGTTACATCCTCTAGATTTAATTATACCATGTAGTCCGTTTTCCATCGTTATACATCGTCCCACTGTTTAAAGCACTATTTTTAGGCTTAATATGGAGATCTAAAAATATTATTCAAAAACTCACATAGCACCCGCCTCTCACCGGTTCTGGTTCCCGCCGCTCGGCGGCGCTGGCGTCATTCGTTTTTCGAGTTACGCATCGTCTACATCGAGTGAAAGATTTTTACAAATAAAGTGCTTATTTCTCGCGCGATATCGAAGTGAATAATTAATTATGAGAAAAGAAAACATAAGGATTACAGTGATTATTATATTCGCCGAAAAATTCGATGATTGCAAAGGAAATTGAACCGAGATACAGGTAAAATAGAACTACCCTCACAAATATACAAACAAAGTGAAATGTTTTCTTGTCACTATGGATATCTGTATGACAAATACCCATGCCTACGTACTGTCTTAATGTGGTAATACCCGATATTATCCTGATGGTTACATTAAATATATTCCTTGATGTGGTGATACGAGATGTTACCCAGGAATAATAATATTACTCTTTCTTAACGTGGTGGTACGCGATGCCATCCTGAAAGTAGCATACAACCCTATAGCAGAATTTATTTCTTCTCACCCAGATCGCAACCGTCGATCAGATATTCGACCTTCGAGTCTGATGTCCATCAATTTTGTAAGTGATGACAGATGGGGTTCACCCAAACGAGATATAAATGGCATGGAAGAAAACTACCGAGAACCAAGTATCACATCCGTTGTGAATATAGCTCCATCAGTCTCAACTCCCGAAAGCGTTTTAACTCCAATGAGAATCTCGAACTTACGAGCAGCACCTACATCATCGACCTCGGTCCAGGTATCAGCCCATTATGTGGCCTCAACCTCAATAAAAGAACCAGTTCAGGTCAGAGTCTCAGATTTAATTTCTTACTATTGTAAATATTAAGACAAGTCAAGAACTTGGAGGAAAAACTGGGTAAGGAACATAAAACCACATCCACGAGAAATCTCCGAACGTTGGGGGAAGATAGACTTGGCGGACTCGCTAAGGAGCAAAGGAGGCCCTCAGAGAGAAGATGGTGATAGGGTACCCAAAAACCTTGTGCATGCCTGTTAGAGGTGCACATTCTATACTATGGATCTTTTACAATTGAGTTCACTGCTAATGATTTATTATGTGCAATGTTGGCAAGCCTTAAAACATAAATAAATAAACTTTCTGCTGGTGCGGGTTCCTAAACTCAACCCAGGGGCAAACGCCGTTTTGCCTGAACCTGCGAAAAACCGAAATACGAGATTGATATAATCACAAAACCAGCTGGGTTCTGGTATAGCGGGTCTAGTCAACCTTGCTAAAGACTTGATACAGTCTCATATGCCAATAAAAAAAAAAAAAAATAAGAAGTTCAAGTTCAATCAACTCCCATTTCTGGATAAAAGTTTCTAGAATATAACGCATGGGATAAAAAGAAAAACTTTCCTGTTTGGAGACAAACTAAGTGAGATCATAAAGGACTCAAAGGACATCGAAAGGTCAACCCATAAAAAATAAATAAAAACTAGCTATTCAAAGAATAGGTTTCAACTCAAACCTCTTTGGCCGAAAATATCGCGGTTCCCGTCTCATCGAAAGACAACAGGCGCCACCACATCGAGTACGATCCGCAGCCTTCGACGTCCACGGGAGGAGCTCCAGTTGGCCGCTACCACGCTTGCCGCCGCCGCCGCCGTCTCGCCTACACAAGTCACCAGTGAACAAGTCCCGCATACCGCCGACGCCAATAGAGGTACCTTATGCTGGCAGAATTCAATATTTTTACCGTGCTTGGTTATCTATTACTTACTGACAATCCAGTTGTATAAAATTCCGTAATTTACACTTGCATAAAAATTTAACCTTGCAACTCACTTTTTCATAAAGAGGAAATGAGTATCGCCGTCTCAAATCAATATGACATATACCTACTTATATAATAGCAATATCAACGTGCATTGAACAGCTAGTCCAGTTCATTTCTCCTGCCTTTTTAACGAGTAAAAGTAACGGAGGCTGTCGCTTTTATCCTTAATGTCAAAACATTATATAACTATGTCACAGCTCCCATTTTAAAACAGAATTTATTTGCAAGGCTTGTAAATTAGTGAATAATGGGACATACGAGGCTACTATCGACCTAAGAGGCTTATTCTTTTTTAAGTGCCTTTACGTCTTTTACAAAAAATCCCTAGAATTTAGGTGACACCAACTGTTTGAGTTTAATAATTGCTTACCCAGTACTTAAAGGCCACGCCCTGTTTCTTTTTACAAAGATACCTAAGCCTCTTCCAAAATTCCTTAGAGGTCAAGGTATTATAAGATGATATCTTATGCATCGGTTCATATTACAAAACATGTGAAACAGTTTTCAGGTTTGGCAGTTTACTGTTTTGATCACGAAAAAAGCTCCCTGAACCCGACAAAATATGTAAATTTCTAGGTTTTGAAATAAATACATTCAAAATGTCATTCCAATTGCCCAAAGAAAAAGTAAATAAAAGTATGGAGTTAGTAAATGAAATATAAAACAGATAATTTATTTATGTTCCTGAGTTTTCTTAAATTTTTGGTACACTGCCTGTCCGGCGGTAGCATACGACTGAGTTTACACGTTTTGAACGTGAAACGTACCTAACGCTTCAAAAGTCAAACGACAACTTACCGAATTTGTCTTTAAAATTACCTGAAGAATATTTTGATTGGTGGTCAACTATTGCATATAAAGCCCAAAATAGGTTTCACAAACATAACTACGTAATAGAAATATTTACTGACTGGATGGGGGGCTATATGTGGTGACGATATAACCAGAGGTTATTGGTCTGGTACCGAAATGACGCACCATTTAAATTATCATGAGCTCCTAGTTATTTTCTTAGGTTTGACATCGTTTTGTCAAAATTACTACAACGTTAACTTCCTGCTTAGAATCGACAACATCACAGTTTTCTCATACAAAAATAGGATGGGTGGAATACAATTTCCACATCTCGGTGTGAAGCTAGGATTCATTCTCGCATCATACATAAAATACCGTGATAATACTGATACAGATTGGCCTTCTAAGCATAGTAACATAAACAGGGAATGGAACCTACATCAGAGTAGTTATGAGGAAATTGTTTTAAAGTTTGCTCAATCCATACATCAATTTGTTTTGCGTCTAGACTAAATTTTAAACGACACGACATGTTTTTTGTAAAAGGGACCCCGGTACATACGATAGAGATACTTTTAGCATGACTTGGAATAAGTTTTCTTTTTTCTCCGCATTAGCTCTTTTTGCCTTGGTATTAGAATATCTTTGGAAAGTGATAGAAGATGAAGCTCATGGTATATTGATTGTTCTTTACTGGCCTAGTCAACCGTGCTACGCCCTATGTATGGAATTAGTTAGCTCAGAACTAATATATTTTACCTTCCAGGCAACATCACTCGCTTTGGCGCAACCTTACCCTATCTAGCGTGCGTGCGACATACTAATACTACAAGATTCAGATTCAGATCCGCAATACCGCTGAAATATTGTTTTTTTATATATTATCAAAAACACACTTAATTAGTGCAGTGTAGCATTAAAACAATTGCATATTTTCTGTCAAATTTAAGTTTAGATTTTTATAGTTCTTCGCATATAGAAATATTTACGTGTTTTGACCGTACAATTCAAAAAAGGAGCGGAACATTAAATTCACGTCGGTCAGCATTATCGTTGATTACCGGTAAAGATAATTGCATTCATACTAGGAGTAGATTTTTAATGGGTTTTTTAAATGAAACCAACGTTTCCAAAATACTATTCGATTGGGAACCTAAACATTGTCTTACAATTCTTATCAAAGATTCATAACCAATCATCTCATCTAAAAACCCTTTCTAATAAAAAAAAAAAAAAAAAACTTAACTCTTCTCGCGTTATCTACAGGAATACGTGTGCAGACGTTGTCTGCTATCGGCCTTAGGTAATTGTATCTTTATCCAAACCTCATGCATGATAATAACGATCGGTAGTATTATTGAAACTTCTGCTTCTAACCGACAAATCCAAAAATTAACGATCCCTTTTTTGGTCAAAATGAATCAATTTGCAGCAAAGCCCCTGGCTTTATACATTGAAAGAGAATACAGATAAATTAATCCTAACCGCAATAAAACCTGTCCACAACGCTTCTTCGCTCAGCACGCGCCACGTGTCCACCTCTGCCGCCAGCAGGTTTGGAGTATCCATTGACGTCTGAAAACTCTGTTTTACTAAATTTCACAATCAAACTGTATTCACTGAAGACACGTCTTTTGCTGAGGCGGTATTATTTAGTCATTAGTAATTTCTGTAAGGATACGATAAATTCTGTTCGATTCGAATTATCTATACTAAGAATACTTACTAATTTATTTGATCGCAACCGCAAGAAGGCTATTAGATGTATTATTGGGTTAACAAATTCTTCTAAATGATTTTCATTCTGCAACAGACGCTAAACATCTACATGGTATAATTAAATCTAGAGGATGTAACATCGAAGTGTAATTTATGGTTAAAATAACTTACCTAAGTGTATTTCTACCAAAATTACACGAGATGTTACATCCGAATAGATTTAACTCCCGCCCGCCCTAGGACACAACACTCCTGCGTGCGTGTTGTGCCAGACCCACCAGTTGCAGAATGCTGCCCTTGCTGAACGAGCTCTGAAAAGAATGACGCCAGCGCCGCCGAGCGGCGGGAACCAGAACCGGTGAGAGGCGGGTGCTATGTGAGTTTTTGAATAATATTTTTAGATCTCCATATTAAGCCTAAAAATAGTGCTTTAAACAGTGGGACGATGTATAACGATGGAAAACGGACTACATGGTATAATTAAATCTATTCGGATGTAACATCTCGTGTAATTTTGGTAGAAATACACTTAGGTAAGTTATTTTAACCATAAATTGTTAAAAGGTAGATACTTATTTCGACAGAAACGAGGCAAGTTGTTCAACTAATCTCAACTAAATTATTGGAATTTGCTATCAATTTTTATTCTAGATTTTTTAAATATGCTATCAATCAACACTCAACCTAAGAAATCTGCTTTTTAGGACTTCCAAGCAAGAAGAACGTAGGCAACTAGATTTTTTCAAAGAACCAATTAATCGTTGATACAATTATGTTAAGTACAAATGTAGGTACAAATCCTTACAAAATATAAGATTATCTAGACTTTAGATTCTGGTAGGATGAGTCTAGCATAGGATGGGTTTGTTCCCAGTCCAAAACTTCCAACCTAGGAAGGTAAAGTTTGTATTTAAAAAAATATTAGTGAACAAACAACCAAAGCGACAACTTCCTCTCTTAAATTTACAGTTTTTTTAATGGTACTTGAAAATCCGACGTATTTGTGTAGTTTTAAATCTTAAAAGAATCTATCTGACCCTTGGACACGTACAATATTTCAAAATAAGGAATTTAAACGCTTTGACTTTTGACTTTTATCCCGTTGTTTCCTGTTCTGGATGTTGTGATGCAATACAAAGGCAAAATTATATGTACCTATCTAATAATAATTGCAGCTCAAACTCCAGTCGATACCCAAAACTGGGTCATAGCAACAAGTGGAGGTAAACAAAGTCCAATGTCCCAGATATGCTATAGATTGCGTCCCGGACCACTGTTCTGCTGACCTATTTCCAAGGCATACATCCAACTCACTCTGGAGCGATAATTCAACTAAATAGAAGGTGGAAGAATTCAATTTACTGTGGCAGGTCTTATAAGCTGATTAATTATACAGGTTAGAGCACACGAGAAATAGAGACTCTTTGATGAGCGATATTGTAACCTAATCTGAGGGATGAAGTATTTAATTTTGTTTGACAAGGCTCTCTAAATGAATTAATTGAGAAGTTACCTTTCCTACCTTCTGACGATTCGAATTAATTAGAAACCACTAATTATTAAACCTAATGTAAATGCAGGGGCATGATGGGTGTAGTGTAGGCACACCTGGAGAATGGATTGAGGTAACCTGATTCGACTTGATAGATGGATTCCCGGCATTGAAGCATGAGATCGACCCCATTCTACTTTTCAACCTATTTCCCAACCAATTATAGGATATTGTCCCTTTTCAATCGAATTTATTGTATTTTCTTACTTATTTTTTATGTGCCTTTTCTTTTAGGTGAACAGAATTTTATTTTGCGAATTAATTACATTCTCAATTGTAGTGAAACTACCATCAGAAATATAGCACTCTTACTTAACATCTAGGTTTCATTAAAATGAGACACCGATTCAAAAATCCATTCCTAAAAATTGTAAGCAAGTTTTCCGTTTACTAGGCAACGCAGGAACTCAATGCTTTTTTATTTCACGTCCAGCTAGTGGTAGCTTAATATTACTTGAAACAAGTTGTTATGCGACTTCCGCTGCTACGAAATTGCTACGTCGCGTCGTAGCAGCGTGTAGCAGTTTTGCTACGAATAGCTAGGAGTAATTATTTCTTTCTTTCCGAACTTGGCTAATCCTATCCTCCCGGAAAGTAGGTCTGAACATTCCTGAAGAGCGGGTTGAAAGTGATATTTTTCCGCCCTAGGGAGAATCGTTTTCAACTGACAGCTATTGAACCATGATAGTGGCAGAATAAATGCTAAAGCTAAAAAAAAATCGCCTTAGCGACAATTCACTGAATTCAAAAAATACGAAAGACAAGGTAGTATGCCTTTCGCATGTCCTAGATGGACTAAAATATAAAAAAAAAATTAACGGCGATTTGATTAATTTGTTTTCTCATGTTTATTATTTATATTTCCTTGTATTCGTAATGAAAAGCACAGTGTTTACCTCTGGTGAAAGTAACTTATGTAGTCCCTCGAACTATTGGACAGATACAATGTGTCTGTGTCATCACCTCTAGGTAGTTCTGACCATTGCCTTGTTAAGTCCGTGTCATCTCACTCTCCACCTGATACCAGCCTCAAAGGCAGCAGACGCGTGTGGAGGTATAGGTCAGCAAATTGGGATGAAATGCGGCACTTTTTTGCATCTTACCCCTGGCACCCTATGTGTTTTTCTTCTGATAACTCTTCTTCTTGCGCGGATGCCATTGTTGATGTGCTTCGTCAGGGTATGGAGTTTTTCATACCGTTCTCCGACAAACCACTGTCATCTAAAGTTGACTCCTGGTTCGATGAAGATTGCCGGCGTGCTGATGCACAAAAGCATGAAGCCTATCTAGCCTGGGTCTCGGCTCGCAAGAACAAGACTGCAGATTTGCAAAATAAGAAGAAGGCTTACAACAGCGCTGCCAAATCATGCAAGAAGGTGTTGAGGCGAGCAAGATTCAAACACATCAGCAAGATTGGAACCAAACTAGCTTCTCACCCACCTGGGAGTAAAGCCTTTTGGTCCTTGGCTAAATCGGTTGAATCTAACTTCTCTCGCCCTTCTCTACCTCCGATGCAAAAACCCGACGGGACGCTGGCCCACACCGCCGAGGAGAAAGCAAACCTGTTTGCCATTCTCTTTGCGGAGTCTTCACGTCTAAGTGCTACTAATGAGATACCCCCTACTCTTCCCAGCTGCGGTTCAGTGATGCCTGAAGTTCGCATAAAACAGAAGGAGGTACTCAAAATATTGCTTTCGTTAGACGTGAACAAAGCCAGTGGTCCTGATGGGATCCCTGCTATAGTGCTTAAGAGGTGTGCTCCCGAACTATCTCCGATTCTCACACGCCTATTCCGCCTGTCTCTTAACACTAGTACGGTGCCATCATCATGGAAGCTTGCAAATGTACAACCTGTTCCCAAAAAAGGAAGTAGGACTGACCCCACTAACTACCGTCCAATCTCTATCACCTCCATCTTAGAGGAATAAGGCATAGAGAGATAATTTCACAAAAAATTCCGCTTTATCTAGAAGTCAAAAAACAACCAATGTGTGGGGAAGGGGCACGTGATTACATCAGCCGACACGCACACAAACGCACGAATAATGTTGCAATCATAACCTTTTCCCCATAAAGTAGGGAAGTTTTAACATTTTGTACAATCATAGCTAATCATTTTTCTGTTAGATGATTTTTCATAAATGCATTGATTCATTCGTCATGGAGCGTTCAACGTTCAGAAAACGTCCCGTTAGTATAACATACCCCTTACATATTACCAACTAGTTGCGCGCCGCGGCTTCACCCGCATGGAAATTTATTTGCCAACATTCAGAAATTTACAGGCTGTAACAAAAATAAAGGACCAAACTTTCAGGCGGGGTGTAGATCCGAACACTGAATTCAGGAAAAATATTTTAAAACAATCCCGCCCTTTAATTTTAGAAAATTAAATAAATAATGAATTTTCATTACATTAGGCAATAAACTCTTATGCACGCAATCGTGTTTTTGGAATTAAAAAAAAATGACTTGTTGTTGAAAGATGTATACATCTCTTTTATAAGCCTAAACACGTCAACGGTGCCCTAACGAGCGGCCGCCGCGGTCATCGACCTTCAGTCATCATCGAATGCAGTGGAAGCGGATAAGCTGCGCGGCGTGCTTAGATATGGAGCCAAAATAATAAAAAACAATATAATTAAAATTTAACTAGTATTTACAATTGAAACCATTGAGCTAACTGCACACGGTTGCAAACAGTCTAAAGATAGCTCAAATGATCCATGTCAATACCAGTTTAAAGTTTGGTCCTTAGGTAATTTTGTTACACCCTGTATACATTCTGTACGATTCAGTCTGAATTTTCAATCCATCGAGAAGCAACAACCTGATCAGAAGGAAATCTAAATACGAAAAAACACGTATGGGGTAAAATATTTTTTCAATAGCTTGCGACATTTCATTGTATTGACGTATGTTTTGTTTACGTTTTATTTTTGAGACAAAACTTATGTTTTACTCAAGAATATAAGTTTCCAGGTTGTATTTACCCGTGAAATAGAATCTTCGACTGTTTTTGGTGATTATGTGATGAGTTGTGACACCCTTTCACTGCACAATAGGTCATTTTTATAAGAAATTCAGGGAGCTCTTCTCCGTAGGACTTGACATAATGTACTGACGAGTCGAGAGATGTACGTAGCCTTTACAGGCTACCTTTAAATGTCCACGCTTCGCGTGACCCTACTGCGGTTCTAAGCGTTATTATTCTAAGACCTCCATCCTCTGTAAAACCATGGAGCGTGTGCTTAACTCCAAACTTCTAGCATACCTTGAGAGTAATGACCTCCTAAGTGATCGACAATACGGCTTCCGCCGAAAACGGTCTACGGGAGATCTCCTTGCGTATGCTACGCACATTTGGAGTGAAGCCATGGAAAAACACGGGGAGGCTATTGCGGTCTCTCTAGACATTTCCAAGGCTTTCGATAGAGTTTGGCACAAAAGTCTCATTGGCAAGCTTTCTTCCTACGGTCTTCCGTCCAATCTTATTATGTGGATTTCTGACTTCTTGAGGGAACGATCGATTCGGGTGGTCCTAAACGGCTGCTCCTCCGATTTATTAGCTATCAATGCTGGGGTACCTCAAGGGTCTGTTCTATCAGCAACCCTATTCTTGCTGCACATCAACGATCTGCTACAACCCGGGATCTTTGGGTATGCAGACGACAGCACAGTTGTTGATAGATTTTTTGCTAATCCACGAGATAGTCTGGGCGAAATTCAAAAACTCCGAAATGAGGTGGTGGAGCGCTTGAACAGCAAGCTGAGGTGGGTGTCTGAATGGGGTGACACAAACCTTGTGCAATTCAACGCATCCAAAACCCAGGCGTGTGTATTTACGGCAAAAAAATCCAAATTTAATGTTGTGCCCAATTTTTGCAGTACTGCGCTTCAGATCACTGACAGTCTGAACCTATTGGGCGTAGAGCTCAGCTCGAACTTGAACTTCGGGTCCCATATCGAATCGAAGGCTAAATTTGCTGCCATGAAGCTGGGCGTCCTGGCTAGAGTTCGGCGGTACTTCACACCGGGACAGCTTCTTAGTCTATATGAAGCACAGGTCCGATCTTGCCTGGAGTACTGTTGCCACCTTTGGGACGGCTCGGCTAAATACCAGCTTGAAGCCCTAGATTCGATTGAGAGACGCGCTGTCAGGCTTATAGGTGATGACTCGCTCGCAGAGTCAAACCTGCAAAGTCTCGATCACAGACGACGCGTCGCCAGACTGTCAGTATTCTACAAATACCACTTTGGAGACTGTGCGCAGGCACTGCACGACCTTATTCCATCTTCTCCATTCCACCATCGGACCAGCAGACGCACTGAAAAATACCATCCGTACCTGGTCGATATTCCACAATGTCGAACTAAAAAATTTAGCTCATCGTTCATAATTAGCACGGCCAGAGAGTGGAATGAGCTTCCAGCGTCTGTTTTCCCGCTAGAGTACGATCTCGGAGTTCTTCAAATCGAGAGTGAATAAGTTCCTTCTGGGAAAGCGTGCTCCATCTTAGGCCACATCTTCACTTACCTGAGATAGTGGCCAAACGCTCGACCATTTTCAATAAAAAAAAATAAAATAAAAATAAAAAAATATTGGAGCCCTCGTTACACTCGGGCGCCAAACCCCGTCTCGGGACTAAATAAGTCACTTTCAACCCTTGGGTAACAATGTACTATTGAGTACTTTAGTATAGTTTCTAGTGCAATTGTTTTAATTGTATATACTATTTTCTATTTCTTGATTGTAATTTTCGTTGTTAATAAAAAGTTTCTAGTATAACTACATACTTCATATATAAATTAGGTTTAAAGACACTCACTAGTGTAAGTATTATACTAAAATAATACTATAAGTATTATACTAGTGTCAGTACTAGCCACTACAATACTAGCCAGAAAATTTGTAAATGCTGGACAATTCACAGCATTATATAGCATCAAGCTATTATATAGCAGAGTTTGTGTTTTGGTACCAGATAACTGAAATACTTCATTAAAATATAAATAAAAACGTATATTATGCTGAGATTCATATTTTAAGTATACATCGAACTGTTTTTTGTTAAATAAGCAGCTTAGGCAGTCAATTCTTTCATTTCAAAGGAACACTCGATAGAATGAATTTAGCTATACCTGTTTCATCTGGAACAAGATATTGCGAACTTCCGTTGCTCCGACAATACTACGCCGTAGCAGTGTGTAACAGGTTTGTAACGAACAGCTACAAGTATTATGTTTAGACACATGGATAGGATGTAAGACAAGTTCGGAAATAATTTAACTTTCCAAACTTGTCTTACAAACTTTGTTTCTAAATATAAATCAGTGAATTAGTGTTCAGTACAACCAACCTAGGATTTAAGAATGAATGAATGATCAAACCAAAGACAATAGGTAACAACCTGAAATGATGCATGTATTAAATCGTTTGACCAATAACATTATGTTTATGGTATTCATGGAGAACAATATGGATTTCGAAAATTGAGAATCAGATTTTGCGGTGGGGAGCGCACATTTTGAATTGCGAAAGTAAATACTGGCTTTTGCATGGACGCAGGAGGTAGCGGGTACGATTTCGACGTGAAGTTTCCCTATGTATGAATACCATAAACATAATGTTATTGGTGTGAATTCACATAAATTTCACCATGACCGAAGCCGCGAGATACAGCTGTTTTGTATAATATTGTACTCAAATAAACATTAAAAGTCGATACCTACAGCATCCTCAGGAATAAGTTTCTACGAATTACTTTGTTGTGAATGTTCGAAGAATACTCGATTTGCCAACATCAGACCGTCCTGATTGTCGTCATATTTTCTTTGTAGTAAGCTATTTATAGAACAGCTATTTCAATACAATTCTGTTCATTGTTCGAAAACAAAACACTCCTTTGCGTACACTTTAATACCAAAAAGTTGTCTACTTTGTTTCTCTACTTAATTAACTTTATACTTTCTTTTTTTACCTTTTTATTTAACAGTATTTTTTCTTTTATTGGCGCTATATAATCTCATTTCATCTTTCACATTTCAAACTTTTTTCCTATATATTATTAACCTATAATTTCCCCATCATTCTATCGTCATAACCATCTTCAAAAAGCCGACACCGAGCATCATTGTGGTTTTGACAGGAAAACACTCTAAGGTTTAATTCGGGGTTAAATCTTTAAAATCTAATCAAATGCAGTGCAGTGCTTAGAACAACCGGAGTTTTATACTCTCATTGTTAATGATTATTGAAAGATTACAATATAGAATAATGATAACCTTTATTATAAAATAAAATTACAATCAAGGAATAGAAACATACTAAAACTAGTATGTATATATACAAATGCAAGAATTGGGCTAACTGCAGACAGTTGCAAACGGGGAGTAGCTCAATTGATTCATGTCAATACCAGTCGGAAGCGTCCCCATTAAAAACTCAGAATTATAATTTAGAAAATGCCAGTGATGTTGCAATCAAGTTAATTATTTTCTTCTATACTGATTCTCGACGAACAGCATGGCTATATGACATTTCCAATTAGGGTTCACCGTCATCATCATCAACCTATATTAGTCCACTGCTGGAATTAGAGTTGCCAGATCGAAACTTACCAAGTCCGGGAAAATTAGGCAATATTACTGAACGCGGGACAAGATGCAAAATTCCGGGACAATCCCGGAAATCCCGGGCATCTTGCAACTCTATCTCCAATCGACTGGCCGTCGAGCTTAAGTGGGTTTAATCTCTTTGACTGAGCAGTGAGCTCTATTATACAATTTGTAGAGCTCAGTGCAGCTGAGACAGTATGGAGACATACACATGAAGTCATTGCTGTTTATTGCCGTCATTGCTGTTGAGATCTATAAATGCCGTTGTATTTTATTTATTAATAATTATTATATGATCTATATAAGTAGTTTTAAATTTATTATAACATAGGTATGTTTAATGTTCCATAAAATAGAAATTAAAGAGAACAAAACTTTTGGATTTGACTGTACTTAAAGAGAAAAATCTTTGGACCTAATTGCCCCATTCAAAAAGAACTCATCGGCGATTAGGTCTACATTCCATTTGTGGGCCTAACCGGCCAATGAATAAAATGCCTTTGAGCTCTTTTGAAAATAATAAAGGTATTTTGTTACGTAACTAAACGATACTGGGTATAACATATAAACCTCTACGACAATTTTTATTTATAAGTAAGTAGAATACATTGGTACTTACACTGTAAAAAATAATAAAGATCTGTCGTTACGTACCTAACTAAACGAGGATGTAAAAATATATAACCGACGTTTTCCCTTTGTTAGCTGAGCTCTATAAAAATCACTTCCTGCCCAATATTGATGTTCGCACTTCAGTAATCCGATACTGTTTACCGATTGATTGATTGTCTATATGACCCTGTTTTGGACCTTACGGACGAGCGGCTGCGTAAACATGAAAACTAAAAATAAAACAAAATACAAACTATATTAAATAAAAAAAACAAAAGACTTTGGTATTCAAAACAATAACTTTAGTAAAGGTTATATTATAGGTGGTTATAATATCTTCTTGCAGACTTTGACATTTACGTACGAAATTTAAAATATTCTAATTGCCCCGCACAGTCCAGACGCCCCGTCGTCGTCGTTTGTTTTTAGTACCATATTATTCCTACTTCTGTGGTTTTTAATAAGACAGTCTATACGTATGTATGTGATGCGACGGTCTCGACGGGAGCGGCGGCGGCGCGGTAAGAATTATCGACTATTTCCTTACTTCTGAATTTATCGGGCAGAAAATTCATAGACTTAGTTCTAGCCCTAGAATAAAACATAGGCTGACAGACTTTTGACATTGAAACGTTTCCATAGATACGACGCGTGCGAAGCCGTAAGAATATAAATTCACTTTGTATGTATTTGAAATTGTGTTCCATATCATTCATCTAAATTCATAATGGTTCAATCTAATATTCATTAGGTAAGCTGATGAAGACGTAGAGTACAAGACATTGAGAAATAATTCAGAGAACTGCAAAGCCACAAACAGAAATTGTTGACAATTTATCTTGTCTTGTGTATTACACAAAATATTGGGAATCACACTCCTATTTTAGTTTCGTGTAAATGTGTTGCACATGCGAGATTAGTAGGTAGAATAACTACTATTGCGTTTTTCTATAGTTAGAATATATTACCAATGGGTTTAATAGTTATGTATCGACAGGACGAGTGGTAACGCAAAAACCACCTATCCTATAAATGACATTTGACAGATTTTCATTGCCTATCCATACGATAAAAATTACGAAGACTACAAAATTAAAGGCTAAGGCTAACATAGATAACTTACTTGGTGTTTTTTTTTTCGTAGTAGCGAAGTATGTAGTTTCTACGTTTAAAAAAATATAGAGTCCGAAACGTGGGCACTGCCCTACAGATGAACTCTTGAACCAGTGAATGTCTACAGTTTAATAACCCCAAGTGCTTGTAAAATATTAAGGTTAGCCAAATTGAGCCAAAAAAGGATACTACAACAATCAATCCTGTCCCTTGCAATCAGAGTCTATATTTGAGATCTATGTAGCCTAGCCTGTAGATGTTCAGTTCAATTGGCGGTATTGTGGAATAATTGAAGGTTTGATAGTGCTGGCCGATTATTAGGAGTCAACGAGATGAATGGACGGCTATTTGATATTGTGATAGCTTTATTGATCAAGTAACCTAACCTGGCTAGACTAGCTAGACCAGCAAGTCATTAATAATTTGATGTGTTTTACTAAAACTAACCACCGACTTTAAATTTAGAGCATTCAGAAACTATGGTCAGATCTTGTTCCAATTAAAATGAGACTACACGAGAACCACCAGCTTTCAAATTAAAAAGAATCATCAAAATTGGTCGAATTAGCATCTCCATCCATTTCCATGCATTAAAATAAATGCATTCGAATTGAGAAACTCCAATTTTTTTGAAGTCCGTTTAAAGATGGTATTTGTTTTTGAATTTCTTAAATAAAAACTTTTTCTTAAACTTGATATACTTACTTCAAAGAAAAATAAGTAAGTTTCAAGAACTAATATAATAATGAGACGAAACCTTGTGAACAAAGAACATTTCCAACCGCTTTTTGGAGTATGAAATGGTTCCATCTCATTCTGATCGCACGAGGATTATAAGTACCTACCCCTACATTTATTAGGTAAAAACCTTAATGTCTAGAAATTGTACATTAGAATCTCAAATTATTTTTATTTTCCAGTAATATAAAGGGTGTCCCAACAAGAACGCAAGATTTAAATTTTAAATAAATCACAGATATTTAAAAAAAAATCGTGTAACTTTATTATATCGTAAAGTAGACAGAATGAGGTTATGTATGGATCAATATATCGGGCAGATGACCGCCACGGCTTTGCTGGCACACACGCGATCTTTTAATGAAATTTTCAATGACCGTTTTGCATAAATGCTGCGTTATTTCATTAATGCAGCGTCCAATTTCCTCTTTTAAGGCTAGAGTCGTCGTCGGCTTATTCGCGTAAACCATCGACTTCAAAAAACCCCAAAGAAAAAAGTCTAATGGTGTTAAATCACACGATCTAGGCGGCCAATTCTGGTCGCCAAAACGCGAGATAACACGACCGGGAAATGACTGATGCAGCAATTGAATTGTTTCTCTGGCTGTATGACATGTGGCGCCGTCTTGTTGAAACCACATGCCCTCTACATTCATTTCTTCAATTCTAGGCACGAAAAAACTGGTTATCATTTCACGATACCGAACACCATTGACTGTTTGCGCTTGACCTGCCTCATTTTCATAAAAAAAAGGTCCAATGATGCCTCCAGCCCAAAATCCACACCACACAGTGACACATTGAGGATGCATTTGCTTCTCGTGAATCACTCGGGGATTTTACTCACCCCGAATGCGACAATTCTGCCTATTGACGAAGCCATCAAGATGGAAATGGGCCTCGTCACTGAAGAAGATTTTATCGGCAAAATCAGCATTTTCATGTTGTCTCTCCAATACCCAATTAACGAACTCCCTTCGCTTTCCATGGTCAGCTGGCTTCAGTTCCTGAGTCAATTGAACTTTGTATGCATGAAGTGAAGATGCAAATCTTTCGTCAAAATTCGCTGCATAGTGGATTTGGAGACACCAATTTGCTAAGCTCGGTGTCGAATTGAGGTGGATGGAGTTTGAGCGACATCATCACGTACAGCTGCGACATTTTCGGTCGATCGACCTGGTCGAAGGCGCGTTGTTGTCTTTACATCACTAACAGACCCAGTTTCGGCAAATTTATCCATTAATCTCTTTACAGTTGACTCTTTTGGAGCATTATTGTGACCCCAAATTGATCGAAATTTGCGAATTGTAGCCGCAAAACTTTCACCATTTTGGTAAAACAATTTCACAATGAGAATGCGTTGTTCATTCGTGTAGCGCTCCATTTTTACTAACCTCGTACCTTCTACTAGCAAACAATAACAATTGTTCAAATGTCAAACAATGACACTTCAAATGGCGCCAAATTTAAATCTTGCGTTCTTGTTGGGACACCCTTTATAAGACATAAACAAATTAAATGCTTTTTCAAAAGATATGCAGGTAATAAATACCTTTAAGAAAATAAAAGACAATAAGTACCTATCCTTTTTGTAACTCAAAGAAGACTCATATCACAAAGAGAGAGCCACAGTTCCTGATAAAACCACCGCTCGCAGGCAATCTTCCCTCGCCGCGGACTACTGCACATTGATTGCTTTCATCTCGTCGGGATTAGCAGGTCCTTTGTACAACCTCTGACCTGGCCTTTATTCAATGGACGTATGTACAGTCAGCAACCAAGCTACTGGAAGGCGAGATAGTGGCCAAATGCTCGACCATTTTCAATAAAAAAGGCGTCTATCAGACTGCAAACGGTAAGTAATTTAGTTGAGATTAAAGTCATGTCAAACGTTCACTTGAGTTGTCTTGGCAAATACACCAAATGGTGTTTTTTACCTATTAAGTTTTTGATTTCTAGGTCGTTCGAAAGCACGTTGGGCTGACGGCATAGGGCAGAACAGTCTGGAAAATTAGGACGATTTGAAGGAGGCCTATTATTAATAAGAAGTTGGTGAATTAGGACTACTATGATGATGATGGTGAAATTCATTGTTATCGATTCTTATTTTCTTTCTATTTGATTATTTATATTAAAACTAGATGTTCCCCGCGGTTTCTTAACCCTCGTGAAATAGAATTTCATAATTTGATCTCCCATGGGAATTTTATGTTGGCCAGGACAAAAGTAGTACACCTACGCAATTTACTGCCCATTCTTTCCACTAACTCTATGCCAACAACTAAGTCGATTGGATGCTTGATGTTGCTTGTTAGTCCAATATACATTCACGACCTAGTGAAAGAATATTGGACAAACAAACAAACACACTTTTGCACTTATAATTTTTGTTAGTATTTATTTATGATTTTGGGAGAATATATTTATTTTTTGTTAGAAAAGTCGCCAACCTTTTCCCATACGTAGGTACTACATTATGGAATTCACAAGTCGTCTCGGTAAAAAATTCGTGAAAGCGTAGCTACTTTCGTTGCTGACTGTACACCTTAAGATGAATAGATTTTCATAATCTACGCCCGGTGGCGGTGCTCTTTATACTGAAAATAGCCTAATGGGTACTTCGCTTTTTAATTATCCCTATTTAGACTTTCAACAAGAGAATTTTTCAAAAGAACGAGCAGGTAAATCTTAAGTAGGTAAATAGGTAGGTATAATTTATTTTATTCGTACATTTGTATTTGCTTTATTTTTCAATAATTTAGCAAATAGTTAAGCAATCCCGAAGAGTAAGTGAACCTTAAATAAACCCATTTGTTGTTGAATTTTGAACAGTATTTAAAGTAGCTAGGTACTTGTCGCTTTCAGATGATCCTTACTTCGATACTTAAATATAGCTTCTGATTACATCTTTTATCTCGACTTCTACCAAACATGTGAAATTTAGTTTTTTAATCAGAGTTGTTCACATACCTAATTTGCAGCTGACTCAAAGTTCTACCATAATTAAATTTTCAATTCCATTAAATAATATTTAATTAATGGACTAGATATGACTTTTCATTCCAGGATCTATTCTTTGGGAATTTAATTCGTATAAAAAAGCAAATTTCTGCATTTCGGTTTTTTTATCGCAAGTTTCGGTAGATATAAAAATCTGAGAATACATTATGATTTTTATATATTTTAGATAAGAGACTTATAATTAGTCTTTTCATTCCAGGGTCTTTTCTTTGGAAATTTAATTGTCATAATTAAGAAAATTTATGCTTTTTGAGTTTTTCGATTAAGTTTCGGTAGATATTCTCGGACTGTTTTCTTAGATTTTTGAATGAGACAAGTTTAACACTAATGTACCCAGATTTAGATCTATGTAGCTAGGTACCTACCTAGCTACATAGATCTAAATCTGGGTACCTTTATAGGTAGTCTTTATAGGTTCATAAAATATCCACGTAAAAACCTAGACCTCTTTTAAAGAGTTAAATTATTTATCACGATGCCGCGATGGCAAGCAATAAGTTTTTGCCGGTACGCCACCTAGGACTAGCCTAGGTAAGTTTAAAATTAAATTATAATAACGTTATGTTTAAATCGGTGTAGAATGATAGTACCTGGAACTCTATTAGGCATGCTAATATAAATGAACTACTGCCAATATAACGCCGTCGGCTTCACCAAGTTCAACATGAGTAGGTATAGTACCTACAATACATAAACCACTCAATAAACATCTAACGTACTGCCACCCACGCATCAGTATCCTTGCGATCATAAACTCGCATAATTTCAATTCGTATCACTCAAATACCTGAATCATTAGAAGAAAAAATGGAAACTATACTGAATTCAGGTAATAAAATTCACAAAGTACTTAATTAAAATCTGTTGTTGTCACTTACCGGTTTTTCCCGCGTTGCAACTTCTTTTTGAGGGTAGATACGACTGCCCGCTACGACAGCGTGCCGCGTTCTGTTGCGTATTCCTTTTTTAAATTGCGAAGGGGGAAGAAAACGCATGCGCGAGCTCGATGACGTCAATGCTTCGTTCATAAGCATACAGGTTGGTGTTTGGTAAGTATACCGCAGTCAAGTGTGATGGATTTTAATGTTGGACTTAGGTAGCAGTGAATAGATGTGATTGATCTTTAGAAGAAACCTACCTGGCTTTATTCTTGCATGGAACGTCTATTTAAGGGACCAGAATGAAAACAAAACTGACATGAGAGATTTAGGTAGATACCTACAAAAGAAAACGCATTTTGAGCTCTGCCTGCACGTTTTCTATACCTATATAGCAAAAACTAAAGGAACTATGTGTCTGTTTGTAATTGGCCAAACGACTTATCTGATCTTATCAAAATTTGACCAGAAGATAGATCAGAAGCTTCGAGCAGAAATGTTCTCCTTTATTCTAATGGTAGAACCTAGTTTTCTATAGAGTAAGCTGCATAGTAATTACTTTATAATTAAAATTTTAAGCACGCCGAATAAACAAACAAGTAGATAACATAAAAATGTTATTTAAGTTTATTAAGTTAGTAGCTAGAGTTCCGGCAGACACCTAATAATTAAGACATCCACTGAGATTCACTCGAAACCGATAGAGCTAAAACTTATATAAAATAGTTTTTTTTTTATGAGACGTTATATAGAGTTTTTAGATAACGACTACAGGTAGTATATGAACTAAAATCTACTAAATTACCTACCTGATAAGTGAGTGGGAAATAGGTAGAGTACTATTTTTAAAGAAATTTATTACTATGATCGGCCCCTAGAGTTCTAGTTTTAAGAAACATTATTATCTCCCCTTATTTAAATGTAATGTCCTATCTGTGTTCTGAAGAATCAAAGCCTCAGCATTAATTTTTAAGTACTTATCTACTTCTATTGCATGTACCTATGTGTGACAATAACTTATCTGAATCTGAATAGATTATGAAGAGCCGTGATTATTTGCTAATGCGACAGATACACAAACCTCAAACACAAACATGTACAAAGCGCTTATCCTTGAAAGATACTACCTCTACGAAACTTGCGTCGCCGCCGCGTCGTCGTGCTACGACTTTCGTAGCGCTTGCTTTTAGAGTTAATTTTATGACTGCTATGAAAACACGTAGTATCAATAAAAGCTTTGACCACTACGAAGGTATTTAATTATTTCTAATTTTAAATAGAAAAAGCTTTTATTTAAAATGTTTATGGAAAGACGTTCTATAATACGAATTTTGTTCTGAAAGATAATGGATAGGTAACTAGTTTATAATATTCCTTTTGATTTGTGATTTTATTTTTTATGGTGGTCATATGGCTCACCTCATTTGTGTGTGACCAATATCGTATAATTATGTGTTACCAAGTTACCAACCTCGGTGGTATCGTTGCCATGCGATGTAGAGCCAAGCAAAGATAGCTTTTCAACCCACTTCAAAAAATAAGGAGGTTCTCAATCCGAAACGTCAGCTTCATTCCGACCCAGTGCTTCACTGACATACGTTTCCTTTTACAGACTTGAAAAAAGGCCCTCAAAACTATTTTCTATGTTAGCGTCAGGACCCCTGGACCAAGTACGATATTTTATATTTGGATCCTATCAAATTACAATAACTTTTCAATACTATTTGCTACCTCAGTTAAATTATTTAGTACCTCGATGAGTGAAAAGATTCAGATATTTTTATTTTATTTACCATGATGATTTATTTTTATTGAAAACTGGGTTTTTTGTACTTACCTACAAGAGGGTAGTTTCTGAGATCTTTATACTTATTTTATTTTATGAAAGTTCGCCGATTTTTCTTTGTCAAATTGTGGGCTTATTTTGACGATACGTAGAAATCTTCCCGAGGCTGTCCTATTAACATTTTATTCCTGATATATTAGTAGTTAGGTAAAGTGTAAAATTGAGGAATTCTAAGTCGGTTTGTAGTTTTTTCAAATCAAGATTAATTGAAGGTATTTTTTTTGGTGTGCAATTAAGTTTTTGTATTGAAAGTGTATTATACAGGGTGTAAGAGTGAACAGTCTTATCCTTGAAACCAGAGGTAGGTAACCTCAGTATCAAGAGTAGGGAATGACCTCAGAGGCACACCTTCCTTTAATTACGATTTATAAATGCTAAAATCTAATAATTTTACTAATTTATTTTATGCTGTATTTTTAACCTACCTTTTTCTATTTCATTCTATATAAATGGTTAAATTTATAAATGCCTGGACTACAATCTTAGCAAGATTGTTTACCGATTGCCTTTCACTAATTAAAATGTAGGTATTATAAAAGTATTTAGGTATCGATCTCTATGTAATCTATTGCAATAGGTAGATAGGTAGGTACCTACGAATAGTTCATCTAGTACCTACCCATAACAGAAGTTCTGCTTAGCTTGGCGTTAGCTGGATGATGTTGTGTGCCGTCTGTGTCCATGTGTCCACCATCATTTGTTTATTAGGTAGGTAAGTCATTTTGATTCGTAGTGTAACGCTACAAAACGTTTAAAATTTCGACGTTTGTTTGTACCTACCTCCATAAGAACCTATGAATTCGGTCTTTGATTTAGATGAAAATTGACGTCGTATTAGGTAATGTTATAATTGGTATCACTACATAGTATAAAATAAAGTCGCTTTTTCTGTCCCTTTGAACGCTTAAATCTTTAAAACTACGTAACGGATTTTGATTTTTTTTTTTAATAGATAGAGTAATTCAAGAGGAAGGTTTATACGTATAATAAAACCGTGCGAAGCCGGGGCGGGTCGCTAGTAATTGATATATTGGTGGTTATCTCTACTCTGTACCATATTTTCAAAATAAAATCATACCTAGAGGATATGTATACGATCGATATAGGTACCTACCTAGGTTCTGTACGTTTTGCGTAGGATCTTTACGTTTTGCCATTTACAAACTGAAGGTAAGGTTGAAACATTGTTTTCTTCCTTTGCGATTGTGTTCTTTTCTATCACTTTTTCGATTAAGAAAACAATAAAATAATTAAGTTCCGATTGTATGCTGTCTACGGTATGGCTAGCCATCTTGTTTCGATTAGTAGGTATACATACGTTCAAGGGATCTAAGTTTATGTAGAATGGTTCTATAGTACACCAAGTAATTTAGTACCCTGAAAATACTACCTACCATGGGGATACTATGCGCGAGTCTTTCATTACCAGAATCTGACATAAGCCGAACATGGCATACCGCTAACCACATAGTCGTAAGACCTTGAGCACAATGACTTGTCATATCATTACTAATTCATAGGAATTGATTGCCAAGGTACTAAGTCATTATCAACATTACATTTATTATTTCAAACTTCAAGGTTGGTATGTAATGAAATCTTAAATTAATGTTAGGAGAAAATCAATGAATATTTATAAATAATATCTTATTTGATAATAATAAATAATTAGACTTGCCTACGTTGTCACAATATTAAGCAAGTCTAAATTTAAAGTTATTGAATTCTCGGTTCATTTTATGAAAAAGAAAAACCTTTGGGTTATGTAGTTATTTTATTATGAATAAACAATGCACAGAAACAATTGCAAATCCTAGTTGCATCCTAAAACATAGCAATAATTTCATTATCTTACTGGAATGACCCATTATGTTTATGCTTTTGGAGGCTGGGAAGGTATTATCCGGAGGACATAGTATTAAACTTAAAAAATATTGCTTTATAATTCATAAGAATAAATTAGGACAGTTGACCACAGTCAGCGATGACAACCTTCTTGGTGGTCTTGCCCGACTGAGAGCCGAGGACCTCCACCTGCTTGACAACATCCAAGCCCTCAACAACGTTTCCGAAAACGACGTGCCTGCCGTCGAGCCATGAGGTTTTCACCGTGGTGACGAAGAATTGGGAACCATTGGTGTTGGGGCCAGCGTTGGCCATGGAGAGTACTCCGGGGCCGGTGTGCTTGAGGACAAAGTTCTCATCAGCGAATTTCTCGCCGTAGATGGACTTGCCACCAGTGCCGTTGTGGTTGGTGAAGTCACCACCTTGCAACATGAAGTTGGGGATGACACGATGGAAGGTGGAGTTCTTGTAGCCAAAGCCTTTCTCTCCAGTGCACAAAGCGCGGAAGTTCTCGCATGTCTTGGGAGTTACGTCTGTCCTCAACTGAAAACAGGAAAAATAACATTTGATAGGTAACTATAAACAAGTCTCATTATAGTTCTGTTGTACTGAGTAGCGCGGAAACTTTTCATTACGTGCGAATAAATGGGCGTGTCAATTTCATAAATTGCATGGATCTATTGCATTTCGAACTGATATGTTTATCTCAAAGACAACATCATGAAATTCATGTGAACACGGTACCTATCTTGATATACCTAGATGATAACGGAATTTCAAGGTAAACAATCATCGATGACGGCATCTTCCACTCCTTTCCCACCAAATCACATAAAAAGTTAGCAGACACCAATAACGACACAATGACCTTCACTTAGTGCCTAACTATTTTAGGTAGAAGCGGTTATAAACCTCTAGTAGTATAAGTAGTTAGGTACTGATTTTACTGACCTTTATTCTGACACCACATGACTATTTCAACAGAATCTTGTTGATTTCATAGGTCTATCACTACTAAAGAATGCTATAATAACCAAAGCTGAAACTTCCAGAATAGCGTGGTCACTGGTCATGGAATATCACGCCGCACCGCGCCGCCCCGCCGGCCGGAACGACTAGATTGACAAGTCACAAAACAACGTACGAGTATTTCTTACCTCAACAACGATCCTTCCCAGGGGAGAGCCATCGGCAACCACATCAAAGTAAACTCGCGGTAATGCCATTTTGCAATAAAGAACGCTAAATTACTTTCTTCGATTCACTCAATGACGGTGCGTCTCTCGTCAATGCCGGGCGGAAATGGAGAAAAAGGAATAGACAATTTTTGTTGAGATCCAATCAAAATCCAAACGTCAAGAAAATATGACGTTACTTCCTGCAACGTTCAATAACTAACATATCCAAGAAATTGTCTCGCATTCAAATAATTATTTTAAAGCATTTTTTTGGATCAGTCATCAGTGTAATCATTTATGCCTTTTTATAAATTTTCAGAATTTTTTATATATTAAACTTTCCCAAAGTTTAATAAATAGGTACGGCCCAAAGGCACATAATCAATACGTGTTTTGCAATTAATACTGAAATCAGTTAGCGAGTACATACGAAGTGTAGATTGCCGTTTTTCTTTAAATAAGGGAAACTGTAATACATTTTGCTTTTCTTGAGTAGGGGGTTAAATACCAAAATTGGTAGGTGTGAGTTCGTTTTGTTCGTTCACAGAACGTTACTAGACGCAACGGATGTTAATTGTCATTCCTGAACTGACTTTTTTCCATAGACAAGAAGAAAAACTTGATGGCAACTTGTGTCTAGACACTGTTCTGCCAGTGTCCTGATGGTGTCCTGTAGACAAGAGGAAAGTCTAAGGGCATTGTTAATGTTGGTATCATTGTCAAACAATTGTCAATGTCAATGTCAGAAGAATACAGAATTACGATTCAAGTTCTCTGGATTTGGAAATTTCTTGTTTCATTCTTTGCCGGTAAATATAATTTAGTTTTATAACGTTTGCATTTCTCTTGTATTGCGTTTATCCTTGCATTTGTATTGCAGATGCAGTGACTAACAAATATTTAAGTAGAAACTATAATTAAATTACGCTCAAAAGTTTTTGATATTAATGTAAAATAAAAATGTTACAACAACGTTAAAAGTTTTTGTTTTTAGTTGTTGCATCGAAGATGAGCCTTGAGTCTATAAGATATAAGAGAGGGAGTTTGGAAATTCTAGATCAACTGTTACTTCCGATACAAACCCGTTATGTGAAAGTTCAAGGTGTCGAAGATGGTTGGAGGGTTATAAATAAAATGCAGGTGAGCACACACCTACCTACTCTAAATTTTTATTCGACCCGTATATGTGTTTTGTTAATGTTACATTGATACATACATACCATTGGAACATATTGACTGCATGAGTACTTGTAACCCACTATTTGTGTAATTTTCTTTCCCTTTTTCCAGGTCAGGGGAGCCCCTGCTATAGCTATTGTGGGCTGTTTATCATTAGCTGTGGAACTTATGAAGGACACATCTGACAAAAAAGTCATGAGGCAAGAGGTCAGATAAGACACCAAGTTATGATAAGAAAATGTAACTAACACAGTATAATAATTAGGGGAGAAGGAGGTAGCTTAGGACAGGGGCACCTTTAGACATTGGAGATTACTCCAAAACCATCGACATTTTTTTGGAAGAAAATGCATTTTAGTATTCAACACTACTACCTACAAACCATGACATATCATTCACCACGCTGTCAGCTGTAAAACTGATTTTATTAGCAGGTCGGGTTTTCCGTTGGCTGGAGTACATTTTTCATCTGAACTCCGTAAGGGTTTATTTGGTCACATTGAGAATAAATTATATGTTTTTTTATAGTTTCTATTAAGTTTGGATATCCATGCATGGATAGAGCCTACCGTATTAGTTTCTAAAGTAATAAAAAAAAAATTGTGTTACAAAGTTTTTTAAATGACCCCTTGGGGTAGGTTAGGACTAGATATTAGGGGCACTTTAGGACATGTCATAATGTGTGTGATTGGTAATATAAAAAGTTTTCATTTGTTTTAAGTTGCTTATCGCCGAAGCAAATATAAGAAAAATATAGCATCAATCAGTTATTTACAAAAGAAGAAGTTATGGTGGAAAAATATAAGTATTTTTAAATCATCAAAGATAAATTATGGTTTAATATCAATAAAACCAGTTTGTTGGCGTACCAATGTACTAAGGATTTAAAAAATACACAGAGGCATGGGAAATGAATAAAATTGCTGGTATTGAATGGTAGAAAAGAAAAGAAGATGAGTGGTTGATATTAATATTGGATCATCCTGACAAAGCTCCCATCACCCAATGAATGAAAGCCCTTCCAGAACTGCTGCGATACTTTTAGATTAGATTTTTCAAGATTTAAACTGTGTGTGTTATTTATCCTAATAATAAATGACGCATAATAATCTACATATTTAATGATTTCATGTTTGAGTAACTGCATTTTCATAGTTTCTAAGTTTGGTTGATGTCATGTACGAATTTAATTGTGATAATTGAAGAATTTATAGTTTTTAACTAAAACATTTCATAATAATGAAATAATTACTATTATTATTTAAATTTAAAGATTTTATTACTATCATATTATCATACCCAGTAGCGTCCCAAACTACCCCCCAAGGGGGGCAGTTTTGGACATTGTCAGTGTCTTACTAAAATGAAAATTTTGCATAATCTACTCAATAAACATGTTTATTTTATTATTGATTTGTAAAGGTAAAATACGAATATAGGTTTTACCGCATAAAACATACAAAAATTTTAAAAACAAAAAAATCTACGACCTATTCTTTAAAAAGTGTCCTAATGTGCCTCCTTCTCCCCTATATTATTCTATTTAGTTTCATATCTATTAGACTCCTTATATTGTAATAGAGATAACATGTTAATGATTTATTGACAAAAGTAATCTGTTCAGCTTTGTGAATGATACACATATTGCTAATGTTTCCATTTCCATTATAGAGCATTCTCTTATGACTACCAGTAGACAGATAAGTAAATGTTATTTAATTCCCTGCTAATGATACTCGAAACACATACTTTACCATGGACAAATGTTTCAGACACTTGTGGGAATATCATGCAAGCATGCTTTTATGTAGTTAAATAGGATTCTGGTACTTAATATCTAGACACGCGGTAGAGTGTCAAGCTAACAGAATCACGAGCGCTACTGTGTTTAAAACCATTTGGAGCCACTTTTGACCCCCTCAATTAAAAAACTATTTCACATACAGTATCTTTATTTGTTACAGATAGAAGGGAAACTCAATTATTTAGTATCTGCTAGGCCTACTGCAGTTAATATAAAAATAGCTGCAGATGAATTAATGCAATTGTCAAACAAGCTGAGTGCTGATGAAAATGTCACTCCAGATGATTTTAAGGAGAGGTAAAAACATTTTAAATTAAATAATTAGTGTTTGGTTCTTATCTGTAATTGATTCAAAAAAACTTCAAACTAAAATTTCTACCATTAAGACATTGTTTTACCTGCTCAAACAAAAGATTCTATCAATAAATGTTGCATGTTTAATTCCATAATATTTCAATAATTGTTGTGACACTAATTTATTAATAGATTCATCAGCAGTATTGAGAGCATGTTAACCAAAGATATTGAAGACAATAAGGCAATAGGAAGGTTTGGGCGTGAAGCTATCCTCCAGGGCTTGGTTGGTGATGGATTGTGTCGGGTTCTGACACACTGTAACACTGGCTCATTGGCCACAGCCGGTTATGGCACAGCCTTGGGAGTTATCAGATCTTTGAATGAAAGCAACAGATTGGGTGAGATAATTAAAAAGTAAAGCATAAACTAAGAGCCAACATTTTATTTCCTGCAAAGCAAATAAGCCAAAGGTTGCATGTTAATCTTCCATGCTACATATGTCCATGCCACCACTGTTATTTTGCAAATGGTCTAACCATTTGACAAAAGGGAAAAAACTTTTGCAAGTTAAATTTAATGTGTCATCAATTTACAATAACATCAATATTGAAAATATTGATAACCTGAAAACTTAGCCACACAATAAATAATAATTGTTTGAGATGATAGATTTTTGAAAATTATTCTTTTTTTCAATCTCAAAAAATACCAACAACACTAACTGAAGTTGCTGTAGTTTCAGATGATAGATTAGATGATTTTTTCACAGCTCAAAAAATATCAAGTTTAAAGTTGAAAACACACTGAAGCCGGAGGCGGAGCGGAGGCGAAGGATTGGTGGTTTTCCTATGGCAGCGCGCCGCCACCGCCTGCGGTGTGTGTGTCGGCTTTCATATGATTCAATAGAATACAACTCACACGCCTTCGCCTCCGCTCCGCCTCCGGCTTTAGTGTGGAGACTTTAAATAAGTTTCTAATATTTCCAGAACACGTTTACTGCACGGAAACCAGACCATACAACCAAGGTGCTCGACTGACGGCATATGAGCTGGTGCATGAGAAGATACCGACCACTCTGATTGTGGATAGCATGGTGTCTGCACTTATGAATACTAGGAAGATAACTGCAGTGGTTGTTGGTGCTGATAGAGTAAGTTTTTTGCTCTGTTTTCAAACTATTATCTGAAGAATCATCAGGGTACATTAGCGCCAATTTTCAATAGATATTACATACATGTGTTTCAGATTTTAATATTGTTAAATAAAAATCTGAAACACAGAAACATTGACTGAACAAAAAATTATTAAACTAACATTTTCATTACCAATCAGTGTAGAGTTCGTATACTTAAAAAAATTAATAAAGTTAGACTAAGAATAACATTACAGTTAAATTTTAATTTTAAAAACAGATTTTTTTATAAACTTCTACTTCAATGTTTGAATCTCGAATGTTGATTCTACAATTTCACCTTTTCATTTTCGAAATGTTGCTTAGTTATTTAGTTTAGATATTTACTTTACATAAATCTTTTTTTAAAAGCATCTCAAATCCATCATACATAAATTATTATTATTACTATAGATGCGTGGTGTTGTAGGTATGCATAAAAAAATCTTTCTGTCCTTTTTGTCCAGTCCACTCAGTCTAAAACCCTCTTAAGGAAGTTGGTGTTTCTATTTTCCAGGTAGCTGCTAACGGCGACACGGCCAACAAAATCGGCACATACCAAATAGCAATTGTGGCAAAGTATCACGGCGTTCCCTTCTATGTGGCAGCACCTCTTACTTCCATTGACATGGCCCTGACTTCTGGCGACAAGATCAAGATAGAAGAGCGGCCTGATAGGGAAATGACGCATATAGGAGAACACAGAATTGCTGCGCCAGGTGAATAAATTAGTGATTCTGGACAATATACACTGCATTATTTAGCCCCAAACTAAGCAGGGCTTGTTTTATGGATTGGTACTAGACTGATGTACTTAATACATTACATAGAGAGTTTTAGAAAACACCCAGAACCCTGGAACAGATATTCATTGTAGATGTACAAACATTTGTCTCAAGGCGGAAAGCATACTTGCAACCAAAAAATTAACATTATTCTGCTTTAGATACATTGCTTAGCAGCCCGAATTTTAAAATTGGACATCAGTTCTTGAAATTAACGCATAGACAATATAATTCTTGGTTATCCATATAACGCAATACTGTAAGAACAATAGACAACGTAACAATTTTTACCTTAAACATAAGATCTTACTGATTTTCGTATTTTATTTCATGTCATGTATTATATCCATTGTAATGAATTTTATTGCTATAGTTGTTTATACTAGTTGTTATATGTTTATATTCCTAGATTATAATTTTCATTGCTAATAAAGTTGTTATGAATGACACAACAACATTCTTAGTTCAGTCAAATGATGTTAATTTTGGCTAACTGGATTGACACGTGATTTTTCAGGATACAGGTAGCCTATGTCCTTCTTAAATGATTGGGGGGAAATGGCTAAAGGTCAAACGGAGTGCGAAGATTTTGGGAGGGGTCTTTGACCAGCAGTATTATAAATTAATTAGTAGGATTAGTATGCATACTGATTTGATATTATTTTGTTTAAGGTATTACTTGCTGGAACCCAGCATTTGATGTGACCCCAGCATCATTGATCACCGGAATTATAACTGAAAAAGGCGTGTACGCACCAGACAAGCTCAAAGAAATTAATGTATAAAACATAATTATAGCTTTTTATATCTGTTGTTTATTAAACTTCCTACGTATATTACCTACCTAATGACTTTTATTTCAAAGAGGGGGGTACCCTACGTAAATGAGAGCAAGGGCATGCTGTTAGGGTGACATATCTAAATCGAGTTGTGCTGTGCTGTACTGCGCTATGCTATGTTTGGTCAACTCGCTCACCTAAAATTAGAATGAGGATACAAACTAACCACGCTGTGCTGCGCTGTGTGAGGCTACGCTATGTTTCTATTGACCAAACATAGCACAGCGCAGTACAGCACAGCACAGCTCGATTTAGATTTGTCACCCTTAGGCTTGCCTTTCTTTAGAGCGGTATTCCACTACACTATATGCAGGGCCCGGTAGTTAGGGTGATTAGGGAGCAAGGCTTGCCGGGTCCGTCCGGTCACCCTAACAGCCTGTCCAGATAGGGCGCTTTACGCGCGTAACGCGCTGGACTCTCGACTCGCGCGTGCTACGCGCGAGTCGAAATACTCGGGCGAACAGTGGAGCGCGCGTAAAACGCCGCATCTGGACGCAATATAAATTGAAACGCGCGAGGGCACTCGCGCGTAAAGCGCCCTATCTGGACAGGCTGTAATTAGGGACCCTTATGCTCTAAATCTTATTACACCTCTCGGGTTACCTTAGGGTAAGGGTCCCTGAATATCGTGTAGTGGAATACCGCTTTAGGTTCACAAAGAGCAGTTTCCAATGTCAGCTTCACTAGTTCACTACATAGTACCTCAAAACAAAGTCGCTTTTTCTGTCCCTATGTCCCTTTGAATGCTTAAATCTTTAAAACTACGCAACGGATTTTGATGCGGTATTTTTTAATAGACAGAGTGAATCAAGAGGAAGGTTTATACGTATAATAACCGTGCGAAGCCGGGGCCGGTCGCTAGTTTTATATAAATTTCATGTCAATAAGTAGCAGGTAATTAGGCGATGTGGTACCTGAGTGACAAAGCATTCCGTGTCTAAAAATAATGAGTAAAATGTTACTAGCTTTTGGCATTGTTATTTAGGTTGAGATTGAACCAATATCTGACCGTGTTATGTTTAGGTTGAAGTAGTAGTCTCTAGTAGGATACTGGAGTAATAATATAATAATGGATGACTAGTCATCCATTATTATATATCTATATCTGGCCATGTTGAACCAGCTTTCAAATATTCCCGCGGGCCACATAAGAGATTAAATAGGGGATATAATATAACGCGAAGGTACTTCCTAGCTTCATACAAATAAACTATATGGCTATAATCATTGGCGTATATAGGGGGGCTCCGTGAATGCACATGTATGATACTGTAGTCGCGAGCACGAAGTTGCGAACCGTTTTCTCTTGTTAATTTTTAAATCACTAGGTATCACTACTTATTATAAAATAAAGTCGCTTACTCTGTCCCTATATCCCTATGTATGTCCCTTTGAATGCTTAAATCTTTAAAACTACGCAACGTATTTTGATGCGGTTTTTTTAATATGTAGAGTGATTCAAGAGGAAGGTTTATACGTATAATAAAACCGTGCGAAGCCGGGGTGGGGTCGCTAGGAATAAATATTTTTGAAATCTGCTGGGTGAACCCTACAAAATGAATCATAGAATTATAATCCCGGCACTCTGAGCGTATTCACAGTCCCGGTATAATAAATCTCATCATCAGCCCATATTAGTCTACTGCTGGACATGAGCGCCACAGAGCGCAGCGCCCGCGCCCTGTCTTCAGCTTGACGCATCCAGTATCTGCCAGCAGTCTTTTGCAGATCAATTGTAGATAATAAATCTATTTAATGCATAATGTTGGTAAATATTTTACCCATAGTGACCTGCCTGACCATCAGGCCAGGGACCCAATTCTGCTAACCATCGCGTCACTCTACGATTTAATGTTGGTATCGTCCAGCCAGCCAGAGAATCGATTTGACTAACGTAATATAGTGTCGATACCCGATAGTTACAATTTGTTTCCATACACAGTGACGTTAATGATTCGTTTAGTTATTACTAGAAATTATTTAAAGTTAATAGCATAATGAAAAAATTTGTGTTCGTCACACACAAGTTACCCAGATCAATAATATATGTAGTACTAGTAAATAAAGTATACTTTATATTCCGGAACGTGATAATGCTAGATCTTAGTTATATTCATAATCGAATATGGTAACACTGTTTGTTCGTTCATTCGCTATCGTTTCAGTAAACTTGATAGAATTTAAGCATAATCATTTTTCTCGCTTTGTCATACTAAAACTTCCAGAGGCAGCATGTTATGCTTCAGTTTAGCCTGGGAAGAGAATAATGAAATGGAACATTTATTCAAAATGTCAGCAGTCAGTCGGAAAGCGAGTGAGTCTCGAGAGGCGAGACGAGACGATTCGGATTTTTAGTTTTTAGGGATTTATCAACTGTCCTAAAAATTAACTAGAAAAAATGGATAAGTACGGTACAACGGAAATCTCTGTCACAACACTTTAAGTTCGTGTGTACGTCTCATGTTTATTCCTTTGTTAGTAAATTGGTTTCGATGACACGGGAACGTTACTTGTTATTATTTAATGTGTACAGTTGGACTCGTTTGTGACCAATCCTCTAGGCATTTTTAAGGAAACCGTGTAAATAATAGTGTACAGTGTATAGTGATTATTAGACTGTAATGTAAATAAAAAATATTGCCTATACGCGCATGCGTTTGTGTGAAAAACAGACAAAGGTTTTGTGTGGTTCAAAATCAGCTGTATTCCTAGATGCAATGACTGAGTGATTTACAAAAGTGTGTGTTTTCTAGGCGACAATGTTCAGTGAAATTGGATACATAGTTTTTCTACTTCTCGCTTTGCCATATATCGAAAGTGGTAAGTGTTTGTTTTTTATGCATCAACATACATTTGTTACCAACCCAGTTGTTCAATTCTAATCTCAGCTTGAATGAAAAGCTCAACCTTGTCAGGTCTTCTACCTCACCTACCTACCTACTAACAACAAATCATCTTAAAACTACTGACTTTTAAAAATGTTGCATTTATACACTCACTGATAGCATTGAAATATTTTGTAGCAATTATGTATTTTATATAAAAGAGTACATACTTACCTACCCTGTTAGAAAAATATAAAATCAAAATCAACTATACATATTATAGTTTCATTTCTTTGGGCTCAAAGCTAAGTAAAAACTCAATTTTGAAATCAGATAGATAAACACTGTTTTAAATTATTGTCTAAACTAACTTACTATAGTCTAATTATAACTAAAGTTTAAAAAAAATAGAAAAGCATTCTCACCACACCAACCACAAAACAATTTTTTATGTTATAGAAAATATTTAAATAAGTGTTAGAAATATTAGTGACAACAGTGGTAGTGTGTGATTATAAAATAGATTGCCATTTTCACATTCACTCAGTATTTTATCTGTAAATACTACATATGTCATTAAAAAATAAAAGCTATATTTATGCAATATAGCAGAGCAACATTATTTGTGTGGAGCTTAATAATAATAACTCTGCACAATCCACACAGTATCTAGCTTCAAGATAAGCAGATAATTAATATACTAATAAACTAAAACTTAATAGATAACTAATAGACTTCATAAGATAAATACCACATATTGAAAATGTTAGGGAAGCAAAGTATCATGCAAGATTTGGGGTTTTCAGTATATTTACTAATTTTCAAGAAAGTATCACATAAATTGTTTCAATGTTCAAAGGATATAGAATTCTACGAAAACTCTTTTCTAGTTTCTTTGTTTATCAAATTAGTCAATGGTGTGAAACAAACATGACATTATAAATCGCTTCACCATTTAAATAGTATTGTGTCAAAATGTCAGTGTTAAACTCTTTTTGGTATTATACTAACACAAACTGTGAGATTCATTCATAGCTGTGACGATTACCTTTTATAACTACCAATTTGACATTCTAATTATGAAAGTTTCTTCAAGCTCATAAAAAAGTAGTATACCAAAGTTAGTGGAATTCAGCCCCTGATATTTAGGTAATGATAACCCCCCCTTGAAAATTTAACCTAGATACGCCAATGTGTTTTGAATGGTCTTTAAACACCACTCTAATGTATTGGAAAGACTTGTGTGTTAGAAATTGACTTTCATAACATTTTCCTGTTGCATTTTAGTACAACAGTGAAGACTATTTTTACTTTTGCAATTTGTTGACAAAATATGAATTAACTATGGGGTATTTATATGTACACAAGGTATGTTCATTTGCACAGTAACCATAGTCGCTGCAATGTGATAGTATCATAGGGGAAATAAAAACACAAAGTATGTTACTAATAAATAACAAATTTTATTCCCCATTTATAGAATCATAAACATAATAAATAGAATAGAGTAAGTATAAAATAAAATTGCATCTAATTTTAAATTCTATAATTAGCTGCAAATAATTATTCTGAACTTATTCCTCATCCATGCTAAAACATTAATACCTATAATTGCTAAAGTAACTCTGTTTATTAGCTTTCCATACCTATAAATGCTATATTAACTCTCTCCGTTAGCTTTACATACCTGTAAATGCTAAATTAACTCTCTCTGTTAGCTTACATACCTGTAAATGCTAAATTAACTCTTTCTGTTCTGTTAGCTGTACGTACATTACATACCTTTAAATGCTAAAGAAACTGCCTGTTTGTGTTTCATAGCTATATATTTTATACTATAGTTACTCTGTCTGTAATTTGTAAGCCTTAACGGTTGAATGAATTTAAATGAAATAAGACAATGTGATACACAAATGTAGATACACCTTCCTAAAAAGGGTTATGTAAGATCACGCTACTTTTAACAAAATAACAATAACACAAATGTACAAACAAAATGTGATAACTACACAAATATAGATACACCTTAGTAAAAAGGGTCTTGTAAGATCAAGACAGTTCCATCACAAAAAATATTTTTGCAACTTTCAACAAAATAACAATAACACATGATTATTGTGTACTTAAATTCTGTGCCACTTTCGTTAGGCGCGATGCTATCAATATTCGGTTTGCGGTTGCTTATAAACCAGTTCCGAATTTTCAAGTCATCATAAATCAACTGCCCACCTACTTTCAGTTAATATTTCAAAGTTAGCATGATCGCCTATTAAACAGATTTGCTTGCTCTGGCCGGTAAGAATAGATTGCATTTATATAAACGCAACGATTAATCGTTATCTTAATGTGGGTGTTCGACGAATTCTGAATTGCTATTTATCAGATTACTATAAATAACGGCACTAAGGATTGTACAGTAATTTTCTTCTAACAAAACCTGAACTACCTAACTAGCCTTGTGGCAACATTTTAAGTCTAGTTAATAGTGTAGGTGGAACAGTAAGCTAAGCAAAATTATTGTTGTTTAGGGTAACATAAACAAAAATGGGGCATCGCATCGTCATGCCTTGCGTAATTTTGTGAAGTAGAACTAATAAATTTCAAATTTTTTACGCATCCGATGACAATGTGACATATTTTTTTTCTACCCTAGACTACATTCCCTGTGCTTGGCCTACTGGTATAAATTAAAATGTCGCCAAAACAAGACTATTTTACTATTTTGACAACTCTAAAAATTACCTATACAGACTAGGTAGATACTACGAGAAAAATATATTTAATTCATTATCAACTGGACGGCAACATTTTTAGTGCTAATTACTTTAGTTAAGTTTTGGAAACATCGGAATTGGCACCTCTATCAGTATTAATTCACACAAAATACGAAAAACATTAACATGTATGAAATGCTAACAAAAACACACCCCATGCAAGAGCAAGGGGCTAGTAAAGGTCAACAACATCAGATAGTTACAGTTTCACACTAACGCTAAATAGAATACAAAATTACCTGCACTTACGTTACGTGAGTGACATTTGTAAGGCACCTACAGAGTAAGCATTAAAGGCGTTGCTACACTCCTTACAATGTATAGATGCCTAGGTAGTTGAACCACAGAGTACTGAACATCTGGGAGGATGTATCCACTTTGGAAACCTATTTGCATCCTCTAGGTCGTCTCATTTGCGGTTCCGTCTAATCCATCACAGTTGGGGGACATTTAAGCACGTTTATTTACATGCGAAAACATGGTGGGACATTGTATTCCATGTTTTCATTGTCTTAAGTCTGACTGAATAGGATAGGAAGCTATAACGTAGATATTTTTAATCTCAGGAAGAAGTACCTGGGCAAAGTCGCGGGAAGAAATAGCTGCATTTTAATAGTTTCTGTTTCCTGTATAAAAGTTGTGAATATTATCTAGAACTTCGATTGCCACTTTTTATCCACCTAGCATCTTGGTGCCGTATAAATGTATTACTTCAACTTTGTTTAGGAGCGTTAATAGTACTTCACAAGTATTACGTAAAGTGCAGGTGTTCCGTTTTATCGGCTTCTATTCCGAGCGTTATCTAGACTCTTGAAGTCTACAGCACGGAAAATAGCTTTGATTTTGGCAAAGCTTTGGCAAGTCTTTTGGCAAAGTCTTTAAATCCCGAGTGCATAAGTTCCTTCTGAGAAAGGGTGTTCCATCTTAGGCAAATCTTCACTTTTTAAGCTGATCTAAGCTAAACTAAACTCATTGCCATTTCCAATAAAAAATCTTTTTAATTGCTGTTCAATAATCCCCATCCTGTCAATCGAATCTCATGATATGACTAACAAGACGAGTGCATAAAGAATCGGAATTTATTTCTGTCCCAGTTACCTAGAGGCAGGGGTGCAGATCGTGCGAAAATGTCTGTCGCGATAAAGCCGAGAGGAAATAACGTCCATTCATGCGCGTTTATCTACGAGCTGAGCGGCACAGATTGCTATTCAGTTTCTATTGGTTCGCGAGAGCTTAGCTTTTATTATTTATTGTGGTGTAGGTTAGGAATAGGCGTCGTCTCCTGAGTCTTTGTTACTTAACTAAGCTTCGTCTTATATTGTTGTAAACCAGTAAATCAATATCTTTATTTATTTAGGCTTACAAAATAAGCACTTAGACAAGTCAAGTTTAAACTATAGGTAGTTACATAATTACCAAAATAGTTGATGAGCTATGTTCGCGTTAGCAATTATGGACTGTCTGATCGGCGGCGTCCCTTAGCTCCGAATAACGAAAGAGAGTAGAGGTTCTAAAATGATTTATTCATAAAAATGTAGTTCAACTATAAGCGCACAGCATACCTAGATCATGCATGTTTTAGGAATGTAGTTTAAATTTCCTGGTTCTGCGTAATAATTGATATTTTCTAATTTGTATTGCAGCATGCCCAACTCAAACCCTACAAACTCCAAAAGGATAAGATAAGACGTAAGCTAAGTTTAACATGAAGTTTCACGGTTATTGTGATTTCGTCGTCTCGCATCGCTCTCGTTTTGATCTTTAGTCGCCGGCCTTATTTTGGTGCAGTGAGTCATAAACTCGTTTGAAACGAGGCGGTTATGTGCACTTCCTCTCAGACTCTTCGACATAAGACTAGCTTTCTTAGTACATGGCCACACCTAGTTGTCTGTGCGAATTGCAGTCCCGTATTCAAATATGTAATCCGATATTATTACCATTTCTATTCATGTATTTATAAAAACGACATCCGTGATGCGGCGGGCGAAGGACCGCCTGTGACGCAGGAGGTTGCGTGTTCAATTCCCGTCTTGGGACATTTTTTGTAAGATCTGCAAATATTTTTCCGGGGTTCTGGGTGTTTACTATCTGTAATAAAAAATATCAATCTGTGTAAAGTATTGTGTTAAGGATATTTAGTGTCCTAACACAAGTTCTGCTTACTTTGGGGCTAGATTATGCTGTGTGCATTGTCTAGAATTATTCCTTTTTTTAATGTCAGTAAGTCTTTAATAATAAATGCTATCATTACAATTATTTTTCTGTGAGTGTGTAATGACTTGCTAGAGTTGCTAGTATAGTGTACCTATAGCGTCAGTGTAACTACAACTAACAATCTAATTTAGTATCTGAACTGAACGCAACTTGCAAAGTTTTCAGAACCGAAACAATGAAGGTCATATCTAATGCCCGTCAGAATCATTGTTTTCTCGGTTGCGCAAAATTTTCCTTTGTTCTTACTCAAATAACGCATGAAATAATCGTATGAACCACAAAGGCATGTGGTAGGTATACACGATGTGTAACTTTAGCACGCAGAATTTGCTACATTATGTCTGTAATTAGTTGAGCTGAGGCATTGAGTAATTTTATAATGGAAGCGAATAATTACAGAAAGTTGGACTACCAAAAACCACGCTTTCTCAAACGTAGACAACCTTTAGTCAGTACGAATCATTAAAACATCAAGAATAGAAAAATAACGAGTAGAAATTAGCCTATACCAAATTACGAGTTAGTTGGTACTCGATGTCTCGCTACTCTAGCCCGAGGTGAATGGCAGAGTTATCAATATTTTTGCTCAAACGGGCGTTGGCTTTAGCGTCGCGTGTCTCCAATTTCGCCTATTCAGCTTTTAGTTATACAAACCGATTCATTTTCAAACCAGCTGCAATAATAACATAAATTTATCGTGCTGAAGACAGTGTGACGAACCACTAGAGTGTGATTAGCACATGAGAGGTTGACGCATCGCAGTGCGCGCGGCTGTGACGACGGCTCGTTCGTTGAACTTGCGAGGTCACGACCATCTGACGGGACTCAGACGATGCCAACTGGACGTCTATGATACCATTATCTAAGAAACTTCTTACCTTACACATATCATGAAGTATTCATCGTGCATTAAGGCTTTACGGATATAACGGTTCTTAGAAAACCTGAATCGATCCCTCACAATGATGGAAAAGGATCAACTATCCTTTAGCAAATGATGATTCAACCTTTCCTAAACGGTAAAAGAGACTTACTGGTCTGGTGCAACGGCGAGTTTTGTGGCATATATTGTTATTGACCTCACAATGCATAAAACGTACTTTGTTTACCTATTATAACTTCCACAAAAGCAGTTTTTTGACCTGCACACCTCATCACTTTGTTTGAAAAAGGAAGTGTGCTCTGGACACGTTATTTCAATGTCCAAAATTTTACGCTTTTCGAACATTTCACACGGACACATGGATATTTTGACGGTCAAGTGCGCTTTCTCGGTTCACGTATTTTACGATGACAACATTTGGCCGAACACTACTCGTCATGCAAGATCAAGTTTCGGCTAGGCCGCCTACAGCTCTGATATTTTCATCAAACTCATTATTTGGTTTGGATCCATTTTTATTGCGCAATAAAATCGTCTAAGGTACCGACGACAAAGAATACTTGGGTCCTTTCCTATCCACATTCTTAAGTAAAAACCCCGTGTCTAAGACTTAGCGAGATTCTCCTAAGATTAGTAAAGTTTAGACTGCTCTCGATAGCCAAAGCTGATACAAAAACTTGAAGTGATCGTTGCAAGTTAAACGGTAATTCTGTGCAAAGCTGCTCGTAAAATTGTTTATGGTTGAAGAGGCCCGCTGCTATAATCCTTGAACGGTCCGTTGAGTGAAGGATTTAGGAAATCACTGAAAATATTTTATAGGCTGTTCTAAAGTGAAATTCAAAAGTAAAGAACCGTTATTTCGAAAATAATCTTTATTTATTCTACTGGAAAGCAAAATGCGCGTAATCTTTGTCATATTGTATGCGCATGAGTGGTCTTTCAGAACCATATTTCTCGCGTCAAACCATTCGCACAGTTCTTTGAGCCGGATTTTCACAAAATTGCTGAAATCATAGTATTTTTTTGAGCCTTTTACGCTACTTCTACGCTTTCGCGTATAATTTCTAAGAACATGAACCTAATCCAGATTTCTGAGTAAAAGGTGATTCAAACAAGTTTTTCCTTGAACCTATTGTTAATCAGAAATGTTTTTCTTCCTATTATTGAATTTCAAAACAATTTTTCCTAAGCATTATTCTCTTAGGAAAATGTCAGTAATTAATTATCTTCGGATTTACTACGTCTGGTTGGAAAATATACGATATAAATTATAGTTTATTTTTTTCATCGGACTAGTACCTAGTTTGAGAGATATTATATTACTTACCAACTACTTACAACTTTTTTATATTGGATTTAAATGTGTGTAACATTAACATACCCTTATATAGCGACCTACAAAATATCTATTACGCAGGTTATTTAGCCTAAAGCAATGTTTTAAATCGTTGCTACAACCTTGGAGGCCAGCACGCTCCGCCGAGCGTGACGTGGCAGTCTTGAAGCCCTGCGTCAATATCTTAAATCTATTGCTAATGCACGTACCTACTGTAGAATATCGGACACAGACAAACCTTTTTCATGCGATATTTACCTTTTCATGTCCTTCAACCTCTTTCGGGTCTTGCTCTAGGCTTTCACTACAAATACGCTATACCTCCATTCTCGAGAATAGCCCCAGGCTTGATGAAATGGCTTTTATGATCTTTATGTTGTACGCTATCTACATCACATAAATATTTATGCGCGAGTTTGGATAGACGGGTGTTTGTTGCTCTATCACAGTGTAACTAAACTACCAAATTGTGCCAAAACACGGACGTTGTATGTAATCTCTGAGACCAATAGTTAGGGCTGGTAATAGACAGCTTAACACAATTTATGTTAGGTTACCGTTACAATTCTAATATTAGATGAGGTCAGGTGACTATGTCCATGTCTTTCCTTGCGACCTCTGAGGCGCATTGGGCGAAGGTCCGCATGCGACGCAAAAGGTTACGGGTTCGATTCCCTGGGACTAATGTTTGATCTGCAGATAATATAAGTATGCGATTTATATGTACTTACTTACTTATAATAAAGAATCTATGTAAAGGTTTGTAATGCGTATATCAAATATCTAATACTCATGACACAAGCTCTGCTAAGCTTGGTGTTAGAAAATGCAGTGTAAATATAAATACTAACGCCACCCACCGACCGTAAAATACCAATATGCAAGTTTGCTATTTACCAGAATAATTCTTATAACGTGCCTAGAGAATATTAAACCGGCGGCGGCGTTGCATTTTTCTTGCCTGTATCACAGAAAATGCTTCCGTCTTGGTGACTGCTTATTACGAAATTTACATCTAGCCGGCCGCCAGACGAGTAAATATCAAATATCTTCGTGCAGCGGTATTTTCATAGCTCTAGGTTAGATTTAGAGTCTGATTTATTATGTGGGCGGAAGAGACTCCTGTTACGTTTTGATTTATTGTTTTTAGTTGCTTAAATATTTGAATGCTATTCGGGTTCGAATCATAGTATTCACATCACTATGATTCAAAGTTCAAACCCAGCTAGTCTTTGAGAGACACAAAGTCCCTTGTTTTATGTTTCCCTAGTAGGTATCTCCTAGATAAGAAGACTTGCGAAAATCCAATTCTCAAGCTTGTTTGTTGTACGACTATCTCAAAATCAAGTTTATCCAATTGAAACACGTAGTGGACGAACTCGGGATGTCGGGACAAGCTTTAGGTATGTTGTATTAAATCGAGAGTCGGAGGTGGTCGGATGCGCGGTCGTTGAACCCACTGAAGCGACTGCTCCAGGGCGGGCGGGCGGATCGTCTCATTTACCGTTGCCAACTGCTGGGCTTTTGTGGCTAGACTAAACGGAAAAAGTCATTGCAACTTAATAACCCTGGTGCTTGTAGATTTCGAATAAAGTAGTAGCTTGTAGTTGTAATTATATACACCTAGGGCACCACTAACTAACTGTGCTAAGGTTAGATGGTCAGATTCGCTGTATATGTATAATTAAATGCCTGTGAGTAGTGTTTTTTATCACGCACGTTTAAGTTATAGCCCTGACCGGATTAAATATTCCCCGATTGTGTGTGAGTAATGACACAGTTATTTAAGGAAGCTGTAAAAATTTAAATCGCATTGTAGATTACTCATCCATTGGTAATTCCAGAGATTCTAGTGAAAGTGTTCTTGGCCCCTTCGTAAATAGCCAGTTCTAGCCTAGAGTGGCAAGTTGGCAACAGCATGTAGTTAGGAGCCGTGCAAACGTAAACAAATGTCTGCCTGGATGATAAGTCGCTCGTTAAAGACAATGAATTACTGCTATCTACTGGGTGCCAGCTTGTGCTCGGGTTTACAGACACAGAAGATTCTAATAATTTCGCTGCTGCTTTCATCGGTTCCATGGTGTAACGGTTAGCACTCAGGACTCTGAATCCTGCGATCCGAGTTCAAATCTCGGTGGAACCTGACTTTTTGCATATTTTTTTCATTGAAAATTGCTAACATACATACTTTTTTGTGGGTATTTTTAAAGAAACCGTAATACTTACCTATATTATTAGGGTTCTGTGCATTTAAAATTGACTTCATTTAAAAATCCAATTTGTACTTTCTAGTCAAATGTCTGTTTACCCTGTTGGAAAAGATATTTTTATCCCAGCAGTGACTGGATGGAGCGGAAAAATAATTAGGTCACGAATTCACGATACTCTTGGGAGGATAGAGTTTCCATCTCCACATCGTATTTTAACAAGTGTCCTAGTTTCATACGTTGAATCCGGAACTGTAATGTTTTCACGAAAATTTTAATGGTTCCTCCACATAGCACTTGCCTCTGTGTTTGCTTGTGTACCCATAAAAAAGCTCCTCAAATAACGCTTTCAGAAACTCGCTACTCGTTAAAAACGAATGGAAAAAGCGGAGCTAACTAAACGAATTGAAACTTTTAATGGTCTCCGTATGTAATCTAGGTACTATTTACTCTCCGAAAACGTTTTTCCTCTAGGTAGAACAATTGACGGTTTAGTAATAGATAAAAAAGTAACCCTGAACGTTGCTGTTGTGATCAGAACAATTCAGTACAGACAGATGCATGTTAACTAATAGAGAGTACTATAGCCATTACCTGCATGTGTCAAAGGCAGAAAATGATCTGACTGTAAAACCTCCAATACTTTGTGGGTGTTATTTCTGTGCTACTACTGTTCATAATTAGTTAAAACTCTTAAAATGTTAACCCTTAATTGGTAGGGCAAACTATAAGATAAGTTTAAATGTTATAATGTATTCTCGAGCTATGATATGTATAAAATAGTATGTGTTTATTATTCCTATTATTTTTCATTCCATGCACCAAGATCTCCAAGTACAATCCAACACTCCTATCATTCCACGATTATGTGGTAGATCTTTTGTAATTTGTATTTTTTTTGTAAAATTGTGCTATAATATTTTCTATTCTATTCTCTATGTCCTAGCGAAATAGGTTAGGTAGGTACGTAGCGCGAAGTTGTCTCTGTCCAACGAAGGCAATTAGCGGCACATGACGTCGGCACTCAGCTTGCGAGCACTCCAACTATACCGTTTACTAACTCCTTGTATTCAAGGAATCTTTGTTTCTGCACTAAGCAATAACGAGTTAAATTGTAACATAGAGTGTCAAAGGAAGTTAGTGCTGTATAGGTTCCATTAGATTTTAATGGTTGGTTTTACGGTACTGTTTTGTCAAGCGAAGAGTTCTTAGAATTTAGCTTGAATTGATAGTCTGAATGAAAAGTACTATTTGCAATACAGATGTCTTTGGGAGAAGCTTTGGGTAGTTTTGAGTGCTTTGTTTTTCTTTTTTTGCTCGACAAATAAAATCTAAAAATCTAAAACTACCTAAGTCTTAGTTTTTAAAAAGGGAGATCTAATTTAGGATCTGTATTTTCTGAAATCCTTTCTTTTCAGCTAGCAAGGATATTAGCAAATACATTTTACTCGCCTCTAAAGTAAAGCCGTGATAAGGTACCTAAGGTATTAAAATATTTTTCCTTTGTCTCAACCTCAATTGCCTTAAATGACTAAAGAAACAAAAAGGCAGCTGCTTGGATTGCCTTGTGTCAAATTAATTGGAGGAAGAGCAGTACAAATTGGCTTCGCTCCGTTGTCCACAGCCGGTCCACGGTATATCAATTAGGTCGTATTGCACGGTAGTTAATTCCCATCAGTATTTATATTGACCATTGATCGAGTGAATTCAGAGCGAGTTATTGTGTCATTGGATTGCAGAGCGAGCGGGCTTGTAGCGCTTCCGTATTGCAGAAAAATGTTAGGAATCTAATTTAGTTGTTTCGAAGTAAATGAGATTTCATGCCGGTAATTCCAATAAACGGGACTGTTATATTTTTGGGTGAAATACCAACTCGTAGCATTTAGGGTATAAAACGCTAAATGCTACAGACTATAATCGTTTCATCAAGTGTTCAAGGTCAGATAGAACTCTCTCGTTGGGCCCATTCTGCTATATCCTAAAGTAACAGTGAAAAAAAAATTGGAATAGGTCCTGTGGTTTTTGAGTTTATTCGTTACATACATACAAAAATACAAATCTTTCCTCTATATAGGTATAGGTTTTCGCCCGAAGTTGGCTGAAATCAATGAAGTACTTCCGAAAGTTTAGAAGTTTATATTTAATTTTCTCAAATGTATCTTTTTTACTGTTTTAGGGGTATACAAACATACAGGCCTCTATATAGCCCCTAATATATCGAATTCATTGTATAACATAATATATCGAATTCATTGTATTTATTTTACCTATTTTAATTTGTATCCTGATTCTATGACTGTGAACTCTGTTTTTTCTGACAAGGCCTCTTTACAGCTAATAATTTTGTTTTATGTAGGATTTGTTTAACCTTTTTACAATTAAAATAGTCTGTTTGTTATGATTTACATACTGTAGACTATACCAAATGTGTATATTCCTATGGTGCAAAAAAACTTAAACTAAGGTCGGCTACTTGTATCTAACTTATAGAATCAACGCTGGTAACGTTTACGGACGGAAGCAAACTTGTTTTCATGGGAACATAAAGTCGATTAGAGCTTTATTCTTAGACCAGGCAGGGAAAGCTGTGGCGACGTAACTGGTCACTAAGTAATTGTTGCCTTCCTCTGTGTGTTCTTGCATTTATTGCTGGGTTACCAATCACGTACACTTTCTATTCAATTACTCTAGCATTTACTATGAAATCTTCTTTTCTTCGTAGATGTAATCGATTGAATTCAATTAAGTGTCAGATAGTATGTCTAAGATCATTTGATTATTGATTACACAGTAGGGAATAAGCAACTACGAAGGTATCTTAAATCGTGAACTAACGTAAGTAGGTTATTAAGCTTAGTTAGTTTGTTAAGCTTCTTTTGCGTATTTGTAGTGATTAGCTAGGTTCGGATAATTTATTTGGCCTTGTGTATTTAACCTCAATGTGCTTACCTAAATTAAATCCATGATATGAAAAATATTTCAAACAACTTTGTAATTATGTGTATGTAAAGTTGTGTTTGGCTTTTTCCTGTTTACCACCCTTAAAATAAACTGCAGTCTGGAATTCTGGATTTCTAAAATTAACTTTGCCGTTTTCCCCTTTTAATAAGTAATTTTTGTCATGAGGGAAAAGTGGAAAAAGAAAAAAGTTGTGAACTTCATTCAAAAAAGACCAGACAAAGGTACCCAGTCTAGTCTAGACTTTTGAAATTAAATTTCATGATTACTCCCTTACCTGAGGGGAAATGCCATGACGGAAAACTAGAGTGAGCTGAAAATAAGATCATGACCAAATATGACCTTTTCCTTGATATTTTTTTATTTGACAAGTATTTAATAAGAACTAGAGTATCTACCATATTTATAGCTATCCACATTAGTTATTGAAGTTTGTGGGCTATGTTACGAAAATTTATTTGAATTAAATTATTGTTGATAGTATCCCCTATTGTATTAACCAACTGTTAAGTAAGTACTTAGAATTTCCAATATTGTCGCTAATGAAGTCATAAGACTTACTGATTGGTTAGGTAGGTACTTGGCTTCAGTATTGATTTCAATAATTCCTTTCAGTATCACGCAATTAGTATCAAATCGATTTGGAAACTTTGGAAGTTTGGCCCCCAAGTTCTAAATCCCGGAGTATCCAATAATCCCTAATTCTCTGAGGGTCGTACTTACTGAGTCAGCGATATTTCTAGGGTGCGTTCTTGGCTCTAGCTTATTCAAAAAATATTCTTACCCCCTCGAGTGTCACAAATGGCATTTCATTGCTAAAATTTTCCAACCGCGACATCTTTGTTTTTTGTAGAGGAACTTCGCAACCGATATTCCACATCTTAACATTTAACATTAGTTACGTAGTCCTCTACAAAAACTGAAGATGTCACTGTTGGATTTTTTTTGGCAATGTAAATCAGTAAATCAATATCTTTAATTCTTTAGGCATACAAAATATGCACTTAGACAAGTCAAATTTAAACTATAGATAGGTACATAATTATCAAAATAATCTAAGAAATATAGTGATCATCGATTTCCCCTTCGCTTCACTTTTTTTCCCAATGAATTGCTACATTCGTACATACGCACTATACGCTCGCTCCTGCGGATGACTCTAGTTCTAGTAATATTTATCATCTAGTTCTAGTATTATTTATCTCAGTGTAACCAAGTTACCATAAATCTACGCCAAAAAATAAATTCTACTGTTGAATATAAAATCCTTACCTACTAATATTATACTCAAAAAAAATTCCGAAGGGGTCTGTCTTTAATTTTGAACAGACGTAATTCTAGGCCTAGAATAATGAATGTATGTATTCTATTCTTTTCTTCCCATAAATTAGTTCCCATGGGATAGAAATTTGAAACGTTTTCATACAAACACCGAGTGCGAAGCCGCGGGCATATACAAGTCAAGAACAAATTCATTATTTCGTAAGTAATTCAGATAATAGCAAGACTATTAAACGTCCACATAACCTTATGACTTGCTTTTATAATATTTGCTACGCGCATACTTGAGATCAAAGTCAATGTTCATACTTCGCATCTGAATACCAGAAATCACCCTTGACTACGTAGGGATTACTCTTTTGTGATTACGTCTAAAGTGCGACAGGGGAGGGGAAAGGGGGTCCTGTTCCACTGACCCGGTAAACCACCCTGCATAGCGCAAACCAAAAAGCTGAGCTATATGTACTATAGATAGCTGAATAAATACATGTGAATGTGTAAATATTCCACTCCAATAACCAGCCACAAAAGCTGCAGTAACTATACGTTGACAATTATTGATTTGTTCACGATTTCTGCCACAAATCGCAGGGCAGATTTAAGTAAGTACTATACTCAGTTACTATAGATTCTCAATAAGTACTAATCAGTTCCATAATATCCGGTAAATTTAAGAAACCCTGCAAAACAAATAAAAACTTATTCTAGTCAGAACCTTTTATATTTATGGCGTTTATTTAATACCTTATTTTTCCATAACGTCGTCGCGTCGCGTCGTATCAACAGGTACTTAATTACTTAGTTAAATTTTTTATATAAAATATGTTCCGTTTTGGCTCGATAATTATTCCATATTATATCAAGTATTCATTCGTCTTAATATTGTAACAAGATCTGGTGTCCTATTGTTCCTACATCCGTTATAACTAAGTATATCCGCTATTGAATACTCATACAGTTATTCGTCATAGGAGCACAAGGCACACTTTGTAACGTCAATTTACATTTTACTTAGTTTATAATAAAAGTAGCTACGTTTTAAAAAATATTCAAAGTCCGAAAGCAACACATTACAAAGATTTAAGATTAAAGAGTTATTTATTATCAAAAGTCAAGCTAAGCAGAATAATAATAATCAAAGAATTAAAAGTAACTCAGTCCTTTCTTTCATACTACTAATACTTTGTGGGTAATTAGTGTCATTTCTGTGTTACTACTTAATTTTCTTACGACACTTTTTGTTAATTTACAATCAATGCAATTGTTTATTTTATTTTTTTTATAAGTGATAGTTCATAATTTGTTTAAACTCTTAAAATGTTAACCCTTATTTGGCGGTAGGGTAAACTAGAAGATAAGTTTAAATGTTATATTATAATGTAATGTTGAATATAAACACTATACTAGATATGCCCGCCCACGGCTTCACCAGCGTGAAAATTGATGAAATGTACCCTATGTCTCAGGCCTACAATCACTTCTATACGTAGGTATACGTTTGTATAAAATTTTAGCCCGATCCGTTTTGTAGTTTTGGCGTAAAGAGGTTACAAACACCCATCCATCCAAACTTTCGCATTTATAATTATATTGTGATGTTAGACTTGACTTTCACCATAAGACAGTCAACTCAACAAGTCAACTCAAAATAATTATCAACTAACCCCAGAATATTCATATTAAGCAACTTAGCACTCATTGACAGATTAGATTACCACCGTTGAAAATTGATGAGACGCGCTTAAATCTGAGACGCGTTTCAGTATTCGGGTAAAACCTACTTAGCCCCCAAATACTCAAACAACTCGATTAAAGAACGTCTCAAATGACGATTTTTTTATAATCTTTCTAGCAAAACTGACGAAGCGACTTAGACGTGCTTAAGTCCGACTTGCGTTAAAGTATTCGGGGCAATTAATTAAACCTAATAGGAACAAGAGTATGTTGAGAAAATTCAAGTGCACCTCTATTTATAAACTTTAAATAACAATATGACAACGTGTCTCGTCATATTTTTTACGACAGTAAACACAAGCGGCCTGATTTTTCACCGTCCTTGTAATTCCCTTGCTTGATGCTGCATAGTCAGGGAAAAGCCTAACGAGAATGTATGGGCTATTTATTTGGCCGAGCTTCCTACGTGCCGTGAGCTCTCGCCACGTAACTACTTCCATATCTGTCTCTGGACACCGTGTACATAATAAATGCCGCTCAATAATACACAGCGATAGGAGAATATGAATAAGTGAATGGCTAGGCTGTGTATCGTTCTGTTTATTTTTGTGATGGCATAGAGCTGTTGAAACACATGTTGCACACTTGCAATAGACAAAACGGACACATATGGTTTCCTAAATGGGGTTGGGGAACTAAAATAAAATATTTTATAGCATAAAAACTTCCGAGGCCACGTCCAATGCAATCACGCCGTTTTTGTTGCGTTCATTAACCTCAATTTGAATGTCTTCGGGTTCCGGAAAGTTTAAATTTGACTAAAAAAATGTTACAAGGAAATTGGAATGTCTAAGGTCCCTTCCGCCATTAGTTTAATCAAATGCGACGAGTTGGATTGAAGAGACGACACGGCGGCCATTGTGCAGCTGAACAATGAATCATTCGTATTAAATTCTGTATAGGTCGCGTCACGTAAAAAGAGCGCTGGAAGAAAGTGGAAGGGGTATGTTCGCGCATGGGTACACTCGCGTACGATAGTACTATGCCAATTTGCTGTGCCTATTTTTAACTAATATTTCACTCGCGGCTTGGTGTTGGTTATTAGAAAATAATATTAGATAAAATTAAAAACAAGTTCGATTCAGTTTAGAATGTTTAATCTAATTACAAAAAAATAATGTAATGTAGCAACTCCATCCATTAAGTCGTCTTGGGTGACGTGAAAACCAGATGAGGACGCGGGATTGATACTGGAGGTGGCTATTTCATCATCGTCGCTGTCGTCACTTGAGCTTTCATCATTATTTGAGTCAGAATCATCATCCCTTACACGAATAATAAATGTTTCTGTAATCATATCTACCAAATGATCGCTTTTACAGTAATCGGTCTCTACCTCTATTTCCTTTACCTTTGTGCATAATTTCCAAAAACCAATAAAATGTAAAACCATTTCGTAAACTTTTGTGCGCGATGGTATTTTGACAAGAAACGTGACGTGTGACAGCAAATGTCAACTGACGAACCAATAGCGCACCGGCAAGCATGCGGCGCATGACCCTTCCACCCCGCGCCCCACCGCCTACCTCCAAATAGACCCATAAATCGCCTTCTGCGCAGCTTGACCGCCAGCGCTCTTTTTACGTGACGCGACCTATACTTAAGATTCTTGAAGTGACATAAGGAAGGATGTAGAGGTAGTGTTTTTATCTACTCCTATGGTATAGATACATTCGGATAAACAAATGAACAAGATTTCCATAAATCAATAAATTTAAGTAATGATGAGGCGTTCTCAAAAAAGAATATATTATTATCCTTTTTACCGATCTCCAATCGCTATAGATGGCTGGGATCTTTCGAACAATAAAGGTTGTGATAGTATATTGATATACAATCAATATAATGCAGTCTTTTAATTCCAAACTTAGAGCTCTTTCTTTTTTTTATATAACGCAGGTAATATCTTTATTAACAACGAAAATTACAAGCAAGGAATAGAAAAATTACAACTAGTATTTACAATTGGAACCATTGAGCTAACTGCAGACGGTTGCAAACAGTCTAAAGGTAGCTCAATTGATCCATGTCAATACCAGTCGGAAGCGTCCCCAAGACACTTCTTTCTTTCTTTTCAGTTATCTAACTTTTTTTGACATTCGAAAAACCCCTCGTTAAACTCTACTTTTTTAATGTAAATCCCCAAAACTTTGCACATCATTTGAAAAATCCTCTTAAATCTGCCTGCATCATCTGCGTTTTGTCTGGAGTCTCCTTTGTCTTATTTTGTTCGTAGTCAGGGACTTATCTTTTTTTGCTCTTTATTCATATTACTGATGGCGCGGCGCTTTCATGCTTTTCGGGGACTCTATTTTACACAGCTTTTAAATTTCTTTGTCTCGGAGCAACTAAAAGGATTTGTAGGACTGTTCCTTTCCTTTGTTTCTAAAATACTGGTATATTTTGGTTTATTTCAATCACGTCATCTAAATTGTCGTTATCATTATCATTTACCACTTTCCTACGTCCTATGTTACCTACTTCAATTTTATCTTCTTATTAAGCCGACGACAATCACATCTAATTCGATCTGAAAATATGTTTCGGGGTTCAGTCAGGGTGATTCCTCCTGTATATTAAGTATATAAAAAAAAAAGCTTTATTGTTAAAAAAGGTTGTCTAAAGCTAATACATAATAGGTACAATATAGTATATCAGTCATTTAATACCCATAACACAAGCTCCCCTCAGCTTGGGTCTAGATACTGCTGTGTGGATTGTCCAGCATTATCATAATTTTATTCTTGTTGCAGCATCTCGCCGAAAACTAAGTGAATACGTCGAGCACTACGAAGGACTAGACTACGACACTAGTGCAGTGCACGAGCAGCACGTACGGTCGCGAAGGTCCATCGACTCACCGGACCTGCGGATCAGTTTCCGAGCCCATGGCAGGCGGTTCAGCTTGCGCCTGCGCAGGGATCTCTCCGCTTTCAGTGATGATCTACAGGTAGGTTGACTGACGTTCAATTTATTTTATTAATGCCATGGTAAATATGGTAAATGAGCAGAACCCTGCGATTTCGTCGGCGCCGCGGCGTAGTGTTAGGTTTTTATAAATCGTATCGTTGTTTTTCTTGATACCTCACTTCATCCTAAAACAACAACACACTTTAAATTCGGAACACTTTCCGAATTTAAAGTCGCTAATACCATTCAGTCAGGATTTAAATGCCCTTTACAGCGACACCATACCTACTCGAGTTTTTGAATAAGGTGCTCTATTTTGAAAATTTTCTAGGTTTCATAGGAAAATAAATTGAAGAGTATCCAAAAATTTACCATTACCGTCTTATCTCCAAATTTGCAGAAAGATTCATCTGAAATATAATATACCAAATGCTTTTAGATATTTATCAGATAACGGGAGTCTCTAACTGGTACTTTTGTATTATTGACAAAAATTCTAAAGCCTCGGCACGCGAGTCACACTAGCATTTGACGAATTTTGTTTAAACTGTATCTACTCTTATATCTCCTAATGTAGGTAGAAACTTCTTCAGAATTCAATCAAAGTTAACAGCAACAAGTTTTGAATTCCCGCCAAATCGAACAGCTACACAACAAAAAGCTACATGTAATAAAATCTACCTTTACCTATGTTAAGCTAGATTTAATTGTTGTTTGTTAAGCAGTATTGGCTGCTTAATTGATACGTTCTTTTGTTTCAGGTGGAAGGCTCACAGGGTCAGCTACATGATGTCGACACATCACACATTTATCACGGAGAGTTGACAGGTTCGTAACATTATAGTTACTAGTTATCTAAACATTTTTACGACTTCTGTGGCACAGCAGGCGAAGGTCCCCTAGTCCCCTTGCAAGGCAGGAGGATGCGGGTTCGATTCCCGCCTCGGGACAAATATTAATATGATTTGCAAAAATTTGTTCAGGTTGTGGTGTTTTCTAATGTTTCATTAAAATATGTTTTTATGTTATCTACCTGAGTTAATCACTACATAGTATAAAACAAAGTCGCTTTTTCTGTCCCTATGGGTTAGATGATGTTGTGTGAATTGTCCAGCATTATTTATTTGTTTTAGACGTGCAATAGATTGAACCAAATAGAACTTATAACTAAAGAAAGGTGCTACAAAATCTTCTTAGCTAGATACAAAATGAATCAGAACTTGCGAACCTGTGAACTCGCTCGCACACTGTCAAGACAGGCGCGCAAACTTTGTAGATGGCGTGCTGCGGACTGACAGCCGCAAGTCGCGGCGTCGCCCATTGTACACCGGGAGCCGGGGACATCAGCCTTATCTACACCCAAGATAGACGCCATTGTTCGCCCTCACCCCGAGGGAAAATTTAATAAGTCCCCGGCACCGAGTATGTCGACCGCGATTGTGTTTCTCTTTAATCAAACAAAAGACGAACGCTGACTCTCGCTCCGCATCTGCCCGCACGGAGTTGTCGGCAATTTGCTCGTTCTAATATTAATAATTCCTCGCGAACACTAAAATATATTTCTTTCTGCGATGCCTGGCGGGTGGGACGAGGTGGCTTCAAAGTCCTGGCTAATTGGGAGCTTTCGGCGGGTAGGTACTAGAATTTTAAACTCGGCGGCCGGCGGCATAGCCGCTCCGCTGGGTCGGAGTTACAAACTTACCAACCTTACCCAATGGTCGGCAATGTAAATAATTATTCCGTTAGAAGTTTTGCGCGCATTCCCTTTTCGGCAAATATGCAAAACGGTATTCGTGGAATTAGTTTGCTTGTCGGTAACAGAAATGGATTCAGTCGTCGTTGATGAAATTGCGACATCTTATTATACAGTCGCGTAAGAAATCTGTCACCGTTGAGCGAAAATCAAGGTTCCGTTCTGATTTTCGTGCGCATTTGTACAGTAGTTTGAAAATGAACTGACAAGTATTTGATGAAATCATAGTTCCGTGATGAAATACTGTGTCGATTGCGTATCATTCAGCAAAGCGGTAACGATTGCGGTTTCGAACATCCCGGTGCGGTTGTTATGATCGCGAAAGTTTGAACAGTGTAAATGGATAAAGTTGTGCGGAGGGCCGGCCGTCATCGATCGCAGTTCGTCGCCCTACTTACTGCGGTCTCCGATGCACTTAGCCGCTGAGTTGCAACCGCGTTTTGCATACAAAACCCTCAGGGTGCCCTACGCTCTTCTACATCCGCTCTTAGGATTTGTTTTTCCTGATAACAATGTTTGAACAGGTACTTGCGTAATGTTTGTTAATGATTTGGCGGGTTTTAAAAAAAGCCTCAACTTCAAATTACTTAAAGCAAAAATAACAATGTTATCAATGCTGTAGAAAATACACATTAAGGATGGCAACTCAAAAAACACAAGTCAGATCTTAATTAAAAAAATATTATCAAAATAGGTTCACCTAAAAAAGTTCTGAGGAAAGTAAAAAAAAAACAGTAAAATTGAGAACCTCTTCCTTTTGCTGAAAAATAAATTGTGTATTGTAACCTTATCAACATTATAATAATTCCATTCGTCAAATATTCCTGTATTATTCATCAAGCGCATTGAATTTGCGGTTTCGTTCTTGCTATCTTGAGTTTTACAATATTTATTTTTCATTTAACAAAAATCTGTTTTAAGTTCTGGCTAGAAACAGTACTAAAAATATTTCAATGGTAAAAAACTGTACTAGCCCTCTTGACTTTGCAAAATGTTGTCGGGTTTTCAGCCGTTTCCACTCCTTTTAAATACTGAAAACATTTTCGGAGCTCTGCGGTTTTTGCGAAAAGCATTTCTGGTCTCGTACCCTACCATTCGTGAATTAGATAGTTATTTGAATATAATAAATATACCCTTTACATATTCAAAGCTTCTATATAAATAACTTGAACATTGAAAAGTTTTTGGCAGATAGTAACATAAGTCAGTCAGAAAAAAGGAGTGTGAAGAAGCAGATTGTTTTATTTTCTTTACTGTTATTTATTGATATGCGTGGTAAAATCAGAACATTTTATTTGCTACATTGCTATAAATCATTTTTGAACCGATTTTTTTGTTCTAAAGGATTGGATTCGTTACGAATATTCCCCACAGAACCAAAGTTGTCGACATAGCTCAAAGAATTAGCAAGCTGAAGAGGGCCGGCCATATCTCGCGATGAACCGACGACAACCGTTGGGGTACATGTGCTCTTCAGTAAAGTCCGCGACTCGGTTTGCCGAGTCGCGTAGTGTAGGACTCCGGCCTACTGGGATGACGATCTGCGAAAGGCAGATGCTGGATGCGGCAAGCTAAAGACAGGGCGCTTCGGAGCTTTTTAGGGTAGGCCTATGTCCAACTGTGGACTTAAATAGGTGGATGATAAAGTTAACTTTGTTTATTTATCTGCTATCTTATAAATTACTTTGTAGTTTTTCTATCTCAATTTATAACCATCTGTTTCCCCGAACCGTTGGCCATCAATTTTATTGAGCACGTTTCCTCTGTTTCCATTCTCAGAAGGGTGACCTCGTTGGTCGGCCCAATACGTCATTGTCTTCGCCGAATTGGTGCGAATCAACAATGGCATACCGATACCATTGTTGTACCGAGGTATACCAACAAACAACACTTGCACTAAGTTTTCAGATAGGACATCAGGATTCAGGATAAAGACGACTTGAGTGGCGAACCTAATATAGATATATTAGGTTCGCCACTCAAGTCGTCTTTGATGCTTTCGTACTCGTTTGTCATAAGGAGAAAAAGTTTCATCATTCATGTCAGCGTGGTTCCAAAAACTATTATAGGACTACCTGTTGATACTTATAAAAGCTTTTCGAACCAGTGTATAGAGTTAGTGGGGGATCGAATGCTGCTTGTTTCGATTCAAACTCCTACGTACTATATTTACTTTGTCAAATCCTCATTATATAAATTTATCATTTTCCTTGTACAATGGCGTGACGCTCTTGCCGTACCTAAATAATGTATTCACACTTGATCCATTTTAATGCGTGTTTGCCCCTCGAAAGATAAAAAAAGGTTACGCCATTTGTTTTCGCAAGGAAAGCGCCGCAGCGTGCTCTGCAAACATTGTTGATTTATTCAATTTCTAAAGGAACCATTTACCGTTATTAATACCCGTATGTCAGCTAGCATGCAATCGTTGATCGATCGATGCAACTGCAGGAAACCAATACTGACAGCCATTACACTAATACTGCTCGTATATCTCTCTAGAGGGATGCTGAAATACGAATTACTTGCTGGAAAGGCCGTGTCAATTCCATTGCCACTGCTACTGGTACACATTTAGTTTTCTAATTTCAGAATAATCTACAGCTACAAAATCATAAAAGACATACATGAAAACTACATTCTTAAGCTGAGAGTTATTTATGAAGTTTCCACTGGTAATGAAATACATTTTAGTTTTAAAATATTTAAGTGGTAATGGACGACTTAAGGAAAAACTTTTTGAAACTACATTTAAACATACAATAATTGTTCATGTTCAAACATAAAAATAAAATAAGTAGGTACATAGATGAAGCAAATTCAAAGTCGAAATGAATGCGGCGTACTAACAATTTGCTCGTATTTGTCTTGCTTTATCGAATGTCTCTTCAAGACGAGAGTGAATAAGTGTCTTCTAGACTTTTGTGATACATCTTCGGCCACTTCGTTACTTACCATCTGGTGAGATTGTGGTCAAACGAAGGTATATTTAGATAAAAAAAAGAATGTTCGAATAGGCTACAACGTTTCAACAAAAATATAACGTACTATCAGTAGTTTACAAGCTTGACAACCCTAGTTCGTGTCCCTAATTGCAGTGTTCGTTGCACGGGGGATCTACTATTCTATTAGCCAGGGCCCCCACAAATGAAATGAGTCATTCGTACTAAACGCTACCATTAATTTACCTGTAGAAAGGCCGTGGGTTTGACTCGATATCGTAAGGTTGTTAAAGTTTTACAACTTTGTTCATCCATTTCGGGCTGTATCTGAATTTTCTTTTCAAATTACTTTTCAACTACGTGCTCTAAATTTTGTATTTTCATTTAGTGTCTGAGATTTTTAAATTATCCAAGTTTATATGGAACGCAGAAAAAACTTTCAACGTTCTATTCAGCTACCTTTTGAAGCGCATTCAATCCTGTACTTAGTTCATATTTTATACTTATAATCATTACGTCATTTGAACTAGATTTAACTTTTCCTGTTACCTAATTCAGAAATACCATTCGGTCCTGGGTAAAACCCACCAAAGTAGGTAATAATCATATCAACTAATGACCCAGAAGGAGAATTGGAATCATCACCTTAAAATACCGTCATGTGACACTTTATCAACCTATCGACAGTTCTCTCTGATACAAAACTTCCTTCATGATCGTCACAGGGTAAAACCCAAGAGAGTAGATAATAATCAAATCAAAACATGACCGATAGAAGACCTACTGGAATCATCCGTTCCACTATACAATAACGTGCGAACCTAACCGCCGTAGCTCATCGAAAATAGCTAGGAATAGGTCTCGAGGGAAATGCCTGGGCCTATCCTACTCGATTCTGTAGCCATAGATCAACGCCTACACTTTTAGGCAGTTATCTGATGTAAATGATGTAATGTAGGGAACCAAATGGACTACTGGGACTGTTTGCAGAAATAGTGCAGAAATCTGTGTGGGTTTTGTTTTAGACATACATTATTGCTGTTTTGCTCTGCTGGTACCCAAAAATATACACCCAATGCAACGTTCTGTCGATGGCATGTTATTATTTTCGGTGGCTGATGCGTTCAATGCGTTCATAGAGTTAATTCTGAACACGTTTTCATTACCAGCGATATGATCTATCTACACATACTTTTAAATATATTACGAATATTTCATAGTCAGTGAAAACCACGATAACTTAACCGCCATGATTCAAACACTAGATAGTGCAAGTCGGAATTGGGATCTCTTATAAAATCTCTGACAAAACATGTATGTATTATAATTTTGAACAACGGTAGATGTATCTCGAAGTTATTTCGCTAAAACACAAACCATTCTACGTAAAAATGCGTAGGTAAACCCTCTAATAAGTCTTTCATCAGGGCGATAACCACATCGTTTTCAAAGGTCAGCCAAAGATAAGAGTTTAACTAAACGTTCCGAATCAGTTATGAATCATTGAAGGATATAACTTGCTACCTACAGTATAATCATACAGGATGTTCTAAACCACGTCGAGCCCGATAATTTACTTCGTTGAAAGTGGTATCACGTCCCGAACATAGTCATAAACTATTATTATATTCGAAAAGACGCTTTGTATTGCCTTATGCAGTTCGTTGAGCTTTCGCAGCACTTTATGTAACCACTCGTTCTATTATGCAACGCAAATTTACACATTATTTAGTACTGGCAATAATTTATTGGGGTGGATTCTATCTTGCTTCCTACAAAGTGCTTTCTAAACAATATTTCCTTATTTAACGTCTATGACAACGTCAGAAGGATTAGTTGTGCTATCGCCTCACGCCATTCGTCGGTATTAAAGGTTCTGTTAGTTTATGGCGGTTTCTCGCATACTCTCTCGTGATTTTGCACGGTCTTCAAAGGTAACCGGCCTACGTTATTTGCCCATAACCGGATACAGTCCCTATCTAGTAGATAAACAAACGTCTACCTCCATATCGAAGAAGCGGCCCCATTAAGCTTTTGAAAGTGCTATTCTATTTTAGATGGGTGATCAGGTTATCAAGCTCTTCCCCCTATCATACTAGAACTTATTATTAAGACAGTTATATAAAATAATTAAATAATTCTGAACAATCCACACAAAATCATCTAGCACCCAGCTAAGCATAGCTTGTGCTACGGTACAGTTCTCTAGTTATATTTTTTTCCTTCGTTGTCATAATACTTTTAATGACGATCCTAAAAGAATCTTGCGCCGGCTTAATTTTACATACCTACTTATGGTTCTTATCTAATCTATATACTTTTATGCCTCAGTTCGCGAGAGGAACCTTACTATGTATACTTAGATCTCGTGTTGAAAACTCGAAATCAAGTTGTTTTTTTAATTCGTAAATACATTTTTCATAAGCCTTTACTTTCTATCCCGCTCCTACAAACGCAAAATCCTATTCGCACAAATGGCCCTAACATGCCCTCTTAGAACACCATCTCCAATAGTAGAAGTTTCCTAATACTTGTCTGATCTCCGACATCTATCTTGCATCCAACTTATGCTGAGACAGAATCAATTTCGTAGGCAGACTGAGGTTATTTGTATATTATTAAAATTATTTTCTATTGTTTACCTTACTAACTACATAACTAGTATAAAACAAAGTCGCTTTCTCTGTCCCTATATCCCTATGTCTTTTTTTTGCTTTTTATGCTGAAATTTTTAAAACTACGCAACGGTTTTTGATGTGTTCTTTTAAATAGATAGAGTGATTCAAGAGGAAGGTTTATACATCATCATCATCAGCCTATATTAGTCCACTGCTGGACATAGGTTTATACGTATAATAAAATCGTGCGAAGACGGGGCGGGTCGCTAGTTTGTTTATAAAATAAAGATTATTTTCTTTTATTTTACATCATCAGAATCTAAAATCTCTCTTCTCCACAGACGATCCCCGCTCGACAGTGTTCGGCTCGGTGACCGAGGGTGTGTTCGAAGGGAAGATCATCGCCCACGACGGTTCCTACTACGTGGAGCACGCGCGGCGATACTTCCCGCCGAACAGCACGCGCACGCGGCATCATTCGGTGATCTACAAGGATGCTGACGTCACTGATCCCTACGCGAACAGACGACACGGTAAGTTTACTAGCCTGTACTGAAGATCATCGCCCACCACGGTTCCTACTAAGTGGAGCACGCGCGGCGATACTTCCCGCCGAACAGCACGCGCACGCGGCATCACTCGGTGATCTACAAGGATGCTGACGTTACTGATCCCTACGCGAACAGACGACAGGCTAGTAAGCCTGAACCGTTTGTGTGCAATCAGCCTCCACCATAAGAATAAATAATCCTCCATTTACCGCGATTTTGAAGCGCTTATGTCGCTTCGTTTCTTGCGATTCTTGCTTACTTTTTTCTAGGTGAAATGATTTTAAGGATTGTTTGAAAGTGTGTTCCTATATAAATTTGACCAAGATCTGACCAGTAATTATATTATATTATATTAAAAATAATGACTAGGTGGTAACACCTAAGCCCATTTAGGAATACAAACGTACTTTTTGCGTGAAATTTGAAAAATGTTGTTAGTTTAAAAAAAAAAATCAAATTATTGATGTTGAACATTGAACATGTCATTAAACCAATAAATGAATAAGGCTCGAGTTCACCAACAGATGTTTAAATTGTAAACAGTCGGTTTGACGTTTTTGACACAAGTTTTAATAAGTACATTAAACGTCAAAGTTAACCGACGAAGCAGCCTATTATTATATTATCTTTTGGTGAACACCAGACCAACTATACTCACCTTTTTGATTAAACATTTTCATTTTACATGATGAAAGATAGACTTGAATTTTAATCACAAACTTTTAAAAGCGCCTGAGCGGTAAACAGCTAAGAAAGCTTTCGTAAGTTTTCCAGACCAAGTTCATGTTTGGTTTTGAGAATCCTGAGCTTTCATGTAAATAGCTAGTTAGTTTGAAACTTTGAATTTATCTCAAAGTAAATTTATAGTGCAGTGATTTTATCTGAAATTCAACTGCAATATTTTTAAAATTTAGCACACGCATAAATTTCAAAAACATTGTCGATAACTCCCCGTCGTATAGAGCTCAGTATATCAATATGAAAACATTCTGGCTCCACTGAGCTGTAACGCTACACAAAACACGGAACGCTATTTTATGTGGCAAGGGTAGCCAAATGACAAGTGAACGCCCTACCTTCCACCACGGGAAAGCCGGCCGCGGTTTCCCGGTACCAACCACATTGCGTGCACCAATGACAAATGAGTACTGTGCATAATTAATTATGCGCATACGGAATTTGCGAACACAACCGCCGCAAGGAAGCAGAAGACGTAAACAATCATGACTTAAGACTACAATTGCGGAAAAAATGTCTCTTGATTTACAAACACCAGAAGATTATATTTACTAACATCGGGGAAAACACATAATTGAAATCTAGTTTGTTTTCTTTTATTAAATTCTATCTTTGTAGTCAACAATATGACTCTACCAATGTTGATTTTCCGTATCGGCTACATACACGCGCTGGAATGTGTGCTGTTTTCATGAGGTTTTAATGTAGCTTCACAAGATACATTTACCTAAACAAAATAGCAGGGATATAACATCATCCAAAGCGAAACAACCAAGCAACAATAATAATGAAACAGTTCATAGTTATGGTTTCAAGTCAAGTCGTTGAATCCACTGTAGATAGCTTCCGTCGACTGAATGTAATGAATGGAGTCGTTATAAAAATGAACACGTTCGCAATTTTTACCTTACTTGTTCATTTTCCACTGTCTTGCTGCAACTTATTGCACTGCCTGTAAAATATAACAAGTAGTTATGATTTCATATAGCTAGCACATCCTTTACAGTGGGTTGCCATATTAATAGGGACAGTCACAAAAATAGGGTATTTTTAAAGTCAGTGTCTAAAATTTATTAAAAACACAGATTCCAGAACAATAAAGCTTTAATAATATGAAACAGGTATTATTAAATTATTATACGTAAAATAAACGGAAATTAACAGTCAAAAAATTAAAATAGGTAGGATGGTAAAAATAATTCTGCGAGTTGTAGTAGTAGCCGAGTTTCCAGAACTTGCCTTGTCTCATTGTTCCCTGGACGATTTAGAGTCGTCCAACCCCTTTTGTGCTTATGACAGGCCACACCATGATTTTAACAGGTTATTTAACCCTCTCCACGATGCAGTCAGGGTAGTATTTTTCACCTGGACGTCGTCGGACAAAGCTGCTCTTATCAGCAAAAATCTTAAATTTTACTCATCTGAGAAACACAACTGAAAAATAAGAAATTCTATATTCTTTTGGAAAAAAATAAGTTTAAATAGCTTGAAGAATGTTAACAAACCTTACTTCATTCTTCAGCAGTCTTCAGGCAGTGCTCACGAGCCCAGGCAAGTCATTTTTGCTTCATCGAACAGTCAACCGAAGTTTCTTCACAGGACGATGGCCTGTCAAGCCTTCCTCTGCGAACCTTAGCTGTACAGTTCTCTTTTAAACTGGTTTTCCAGATTCCTGAACCATCTGAGCTAAGAGTCCAGCACTCGTCTTTCGGTTTTGTAAGCAGATATCTCTGATTTTTCTATCTGATCGTGGTGTCGTAATGCGTTTTCTCCCACTTTTGCCTTTTCTTTGAGGTGAAAGTGTCTGATTTTGGTCCAAAAATAATTTTATTTTATTGACAGCTAACTTAAAAACTCCAGCAAGGTCTACTTTTTTCCTCTGGGAATGGTTTGTATGCTGGAGAAGGGTTTTAACCTCCGCTAATTTTTGTGGAGTCAAATCGCACCCTTGACTCATACTAAAAGTGAAAAAATAATAAAATAAGGGCTAAATCAATTATTTTTCAAATATAAGTAATTATAAATAATAGTAATATAATACTTACATTTTACAAGTATTTATTGCACAAAAGTTCAAATAATTTCGTGTAAAATATTCGATTTCGTAGTCACTCTTATGAGTGTTTAGGCGTCCATGCGTCTCTTTTAGCTATTAAATATTTGTAGAAAACAAACAAATATAATAAACACTTTAAATCAGTTTATAAAATATTTTATAAACATGTGGTAAACTTAAAAAAGTATTCCAGTAACATTTAAACCACTTAAAACTGCAGTCGAGTGCGCCCAAAGAGCAAGATCGAAAAAAATGTGACTGTCCCTAATAATATGGCAACCCACTGTATATTAAACTAGCAGCGCATCGCGGTTTCACCCGCGGTAATTCCTGTTCCCGTGGGAATTCCGAGATAAAATATAGGCTGTGTGTTGTTCCAGACTATAATCTCTGTGCCAAATTTCATCCATATCCGTTCCGTAGTTTTTGCGTGAAAGAGTAACAAACATCCATACTTACAAACTTTCGCGTTTATAATATTAGTAGGATATGCGCAGCGCATCAGCATTGCCATACAGAGTGGCAATGCTGCTAGCCTCTTGGAGACGCTTCCGACTGTTATTGATATGGATCAGGGAGTTTCAAGTGAGATGATGATGAGGTGAACAAAGAAATCGTAACATTTTCCGCATTATACAAACTCATTTGAAGGATTAAACTCAATTCGTTATACCAAATGCGAACTTAACGTTTATCGCATACACGTGCCAATACCTCGGCAAAATCACTGCAGAAAAAACATTAAAAAGATTAAACAGTATTTGCCTGCAATAAATTGCGATTTGTGTCGAATGAAGCAATTAACAGTATTTTAATCCCATTACGGGGTACGGTACGTACAATTAAGTTGTGCTCGGGTACGTGCTATAACGAAATTAACTGGCAGGAACTCGTAAACTCCACGCGCTGTTTGTAGACGATGAGATGAGAGAAGTGGATGCAGTCTGCACAGTACAGCTTCTACCCTTCAGAAGTCAAACTCCCAAAGTAACCCTAACTCCCTAACTGAATGATTACTATCGTGCAAGAAACTAATAACTACACTAGAAGATGAGAGCACACGTGGAACAACAGTACCGTTGATAAATTATATGATGATCACTAATATAGTACATGTAAAAGTTTACATGGACGTAGTTATTGGCCTGAAATAAAACAGGCTTGTTTATATCAAGGTTCACGTATTTGCGGGGCGTAGCTAGTATAAAATAGAAACAACTGAGCTACCTCAATACCTTACTGAACCGACCTATTGTTCAAAATCAAAGGAGGTACTTTGATTCAAATCAATAGGTGCATCCTACTAATATTATAAACGCGACAGTTTGTAGTATGGATGTTTGTTACTTTTTCACGCAAAAACTACTGAACGGATATGGATGAACTTTGGCACAAAGATAGATTATAGTCTGGAATAACACATAGGCTCTATTTTCCCGGAATTCCCACGTGAACGGGAATTACGCGGGTGAAACCGCGGGGCTCTGCTAATTGATTATAAACATAAACACTTTGATGCAGCAAGCAAGTAAATCATGTTTTAGAATTTAAACGACATCAAGTGGAAAATGTGTTTCGGTGCGTGCTACTACGGTGGAAAAACAACTACATGTGAGACATACTGAAAAACTGTCCTATTATATCGGTTAGTAAGTCGATGAGACAAGAGTAAAACTGGTGCCAAAATCTGCTCGATTCGCTTAATTCAATAAAAATTACCCCCATACTTTTTTACTTTAATGACCAAAATACTACCGAACAACCAATAAACGATGTAACTTTGTACAAGCTGAGACTAATTGAGTTCTCGAAACAGCCAGTTCGGTTATTTCCGAGAAATCTATGCATGATGTCATTGTGATTATTGTATGACTACCTCTAGACTACAACGCAAGTGTGCAACTGTTTTACTACAATACATATCCCTTGCAGAAGAATATCGCTGGCAGATGCTGGATGCGTCAAGCTGAAGACAAGGCGCTATGGCGCTCATTAGGGGAGGCCTATGTCCAACAGTGGACCTATATGGGCTGATGATGATGATATCCCTTGAGCTACTTTTTAGGTAACAGTTTTTCCACCTTCACAAGGTCGATCTGAAGGCCATTGATTAAGTTTATTTCTTTTTTAACAATGCCGCGTGAAATTTTCACCATTGTTGAATGATTAATTTGATTACTCCCTTCCCAAGTTTCATGGACGTTTTGAAATTGTGTTGGTTTTAAAACATACCGCAGAGACGTTTTGGCAGTCTTTTCTTCTGACTAAGTGAGAGGGTGGTTGAGCAGGATAGGTGAGGATCAGCAGGATAGGAGCTGTGCTGAGCCAGTCTAAAGAATAGACTATAGTCAAAGTAGAAAGGTCTTCTACTCCCATGGGCGCCGTCACGCTACGTCTCAATCCAATTTTCAGCCAGCCTTGTTTGACCCATGTCTCTATTTTTTTCTCGCTTACTATTTAAATTTTGTTTAGTTAAATGATTTGTCGTAGTCGTGAGCGTTCTCACCTCCAATATTCTAATATTTAGGTATCATGGATTCGAAATTAAAATGAAACTTTACGTTTAAAATGCATTGGTACAATGAACATGCCAAATCAGTCCCCTAGCTGAGTTCTGCCCATAGAAGTTTCACCACAGTGTCGCGCACCAAATGGATTGCATGCTGTATGCACGCAAGGTCGTTTAACAAAGTTTAATCTCATTTGCTCGGCGCTGTCGCCGGCTGATTGCGACACGGCTTCCGAGGATTCGGCCTAATTTACGACCCTGTTCGATTTGTGTCGTCGTCATAAACAATGATTAGAGTTCTATGCTGATTCTGCGGATGCAGGAAATGATGCAGTACCTGACAAATCATGCAAGTGAACCGTATTAGTAAGCACGTTCCATGAAGTGGCCGTACGTAACGTCTTTGAAATGTTTATAAACATGTTTATGAGTGCGTAACCTTTATAAATATACAAAGGTAGGGCGTGGCTTCCTCTATAGTAGTATGTAATTCACAAGCCCTTTTCATTAACGAGAAACTATAGGTAAGCTAGATTCAAGTTTAGGTTAGGTACTAACGAACTATCAATTATTGCAAGTCCTTGCAAATGCATAGAATTGTCTACGTTGTTGGATTGATTGTACCTCTATAACAAAATCACAACCGGTAGTATGTATTGATTGGGCAATAGCGAATTCTAAACAATAGCCGGGTTTAGTTTATCTATACACAATGTCATTAAACCAGTTCAAATAAAGCTTTACATATTCATTCGTCCGCACCGCAGTTTGTAGGCTGCGCCGGAATGGTAATTTCGCGTCAACAACACCGCCCGCCTAGTGTCTCCAGCCAGCTTTGCATTTTTGTCGTTTCAACTCTGTTGTAGATGCAATTTCGCAGTACAACGACCCACCTGAATACGACACACGAACTGTACCGAATCGCATAAATACTATCCCCTTTCCACGTTGGGTACCTCGCTCGTCGGGCATATACCGACCGCTGTAAACAACATCGGGGTGACATTATTATAATTCATGGCTGTATTGATTAGATCCGATGTACGTCCTAGCGTAGCCTCCTATATTTTGCACGTTACCAGTATTTATCACTGTACTTATCATCCGCTTTGCGCAGTCTTATCTTGAGAAATGTATTATGAATAGCTTTTTCAGGACCACTTTTATTTTCTCCGTGAAAATTGCGTTTGATCGGAAAATAAATGTATTGAGTAAACAGGAAGGGTCGCGTTCGTAGCTACAGTACATTTGTTTTCATTACGAGTTATTGAACAGTCCTCCCCGGTCCCCGTTTGAGCGTTCTCTATGGGGCTTTTATTTGAATATGAAAGACTTCCAAAGTTCCAATCTGCGCTTAGTGTCTTGTGTAACTAACAAAATGAATATCGATCGCCAGAATAACGTTTCATTTCCCACCCTACAAGGGAGTACTTGTGTGCAAAGCTTCAAACTCTTATTCTGGCTTAGCTAATTCGACTTTATGTCTAGCTTATGATGTCACTTTTACAATGTACTAGTAAAGTTTTAGAGAGCTACCACTGCTCACTCATGTTAAGCTTAAAAAGCTCCTGCTTACGACCAACGCTACGAAATTTCTATTTGCGTATTTCTCGTCGACATTTCTACTTGCCTTTGTGCATGTTTATTTTATAATTCGGCTTGTTTTCACCTAAAACATCTTGAAAGCTTCAGCTAAGAATTCCTCTTCAATTTCCATGTGTATTACAAAACACCTGGCTGTTTCTATTATGAATACTTTATCCTTATTTATTTTTGACTAGACAATACAAACCAAAAAGTACAATGGTGGGATGAGTGGAAGATGTTTGTTTATCTCTTATAGACTCTGAAAAGGGTGAACAAATTGTCAAAAAACATCACAAAATATTCTATAAATTCACATGTCATTGTGATACTCAGATTAATATTTCGGGACAATGTTTTACCTAGACCTAGGTCCTATAATACACTAGGTAGGTATAGGACCGAACCGAACCTTCGTCGTAACTAACTCCGCATGTGAAATCCGCCTTATGGATCACTAATTTAATTTACCCAGATCCCAAGCTTCTCATCTCTCGTAAATAGAATTTGTACAATTTGAACATCTCATTGTGGAGCGCCACGAAATTTGAAAACTCGCTGCGAGAAGTTGATGTGTCATGTGCTTAGATTCTCTCCGCAGTGTAAATAAGCGTAGGCATATTGGGCGGCGCCTTTTACCATAACTTTGTACAACTTGGTGAATCTCGATCATGTGTACTTTTCAATTTGTGTTCAGAGGCGTACGTTGAATATTGAAAGGTTGTTTTGTTCCCTGAACTTGCGAAAATGTGTTCTAAGTTACTAATAAGATTATGGAGCACGTAAAGTGAATCAGTCGATGCGAAGAAATTCTTAATGTATTTTATAGCGATATTTACCTACGCGATTGAAAATTCTGAACTAGATAGAGCAGGAAATAACGTTAAAGTTCGTTTGCGAGGATCCAAAGAGCCTTCTTAAAGTACATAGAGCAAGACTCATGTAGGAAAGCAAACATCAGACATTACAATTTGAAGACGGTGTTTTTCTATATTTGAATTTTTGGTGTTTACATCTCATCTCGTGATTCTTTGAGTTGTGGTTTTTTTCTGAAACACCAAGTATGCTTGGGAATAATCTCCAGTAACACGATTCACAGTCATTATTACAACACAATAACCCTAATTATCGGAACCAACCACTGTAATTACCGATCGGAAAACCCAATAGCAACATTATAGTTTATCCGATGCCTCAAATAATCATATTAATGATAACCGCAAATGAGCTCCGAGTTAAACGAGGCAAATACGAAATTTGTTATAGCCTGCAGCGTGCGGACTCGGTTATTTCCGTTATCTGGATCCACACAGTCGCGGAGCACACCCTTAAGCTTAAGCACTGTGAGGAAAAAGTATATCACCGATGTCCATACTAATATTTTAAACGCAAAAGTTTGTATGGATGGATGTTTGTTCATTTTTCACGCAAAAACTACTGAATGGATCGGGCTGAAATTTTGAATAGATGGAATCCCTGAAATTATTCATTGGTTACTTTTCTTCCCACAAATCAGTCCCCATGGAAAATAAATAGAAGTTTCTATAGAAACAACGCGCACAAAGCCGGGTGCATATACTAGTATCTTCATAAAAACAACCGTCAGACATATCCCAGCAACTTTTTGTTACTCTCATTTCCTGTAATCCTAAATTTCTCGTATTTACCACGTGCGGCATGAGTTGTCCATGTATACTTACAGGATATAATATTGAATGTTCTTACAAGATCGAAAGGCTCAAAGAAAACCTACTTTATCCTTGTGATATAAATATAAAATGTATCGATTTATGTATAACTAGCAGTACCCCGCAACTTCAACCGCGTATAATTTTTTCTTTACACTACCCAGTTAAACTACCCTGAAAAAGGAGTTTTAAGGGTAGTTTCGTAAAATTCTGAAATACACGTACATACTTTTATTTTGCATTTATATTTTCTGAAAATATTAAAAATACTGCACTTAATACTTACGCATTAAAAAAATTCAAACAAACGTTTTCATCCCTTTTCACCTCTTTTGGGGTTAAACTTTGACAAACTTAAAAGAATTTTGGTTTTGCTAGAAACAAATTAAATTACAAAGTAGCTTCTTTTTCTAGCATTTTAACTTCGGACGTTTCGGCTCTGTGATGATATATCAGTCAGGTTAGGCTCTTTTATGGATATAGAAGGCTATACCTACTTAATAGAGGTTATTGCCTCTAGCTGCGGGGGTGTCATGTCAATATTTATATCGAGTTTTATTTTGTGTGTTATCTCCGATACAATAGCATAGTTATGTCTTATTCCGCGAATGGCATTTCAATTTTGTTTACAATACACGTAATTGAATTTTACAGAACAAACGCTCAAATAAAATCTGCCGCTTACAAATAGAGCTTTCCGTGGATTCCATTATACTCATTTAATTGCTATTTTATAAGCGTAGTATATGTTTTGAAATTAAAATGTTTCGTTAAAAATGGCCGAGATATCTCTGGTAGGATCTTTGACAATTTCATTTGAAGGTAAGTTTGGAGTTCGTTAAGTTATTTCATTGAATTCCATCTCAAACTCCTGGTAAATTTAATTTAGTTCTGTCGTAGATTAAATAGAATTTACTTATCAAACGTATCCGAGAACGAATATAATGATAATTTGAAAACGTAAGTACAAAATACAAAAATATTTACGTATTCTTCACCTCCCTCTTATTTGTATTCTGTTCCTCGGTAGAGCTGCCTTAAAATATTATTTTTTCAAATAAAGTACAATCGTTGAGAAAATACTTCAGCTCCTGGCATATAATCTGACGGTCGGTCGTAGCAGGAGCTTCGTTAAAATGCAGCGCGCCGGATGCGAAACGCCAATGTGCACTACACGACACACGCTCACTGAAATAATCCACCATTCAGCAGTTTTTAATTTAAAAATCGCAAGCTTTTCGTTTACACTGTACTTCTCATGCGTCATTTTATAAACCCACTGGGCTGTTCGTGCTTAGATTAACCCCAGCCATTACGTTTTGTTTGATGTATCGTTTTTAACCACAATCTTAATGGATGTTTCAAGTTATTCTTTAATGAAGCAATGGCTTTCCTTGTAACGATTATTCAGAAATGGAAATGAGGAAGCCAACTTCTACATTTTCTTTGTAGGAATTATTAAGTCACCTAAATAGGGGTTGTCATTTGCAGATGGCGAAGTTGAAGAAATAAGTATTAAGAACTACCTAAAGTAGATAATTAGTTATATTTATAGCGGAAGAGAGCCAAAAGCAAAGAGTGCCGGAATAAATGTTTGTTTGGGTTATAAATCTTTGGGTAACTTGGTTGATAAATCTCGGAATAACAGTATAGAAAGAGTTCCGTGTCGTCGTTTCGCTATTTATTCTATCGGGAAGCAGGACCGTGTCCTATAACTCCCCCGAGCGAGACCGTAAAACTTGGGATTTATCATGAATTTAAAATGCGCACGTTAATGTTAAAATATCGCAACTACTTTTTTAGTTTTTCTTCCTAAAATAATAGTCGTGGACTAAATAATTCTGAAATGAACGATTCATTTCAGAATCTATGTTTGTTCACATATTTTAACTTTTGTTTCGAATAGCAAAAGATAAATTCACGTGTCTTGGTTGTCTAGGGACCCGCAGTGGACTCGGTCTGGATTTGCTGTGAAATTCCGTAGTGGAATGAGAATCCGATCACACTCGTGTTTATCGAATGAGATCCCATATTGCTTCAGTGCGATGCGAATTGCGATATTATCAAATTCTCCGAAAGTCAGCAGATATACTCGAACGTACAAATCTTTATCCAGATATGTACCAGCTCCTTAATTAATGAAATCCAGTGAGAATATAATGTTTTCTGTGAATATATATAATTGTAATAGTATAACTACTATTATTATAAACACAAAAGTATTGATGTATGGATGTTTGTTAATCTTTCAGGCAAAAACTAGTGAACGGAAAGGGCTGAAATTTTTAAAAGACGTCATACACATGTAGATAACTTTTGTGTGATAAATTCATATTATTCACACCATTGGTTTCTTTCATTCGATTATTCAGAGAGCAGACAGTGACCGGCAAAAAGAAAGGTTTTGCCCTTTTCACAGGTTTTATAATCATAATACACTAACCCTTTGTCGCACCTACTCTTACTTAGATTAAACGCTAGTCTTAAGTTTTCGAATATTCGTCATTAAATTCATGAAAAATTATACCTGTTTATTAGCGTAAGGCCCGATCGGGCACGTTATTGTATGCAATTGATGAGTCATCCTGTCCAACTTACAGAGCACCTAGACCATACTTCATTATTTCTGTAGCAAACATGCTTCAGTATCGATTCTTCCATCCCGTCTCCGTTCACAGCATTAATTCGTACGTTCGACTAATCCGGATTATAAATCGCGGTAAATCGTCTCCGCGTATTCCAGACACGTACAAACCGTCTATATGCGATTGTTATTGTGCGGTATTACGTCACTCCGACGGTAGGTAGGTACAAAACCCTAAAGGCCCCAGTAAAAAAGTCATTTACTAACCCTGGTCCGAAAGATGTGTATTTTGATGTTTTTATAAAATCTAACTTTCTTCTTTATAAAAAGCTTTCTTAATTATAAAAAGAATCATCAAAAGTGGTCACTTAGAAAAAAGTTATGCTTTATACAATTAAATACAAAATTCATAAAAAATACATTTGTAACTATATAATCTCCTTTTTTGAATTCATATGAAAAAAATACTTATGCATCAAAAATATACAACTTCTATCCTTCCGTCGTTTCCCCACATCGAGCTCATTGAATGTTTCCCCATTACTCGGGGTAGGAAAACTTCTTCGCACATGCACTGATATACACCTTTCTATACATGTTGATGTCGAGAGATAAGCATATTATCTGGTCTGACCAGCGTATAATGTTCCTCGCATGTCTCCAGACAAGTCACTCAATAGGCCGCAATAAAGGACTATGGCACCAGGAACTATGATCCCAATGACCTATTAATAAGTCCTTGGTAGATTTATTATGAACTAGCGACCCGCCCCAGCTTCGCACGGTTTTATTATACGTATACCTTCCTCTTGAATCACTCTTATCTAATAAAAAAAACCGCATCAAATCAAAATTGCGTAGTTTTAAAGATTTAGGGCCTGTTTCACAATAGTCAAGTAAGTTCCCGTTAAATTAACTGACAGGTGTCTATGGTGCTGTCTCTTTCGTATTAAAGTTGTCAGTAGGCGACGACAATATTGTTATCTATCAAGTAAATTAACAGGAACTTACTTTTGGATGGTGAAACAAGCCCTAAAGCATACAAAGGGACATAGGGATAGATTGTTTTATACTATGTAAGTTATTTTACGCTGCAATCAATTTTATCGTGCCAATATCTATCGTGTTTCTCGATGTAATAATCTGCAAGACTTGTTTCGCAAACACTGGAAAAATAATGAGGCAAGGTTGATCAAATTATAATGCCTTTGATCGTTTCTTTGCGAGAATCTAAAACGAAGGCAAGCAGTAAGAGACGAACAACCTTTTGAGAGACTAGCCATAAATTATTATTTCATTAGTTATTATTATTGTTCTCGTTTCCATGATCTTGGGAGAGTCCAGAGTCCTTATTATCAAACAAACTCAACTGATAATCATTATTGACATTTGAAACCAAGCCTGGACTTTGATTGTACCTCAAGTTAGCCAAAAAAGGCCATAGGTCCTTTAGGAGGCATGCGTGGGACCGAATCCAACAGCACAGATGCCTTTTATGAGAGTTAATCTAAAGGCGTGGGCTACACATAGCTGGTATCATCCTAGGGTGCACTGTTTGAGACGTCTGAAGATTATATCCGTATCCGATACAAAGGCAAATTATAGGAACTAAAACCAGGTTATTGCGTTGGGTTGATGAATTAATAGGGAGATGGAGGATGCTGCCGCAAACATAGTCTCGAAACTGTTAAGACGGCAGTCTGTGGCTAACGAATGCTGGATGGATTCCCTATGGCTTTTCTACGTCCTTTTTGAATAAAATCTCGCGTGATATTCCGGAGCTCAGTATGTATGTATAGTATACCCTGTGGCACGCCCTGCGCCCCCACGCAGTTTAGCAGAATCTATGCGCGGAACGCGATCTCGTACCCCGACGCGTTGTCAGTGTGTTATCCTAGGTGTTATGATACAGGTATCTCAATTTGTATAGATACCTGTATATTACGAGTATGTTACAATATGCGGACTAACGGAAGGGAATGTGTGTGTTTTGCACCTAAACTGCCGGTGCCAGGCCAGATCCTTAAAAAGTCAGAGAGGTCCAACACGACCGAGGTATCGCTAGTTGCCGCCCCATTTCACCATTACAAAGACTACTCGACGCTTCCTCATTTTTACACCCCTGGACACTATTATTTCATGCCACAGACAGACAAGGCACATAAGTCATAAAAATTCTCCGCCATAAAATATTCATTATCTGCCAACACCGCCTTGGTATACGTACTCTCATAAGTCGTAACTTTCAGGTCACGTAGGCGGCTGCGGCATCACAGATGAGGTGGTGCAATGGATGGAGAGGATCCAAAACTCTGGTGTAGAGGAGGAGGTTTCGTCCGCAGCGCCCAATCAGACCACTCCGCCCCCTCCGAGCCACCACGTCCCTGTGTCACAGCCACCGCACCCTAACAGCTTGAGAGATGATCCACCAAGGTATGTTAAACATACATATTATGGGATAAGATAGGTGTGCCACATCATATACGTCCAACCCTGTACATAGTCCGCTTTCCTGAGACGACTTTGTGATTCTGTGATGATCCGAGAGTCCTGTGTCAACAACAAATCAAAACAGAAGTCATCTCAATAATACGCCGGGATGATGACATATTGACCAAATGATTTGCGAAACAAAATTTTGACGATTTTTACGTATGTTTCTACTTTTTTTAATTTATTTTCGATCATTTTTCTCATTACAAGAACCAAAGAAATGATGTTGAATATTTGGTGGTACAAGTTTTTTACCCGGAGTTTGTCTAGGCCTAGTTTAAAAACCAAACCTGTTGGGTTCACCTATTAAATATTTGTGTGATGTGATATGGCATAATCATTTAACTTACACTATCCGGATGAAGTAAATCTACCTATATAACACTGCTCTGCTGAATTCTCTTTCGAACAGACCTAAAGATCCTGTGTAAACTTTATCCCTACAACCTTAATAATTTATGTTGAATTCGTACTTTATCAATCAACATAAAGGCTCACACTGTGTGACCTGTATCCTAACATAACAACCCTCAGTTGGAATCTACACTTGTAATGTAAACAGTTCACTCATGCCAGTTTACGACCAAGCAAAGCGTGTAAAAAAAGTCGGCGTTAACTAGATTATGCGGATTATTTAGAAGTTATGGCAACCTGCTCCACATTCGCTAAACTTTTTATTGCGAATCGGGAAAGTTGTTCTTTGGAACGGTGCTTTAAATAGACTTTGCTTTCATATCAGATGGTTTTACATTATTTTGTTTGCTTATCCTTTTATTTTATCGTACTGAATAAAGAAGACACTAGTGCTGCTAGCGCTTCTTAACATCATCGTCCCAGCCTTACTCGCACAAAGAATAAGACAAATACAATTTTAGGTGAAAATAGCCTTCGTCAAATCTCTCAAATCCATTTGAAAACTAAATTCGAGTTCGCATTAAACAAATCTTCTAGTAACCTACGACCACAGAGCATATACGACCATGAAACTATTCAACCGCTGCTATCAAACTACGATAATTAGTTCTCCAGTAAAGGGAATTTAGGGTTAGAGACGATAACTTTTTTCGTCATCGTAACTAAAGTTCTACCGGTAAAGGACTCTGGCTATACCCAATCGTCAGACCATTTAGCAGGTGGTCTGCCTGGAGGAAGATAAACTGAATTCAAAGCACAAAATAATACAACTCTACATAGTATGATAACTTTATAATGATTATCATAGTATTAAATAATTAAATTAACGTTATTTGTGTTATTTTCCAGACATTGGGACTTTCACACGTACAACAAATACTCGCGAGCGGCGAACACTGGCGAACATTCGCGTTCGCGGCGAGCGGCGTCCGCGCCTGACAACCCTGCCAATTCATGCTCGCTGTACATACAGACAGATCCGCTGATTTGGAGACATGTGAGGGAGGGATTTCCTGATGTAAGTGCATAATTTCATATTAGTAAAAGAGTCTATACATATATCTAAAGGAAATTGCGTCGAGCTTATCAACGGTAGCTCTAACGTATCAACGGTTGAGTGTGCAAGGTTGATTTTTTTTATATGTATTTGTCTGGTCAGTCGGTACGCCGCCGATAAAACGCGATGCATTTTCTATCGGCTATTTTATAGTTGGTTTAAATAAATGCACTGGAACACTAATCTTCATGTTTCTTACAGCACCGAGACCCCAGTAAAAAGAGCGAAGTGGATATGAAGACTCGAGAAGAGATACTCTCTTTGATATCCCACCACGTGACTGCGGTCAACTATATTTACAGAGATACCAAATTCGATGGACGATTACAGCACAGGAATATCAAGTTTGAAGTGCAGCGGATAAAGGTGAATATTGCTTAAATTTTCTTAGAAAATTAGAGAAAAAGTATCGAAACCAATTGTCGATTTCCAGAGTACAATAATTACATGTCAAGATTTTAAAGCTATATATATATGTATTCAACCCGCAAGCAGGTGTTCAAATATTAAATATGTCGTTCATTATTATTGAAATTTATTATCATTAATTAAATTTCATAAAATCTAACATATTCTTTAACACTTACTTAAAAACAATTTGAAAGCAACCCAATATAAACTTTTTTTAAATAATTCCATTCAAATCCTTCAATTCTCCTAGTAGCTTGATATGAATAAAAATCATAATTCATGAAGATATCAGGTAGGTAGGTACAATTTATGGTCTTATAGTAATAGATAGATAGATAATAACTTTATTGCACCATCAAAGTTATAAACAACAGAGCAACTTAATACTAATACACATGTTAAAAAACATTTTTCATGTATGTATATTTGCGCAGATCGATGACGACGCCCTCTGCAATCGAAACTTCTACCCGAGCGAAACACACCAATTCTGTATGGAGAACATTGATGTCTCCAACTTCTTGAATCTTCACTCGCTGGCGAACCATGAAGACTTCTGTCTCGCTTATGTCTTCACGTACAGGGACTTTACTGGAGGCACGCTTGGTATGGCACTATTATTATTTAAAGAAATAAATATTGTAACTGTAATACCTCTATTAAATTTCATGTACTCACAAAAACTGGAGTAACTTTTTGAAAAGTTCACAATAGAAATACAAGAAACTCGAATAAATTACCCATCCCATTTAGATTACGAAAGGTGGGAAAATCATTTAAGGGCAAGTGTGTGCGCTTCTATAATAAGCTTCCATCTGAAGCAATTGAATTCCCTATTTGTAGATTTAAACAGTACATAAAACAAAATCTTAACAAGACGGCATATTACTCCATAAATGATTACATGAATGACGTTGATGCTTGGCCAGATGTCGCACATGCTGACATGCTTGCTTACACACATAAATAATGACAATAAAATGTATATATTTACACAACAAACATGTATTAGACACATAAAGTTATACATAAATGTGCTAGTAATTTATTTTTCACTTCTTCCACTAGTAAACAAAAAATTCAAACGTAGCAACATTTGAAACTTCCAAAATTGACATTATTAATAGCACGATAACCCTTCTGATAAGACACAATCCATTTTCTTTTTTCTCAACTTAACTAAGTAAAGTTTTTTTTTGTTTTAAAATTTTACTAAGTAAAGTTCTTTGATTTTTAGAAGTTAGTTGTATGTGTCTTTGTAGTTTAGTCTTATGTGCCCAATTCTCACGCACCATTTAATTTCAGGTCTAGCATGGGTGGCCAGCGCAAGTGGCGCCTCTGGCGGGATTTGCGAGAAGTATAAAACATACACAGAAACCATCGGGGGGATATACCAGAGCACAAAGAGATCTCTCAACACCGGTATCATCACATTCGTGAACTACAACAGTCGAGTGCCGCCTAAAGTAAGCCAGTTGACTCTGGCCCACGAGATCGGACATAATTTTGGATCTCCGGTGAGTTTAGTAGACTTTTCATGTCATTAAGTTTAAAAGCACAGAAACTTGCATGAAGCTTGGATTTGCTTGCACTTTTAGCCACACAGCCGTTTTTTAAGTTCTCAATATTAGGTCCTTCAAGCCGGATGGCAAAGAGCGTGACTTGATTCGTATTTTTGTAAAATGCGGTATTTGATATATTACATTAAATCCAGCACACTTCAAATTAGGAAATCTGTTAGTTAATTCAAGTGCAATGATTTAATACTTTCCCGGTTTTTATTTACTAGGCAGTTCAATTCAATGTACCAACAAATTAATAAAGTTCAACATATCATCTAGCCCCAAGCTAAGTAGAGCTTGTATTATAATTGAGCTTGGGTACAAGATGACTGATAGCTATATAACAAAGATAGATATTTTATTGTGTACAAACTTAACTTATATAGAAAATACGTACACGTACCTTCATAAATTAATCCTTTAATATTCACGGTATAGATTTTTATGAATATTATAGAATTAATCAAACTTTTCCCCTCAGCACGACTACCCATCCGAATGCCGTCCCGGCGGCCAAGAAGGCAACTTCATAATGTTCGCATCAGCGACCTCTGGTGATCGGCCGAACAACAGTCGCTTCTCGCAATGCTCAGTTGGCAACATCAGTGCGGTTCTAGACGCGGTCAGAGACGGAAGGAAAAGGAACTGTCTGACGACGAGTCAGGGTGCATTCTGCGGGAACAAGATCGTGGAAGTTGGAGAGGAGTGTGACTGCGGTATGTATGACGTCATTTGTTGCACAATGTTTTTAGTGTTTTGTATCATCAGCAGTCTATATCAGTCCACTGCTGAACATAGGCCTCCCCTGTCAGAAAACCAGCGTTGCTCAACTATAGGTATGTGGAGCAAAATTATGCTGAGACAGGACCTATTGGTTTGCTAGCATCACTTGTTTTTATCTTAGTTATTTTTAGTACTTACTTACCGTTATTTTGATGTTGGTAAACTATTAAAAAAATTTTTTGTTTCTTTCTTTATGAGCGCCAAACTTTTGTATACTTATCGCATAATGCTAAACTCGTGTTATGTTGTTGACCTTTCTATTATTTTGCAGGTTACGACGAGTTAGAGTGTAAGGACCATTGCTGCTACCCGAGATTGGTTAGCACCTTCGATAAGGATCGCAATGTCACTGCCAAAAGATGTACGAGGAAAGCGAACACCCAGTGCAGGTAAATATAGACATTATTTTTTTTCCTATTGCATTGGTAATGCACATATAGCATACTAACATAGTTAATTTACATAATACATAAAAATATTTTCTTTGAAGCTTGTTTAACACCAACAAAATTCAATTTAAATAAATGTAATTACCAAAAAACCCATGGACTTAAAAACTAATAACTATTAACTTTAGTTTGGCTTATTGAGCCGTAATGTGGTATTGCACCAATTTCAGGCCTATCTACCTACCTAAAATTAATTGAACGCGGCGCACTCCCATATCTTTCTAAATCAAACTAACCGGGCTGTACATCTAAAATTAGTGATTATAAACAAACGTTTGTTCCACAGCCCCTCGCAAGGCCCCTGCTGCAACTCCCAAACGTGCCAATTCGTGGAGGCGCACCGCAACCAGACGTGCCGCGAGGCCACCGAGTGCAGCCACGCCTCCTACTGCTCCGGCCGCTCCGCAGAGTGCCCCGAGCCCAGAGCCATGCCAGACAAGACGCAGTGCAATAACGGTACACTACACTATCACTATGCTATGTATGGTCAAGGTTTTAATGCACTATGTGATATCGACGATTGATACAGAACAAAGTGATACTACGTACACAAACGCACTTTCGTACTCAAACAAAACCAAAGAACTGATCACCGTTAACTTCTTAGTTTTTAATTTCTTTACATCACTTTTCCTGAACTTTGAAGTGTCCAAGAGTCCTGTAAGGTCTAAAGGAATTAAAGCACTTTGGCCCTTACGTCATTACGTCTATGATATTTAATACTCTTGCTCACAAACACTACGGAACGGAACTGCCGGAAATTTTGAAGAGACGTACTTCTTACCCTGAAATAACACATAGGCTACTTTTAATTCCATAAATCAGTTCCCATGGGATAAAAACAGTCTTGAAACAAGTTATCATAGAAACAACGCGAGCAAAGCCTCCGGCATACTAGTGTAAAAACGTCTTTTTCACTGAGAAAAAAAAAAACCTTGTATTAATTAAGTCTTATTTTACTATATTACTTACCCTAACAATATCAATTATTCCAGACACACAACTCTGCATAAACGGCGACTGCAGCGGCTCAATGTGCCTGCTCTGGAACATGACGGAATGCTTCCTGTCGTCCCCCCAACGCGTGGGCGACGGCGTCACGGCAGTAGTCAACCGCCGTGCGCTATGCCAACTCGCCTGCCAAACCGGACCGAAGCCGGAATCCTGCCATAGCACGGCCGACTTCGCCGCGAAGCATAACCTGCCTGTTGGAGGCATTAGTTTGCGGCCCGGTTCTCCTTGTGATAACTTCCAGGTAATTACTAATTAAAGTTCGAAACTCACAGAAGCCGGAGGCGGAGCGGAGACGAAGGCGTGCGAGTTTTATTCTATTGAATCATATGAAAGCCTACACACACACCGCAGGCGGTGGCGACGCGGTGCCATAGGAAAAACCGGCTCGCCTTCGCCTCCGCTCCGCTTCCGTTTTCAGTGTGTTTACACTTTAAAGAAGGTTATGTAAACCAAAGTTATCGACATAGGTCAAAGAATTAGCAAGCTGAAGTGGCAGTGGGGCCATATCTCGCGAAGAACCGACAACCGTTGGGGTAAACTTGTTCTTGAGTGGAGACCGCGGCTTGGTAAACGTAGACGTGGACGCCCTCCGGCCAGGTGGGATGACGATCTGTGAAAGACTGCTAGCAGATGCTGGATGCGTCAAGCTGATGACAGGGCGCTATGGCGCTCATTAGGGGAGGCCTATGTCTAGCAGTGGACTAATATAGGCTGATGATGATGATATAAAACAGATTTGTAAGAAATATAGTTTTAAGACATTCCCTCAGTATGGGATGCGCGCACCAACTGCGCCACTGAGTCAAGTAAACACCTAGTTGAAAAGGAACAGGGAATGAAGTGGGTTCAAGTCCTACCGAGGTAAAACAAATTACAATTTATTTAAATTCCTTAAATATTACCCAGAATGCGAGGGTTTATGCACTTTAATCAGATAACAGATTTCTAGTTCTATTTTTAAAAGACTACAAGTTGAATATTTATGTTCCTGTTACCGGACTTGGAAATCTCGGAAACGCCTTCATGAATTGACAGAGGAAATTTATTTTATAAGAAATAAATTCTATTTCAAGATGGCAGAAAAAAGGTTTTGCTTGTCATGGTTAATAATGACTAGGAAACCCATCTGGTCCAAAAAATTGTGCCCTATTATTCTATTTTGTCTAGTATTATAAATTTTGTGACTGTGTTCAAGCTAACATTATTACTTCTTCAGGGCTACTGCGACGTATTCCTCAAATGCCGCGCTGTCGACGCGGAAGGCCCACTAGTCCGTCTCAAGAACCTCCTACTAAACCGAGATACACTACAGTCGCTCCAAGTGTGGGTGATATCCCAGTGGTGGGTCGTTCTACTGGCGGGAGTGGCGCTCATCGTGTGTATGGGCGCCTTTATCAAGTGTTGCGCTGTGCATACGCCTTCTTCGAACCCGAAGCGACCGCCCGCTAGGTGAGGAAACTATTGTAACTGAGATACACTACAGTCGCTCCAAGTGTGGGTGATATCCCAGAGGTGGGTCGTTCTACTATACTCGCTAAGCTATGCTACTTCTGAATAAAATCTAATCTACTTCTGAATAGAAGTAGCTTAGCTAAAACAAAGAAAGATGGCTATCAGAAACCCTCTGGCCACAGATCCGGTGTCCAATAAATTCACTTATATGTGGTTAACCTTACAGACGGCTGTCGGAAACCCTCAGGCGGCCAATGAACACGCTCCGGCGCATGCGGCACGGGCGCGGCGGCCGCGCGGGCGGCGCGCACCGCTCCCCCGCGCCGCACGCCGCGCACCGCCGACACCCCACGCACAAGGGATACGCCGCGCCGCTAGCGTACGCACCCAGGGACCTAGGTACTCTACTGTTTATACTCTAACAATGAACACGCTCCGGCGCATGCGGCACGGGCGCGGCGGCCGCGCGGGCGGCGCGCACCGCTCCCCCGCGCCGCACGCCGCGCACCGCCGACACCCCACGCACAAGGGATACGCCGCGCCGCTAGCGTACGCACCCAGGGACCTAGGTACTCTACTGTTTATACTCTAACAATGAACACGCTCCGGCGCATGCGGCACGGGCGCGGCGGCCGCGCGGGCGGCGCGCACCGCTCCCCCGCGCCGCACGCCGCGCACCGCCGACACCCCACGCACAAGGGATACGCCGCGCCGCTAGCGTACGCACCCAGGGACCTAGGTACTCTACTGTTTATACTCTAACAATGAACACGCTCCGGCGCATGCGGCACGGGCGCGGCGGCCGCGCGGGCGGCGCGCACCGCTCCCCCGCGCCGCACGCCGCGCACCGCCGACACCCCACGCACAAGGGATACGCCGCGCCGCTAGCGTACGCACCCAGGGACCTAGGTACTCTACTGTTTATACTCTAACAATGAACACGCTCCGGCGCATGCGGCACGGGCGCGGCGGCCGCGCGGGCGGCGCGCACCGCTCCCCCGCGCCGCACGCCGCGCACCGCCGACACCCCACGCACAAGGGATACGCCGCGCCGCTAGCGTACGCACCCAGGGACCTAGGTACTCTACTGTTTATACTCTAACAATGAACACGCTCCGGCGCATGCGGCACGGGCGCGGCGGCCGCGCGGGCGGCGCGCACCGCTCCCCCGCGCCGCACGCCGCGCACCGCCGACACCCCACGCACAAGGGATACGCCGCGCCGCTAGCGTACGCACCCAGGGACCTAGGTACTCTACTGTTTATACTCTAACAATGAACACGCTCCGGCGCATGCGGCACGGGCGCGGCGGCCGCGCGGGCGGCGCGCACCGCTCCCCCGCGCCGCACGCCGCGCACCGCCGACACCCCACGCACAAGGGATACGCCGCGCCGCTAGCGTACGCACCCAGGGACCTAGGTACTCTACTGTTTATACTCTAACAATGAACACGCTCCGGCGCATGCGGCACGGGCGCGGCGGCCGCGCGGGCGGCGCGCACCGCTCCCCCGCGCCGCACGCCGCGCACCGCCGACACCCCACGCACAAGGGATACGCCGCGCCGCTAGCGTACGCACCCAGGGACCTAGGTACTCTACTGTTTATACTCTAACAATGAACACGCTCCGGCGCATGCGGCACGGGCGCGGCGGCCGCGCGGGCGGCGCGCACCGCTCCCCCGCGCCGCACGCCGCGCACCGCCGACACCCCACGCACAAGGGATACGCCGCGCCGCTAGCGTACGCACCCAGGGACCTAGGTACTCTACTGTTTATACTCTAACAATGAACACGCTCCGGCGCATGCGGCACGGGCGCGGCGGCCGCGCGGGCGGCGCGCACCGCTCCCCCGCGCCGCACGCCGCGCACCGCCGACACCCCACGCACAAGGGATACGCCGCGCCGCTAGCGTACGCACCCAGGGACCTAGGTACTCTACTGTTTATACTCTAACAATGAACACGCTCCGGCGCATGCGGCACGGGCGCGGCGGCCGCGCGGGCGGCGCGCACCGCTCCCCCGCGCCGCACGCCGCGCACCGCCGACACCCCACGCACAAGGGATACGCCGCGCCGCTAGCGTACGCACCCAGGGACCTAGGTACTCTACTGTTTATACTCTAACAATGAACACGCTCCGGCGCATGCGGCACGGGCGCGGCGGCCGCGCGGGCGGCGCGCACCGCTCCCCCGCGCCGCACGCCGCGCACCGCCGACACCCCACGCACAAGGGATACGCCGCGCCGCTAGCGTACGCACCCAGGGACCTAGGTACTCTACTGTTTATACTCTAACAATGAACACGCTCCGGCGCATGCGGCACGGGCGCGGCGGCCGCGCGGGCGGCGCGCACCGCTCCCCCGCGCCGCACGCCGCGCACCGCCGACACCCCACGCACAAGGGATACGCCGCGCCGCTAGCGTACGCACCCAGGGACCTAGGTACTCTACTGTTTATACTCTAACAATGAACACGCTCCGGCGCATGCGGCACGGGCGCGGCGGCCGCGCGGGCGGCGCGCACCGCTCCCCCGCGCCGCACGCCGCGCACCGCCGACACCCCACGCACAAGGGATACGCCGCGCCGCTAGCGTACGCACCCAGGGACCTAGGTACTCTACTGTTTATACTCTAACAATGAACACGCTCCGGCGCATGCGGCACGGGCGCGGCGGCCGCGCGGGCGGCGCGCACCGCTCCCCCGCGCCGCACGCCGCGCACCGCCGACACCCCACGCACAAGGGATACGCCGCGCCGCTAGCGTACGCACCCAGGGACCTAGGTACTCTACTGTTTATACTCTAACAATGAACACGCTCCGGCGCATGCGGCACGGGCGCGGCGGCCGCGCGGGCGGCGCGCACCGCTCCCCCGCGCCGCACGCCGCGCACCGCCGACACCCCACGCACAAGGGATACGCCGCGCCGCTAGCGTACGCACCCAGGGACCTAGGTACTCTACTGTTTATACTCTAACAATGAACACGCTCCGGCGCATGCGGCACGGGCGCGGCGGCCGCGCGGGCGGCGCGCACCGCTCCCCCGCGCCGCACGCCGCGCACCGCCGACACCCCACGCACAAGGGATACGCCGCGCCGCTAGCGTACGCACCCAGGGACCTAGGTACTCTACTGTTTATACTCTAACAATGAACACGCTCCGGCGCATGCGGCACGGGCGCGGCGGCCGCGCGGGCGGCGCGCACCGCTCCCCCGCGCCGCACGCCGCGCACCGCCGACACCCCACGCACAAGGGATACGCCGCGCCGCTAGCGTACGCACCCAGGGACCTAGGTACTCTACTGTTTATACTCTAACAATGAACACGCTCCGGCGCATGCGGCACGGGCGCGGCGGCCGCGCGGGCGGCGCGCACCGCTCCCCCGCGCCGCACGCCGCGCACCGCCGACACCCCACGCACAAGGGATACGCCGCGCCGCTAGCGTACGCACCCAGGGACCTAGGTACTCTACTGTTTATACTCTAACAATGAACACGCTCCGGCGCATGCGGCACGGGCGCGGCGGCCGCGCGGGCGGCGCGCACCGCTCCCCCGCGCCGCACGCCGCGCACCGCCGACACCCCACGCACAAGGGATACGCCGCGCCGCTAGCGTACGCACCCAGGGACCTAGGTACTCTACTGTTTATACTCTAACAATGAACACGCTCCGGCGCATGCGGCACGGGCGCGGCGGCCGCGCGGGCGGCGCGCACCGCTCCCCCGCGCCGCACGCCGCGCACCGCCGACACCCCACGCACAAGGGATACGCCGCGCCGCTAGCGTACGCACCCAGGGACCTAGGTACTCTACTGTTTATACTCTAACAATGAACACGCTCCGGCGCATGCGGCACGGGCGCGGCGGCCGCGCGGGCGGCGCGCACCGCTCCCCCGCGCCGCACGCCGCGCACCGCCGACACCCCACGCACAAGGGATACGCCGCGCCGCTAGCGTACGCACCCAGGGACCTAGGTACTCTACTGTTTATACTCTAACAATGAACACGCTCCGGCGCATGCGGCACGGGCGCGGCGGCCGCGCGGGCGGCGCGCACCGCTCCCCCGCGCCGCACGCCGCGCACCGCCGACACCCCACGCACAAGGGATACGCCGCGCCGCTAGCGTACGCACCCAGGGACCTAGGTACTCTACTGTTTATACTCTAACAATGAACACGCTCCGGCGCATGCGGCACGGGCGCGGCGGCCGCGCGGGCGGCGCGCACCGCTCCCCCGCGCCGCACGCCGCGCACCGCCGACACCCCACGCACAAGGGATACGCCGCGCCGCTAGCGTACGCACCCAGGGACCTAGGTACTCTACTGTTTATACTCTAACAATGAACACGCTTACAATTTCATTTATTTATTGCCATAAGGGACAAAGTAATTTTCTACAGGATTTTAACCATGATTTTTTAAGTTCAATTTTATTGTTCGACTATCACTCTGTTTCTAGACTACAATAAATAAATAAATAATGCTAGACAATCCACACAGCCCCAAAGTAACCTACTCAGGGCTTGTGTTATGGATAACTGATATATTTATTACATTATATACATAGATAGATATTTTTTTATTATACTTAGAAAACACCTAGACCTACAGAACAAATTTCTGCAGATCGTACGCAAATTTGTTCCGAGGCGGGAATCGATGCCACAACCTCCTGCGTCGCAGGTGGATCTTCGCCTACCGCGCCACATCGGTCGCATTAATGGCTGCCACTTGCACAATTTTTTGATTTTACAGATTTTGGCTATCGAAAATTCCTAAGTATTCAATGACACAGTCTGTTCCAATACTCAATTATTATTATTTTTCCCCATGTATTCACACAGAAACATTTTTTTATACCACCAAGGTGGCATCCAAGCATGCTACCTGATGGAAAGCGGTTACCGCAGCCTATGTACACCTGACATCAGAGACATTACACGCGCATTGCCGACCCTTTAAACGTCTTAAAAAACCCTTTTTGGAGAACCCCATGTCATAGTCCACAAGAACAACATAACACCCTTTTTGGAGAACCTCACGTCATAGTCCACAACAACAACATAACATGTGTGTTAACATAAGCTCGTACTTCCAGCATCAACAGGCGCGGCCGGGCCGAGCGGGCGCCGCGAGCCGTACGCCGGCGCCTACCCGCAGTCCTACGAGATGCGGCCGCCACACAAAGTCTGACAGTACGCGTACAGCGGCGAGATAGAACTCGTCGCTCTCACGCCCGCAGTGCCGTTACTGCTAGGGTACGTCTGCCGCGACCGCCCGCAACTCACCGTCGCCTCGCAGACCACCATCACACTGCATTCACCCGACACGCTCGCTGTTACTCAAGCGCCGAAGCGTCGTGATATCTAGAATGTTCTGCTAAACACGAAAATCAAAAATACCAACAGGATAATCTGTAGAAAATGAAACAAAGAAATAGCAAAAGAAACTGAGCGCCGGGATATCTAGAATGTTCTACTAAACACGAAAATCAAAAATACCAACAGGATTATCTGTAGAAAATGAAACAAAGAAATAGCAAAAGAAACTGAGCGCCGGGATATCTAGAATGTTCTACTAAACACGAAAATACTAACAGATAATCTGTAGAAGATGAAAAACAAGGGAAAAGCAAAGATTTTGTCGCGATGGATATGTCGAGCCTGATTAGAGTAATCGTAGCAACGGACTGCCTGTTCTAACGCTGATGGATTAGACTATGATTCTATCTCTTTCCCGCGCGTTTCGAGTGGATAAGAGATAGAATCATAGTAAATCTCTATGGGTTAGAACAGGCAGGAAACTACTGTGGTTTCGCTGCTACGATTCGCGCGGAGGTGCATGTGATATCGCCCTAAACTACACAAAACGATGAACGGATTTTAATTAGCAAAGAGTTGTATTGACAAAGTTGTTGATTCTGTTGATATAATAGAAATAATTTGACATCACTTAAGATTCTGCCGTCCTTTTTTTAAGACTTTCCCAGACAGCGCCTGCGGTAGTGGCAATTGATAAAAATATACATTGTCAAATGTACTGGTCGCAACCGCAGATCGCGACCGTGAATACCCTAAAAAAGGACGGCGGCATTTTAGTAGTGTTGTCAATTTAAGCTGATGTTGTACCAACAGAATTAAACCTATTGAATCCGGACAAATTGTCAGCGCTGTACGTTGTTACAGTTATTTTGCAATTGTGTTTTGCGTAGTAGACTCCCAGACTGCGATATATCTCTCCCCGACTGTTACCGAAAACATGTCACAAATCTTATCTAAAGGACTAAGTAAAGAAATTGTCATGTGATTTGAATATCACTGCCAGATAGTGCATAAGCTTCCGCCAAGTTGAAAGTGGCAAAGCCAAACTTACAAAGACGTTTCCAAGAACTCAAGGAGGTTTATTTTACAAATACTAATTTGCTCAAAGACGGGCGTCGCTTCTGGGCTCAATTGTGATGTCGGAACGAGCGAAATGGTGAATTAAAATTATTTTTATACAATAACAAAGGAACCCCCGGGAATGGCAGGACATTCGCACGAATCAATACCTCATACCGTTCAGAGTGTTGCTTCAACATTTATGTATATTTTGTATATAAATGAAATTACAATACAATAATGTTTATAATATCGAATGTACGCAAACATTTAAGTAATGTAAGTGAAAATGTTCACAGCTGGTTTTACTCGAATCTCCCTAATGTAATTTTTATATAAAAGTTATTTTTAACGTGTTTAATATTAACGTAAGCGGAATGTCGAGGTGCCATTATACCAATTTGTATTCCTGTTCCTTTATTGTTATGGTAGACGGTTCGTTTTCATTGATATAATAGTTAGTGCATCTTTTAGTAAAATTTAATTAGTCATGGGCTCAAAGTATTGAAATAATCTCATAAATTCGCATTTAGTCTTCCTGTGGCGACTAACGTAATGTTTATTTGAATCGTTTGTTTTGGTAACGTATTTGTTCTATTGTTAAGTAGAATGTAAAATTAAACAGTATTGCCAAATGATCAAATGTTACTAGACTGAAATCGTTCAACATGTTATGTTATCGAATTGTTATTCGTAATGCATTTCATTTTTAATTTGTACTTTTTTGTATGAGTTGTACAAAGTGACTCAAAAAGACATGATATTTTATACTAACTGGTAAAACAAAGTTGCATATCACACTTTTGTCTGTTTACCTTCATAGCATCTTGGTTATTCACAGTTCTATTGATCTCTTTATAGTTAACGAGATTTTATTTTCAAATTATAAATAAGCGTACTTGTAGTTAATTTCCGTCGTGCAAGCCAAAGAGCATGATGTATTTTTTATTATTTCTATACATTTAAATGTTAAGGATACCATGTTAATGCCATTTTATTAGTGAATGTGGAAACAATACGCGAATTCTTGTAATAATATTGTATATTTGTATGTAAATGGAGGGGTGTTTCTGTTGTAGAAGTGACTTGACCAATCGTGTAACCGATGGAGTTTCTATCCATCAATAGTACAGTACCTACTCATTGGCATTATTTCTCCTAAGTATAAGCTAGATTACCGTAATAGATTATTTAAATGACAATGTGAATATTTTTAATTAACAAGATGAATGTTACGACATGTGATTTCAAAATAATAAAAAAAACATAAATTTTACATGATTTTTGTGTTTCAATGTTAATCCTTTCCTACACAATGAGTTTGCTTAGTTGAAAATTCTAACTATTTTTAGAAACGGTATCAAAGGAAATTAAGTACTTACATAGCTACTTTCCTAGGAAACCATTTTAAGGGATTGGAACATGAAATTAAACATTCATTTACTTATATTTTTATATAATGTTTATTAAATGTATGTGTAATGTGTATTCATAGGTATTATTTACAAGGTACAAAAGTATTGCTTAACTTAAATCTTAGAATGAGTGTACCATAATTATCTATAATATAAAAATGAATCGCAAAATGTGTTGGTAAGCGCATAACTCAACAACGCCTGGACCAATTTGGCCAAATCTTTTTTTAAAATGTTCGTTGAAGTTCAAGGATGGTTTTTAGGGCGAGAAAAATATGATATTTGACAAATAAATAAATTTCCCCGCGGGCGACGCTGCGGGGCGCAGCTAGTTGAGAATAATTTTACTACTACATTAAAGTTCCATTAATTGAAATAATTGCTATGGCAGAATCTGAATCACTGAATATAATTTTAATGGGAGGTCTCTAATAAACATTATGACTTCTGAAGCAGTGAAATTTTAGATTCTGCAGAATTGTTTTAACTAAGTAATAATTTAAAATGGCTAGAATAAGTGTTGATTAATAAAGCATGTAACATACTTAAGCTAGATACTGCTTATAATAAAAATGTTTCCGGAATAAAATAGGAATGCAAGGTTTTTCAGAAATATTCTTAAAATTACATGGAGTTTTTGTTAGATTAGTTAGGTCATTTCTAGACAAAGAGATAGTACTTCTTTGCTTCTAGGTACTCAGTTGTGTTTCAGAATTACCTTGCAAGGCCGCTAGAATCACACTTCTCTTTATATCTATAGGTAAAAAGAACATGTGACTGAAGTAAACTGTAAAGCACTACTCAAAAATAATTCTGTTGAGACAGAGCAATTCTTTAAATATTTGAACCCATAGTGGATATTCGGCTGGTGCTTTTATTGATAAACTTAATTTTAAATGCAAACATCTTAATAAAATTATGTATTCATAACAAAATCTCTCTAATTAACAAATAACTTTAACTATTCCGAAGCCTAAATATAATCGGTGCCAATGTTGTATTGGAAAATATAAACCTAATAATAACTTACAATAAGGAATACATCCAAGATACAAAAGCCTTATTTAAGGACAACATGATTTTCAGCAAGTATAAAATAGTTATAGCAAATGCATTAATTATAACCATGGAGCTCCATACAACTGCGTGATTATTACTATCTATTGAAATCATTATACTGCTTAATTCTTTAACACTATCAATAGCTAATACTAGCTAACCTAGGCATTTCTAACACTAAGTGAATAATATATTGGCTTGTCTTTATTCTTAATGCAAGTGCAAATCTTATTGCAAGTATTAATGCAGCAGCATTTGTTCCTGCTTGTAAACTTCGTGATACGCATTTCGTATCAGAACATAGGGAAAGCAGGATTCAAGCAGATCCATGGTAAGGAATGGCGATTCCTGGACGATCAAATCCAGCAATAGATACACTGATTCACGGTTCTTTATAGCCTCTTTATCAGTCTCTTGGCCGAGGCGTAACAGCGATGACGACGCGAGAGCCAAGAACTCCTTCATGCGGTCTTCTATATCTCCTTGACCGCAAATAGTGAACAATGCTCCGAAGATATGGTTGATGGCTGGAGCCATGCAGTGTATGTTGTTTGAGTGGCCTTCTAGCGAGGGCCGATAGAAGGACCCTTCACTTCGAGCGAGTCGCGGGAGCGAGACTGCAACGAAAACCATCAGAAGACACACAATCAAGTGTTCTTCTTCTTCCACTTCTCCCTTCTGTTGGCGTAAAGCAGTAGCTAGCGTGGGATCCACTTTGCAAGGCAAGCCGGCTGCGGAACACATCTCCGATATAACCCGCATCGGATCCCCGCTCGGCAGTTGCTGTTGGAAGTCCTTGATGGAACTAATCAAGAAGGGAATACGCCGCTCTAAAACATCTAAAAGCGATTCCTGCGCTATCTGTCTAAAGCTCAAGATAACTCCTATTATTGTCATTCTTTGCAGCACATTATCCACTTGCTGCAGTCTCTTGAATTGCTCTCTCATAATCTCCGGTTTGTCGAAGTTAGTTCGCAGCATTTGTAGCACTTCTTTGTTTTGAATGACCAACTTTTTCAGTTCTTGGACTTGGCTAGCAATGTGCCACATCAGTGTTTCGCTTAAAAGCTTCATGCCGTAAGGTCCAATAAGTTCCGCGAGGGATCTGAGCTCGTTGATATCGGAGTACTCTTCAGCATTGAATGGAATGGCGCCTTCCGCCGTTAGGCTCACGAAAGATTTTTGGTTCATGGAAAAACAGATGCTGCCCGCGCTGACTCTTCGAAGCAGTATTTCCGAATACCACTGCGTGTACAGTGACGCTATGGTTTTCTCTCCATGGCTATCCATATTTTGTGTTTGCTGCAGGAGGCAGTTGTTGAAAACCCTCGTGATATCGATGTGCACGTAATTTTCAACAGTCTGAAGCACGTTCATGTACGCTCGGACGCTGACCAACAGCTCGGAAGGTTTAGCAATTTCGCTAGTGTCTTGGTTGAACATAACCATGCCGACAAGGGCCTTCGAGAATCGAGTTTCAAGATGCTGATGTAGATACTCACGCGGCGCAAATGTGTACTCCCACACGTTTACTGTTGCGCAGTAATTGATGGCGAAACATAGCTCCGTCAACGCCATGTGCAGTTTATCCATTGTGGTAAGATCTTCTCTTGTTTTTCTGTAGCTCTCGGCACCAGGGATGACCAGCTCAATTGTGTTCTTCTTACTTTTGTCCTTCTTTTTCCTGTTAGCCAAGTGCGCTATAGTTTGTGCACAATGCTTCGGCAATAACTTATCGCTCATAGTGCACTGTTCGTCACAGATGGTTGTAATTATATTCTTTGCCTCTTTTGCCATTTCGTCTAAGTAAACATTTACAACAGAGAGGCTCCTCTCTCTTATGTGGTGCCTTTCTTCAGGGCACAAGTCGTGGGTGCAGTTTTGGAAGTGACTGCAGATCAGAGGGAATGCAATAATGTATCGGTTTTGTGCTGGAAACTCTAGACACATGTGGAACTGATTCTCAAATATCTTGCTGTAGAAACAGAATATGGACAGATCAGATGTCTCAACTAGGATTTCGTCAAGGTTATCAACCATTTTCGTGTGGAAAACCATTTTATCAATGAACTGCGACAGTTCCCTTTGATCAACGAGATTAAGAGGAGCTTTCGCTACAGAAGTGTAGGTTTGAAATCTAAACCAGTCTAGCCGGAATGCTCGGAAATCAAATGTCTGATTGTCTTCTACTTGTTTGACATTCAGGCCAGCAGCAGTGTTGCACAAAGAGGACAGGATAATGCTCTCATCTTCAGGACAGACTTGCAAATTCTGTATCATAAGATTAAGGGCTACAGCGTCAAACCCTGAGAGGTACTGGACATAGTATCTCTGCATCACTTGACTGTACTTTCTGACCAATGCTCTGAGCTCTTCCATGTGAAACAGCAGTTCTGGCAGCTGTCGGTCAACCAAGTCTTCTGCTGCTTTCCCTTTCACTTTCTGTGGTGGGTTATCATTATGACGCAGAAGCCAAAATACTTCATCTCTTGCATAACAAAGGCCTATGAATATCAAAAGCGCTTTAGGCCCCAATAAGCCTGGCTGGTCTGTTAGTATTAGACCAAGTTCTTTCAAAGCTGTTCTCAGGAACTTTCTTCTCTCTCTATGCTTATAGCCCGCCTTCTGTACTGCATGATGGTAGCAGTCTTTCACTTCTGATATTCTCTTGCTGTATCCCTTAATTCCATCGAAAAAGCTTTGAATGTATGTATGAATGTAAATAACTTCATCTCGGAAGAGTGAGACTACCCACCCTGATTCTAAGGCACTCACCCACATTTTATTGGCATGATCTTGTTGAAGCATGTGATGGCAGAGTGCAAAGCCAAAAATTACCCATCTCTCCAATGTCTCCAAAGAAATATACTCACAAGACATTGTGTTAGTGTTTGGTTCCGATGGTTTCAACAGCTGGGCTGGGTTACTTACCAAACTGAGCTTCTGATCAGATCTCCATTGTTCAGCACTGTGGTTCCTTACTGGATACACATGCCATAGAGAGTTCAAGGCAGCAGATAATGTTTTCTGATGTGGTGTAAATTCTTCTGATAACTTCTTGAAAGGGGCATCGTAATCAACAATAAGTTGGCCCAAGCGAGGGAAGCTTTGATCAATTTGATTATGAACCATTTCATGGGCAGCATTGAATAAACCTAGCACTGCCTTACGGTCCTCCACACGAGACAACAGGATCATTAGTGACACATAAACTGTTACCAGATCAAGGTAATTCTTAGTCAATTCATAGTTTAGGGTCAAATCTAGAGTGATTTGGCATGCATTTACAATATTTAGAAGTTCACAAACATTGTCTTTGAAATCTAATAGGTCTACAAAAGTGTAGTAATATAATGAGAGTGATTTGATGATTTCATTTCTAATGTTAGTGATTGCCTGAAGTCCTTTTACATCGATGTTAGGAAATCTTCTTACAATGTGTTTGATGGAAGACTCCAAGGACTTGTCAGAGAGGAAGGCGGGCTTCGATTTAGAATCGCCGCAGGCTTTCTTGATGTTATAAATTCTTGTCAGCATTCCAATCCCTCTTTCATTCAGGATAACTAGCTTCTCAGCCAGCTTCTGCTGGCTGATATGCGCCGTCCTTGACATGGTAGACATTTCCTGGAAGAAATGAAATCAACGGATATAGAAGGTACCTAAAATTGTTTATCCCATATCGCAATAGGTCGAATTGGTATGGTATACTATACGGATATCAACATCCGTGAGAGATACTATTCAATTATAGCTAAGCTCGGGTTGGTAACTATTTTAGGTCATAACATAACTCATAAGCATAAACGAACACTGTAAATCATGATGTAAATAGACAATGAACTCATTCTGATAACGGATGAGCAATATAGCTTTGTATACCTGCAAATGTAATCAATCCAGAACCATAACCCAATGTTTCACAAAAAGAAAATCACTTCATAGCGACCTCATTAATTAAAAACGCATAATCAGTCCACACACATCAAATATATCGATTTATTCACCAAAAAAATTATTTAAAACTTTTTAGGGGAGTGCCATGCCCGGATGGATAGCATCCAATTCTATTTTTGTTTGTCACTTTTGACACATCTCAGGTGACAATGACATCCTACAAAAAAAAATTTCAATGTAAAATTTCTAAAATGTTGCCAAGGAGTGACTCTTTGATGCTCTTTGGTTTGAGGTTTCCACACACAGAAGCTGGAGGCGGAGCGCAGGCGAAGGCGTGCCAGTTTTTCTTATTGCACCGCGCCGCCGCCGCGCCCGCGCCGCCGCCACCACCTGCGGTGTGTGTGTAGGCTTTCATATGATTCAAAAGAATACAACTCGCATCGCACACCTTCGCCTCTGCTCCGCCTCCGGCTTCAGTGTGTGGAGACTAACTGTTCCGTAGGAGGTAGACAGTAAAATATGTTAGCATCCCTAGTACATCTGTGAATATGTTCTAGATGCGCCCCACATCGCAAAGTAGAATATTTATCTTACAATATATTGATATTTGTATATAGATACCATTCCGGCAATTGTTGATCAGGCGCGACTCACAGCGAACTTTCCCTCTTTTGTTGATTTATTATACATTTTCAGTAACAAATGTTGCTCCAACCAGATCAACAATTGACCTCACGGGACCTTTGGCATTGTATTCTATTATCACTTGTCGATCCAATATACAAATCTATTTTGCACAAGTTGATCCGATTCAAATGAACCAATCAGAACGCAGCATTGGTCAAAACTGACAGCGACGTTGCCGCTTCGTGCGGGAGTCGTGGAGGTCGATGACCTGATGGTGTGGAAACGAAATGACAAGGTAACGCTATGTTTCATGACATTTATTATTTATTGTGACATCGCGTTACCTAGTCCTTTTTTTCTGTTTTACTGAATTCTTTTTTTTACACTATATCATTATCAATTTTGGGCCCCGTAAATAAAAAATTAATTCAAATGAAATAAGAAATTTAATAAATAAGAATTTATAAATTTAGAAACCAAAAATCCATTGCGAATACTTTTCTACGGACAAATGTTGATCCGTCGCGTCAATACTTTTTTAACGATAACTAAGAACTTTTCTATTTTGTGACTTTTCTTTATAGAGTGCTTTTCACGAATGCAGTCCCCTAGACGCAGCGCCTGCTATCTCTCTCCTTCTCCCCTCCTATTATATATTTATTATGTAAATTTGTAAAATTCAATAATATTAAGTTATAACTAGGTTTAATTACTACTAACATTGGGCTGTCTGATGTCATGTCGTGTTGTCTGTGTTGTTTCAGGAATAACAAAACAAAAAAAAAACAACGTATGGATGTTCAAAAAACAAAATTTAAATTCTTTTTAGGACTCTCCCACATTAAAACATTCATAGTATCCTTATTTTTATACCTCTACTAAAGTTTATGACACTCATTAGTACATGGACACTGGCAGAATGGAGATGACAAAAGGGTCAAAATATTACCATTAAAAATACATAATATCGGACCCTAGATCATGTACATTCACTGACCTGTATCTATGTACTTGTATAAATAGAGGTCAGTGTGTACATTACATTACTTTTTATTTCACTTCAATAGATGCAGTATTTCCGAAGTTATAACGACGAGAAGTTTAAGCCCCTTTTTGAATTTCTGAGATTACGCGCGCTCGTACTGTGACGTCATCCCCCCAGTTAGCCCGCGACCGCGACGCGGCGGGCCGCGTTCGGTTCGGTGATTATACGCGTGTCTCGTTTCATTTTGTTTCGATCGTCTTCGTTTTCATATGAGCTTGGATTATAAACGAATAATATAAATTAACATTATTATTATTATTCTATTAAAGTGAAACTGTAGTGTGTACACTGACCTCTAAATATACAAGTACGCTATATATATAGAGGTCAGTCACTGACCTCTATACAGCGTGTAAACAGACAACTATCGAAAACGAAGGGGGATGGCGAAGCACCTTTAAACTTAAACAAAACAAAAATCCGCAGGCCGAAAAAAAAATTGTAGCCGAAGATAAACATGTTTAAAGATTTTCAATTATTTTGTTTGCAAGCAATGTACGCGTCCACTTCGATACCTACGCCGCCGCGCCGACGTGAGTCGCGCGCGACGCATCACTCACTACATAACATAAGTACATCACTACATAGTATAAAACAAAGTCGCTTTTTCTGTCCCTATGTCCCTATATCATTATATCCCTTTGACTGCTTCATCATCATCATCATCATCAACCTATATTAGTCCACGGCTGGACATAGGCCTCCCCCAATGAGCGCCATAGCGCCCTGTCTTCAGCTTGACGCATCCAGCATCTGCCAGCAGTCTTTCGCAGATCGTCATCCCACCTGGCCGGAGGGCGTCCTACGCTACGTTTACCGAGTCGCGGTCTCCACTCAAGAACACGTTTACCCCAACAGTTGTCGGTTCTTCGCGAGATATGGTCGTAATCGTTTTGACTGCTTAAATCTTTAAAACTACGGAACGGATTTTGATGCGGCTTACTAGCGACCCGCCTCGGCTTCGCACGGTTTTATTATACGTATAAACCTTCCTCTTGAATCACTCTATCTATTAAAAAAACCGCATCAAAATCCGTTGCGTAGTTTCAAAGATTTAAGCAGTCGAAGGGATATAGGGACATAGGGACAGAAAAAGCGACTTTGTTTTATACTATGTAGTGATACACTCGTGCGAAACCGGGGCGGGTAGCTAGTAAAGTTATAAGTCGTCAAAGTTTAAGGTAAGGTCTTTATAGCAAGTACCTAGGCTGTCGGTACTCGGTAGATATTTCACGACTTACCTAAAGACACGATATTGCTGGTTCGGCTATCTTTCGCAGTAAGTAAATGCGCAACACTTCTGACGCATTTCCTAGAGCTTCACCATAAGAAACACAAACATTTGCCCATACTCCATCGCACTGAACATTATGTTGGCAAATAAAACACACTTACTAAACACAACCGATACACATCACATTCTCCATAGCACATCATGAGCATTTGTCCATACTCCCTCGCACTAAACATGTTTATAAAACACACCGAAAAACACAGAAAGTAACTTCCACTATTTACTTTCCTACACTAAGACCATGTACTTAAGAAAAACTTTAAAAACACGCATACCACACTAAAAATCTGTTTCACAAAACAAAACAGTATTCGCAAATTTCCGCAACGACCGCGCAAGTTCGAATACAAACACCGACTAAAAGACGAATAAAAATAATACAAGCACTATGTACCTACATAGAGAAGTTATGCATTCAAAATCCGTTTTTAAATGCCGACAGCCAAAGTGTTATAAACCTTATGCCTAATTAAATAAAGTTTAGATTCCTTTCCATACATTTCCTTTGACTATAGCCGACTAGCCGCGTGCCGACCCACGGCGCGGCGCTCCGCGCCCGACAAAGAAAAACACCGCTGCTGACGTTATAAACCTTATGCAGAGTGGAATAAGGTTTTCCTATACCAAAGCAGATTATTCAGTATCCAATAAGGTTCAAAATGGGGCATACTCATTTTAAAATCTTTATCACAGAATTATGAGATAATTTTATTTTTTTCGCGGGAATATTTGAATACTACGACTAGTAAAAGGATTACTTAGTTATGAACGTTTCCAGCTAGAATTAACTTTTTACCCTGAACCAAAAAAGCACAGAATACATAATAGTAGTATACATGGTCATACATTACATCCCAAGGTTGCCTGGATGGAAGAAATGAGAGAACTTTTAGCGATAAGACCGCCCTTTATACCATGTATGCAGTATTTTTGTTTTGTTTTCTTTCTTTGTGTGGTACCTAGGTTTAAGTATAATAAAAAAGAGTTTTCTATTCTATTCTAGTAGGAACAGGTAGGTAAAATGTAAATGATATCTTCAATTTGTTAATAGAAGTAGAAGTGTTAGGAAGGGTTCGATCCTACAATCTTCAGATTGAAAATCGAGTGTATTCTTTCTATGCCAAGAGGGCAAAATACAGATAGCCACCAGCGAGCAGCGCGGTAACCTACGTGCGTTGCGTACCTAGCGTATGTATGTATCTTGCGTAGATAGATAGATACCTATTTCGCTCGCGCAGTCGAGCGGTGGGGCGGGCGTCCATAAACAGCTGAGTTGAGGTCATTCACTTGCGTGCAATACATTACATCTTTTTTTTAATTTGTCTATTTTTGCTTTTAAAAATTGTTTATTCGTGTTGATATGTTTTCTTAGTGTTGTACTATGGGTGTGTAACTAGATAAAAAAAAAAAAAAATTAGAGAGGTGAAATTTTATTCGCGTTTTTTTTTCGATAAATATGTTCAGAATCATGGTCTGATTGCCACCTTTCATTTTTCGATAGTAGTCTATTTACACCCTGTATATATAGATACAGGTCAGTGAGGTCAGTGCACAATACAGTATTTTTTGACATTTCAAACACAGAGAACTTTCTATCAACCCGCCCCTGTCGAATGACCCGGGACATGACGTCATCGGCTAGAGAGCGCCCGCCCGCATATTTAAAAACCTTCGCCCGAAAATACGTGATTTGATCGTAAATATCTCAGCCATTTTTTAAGATATGAAAAAAGTAAATACACAGTTTTTCTCGTAATTTTTTGTAGATTTATTTGGCATGTAAAGTAAAAAACGTTTGTCAGACCCATTGTGGCAAACTAGCACAGCAAGCCAAACACAAAAGAAGTTGAAGTTGAAGACGCAGCGCTGTCGTAGTGCGACTGAATGTTGCCAGCAAGCAACTTTTGACTACCCAGAAAAAAACTTGTACATTTACATAGATACTAACACTGACCTGTATCTATACAAGTACTTGTATATATAGAGGTCAGTGGATACTAAGCATTGTTGGATCCATAACACGAGAGTGTTATAACAAAAAGGTGTCTTCTAGACCTTCTTGATGGATCATTTATTAAAAATATAAAAATTTCATCGATTAAAAATACAAATTGTTTTGGTAGATAGGTTAGGTTTGGTAGATAGGTTAGGTAGGTAGGTAGGGTAGGTAGGTAGGGTAGGTAGGTAGGGTAGATAGGTTAGGTAGGTAGGGTAGGGTAGGGTAGGTAGGTAACTTCCTGATCCTGTTACGCAGTTTCCATCTCATCCTTTGTATTCCATACCATATGATGCTTTAGTTTTCTGCCCACAGGTTTTATTGCATATTGGTATATTTAAAAATTGTGTCGATGCGAGAGGCATATTTAATTCGGAAGTTGATACAAAATTTTGTGGTTGGCATTCTATTTTCACTGACGCTTCTAAACTGTCTATCAAAAGGCATCCACACCGCTGCACCACACTATCAAGTGTGGTTGGAGCAGCGGTATGGATGCCTTTTACAAATTTTACCCTAAGTTTTAAATGTCCTTCCACGTCATCAGTTTTTACTGGTGAGGCTGTTGCTTTACTAGAAAAAGTTATGTTTGTAAAATCCCATAAGTTAAACAATCCTATAATTTTTTCAGATGCTAGAAGTTGCCTCCAATCAATCATTGCCAATCCCTTTAGAGATATATCGCGTTTACCCCTGATCCTCCAAATTCGTAAGACTCTTTACGAATGTAACAACCTCGATATTAATGTAGTTCTTGCTTGGGTTCCAGGTCATTCTGGGATCCCAGGCAATGAAAATGCAGATTTTTATGCAAAAACAGAGGCCCAGCTTGGTTCACTTGAAAGAACATTTTCACTCATTCTGCCATGACTTATGCCTCCTTCCTAAAACGTACCTCCAGAAGTCCTGGACTAATTCTTGGAATACCTCAAAACTTCTTAAAGGCAAGCACTATGCCGATGTTCAGCCAGACATCCCTCGGTATCACTGGTTCTTTAAATTTAGAAAATTCAATAATATTACCACTTCTACTATACCGGGTGTAAACAGACGACTACCGAAAAATAAGGGGGGTGGCAGAGGACCCTAACCTTCAACAAAAAAAAAATTCGCAGTCCGAAAACAAAATTCTAGCCGAAGATAAAAATGTTTAAAGATTTTCAATTATTTTCGTAGCGAGCAATGGACACCGTACACTTAGTAACCTACTCTACTATGTAGATAGATAGATAACTCTTTATTATACTTGAACCTACCACACAAAGAAAGAAAAGAAAAACATACAATACTTGAACCTACCACACAAAGAAAGAAAAGAAAAACATAATTATAATAATACTACATACTAAGACTAGGTATGGAGGGCGGACTTATCGCTAAAAGCGATCTCTTCCAGGCGACTTTGATGTAGGTATTACGTTGAAAAGATGTTAAAGTTAAAAGCTACCTATCAAGTTGGCTATCGGTAGATATTTTACCACTTACCTAATTACGCTGTAGCCTCGGTCGAATCAGAAATGGTTCAAACTTTGAACCATTTCTGATTCGACCTCAAACTGATCTCCTCCTCGTTCAAGGCACAGCTGAGCCCAGTATGTATTTAGTAGTAATAAGGACAGTTTTATGTGAAACCGTGACTCCACGACCTCTGAGTGACCTCGCTGCAGAGCGCGTCCCTACTCGGGGGTTTCTCTCTACGAGGTCTTAGGTAGGTAGGTAGGTAGGTAGGTAGGGTAGGTAGGGTGGGTAGGTAGGGTAGGTAGGTAAGGTAGGTAGGTAGGGTAGGTAGGTAGGGTAGGTAGGTAGGGTAGGTAGGTAGGGTAGGTAGGTAGGGTAGGTAGATAGGGTACGTAGATAGGGTACGTAGATAGGGTAGGGTAGGTAGATAGGGTAGGTAGGGTAGGTAGGTAGGTGGGTAGGTAGGTAGGGTAGGAAGATAGGGTAGGTAGATAGGGTAGGGTAGGTAGATAGGGTAGGGTAGGTAGATAGGGTAGGGTAGGTAGATAGGGTAGGGTAGGTAGATAGGGTAGGTAGGTAGGTAGGGTAGGTAGGTAGGGTAGGTAGGTAGGTAGGGTAGGTAGGTAGGGTAGGTAGGTGGGTAGGTAGGTAGGGTAGGAAGATAGGGTAGGTAGATAGGGTAGGGTAGGTAGGTAGGGTAGGTAGGTAGGGTAGGTAGGGTAGGTAGGGTAGGTAGGGTAGGTAGGGTAGGTAGGGTAGGTAGGGTAGGTAGGGTAGGTAGGGTAGGTAGATAGGGTAGGTAGGGTAGGTAGGTAGGTAGGTAGGGTAAAAAAATTAAACATAGTTATTGTATAGGTACTCATACAAAATGTATGAGTATACAATGAGTATAAGCGAGATCTTGCTGGTGACTTCCAAAATTTCCGCGACCTGTGCTACAAAAATTGCAGGCAATCTAAACGGACCAGAGAATATTTGGCCAAGAAATCGCGTCAAGTCATTGCTAATCTTAACAATCGGTAGGTAGGTAGGGTATGTAGGTAGGTAGGTAGGGTAGGTAGGTAGGGTAGGTAGGTAGGGTAGGTAGGTTGGGTAGGTAGGTAGGGTAGGTAGGTAGGGTAGGTAGGTAGGGTAGGTAGGTAGGGTAGGTAGGTAGGGTAGGTAGGTAGGGTAGGTAGGTAGGGTAGGTAGGTAGGGTAGGTAGGTAGGGTAGGTAGGTAGGGTAGGTAGGTAGGGTAGGTAGGTAGGGTAGGTAGGTAGGGTAGGTAGGTAGGGTAGGTAGGTAGGGTAGGTAGGTAGGGTAGGTAGGTAGGGTAGGTAGGTAGGGTAGGTAGGTAGGGTAGGTAGGTAGGGTAGGTAGGTAGGGTAGGTAGGTGGGGTAGGTAGGTAGGGTAGGTAGGTAGGGTAGGTAGGGTAGGTAGGGTAGGTAGATAGGGTAGGTAGGGTAGGTAGGGTAGGTAGGTAGGGTAGGTGGGTAGGGTAGGTAGGTAGGGTAGGTGGGTAGGGTAGGTAGGCAGGTATTATTTTAGGTAAGTATAGTAATCCCACCAAACCATACTATCATGTAGGTACAATTTGATAAATCAATTTTGTTAGTTTATTGTTTTTTCGCAGCTCATGTATTGAGGTCATCTATTTTATTAATCTGGGGGTAGCACCTTAGTGGCACTGATTCGTAGATTGATTTTACACTGGTCCTTAGCTTAAGTACAGCACACTTGTAGTGGATAAATTTTATTCCGTGGTTGAATAGTAGTGAAAAGCCTTGCGTTATCATAGAATTACAATACCCATTCATAGAATATTATTAATCTACTAGCGAATCACCCCGGCTTCGCACGGTTTTTCGTTTAAACCTTCCTCTTGAATCAGATCATGAAGAAAGGTGCAGATTGGGTGCCTCGATTCTGAGTTGGGTGCAGTAAAAATACTGTCATTGTCAATGTCAAACCATGTGTTTCCATTGCAGTGATGCCAGATGGGGGGGATTCCCTGCAAATTCGGGGGTTTTTTTCGCCTTTGGGGGGAGATTCGGGGGGAGAGGTTCGTTGGGGGGATTTTCGAGGGTAAAATAAAAACGATATTCATTGCCAAACGATTGTGTCAATTTCGTTCCGACATCGCAAATTATAAGAAAGTTTAATTCGGAAAACGTGTACATGTTAAATAAAAATGATAGTGATTGCGAAAATGATTGTATGATAATATTTGAAGCTATAAGTGTGGTTGAATAATAATTAAAATATATTTGCTTATTTTTTTCTCCTATAAAGTGTTTTGGGGGCTTTTTTCACAAAAAGCTGATTTTCGGGGGGATTTGGAATAAAGTTGGGGGGAAGGAAACTCACATCGTGATCTGGCAACACTGTTCCATTACAAATGGCGTCGGCGCTTTTGTGAAACTTGTAATGAGTGTGCTCTTTCCAAAATTATTCGAAAACTATGTGATTGTGGCCTATAGAGCTTCTTTCTATTTACTTGGATATTGTTAGAGTATAAAATCTAATCACCATGCCGCGAATTATGATTAAAGGCGGCGTTTGGCGCAACACCGAGGTTTGTTTTCGAAATTCCATTGAAAGAATTATTACGCTTTTCTCGCAATTTCTGTATCGGTAGGTAGTAAGAGTAATTAATTGCCTTTATTTGCAGGATGAGATCCTCAAAGCGGCGGTGATGAAATATGGCAAAAACCAATGGTCCCGTATCGCATCGCTTCTGCACAGAAAATCTGCCAAGCAATGCAAAGCTCGTTGGTACGAATGGTTGGATCCGAGCATCAAGAAGACAGAATGGTCGCGGGAGGAAGACGAAAAGCTTCTGCATTTGGCCAAGTTGATGCCGACACAATGGAGGACCATAGCTCCTATCATTGGACGCACAGCTGCTCAATGTTTAGAGAGATATGAATATTTACTGTAAGTTATCATTGTCACCCGTTTTCAAACAAGAGAATTAAAGAAATATACAGGTTTCTTCTCTGTTGTACAAAGTTTTATATTGGGGATTACATTGAGACAACACAAGAGTTTAAACAAATCCAACCCGATAACATGCAGACAGGATAGAGATCAATGATTCTCTGGACCTTACTGCAAAACTACTTTTGCACATTGTTTTGAAACTTTTGTATTATAAAAAATAAACTTAGAAATCATGAGACATCTAATCTAAATTACTAAAACTCTGAAAAGTTTAAGTTATGATGACAGAACAACTGTTATCAATAGTATTTGTTTATATATTTCCAACTATTCAGTCTTCTAGGCATATTATAATAATCGAACTATAACACTAACATAAACTAATACACTTTTATACTATTTACTACAATGATATATTATTTTCTTAAAATTGAAATAAATGTACAAGAATGTAATATAGGCTCACACTTAATTTAATCTCTTATAAACGGTTGTCAGAGATATGGCCAGCCCACTGCCACTTCAGCTTGCTAATTCTTTGAGCTATGTTGATAACTTTGGTTCTCTGTCAGATGTATTCATTACGAATCCTATCCTTCAGAGAAACTCCGAGCATAGCTCTTTCCATGGCTCGCTGAGCGACTTTGAACTGGTGGACCAGCCCTACAGTGAGTGTCCTCGTCTCAGATCCGTAGATCATTATGGTTAGGATGCACTGATTGAAAACTTTCTTTCAAAGCAGCATGGATGACGAGTGTCCACCTGTTGTCAGTTTATTTAGTATATGAATGATTTACATGATAATATGCTGTTGGCGTTCCTTTATAAATAAATGTACTATTGTTTCTTCAGAGACCAAGCTCAAAAGAAGGAGGAAGGGGAAGATATTGGAGATGACCCACGTAAACTCAAGCCTGGGGAAATAGATCCCAATCCTGAAACCAAGCCAGCAAGACCTGATCCTAAGGATATGGATGAAGATGGTGAGAATTTATTGGACTGATGAAATTTAAGATCAAGGTTTTAATTCTTGTTATTAAATGTAATTAAAATTGTTAATATCATTTGTTCTTTATTTGCCTTATAAGTTTTCTTTCTAGTATGTGCAAATTTTACAATATTGGAAGTATTATCCATCGTAACAATTAAACTTGCAACCTTCTGAGTTATAAATATTAGACTAGAAATATTATTGCCACTCAATATATAATAATTAGCCTGGTGTGTCCAGCTGCTGGGGGAAATGCCTGGTCTCTCCATAAATCTCGTTCTAGAGCCAGCTGAATAGATAAAAAACTTGTAGTATATACTACTAGCGACCCCCCCCGGCTTCGCACGGTTTTATTATATGTATAAACCTTCTTCTTGAATCACTCAATCTATTAAAAAAAACCGCATCAAAATCCGTTGCGTAGTTTTAAAGATTCAAGCATACAAAGGGACGTAGGGATATAGGGACAGAGAAAGCGACTTTGTTTTATACTATGTAGTGATTTTGCAGAGTTGGAAATGCTGTCTGAAGCGCGCGCTCGCCTCGCCAACACTCAGGGGAAGAAAGCCAAGAGGAAGGCTCGTGAAAAGCAGTTGGAGGAAGCACGGCGTCTCGCCGCTTTACAGAAACGCAGGGAACTGAGCGCCGCTGGCATTGGCGTGCCTTATAAGTAAGTTTTGTAGTCATTTTATACGAGATTTAGTTTTATTTTGGTTCATCTAATTGATCAAAAGAGCCTATTGCTCGGCCAATTGAAGAGGGGGCCTCTTATTTAACACCAATCTGAGTAAAAGGTGTCAAGTTCGTCTCGCCATCTACTTGGGTCAGTCGCCGCATTTTGTTCAGACATTGATGGAACCAAACTTTATAATTATTTGTGTCGCAGAAGATTGCAGGTTCTATTCCCGTACCAGGCCAAATGTTTGTACGATCTGCAGACATTCTGGGTGTTTTCTATATATAACAATAGAATAATGTATTAATTTTATCTCTTATCATAGTACCCATAACAAAAGCTCAGCTTAGCTTGGGGCTAGATGATGCTGAGTGTATTGTCCAGCATTATTTATTTATTTACGGGGATGCATTGGCAACTCATGCACATATCATTACATCTATTTCTCCGATAGCTACAGTTGTCTATAGTCTGCAGTAACAGCTGTCTGGCGAGCCGCACGCCATACATAAATATGTATAATAGGAATAAAAGGATTATGTATAATGTCTGAACTTATTCATTTGGCAGGCGCAGAAAGAAGCGCGGCGTAGACTACAATGCTGAGATTCCGTTCGAGAAGCGGCCCGCCTCCGGTTTCTACGACACGTCCACCGAGGCTGTGGATCCCATGGCGCCAGACTTCTCTAGGTTGAGGCAACAGCATCTTGATGGGGAATTGCATTCCGAGAAGGAAGAGGTAATAAAATTCATGGTGATTACCATCGAATAGCTGGATTGAAGCTGCTGGCTTCTGGAATAGATGGATAACTTAGATAATAATAAAGTGACATGAGTTGGTTTTATTGGGTTTAACTATAATATAGCTGCTTACCAAGTTAAGCCGATATTTTATAGCTAGATGGCTAGAAAAGTAAAAGTAAAGTTCATTTATTGCTTGAAATACAATGTTATAAAGATCTTAATCTATATATTTAAATGAAAGTCGTGTTTGTTACAACACTTATAACTCGAGAATGGCTGGACCGATTTTTATGATTTTTGTGTTTTTGGATTTGTCTTCGTCAGGAATAGCATATTATGTATAAAAATATGATATTTGACAAATAAATAAATTTCCCCGCGGGCGACGCTGCGGGGCGCAGCTAGTTTTAGATAAAATAGAGTCATTGTTTTCTACCTTCCGGCATGCAATTGTTTTATATAATTCATTGAGCAAACATAAAAATTAACGGAAACTCAAAATAAATATAAAAATTAAATTCAAAATGTAAATAACTTGGATTATAAAATCATGTGAAATTAAAATACAATAAAACAGAGGAAGAAAAATTTTACTGGTTTAAAACTAAATGTGACTGAATTCAACGATCATTTAGTACCAGAAGTTGATTGATAAAGAAACTCTTATTAATTTACAGAGAGATCGCCGTAAAGACAAGAACAAGTTGAAACAGCGCAAAGAGAACGACGTGCCTCAGGCGATGTTGCAAGGGGACCAGCCGGCCAGGAAGAGGAGCAAGCTGGTGCTGCCCGAGCCACAAGTATCGGATCAGGTGAGGCGCTACTTATAGTAATTCACAGGAGACTAGATTACAAATCAATATAAATAACGGAAACTATCCAATAGTTGGGAAGATGAATTTAAGTTCACTGCCTATAAGAACCACTTTATTTGAATTGCAGTAAACAGAAAATAAATAGAAAAGTAAGGCATTCCCATAAGACACCAAGCTTAGCTTGTATCATAACGAAATCTTGTCTAACGAAAACGAAACTAAGGATAAAGAGCTCATTACTATTATAAGATCTCATAACTTGCATTGTTTTCTGTATTACTTTCAATTGGCTGACTGACCTTTATCTCCCTAGAAGCGTCGAGTTCGTAAAGATTAGCTTATTTCCTTCATTTGACCTAAACATCATGTTATATAATGACAAAGACATAATATAAGCCCGACAAAGACAATGCATTTTGAAGAACAAGAAGACATCTATTCCCTCTTGGCATTTAAGCAAGGCAGTTTTACAGTGTTTGTGATCTTTGAAGTAAGTAAATTACCTGTGTTAGGGAATCTCGTTCCTCCAAAGTAAATTAAATTAGTAAAGTACCTTGAGTTAATTACTAACTTAACTAAGCAGTATGTATTGTCAGGAACTACAACAAGTAGTGAAGTTGGGTCGGGCATCAGAAGCGGCTCGGGAGTCGGCGGGCGGCGCCGGCGCGCCCACTGACGCATTGTTAGCCGAGTACGCGCTCACTCCGACACCCGCCACGGCGCTCAGGACGCCTGCTACTCAGCAGGACAGGTAATTAAATTCATTTATTGATTTAGACACAAAGATCCATAGATTAGAGTACAGACACACAGATAATCAAAAAATAGAGGTGTACCTAACACAGTCATTAATAAGTACTAGATTGACTACAATACAATAAACAAATACATATAATTTCCAAACATCAATTTATATAATAAATTTGTTTAGCACATGGATTAATACCACATAAACAAGTACGTTCATTTAGAAAGTGGCTCCATTGTTAAAAGAGCTGAGTTTACATATAGATAGACTAGCGATACTTTGCTCTGGTGTGTTATTCATATAAAAATATTTTTTTCTGTAGTTATACTCACCTAGCTGTTCGTTTTTAAAATAGTAAATAAAATAGTAAATAACAGTAGACACTATATTTCCAATGCTGGATTACATTGTAAAACATGACCACTCATACATTGAATCACTACATAGTATAAAACAAAGTCACTTTCTCTATCCCTATATCCCTATGTATGCCTAAATCTTTAAAACTACGCAACGGATTTTGATGCGGTTTTTTTAATAGATAGAGTAATTCAAGAGGAAGGTTTACACATATAACAAAAACGTGCGAAGCCGGGGCGAGTCGCTAGTTTCATATAAACAATAAAATTTTATAACTGGATACTAGAAAGATCCTCTGTTTCTAACAATATCACCCCTTCCAGAATCCTAATGGAAGCGCAGAACGTGATGGCGCTAACGCACGTGGACACGCCGCTCAAAGGAGGCCTGAACACTCCGCTGCACCAGCCAGACTTCTCCGGAGCTCTGCCGTCCGCGCAGGCTGTCGCCACGCCCAATACTGTGCTAGCTACACCTTTTAGGTAAATAAAACTATCTTACTCACATCTTCACTTACATATTTATTTATTTAAAGGAAAACCAGAGGCTTATAAATAACAGGCTAACAAATAGTTAAATGACAGTAAGCTTATTTAAGGTTTTCACGTTTCTTACGCCCAATACTGTGCTTGCTACACCTTTTAGGTAAATAAAACTATCTTTTCCACATCTTCACTTACGTGTGACAATGGCCAAACGCTCGACCATTTCCAACCAACCACTATTTTCAACCTAACATAGTATTTAAGATACTACTAACCAAAATATGTATTTTTCTTGAATCAATAAATGCTATCTATCTATCAATAAAAATAAAGATATATTATTGTTACTTATTACATTTTGACCGCTATTTCGCGCTGTTTCAAATATGGAGGAATAACATTTGCTCCTTCATAGGAGCAAATGTTATTCCAGTTTTACAACCATCATTCAAATGTTTCCTGGAAGAGATCGCTTCAAGTCGAATGTAATGTATTTTTGTAATGTTCTTTTTTTCTGGTATAGTGTGCAATAATAAAGCATTTTTGTATTGGATTGCCTCTATGCGAAATATCGGCCTATATCCCAATAATAGTTTTTGCGTTCGCGTATTAACAGACGTCTTCAAACTAGAGTAACATATTCACTGACCTCTATATATACAAGTACGCTGGACCTATGATAAGCCGCGCTTTATTGAGGCGATTTGATTTTCGCCATTTTGGCGCTGATCGTAGAAGTGGGTGGGAAAGGAACTAATAATAGAGATGGGACAATGAGATAAAATACATCGATAAGACATTTCCGACGAGTTGTATATGTAATTAATTGTACTAGGTAATATTATAAAGCTGACTAGTTTGATTGTTAGGATGAACGCTCAAATCTCAGAAACTGCTAGTCTTAGGATAAGCCGAAGCCGGACTAACGGGTATTTAGTACCTATGTGGCTAGCTAGATCCAAAAATTTACAGGGAACGTTTTTTAAATAGAAATGTATTTTTTTCAGGATGGAGTGGAATAGGTAAGGTATTTATAGAAAATAAAAATATATGTACAATCCTTTAATATTTTTTATTAGTTTCCGTCATCATTTTCATAGTTACATAGGTAACATAATAAAATTATCGTACTTTGCGTTTAACAGGGATTTGAATTATTTTCGTAAATTTTAGACATCACTACAAAATTACACTAAACATATCATTGAATAGAAGAATAATTTTTGTCAGACAGTGTGACTAAATAACATAATCTCCGAATAGACTTTATTATTTAAGGTAATACAATTAATTTTTCCTCCATACAAACGTAGAAAGCTAATTAATACGCCGTAGTCTTTATTTTATCAAAGAATTTTTAACTCTCTGCAATGCTTTTTTGGATGACCTTTTGCAACCACCTTTTCATGTGATAAAGGACAACTAGATTGTAGCTTAGACCTTGCCTTCTTTGAAGCAATACTCTGTTGCGGGTTGGAACTTGTGCTTCGACGCTTTCGACCTAGAAACAAAATTTTTGTTTATCAACAACTAAACCACAAATGAAAAGTATAAATATATCAGTATACTGTTTTATAGCGCATTCTTGAAATAATTTACATACAAGGAACATGACGTGGTCCTAATTTTATTGATTAAGTACTTACCACTCAAGTTGGTATTATTCTGATCCATAATTAATGTTCTTTTTACAACAGGTATTGTCGGTTAGGTACAGGGGGTGTCTTATGTCCGTCGAAAACCTGTGAATTATTAAAAAATTATATGTATTTGATAATAAAAATCGGTCATCGGCGAATTACGTTCTTGAAAGTAAATAGATATCTATAGCAAAAATATCGATAAGTTTTATCGACAGGTAACTTTGACAGCACTATTAAACTTTATTGTTGATAAAAAACCGGTAATATGAAGATAAATATGTTATTATTACGTATAATAATGAAGATAAGTTTAATTTGTTGAATATTAGCCGAAGATAAGCCGTAAATTCACTTACTTGTAGAATGGAACTCCACTTCCCTTCTGGTAACGAGTTTTGCATAACTCACACTCTTTCATAGTTTACCTATGAATGTCCACCACTTATTTATGTATGAACTAAATAAATAAGACACAACAAACAAGCTAAATCGCGTTAAAACACCAAAAACACGGGAGATAATACAAACGAGACAACGGCCATTTGTCAGTTACGTCAGATTTAGTTCTTTCCCACGCATTGGGGCGCTTCAAATTGGCACATTCAAGAGCTGTCATTTCAAAGGGTATCAGAGGTCCAGCGTACTTGTATAGATACAGGTCAGTGAACATATTGGAAAAAAATCCATCCCTGATCCAGAATAAATCATTGTTAAAAATTACTAAGATTAACATTACTTCCTTTACTTTCCATTTTCAAGAGAATCCTGAAATCTTTAGTATTCTTACTATTCTGTTATTGTGTACTAAAACAGAAAATTTTCAGGTCACAGCGCAGTGAAGTCTCAACACCTGGGAGCTTCAACACGCCTGGACCAGGAATGGGACCTCCTAGCTCATTAACGGTAATTAGCAATACTCTCTTCAAATAATCTATAATGTTTGAGTCAGATCTCTAAATCATGTATGTTTTCAACAGACTCCAGGCCTCCGTGATAAGCTGAGCATCAATCCAGAGGATAGATTAAGCGCTGGGGATACTCCACAGATGGCACATCAAATACAGAAGCAGGTGAGTTCATAGCAATCTGATGAAAACTGTTTTTTAAGGATAGAACCATCATTTCACCCCATCTCTTCTGGTAATAGTTTGTTTAGACATTATGTGATAAATCTAGCTCTGGCGAAAGGGTCTTCAGATAATTCAGTTAGAAAGACCATCTTAAAAGTCAAAGAGACTGATACAAAAGTGAGTTCTGAGTAAAGAGAGAAACGGCGACCGATTTGACGCGGCGGGCGAAGAAGACGAAGTCGCGGGTTCGTTTCCCACCTTGAGATATTTGTATGTTGTACAATCTGCAAGTATTTATATAAATATTTTCTTCGCGGCTCTTGATAAGGGTTACATGGAATTTTGCGGTTTTTGCTTGCCACACAGATGAAGACAACCTTCGCATAACGAAGAACCATTTATGTTTCCAGCTGAAAGCTTCAGTCCGCAATGCACTCCAATCCCTTCCAACTCCCCGCAACGACTATGAGATTGTGGTACCGGAGCAAGAGGACGAGGTGATGGAGGGACGGTCCCGCGAGCCGCTGGTGGAGGACCAGGCGGACATGGACGCCAGATACGCGAAGGAGCAGGAGGAGATACGTGAGTGGATCTAGATATCTATCTAGGTAGATAGATAGACTTATTATTAAGATCACATAATAGCACAGGAAAAGTACAGTAGCGTTCACTATTTGCTATACCCCTTATTACTAAAATATTCGCCAACAATAATGTTGAAGAACTTCAAGCAATCTTAAACTAAGTGCAAAAACTTAACCATAGTTGAGATTCGAACCACGGCTTATCGCAGCGCAGTCGACCGTTCTTTCAATTCTGCTACCCGGTATGTTGACTCACAGTTCGAATTTTTAAGCCAGTAGTTTTTATCTTAACGGTGGACGTTGAATCAGTTGAATGCATTTATTAATTTTGTTCAAATAAATGAGGGTAGTTATAATTTTATATAACGAATGACAGTCAAGTAAGCGTTTCACCACCGCTAGAGAATAATTATTAGTAAACTATGTTTACGTGTTAAAAAGTTTAAAATACAAAAAATGAATAGCCATATAAGCAATTTTGTAAGAACAAAAACTATAAAAATTCACGAACAAAACGTTCCTCATAAAGCTATGCAAGTCAGCTTGGGATAAGCGTAAGTTTATTTTTATTTTGTTTTGTATTAATTCGTCGTATTTATTGAGCATAGATAATTAAACTTTTTATTTAACTTTCAAGGAAATAACGATTCAATTTTGAGTGAGGAGATACGCTTTGACTGGAGATGTAAAGCAATGCGATCGGGTCCACGCCCATGGGTTTTTACATCAGAACGCCATCGACAAATTGTGAATACCTACTCACAGCCATTGTTTGGAGGAAACCAAACAAACGACTCCTACCACAAAATATACCTACTACCTGTTCAAGCAAGTGGCAGAATTACCATAGGTAAGATGTGATATAAATAATAAGTTTTACTATGCAAATTCTGCTGCAAAATCAGTTTCTTTTACTAGAGACTAAATGACCTATCTAGTAAATTTCCAACATCTTTTTTATTACAAACTTAATTGCCTGTCCAGTAAATTTTTAATTGAATATATACCCCTACCTACAAGTCTTGAGAAGTCAGTGTTTTTTTCAGGTTATTGGGGCTGGATGTCACCCATGGGCCCAGGAGAACTCGTAGAAATTGGCGGCCGCTTGGGGAACAATATTTACAAGTGTTGAAAGAAGTTATGATACCACAGTGCTCGTTGCTTATCCAGTATCTCAAATGAAAAGTAGGCTAGAACAAAGTTACCAAGCGAGGGTTATCCAATTCGATACCTATTAATTTTGAGTAGGTAAACAATAATTTAGTTTTGCTATGGTAATTCTAGCATGCTTTTCATTTAGCGTATTGCATAAATTATGCTCCAAATTTCTCTTAATGGGTAAATAATGGTCTGTTACACACGAGAGATCTAAATTGTTAATATTTATTAGATGCTGCCTATAACAAAGTAGACCTTACAGTATACTGTGGTATAGGTATTCTAATAATAACAAAACATGTTTGTTCTACTTGTGTGTTGACTTTTATTTACAAGGATTATAAAACAACATAGTTGTGTGAAAAGGAACCGAAAATGTAATAAATTTTACTAATATAAGTTAATATCATTGTAATGTAATTTAATTTATTCAGACTTTCTTTCTATTGTATTAATAAAATAGCATCACATACAATCTGAGATGTGTTTATTATATTCCAATCATACCCTATTTCTTATTAGTAAAAAAACAGATTATAGACAATTATTATGCTATAAAGTCATAGGTGAAAAAAAGCAAAAATAACATCGGTATATAGAATCGAACATCCTACCCTAGAACACAAGCCCGACCCTTGAACCACTCATCCAAATTGAGATTGCAATTTTAGTCGAAATTAAAGATACCTTTTATTTTAGCTAGCTCAACTGTTTTAAGTGTATCATTTTCATTATTTACCAGGTAATTTTTTTCTTTTACAATAATAGTAGTAATTTTCTTTGTTATTTTAGTTACTAGTGCTTTGTCAAAAAAAGCAAAAAATTGTTTAAGTAAACCAGCAGGATTCGATCCTGGTATGTCTATTATGTTGGGGCCACACTAGCGTTTAACGTCAATGCCCATTATCGTGTTAATTATTGCAACAATTTTTACCGCATTAAAGTGGGTGGCTACACTTCAACGGTCAACGTGAATGCTCATTATTGGCGATAAAAACGGCGTTGAATTTACTTCAATTCAAGCAAGATGGACGTCGACAGAGCTCTATATTTCATGAGTGTAAATTTATATTATTTGACTTTATTGAATCATTACCGAATAAAGAGAATCTCGAATCAATCAGAATCTCGAGAAAAGTAAGAACTTTCTCGTTACTCCACTCCGTCACCATAGTAAACAGTCCGCTCCCCTTGCGCTCTCGACGCACACTGACAATACGTAGTGTGGCCACTTCATCGCATCAATTCTCGCGTTAATCTCTTTGATCTACCGCCACTTGAGCTATCGCCTAACGCCAAACGGCATTGTTAATGCCATTGTCAAATTATCCCGTTAAGTTGTGGCTACACCTATGGTAAACGTCCATTATCGCGTTAATTAATGGCATTTCCCGTTAGTGTGGCCCCAACATTAGGGGGGGTAAGCAAATAATGAACGCCTCTGTACCAGAAGAAAAATAACCATATTTTAGGTACACATATTAGAAAGGTATACATAGTAAAGATTATTAATACGTAAAAGCAAATCAGTCAAACACAATCTAAATAAGTACCCACCAACTAATAGTGCACACACCAGGTCACTGCCACCAGGGCGGGGTCTATTCTCGCGTATCTGTGCTACCGTGGTGAGCCAAAAGGGTCAGTCCTTGCACATTTTGCTTTTCAACAGTTCCTCGTGCCTTGCTAAAAGGGGTATTCAGATATAACTAAGAGTGGTGTAATAAGATTTAGGGTCCCTAAGAGACGGACCCGGACCCGGACGATATTCAGGGCTTGGTAGTTAGGGCCCTGAATAACGTGTAGTGTAATACCGCTTTAACCAAAAGCATTTCTTTCGCAGGTCTAGCAGAGCTAAAGCTTCGTTCCCAAGCTGTACAACGCGGCTGCGCGCGTCCCTGCGAGGTCAACGCGAGCGTGGTACGCGGCGCGTCCACCGGCACTCTCACCGCCTTACAGAACGCTGAGGAGCTGCTCAAGGCTGAAATGGTCACTATGCTGCATTATGACTCACTGCGGGATCCTCCACCAGGTAACTTTAGCCCATCACCAGTTGATCATCATCAGCGTAGAGTGGTGTAATATGACATTCGCCTTTAGGCGTTGTCCTAATTGGGAGCGATCGTACGATGACACGATGCGTTCTCGTCGTGCGATGAGTTCAAACATACAGATTTCATCAGAGTGTCCTATTTGAACCTCGCAAGTAATCGTGCGAGCACATAAAATGCTTAATAACGATCGTACGATGCCTTTGATCGTGCGATCATGTAATCAAAGTAACAGATCTCTTTTGAGTGTCCTAATCGGTTACCTACGCGATGCGTTGACGCGCGGTGGGCATCATCATTGTTGACGGCATCACACGATGGACATCGCGCGATCTATTAGGACACCTGTTAGGTCATCGCACGACGACTTTGATCGTGAGATGAAGAACGCATCGCGCCATCGTACGATCGCTCCCAATTAGGACGCCGCCTTAAGGTCAAAGCAGTCAATCATCATCAGTATTGAGTAGGGCAAATATGGCATTCGCCATTAAGGTCAAAGCAGTCAATCAACATCAGCGATCATCTATGAGGACATCACCAGAAAATCTGCTTCAGCGATCGGCTATGAGGACACCACCAGACAACCATCATCAGTTTAGTGTTTTTTTAATTACATTAACATTTTTGATTTATGTAACAGTGAGTCTTCAGTAGAGGCCAAATGATTTCAGAATCAACTGATGAGTTCTTGTGCTTTGTTAGAATTAGTTTACGAAATTGCCCAAAGTTCTGACCGTTTCTTATGGATTTAAGTTCCTGTGATTCATAATACCTAACACGTTATTTATTCATATAATTTTGTCGAATTCAGCACCTTTCTGCTTTCTTTCAGGCGTAGACAAAAAACGAGCCGTCCAACTGCAAGCGTCCCACCTAGCGTACCTCGAACAACATCCATACGAAGAGTTCACATCGGCCGAGCTCGATGCGGCTAAGCAAGAGTTGAAGAAGGAAATAGAGGCGGTGAAAGGAGGCATGGGGCACGGCGACCTGAGCATGGATGCGTATACGCAAGTTTGGGAGGAGTGTCTAGCGCAGGTGACGTTATAAGTCATTTAGATAAAGAGACTAGCATTGAAAAAGTCATCCTGCCCCATTCACATCATATTTCTCAAGTAATATACGCAAGTGGGACGCAAGTTTGGGAGGAGTGTCTTGCGCAGGTGGACTTAAATATCGTGTAGATAATGATAGGGATTTTATAATATCATCCAAATTTGCTAACATCATAGTTCTCAAATGATATAAGCGGTCCAGGATTTTCAATCTCAAGTCTTGAGTGTCTTTTTAGGCAAAAACCAGAATCTACTTCTGGGTTTCATCTGGGTTTTATCATGTTTCTGGCATAGTCTTCTGGTAGAAATCTTGTTTTTCCCTGCATTAAAGTTATTAGAGATTTGTCAGTCACTTTCGAAACATGCGATAGATCGTCGGCCAAGTGTTGATATTATTAATTTACGTTTTTAATTACAGGTGTTGTTCTTACCCGGACAAAATAGATACACGCGCGCTAATCTAGCCAGTAAGAAAGACAGGTTAGAATCCGCAGAGAAACGATTGGAACAGAACAGGAGTCACATGGCTAAGGAGGCCAAGAAGTGTTCTAAGATTGAGAAGAAACTGCGAGTTCTAACAGGTAAGTTACACGAAATTAGGATTAGGGTACTGAATTTAGAGGACGACTTCGATTTATTAGTGATTATTGATCTGAGGAATCTAAAATTTAGTCTTCGAGGTTCAATGTTCCACGGGTCACGTTATGTTCGTAAAATGAATACAATCACGTTCAATTTAAGCGGGTACCGGGGGCAGAGTGATTTATTGCTGTTTCAGTTCCGCAGATAGCGTTTTATGTTTCACTAGTAAAATTTGTTCTAGTGATTGACGTCGATAAATTGTATCGATAAAAATTATAACGAATAACGTATAAATGAGTTAGTTCTAAGGATATTTATATATTTTTGTCATAAATTCACATTTCTGACTACTGAGGGTATTTTTAATAACGTACCAACTGATGATGATGAATATGATGTCCTCCAGCCGTGTGCCTGGTCAGACATTTTGTACATTTTCAGTTGTTAGGGCGTTTTTTTCTGCCCTTTTCTGTACTCGTTCGTACCAACAATATTTTTTATAATCCTTGTATTTGTTTTTAGGTGGATACCAAAGTCGTGCCGCTGCACTAATCAAACAGTTCCAAGAATTGCAAGATCAGATTGAACAGGCCAATTTAGAATTGTCAACATTCAAATTCTTAGCTGAACAAGAAAAAGCTGCCATTCCACGTAGGATAGAGGTAACTTGTTTAACATTGTCTCTACAGTTCAGTTTGAAAAGAACGAAAATAAATTTATTTGATTCATAATAATAACGCTATACATTGATGGAAAGAAACAATATGTATAAATGTACGAAATAATTCATGATTTGTGAACAGACTACTACTTTAACACTACAGCGCACGCGCCCCTTTTTTTACATGAGCGCTCGCATGCTCTACCTTGGTAGAAAAACAATATAGCAAATATTTTAAAATTGGGTGGTTTTCAAATGATAAAACTGAATTATATTATTCATCTATTTATTATTCAACATAATTTTAATAAAAAAACAGAGTTTAAATATAAAGTTTTTTAGTTAGGAACTTTATAAGAGATCAATTAAAAAAATCAACAATTTGGGTATGTATGAGATCAGCTCTAAAAAAAAAGACTTCTAACAACCGATAAGTTTCTTATTGGTCACCATCCTCACATTCGATGCAGACCACATCTTGGTGATCCGGACAAATCCACCTAGCACATCGCTTACACCATTTTTTTGTGGATCGATTTCGAGCTCGAGAGCACAGGCAAAATTTGCCTACTCGCCCCATTCTTTGAGGATAACTACGAGAAACCTCAACTGTTTGTCCCAAAAGCCATTTTGTTTTTGTTTTTAGTTCTCGGGGGAGGTTTTCCATCGTCAATCTTCGTGTCATGAGGGGTTTCACCAGCTCATATGAGAGGTCGTACAGGAAATTGCGTCGCACAATCTGGCGTTTCTCGCTGCACCCTTTGGACCTGGAGGTCTAACCCGGATATTTTGAGATCTTACCCGTGTTGCTGCAGGACATGTTTTACTCCACTGTGTTCCATTTCTAGACACAAACATCGTTTCGTGTGTTGTTTCAAGCAAGTTCAGAAAGCAGCGTGTCATCTTCAGACGATGATTCTTGGTTTTCGCTTACGGGTTCCTGTTCCTGGCTTCTATTTTCCTGTTCCATGGGTTCTACTCTTTCTTCTCCATCATCCGAATCACTTTGAATAACTTCCTCATCATCATTATTTTCTGTAACCACCGAATCACGCAAGATTCAAGGTCTGGATCCATTTTTTTAGCTGAAACAAAGCAAAAATAGTTTGTAAATAGACAAAAACACGCTTAACTGCAAATACTATTAATAATGATAGTCTGTTAAAAAACAAACATTAAAACTTTATACAATTTGAAGTAAAAAGTAAAAACAAAATCTGTGTACTTACATCCAGTTTTATTACGCCAATACTCGCGCGTACTACAATGGTAGAAACTGATTTTTGAAGCCTAATTACGGGAACATGCACTCGCACTGCAGGTGGGTGCCGTACTAATTCGTTGTGTAATTTTGTCGCCGAGGCTTATCTAGGAGCCCAAAGAATTAGGTACTTAAATCAATAGATGACGCTAAAATAAATGAGTGCGTTCTACTATAGTAGAGCGCGCGTGCGCTCTAGTGTTAATCCGAAGCCTTTATTCGAAGTTTATCACTATAATATAGTTATTTAATGTGTTCTTTTTACAGTCATTAACTGAAGATGTGAACCGACAAACGGACCGCGAGAAGCAACTACAGAAAAGATACTCGGAGCTGCAGTCGGAGTTAGAAGATTTGCAGAAGAGACGGCAGACGAAAGAAACTGCTAAAACTAGTGAAGAATAGAATAACGAATTTCTGGTCACAAGTCAGAACCTATTTGGTCAGTCTGCCTGATAGGTGTTTTGCTCCATTAAAAGACAATATTCAGTTGATTTGAACTTGTTGAAAGTAACATCCGAGTACTCAAAAACATCTCAGATTTAAGCATGTCTGAAGTATTGATTTTTTATGCGAGATGGGTTTGGGTATTCGGCATTTATCCATAAAGAACTTCATTCAAAATTGCTTTTAGGTTATTTACGGTAATCTTAAAGTATTGTGCTGACGAAACAGATATAAACTCTTTTCGTTTTGTTTTGTATTTTTTGACTGAACAGCCTAATTTCCTGCTTGCTGATTATAAATTACCTCTTTTTCTTCAATAATTTTTATCTAAATAAATGTATATTTATCTTTCTGAGAGCAATAATTTAAGAATGTATGTAGTGGCGTTTAAGACAAAATAAAAAAATATAATATAAATCAAATTGTTTTATTCAACTTTCACTGAGGCATACTTACATGATTGAAATAGAACCTATTGCATCATAGTTTGACTTCACTATGAAAGAACAAATAATTATTATAAATCAATACTTAAGACTTACAAAACTATAATTTATATCACAGAAGAGATCCAGACCCGCTGGATTAAGATCTAAATAAAGAAAATACATTACAATACCTACTTCAATACAGTGAATCTTCGCTATTGAATACGTTAGACTTGGCTGGTATTGGCAGAGATACACTGGAATGAGCTATATACAACTTTTTGATCGCAGAAAATTGGAAAGTCTCGTCCGCCTCTTGATATTTTAACGATACATAAGTAAAAATATTAGTGTCGTTTCGCCCCTTGAGGATCATGTTAACGTTACATGGTTTGCTATTGCAAACCTACGTCTTGCTGATATCGACGCGGAGTGTTGTGAGTCTTGGGTACTGAATGCGTTAAGGTATAATCTATATGAGCAAAGTTGCTGTTGTGCAACAAAAGCTATCAAGAGCTATCTTCGGAATCACTGTTCAGCCTGTTCACTTTCTTAAATTTACGGTTTATAAGCGGACTTTCCTTATCTTCTGGCGAGGCAGAGCGGGAGCGATGTTTCTTCTTTCTCTTTTTCTTTTTTAATGCCATCTCCGCTAATTCCAACTCCGAGATATCCTGAACTTGCGTTAAACCAATATGGGAGTCTACGCAGAAGCTATCCTGAAAAATATACCGAATTTAGTATAAAAATCAAGACAAATTCAACCATAACCAGGTGACATAAAGTCAAAATTACCATTTCGTACGCGTCTTCCTGTACGAACTGCGAAAACACATCTACGTGATTATACTTTTTCGGTAGTTCGGGTATTTTGAAGCCATTTTGTCTTACTGGACTCCTGGAAAGCAAATATCACATCAACAATTTGTAGTCTATACCTAGGAGTCAACTGCCTGGGAAAGCTAAAAATATGTTAGATTCTAACTACAACGCTATCATAACTTCACTTCAGCACGGACAGCATGTATGATGAAAATGAACTGTATTGTTTTCTTAAATCTGTTCAGTGTAATTGAACAATCCGCTAGCTATCGCGCATCGTCATCTAACGAATGGTTTAACTAAAGTTACAAGCAGTAAGTATGTAAAAACCTTTTAATAACAAATTGAATGATATAGCAAACAACGATATCGGCGGGACACGAACCCGCGACCTTGAAATGAAAATTATTTATTTCTCAATATCCACAAAAACAGTCCAATTGATAGGTTTAATAATCCTGGTTACTAGACTTCTTGGCGCAGCTGGTTAGTGTATTCCGTAATGAGTGAAGGTCGCGGGTTCAAGTCTCGCCAGTAAACATTTCATTGCGATATTTTTTAATTTCTTAAATATTACGCCAAGTGCGAGGGCTTACGCACTATAATTATACAAAAAAAAAGCTGGACAATTCCCACGACATCATCACACATAATTCTTATGCTTGTAATAAATTTTATAGTGTGGCAAAGTAGATTAGCGAGATAAAGAATAGGTATGTTCATCATCATCATCATCATATCAGCCGTAGGACGTCCACTGCTGGACAAAGGCCTCCCTCATTGATCTCCAGGAACTGCGGTTGGAAGCGACCTGCATCCAACGCCGACTTGCGGTTCTTACCAAGTAGGTATAGGTAGGTATAGGTATGTTAATTGCCGAATACTCAAACGCGAATTAGATTTGAGCTGACCTGAAATTACTTATATTATATACCTACTAGCAGCGCCTCGCGGTTTCACCCGCGTAATTCCCGTTCCCGTGGAAATTCCGGGATGAAATATAGTCTATGTGTTATTCCAGACTATAATCTATCTCTGTGCCAAATTTCATCCATATCCGTCAGTAGTTTTTGCGTGAAAGAGTAACAAACATCCATCCATCCATACTTACAAACTTTCGTGTTTATAATATACTAGCGACCCGCCCCGGCTTTGCACGGTTTTATTATACATATAAACCTTCCTCTTCAATAACTCTATCTATTGAAAAAAACCGCATCAAAATTCGTTGCGTAGTTTTAAAGATTTCAGCATTCAAAGGGACATAGGGACAGAGAAAGCGACTTTGTTTTATACTATGTAGTGGAGTAGGATATAGACAGATATGAACAAGTCAGCAGAGACAGAGACAGATTCTCTCTGATAACCTGCTCAAATCTGATTGTATTCTAGTGTTAGAGGCTACGTATGCTTACTTAACACTCTTCATATACACCGCCTGTATATCGTCATGATGCGTGACGTCTTCATCACAAATGAACTCCGCTATGCTGCCCTCACTGTCGTCGGTCAGCTCGTCGCCGCTATCCGAGTCTGACAGTGCGGCCTCCATGTCTAGAAGAGAGTTGTTGTGTCGCTTTTTCTGGAATTTACAAGGTCAAGTTAGTTTTTTTTTATCAAAAATGAACAATACAAACTAAATGAACACGTTACTTTTGAAGTTTATTGCAGACATTTTATATATTATTTTTTTAACTCGGGTAAAATAAGTAATATAGCATTTTGTGTAAGAATTATTCATATTTTAGTTGTTGTACATGCGATGAAATTAATGGTTAGTTTGTGAAAGCAAGTAAATGAAACAATTAACTTCAGAAAAGTTAGCATCTACAACTATACATGCTAATAGGTAATGTTACTAGAGGTTTTTAGGTGGTTTATTAAGATGGGCTAGGTAATCACTACATAGTATAAAACAAAGTCGCTTTCTTTGTCCCTATGTATGCTTAAATCTTTAAAACTACGCAACGGATTTTAATGCGGTTTTTTTAATAGATAGATTCAAGAGGAAGTTTTTACGTATAATAAAACCGTGCGAAGACGGGGCGTGTCGCTAGCATAAACATAAAAAAAGGTAATAATAATAAAAAAGCGACCGACAAGTATGTAAGCATACAAGATGCACATCTGTGTGAGATCGAATAATTTGATTACTTACTTTTCGTACTTTGTGATTTGTTGTCGACCTGATTCTCTTATCTTTTTCGGTAACCTTCGGACTTGAAGGGCCACCATTGTCATTTATAAAATCATCGTCACTTTCTTCAAACACGATTCGCTTCTTTTTTGTTTCTTTCGTTTGGTTATTTCGAGACTTTTTCATTGGACTGAAATAGCCTTCGCATGATAAGAAATCTTCATCGCTATTTTCGAAAATACTTGTTTTTAGCGGTGATGTCTTTGGGGATATTTTTATAGGAGACTTTTTCGGACTCTTTTTGAATATTGTATCGAATTTTCTTCTGAGAGACAGAATTTTGTTTTCTTTCTTATATTTCTGCAACACATCCAAAGGACGAATTGTGTTTTCTTTATCATTATTCTGAAGTTTACGTTTCAGCTCTTTTGGCAATGTATTCTCTTTTTGCGAAGATAAATCTGGCTGAGACACAGTGAAGTGGTAGTTTGTCTGATTGTTTTTGAATTCTTGTTTATCTTTATTTGATAGTGCTGCTATAACCTTTTGTTGCAAAGTCAAAGTTTTCTCATCTGCATCTTCTAATTTCTGCTTCTTGTTGAAGTATGGTGAGGCCGTTATCAATTCACTATCTTCAAACTTTCGTTTATTACTAAGGCTCGAGTCTATGGTTTTGTTCTTCGTATCTTTCTCGCTAGTTTCTTTGGATATAGCATCAAAGAAAGTAATCTTTTTAGATGTGTCAGCTTTGCTGCTTGTTCTAGGTGTTTGAAAATCATTATCGTCTTCTTCAAATGCACTTTTATCTCCAGCAAGGCTAGAATTTTTATTAGTTTTATTACTAAAGTCTAATTTACTTATCTCTTTGTAATATTCACATATTTTTGTGTCGATTGCTTCATTGGAGTCACTGTCGCTGTCCAATATAATAAGACTTTTGCTCTGTGATTCGCTTTTCTTCGATTGACTCTTTACAGGTTTTCTTTCGGACTGCGTTAGGGAATTCATAGACCTTTTCCTATCAGCCTGCGTTAGAATTATAGGTGATGTACTTCTATCATCGTCACTTATCACTTCAATTTTTTGATTAGTGAAGTTCATTTCTTTCACTGATTTATCTCCCGTTTTATTGATCATATCTACTAGCTGTGTTATGGTAAGCATACTTTTGTTTGTAGTATCGTTTTTGACATTTGATTTCTGTTCATCTTCATCAATTATTATTACATTTTCCTCAGTTGGGTCTGGTATCAGTTTCTTTCTTATGTTTCTATTTGGTGTTGAACTTGAAGGTTTACTTTTACTACTATGTGTGAACTTACTTGCTTGGCTGCATAGTATGGGAGACGTAGGTACAGATTTGGCAACTTTACCAGAAAGAATTGAAGGGCTAAGTGGAAATGCTGAGTTTGGAACATTAACGTCTTTTATGGTTTTTACACTGTCCTCGAATTTGGTAAAATTCTGTACCATGGTAGATTTTTTTTGTAATTTTGGCGGTTCAGGAGAAATCTGGATCATACTATCATCGGAATCAGCGAAGATGTCGTCTATGCTGTCAAGTCCAAAGAATCCTAACGCTTCCTCAGTTTTCTTTGGCTTATCTACATCAATAGGATTATCTTCTTGAGGTTCAGTTTCTAAATTTAAGATTTGAGTTTCGGCTAGAATTGCTTTTTGTGATTCAGTTTCAATATTTAGGAGTTGAGTTTCCGGTAAAATTTCATATTGTGGTTTAGTTTTATTATTAAGAAGTTGAGTTTCGGCTAGAATTGCTCCTTGTGATTCAGTTTCCATATTTAAGAGTTGGGTTTCCGGTAAAATATCATATTGTGGTCTAGTTTTAGTTTTAAGAAGTTGAGTTTCGGCTAATATAGTATCTTGTGGTTCGGTTACTAAATTTAAAACTTCAGTTTCTCCATTAGTAGCTTCTTCTGGGCTACTATCGGCAAATATATCATCGATATCGCCTAAATCAAAATTCGTATCGGCTTCATTATTAGTATTAACTACTGGTTGATTTTCAGGAGAATCAATCGCATCTAGGGCATCAAAGTCAAACTCTAAATCGAAATTAGTACTGCAATTAGCCTTATCATGTTCTGAACTTTTGCTAACGAAACTAACTTCTCTACTAATTTTGTCAATGATATCTTGTGATTCTTGCATACTTTTGTTGCAATTTAGTAATACTTCTGCGTTCATGTCATCGATCAGGTCTAAGCTAGGTAGATAAGGATCTCTTATGTAGTTGAGCAGAACTGGTTTGTTACTATCAGAATGCATTATTTTAGTGCAGTCGCATATATTTTGGCAAATGTAGCATGTTTTCTGTGTATTGGTACTATTTAGATTCAAGTCGACGAGTAAGTTAATGAGTTTGGTTGGCAATCCACTGTCATTAACCCCTAATTCGTTTATGAGTTTAGTGTAGTTTTTGGTAGATTTCGTCGCGGTGCTAAAAAGTGCTCTTATGTCGCCGCAGTTTTTGGCGGGTGATTTTGCGGTGGACTTATGTTTCTTTTTAGGTTGTTTTGATTTTGCAGGGGAATTTATAGCCATGTTTTGTGGTTGTGTATCCTGAGAGTTGATCACTGAAATAAAAATACAGAATTGTCAATACAAAAAAATAAAAAATCTGACACACATGGCACATAACCTATGAGAGTTTACCAAACTTTTTTTACGACACTTAACTGTTAAATGGGGTTTTTTGTGTTATAACTAGACTTTTTTATAAGAGTGTTCAACTTACTTATAGGTTCATCAACCTCCATACATTCTGGTTTTTTTACTTCACTGCCCTGGAATTCTTCGTCTATCGGCGAATCACTGCGTCTAAAGTTAACTTTCTTTATCGGGCTCGAATGGCTAGTTGACGGTTTGCCTGCAAGCATGCTGCGAAGACTTTTCTGTCCTGGTGTTTGCTGTAAGTTAAGCCAAATAGATCTTAAAACACTAGAGACTATCTAATAAAAAAGAAATATGACAGTCAGTTCTAAACTTAGAATTTTTGTCTGAGAAATAAGGATCACATTCACGGGTATTTTCTTTGGTCATTTTCATCATCAACCAAAATCCTTGGTAGACATAGGCCTATTCTAAGTAGCGACATAGAACCCTGTCTTGCCGCATCCAGCATCTGCCTAAAATCTTTCGCAGATCGTCATCTCATTGGCCGGAGGGCTTCGTTCACTAAGATTGCTGAGTCGTGCTCTCCACTCAAGGACACGTTTAGCACTTTTATTTTACTGTAGTTTTCAATAAAGATTCGTTGTATTACGTCCTGTCCAATATCGAAAGCCAATCCTACTAATATTATAAACGCGAAAGTTTGTAAGTATGGATGGATGTTTGGTACTCTTTCACGCAAAAATTACTGAACAAATATGGATGAAATTTGCCACAGAGATAGATTATAGTTATATAGATTATATAGATTATATAGATATAGATTATAGAATAACACAGGCTATATTTTATCCCGGAATACGGGAATGGTAATTACACGAGTGAAACCGCGAGGCGCTGCTAGTCTAACATAGAATAGTAAGATAGTCGTATTTAAACCTACCTTTTTCGCTTTTCCCTTTCCTTTTTTATCAGCATCGTTGTCTTCCTTCTTAGCAACAGTGATGTACATCTTCTGGCATTGCGGAGTGAACCCGTGCGGCATCATTCGAGGGTTGTACTTGTATAGGTTGTTTTCTACTTCCTTCGATTGTTTTATCTTTTTATTCAGGCCGTCGCGTTGTCGCATGCAGTCTAAAAGAGTCTGTAAAATTGATGAGATAAGATTTATAATTATTTTATGCTGGACACACAGCATCATCTAGCCACAAGCTAAGTAGAGCTTGTGTTATGGGTACTAGATGACTGATATACTTAATACATTACATTACATACAAATATTTGTCCCAAGGCGGGAATCGAACCCGCAACTTCCTGCGTTTCAAGCGAACCATCGCCCACCGCGCCATATCTCGCCAAATCGGTCGTCAATTAGAGTTTTGGGGACTGGTTGCCTTCACCTCCGGGTTAACGGTAGTGATTGGATCAACAGGGTCGCCGAGAACATGACTCGGTCTAAAGATAACTTGCAGAGTCCATATTGGACTATATGTTTTATAAAACTAACATTGTATTAGAAACATAAGTTATGCATGTGCTGGTGGTTTATTTTTTGCTTCTTCCACTAGTGCACAAAAGATTGAAGCGAAGAGAAAATCAATCAACACTTTATTTCTTATATTATTTAAACTAGCGACCCGCCCCAGATTCGCACGGTTTTAGTATACGTATAAACCTTCCTCTTGAATCACTCTATCTATTAAAAAACCACATCAAAATTCGTTGCGTAGTTTTAAAGATTTAAGCATACATAGGGACAGAGAAAGCGACTTTGTTATGTAGTGATAATTATGTAGCTATAGCTTAAAATATGACTTGTCTAAGTGCTTCTTTAGTAAGCATAAAGAAATAAAACTATTGATTTCAATAAAGCGTTGTTTGTATGTGTGATCCGTAAAGCCAACATGTGGCTCTGACGGAAGACCAGCGTTGGTCATGCGTCGGTCATGATGAGGCAGAGCCATTTTGTTACAGATTTACTCTTCACATTTTAGTCTCAGTTTAGTCTAATTTTATAAAGTGTACTGTGTATTGTGTACTTCTGTAAACAAATAAAAATATATTCTATTCTATTTACTGATTTTTATTTTACAAGTTACCTGATGTTCTCTGCCTTCTGTTACCAAGATGAAGACTTGTCCACCGCGTTCCCTTCCTGTTCGTCCGCATCTGTAGGAAATTAACCTTTAGAAGTTGGCAGTAGTAAAGGTTAAAATAATCTGTCGCATAATGTTTCACATCCGCAACATTATTGGGATCATTAGCCATCAAAATGTTAAATAAATACTTACTAACATAGTCTTTATCTAGTACCTATAACACAAGCTCTGCTTAGCTTGGGACTCGATAATGCTGTGTGGATTTTCCTGCATTCCCTTATTAAATTCTAAGGGAACCTACCTACGGGATACCCTAGAAACGTTTCCACAGTAACAGCCCACCTTTGCACCAATCGTATGGGCGACCTGGTGGATACATCGAAGCACAGTATGAGGTCCACCGAGTCCACGTCCAAGCCTTCCTCCACCACGCACGTGGCCACCAGCGCGTTGCACGCCCCCTCGCGGAAGGGTATAGTTGTTTCCATAGTAACAGCTCACCTTTGCACCAATCGTATGGGCGACCTGGTGGAGACATCGAAGCACAGTATGAGGTCCACCGAGCCCACGTCCAAGCCTTCCTCCGCCACGCACGTGGCCACCAGCGCGTTGCACGCCCCCTCGCGGAAGGGTATAGTTGTTTCCATAGTAACAGCTCACCTTTGCACCAATCGTATGGGCGACCTGGTGGAGACATCGAAGCACAGTATGAGGTCCACCGAGCCCACGTCCAAGCCTTCCTCCGCCACGCACGTGGCCACCAGCACGTTGCACGCCCCCTCGCGGAAGGGTATAGTTGTTTCCATAGTAACAGCTCACCTTTGCACCAATCGTATGGGCGACCTGGTGGAGACATCGAAGCACAGTATGAGGTCCACCGAGCCCACGTCCAAGCCTTCCTCCGCCACGCACGTGGCCACCAGCACGTTGCACGCCCCCTCGCGGAAGGGTATAGTTGTTTCCATAGTAACAGCTCACCTTTGCACCAATCGTATGGGCGACCTGGTGGAGACATCGAAGCACAGTATGAGGTCCACCGAGCCCACGTCCAAGCCTTCCTCCGCCACGCACGTGGCCACCAGCACGTTGCACGCCCCCTCGCGGAAGGGTATAGTTGTTTCCATAGTAACAGCTCACCTTTGCACCAATCGTATGGGCGACCTGGTGGAGACATCGAAGCACAGTATGAGGTCCACCGAGCCCACGTCCAAGCCTTCCTCCGCCACGCACGTGGCCACCAGCACGTTGCACGCCCCCTCGCGGAAGGGTATAGTTGTTTCCATAGTAACAGCTCACCTTTGCACCAATCGTATGGGCGACCTGGTGGAGACATCGAAGCACAGTATGAGGTCCACCGAGCCCACGTCCAAGCCTTCCTCCGCCACGCACGTGGCCACCAGCACGTTGCACGCCCCCTCGCGGAAGGGTATAGTTGTTTCCATAGTAACAGCTCACCTTTGCACCAATCGTATGGGCGACCTGGTGGAGACATCGAAGCACAGTATGAGGTCCACCGAGCCCACGTCCAAGCCTTCCTCCGCCACACACGTGGCCACCAGCGCGTTGCACGCCCCCTCGCGGAAGGGTATAGTTGTTTCCATAGTAACAGCTCACCTTTGCACCAATCGTATGGGCGACCTGGTGGAGACATCGAAGCACAGTATGAGGTCCACCGAGCCCACGTCCAAGCCTTCCTCCGCCACGCACGTGGCCACCAGCGCGTTGCACGCCCCCTCGCGGAAGGCGCGCATCACGCGGAGCTGTTGTTTCTGGGAGACTATGGTCTTGCCGTCTTTGCCTGTATACAAATGTTCACTATTAGTTTTATCTTTTATGTTTTTATTGTGTGGGTATTTTCATTATATTTTTTGCTGTGTGATATGGGTCTTTTGTGTGCCTGCAATTTAATGAAAATACAGTACCCACACAATACACACAGGATGCCACGTAAAGTGTGTACTAGACGGAAGGGGAAACTTCGATTATTTTATAAAAATAAATGATTTTTTGTTCCTGTTCGTGTTTTTTTATACCAACTCTTTGCATATTGAACAACGTAAAATATTTCACATGTGTTTACGGCGTTTTTAAACAAAAATAACTATTTAAGTCGTCCATATCTATTCACCCTGTTTTACTTTACAAAACAAATTATGCCTGCTTTGAAATTTTAAAACATTAACAATAATGTAGGAATGAAGAGTCTATTTTGATAATAATTCAATAATAAGTCTATTATTTTATAAAACAAAAATACCAAAATTTAAAAATCCTAATTCAAAAGTTGAGGAAGGATTTAGAATAAATGCTTCAATGTTTTATGCAAGTTCTTCTACAGGCCTTACCCGAAGCCCCCTGGCCGACGAACATTTGCGGCATGATGAGCGGTCGGCACTGCAGCAGTAGACAATGCACCAAGTTCACGCTTTCTCTGTATTCACAGAACACTGAAACAATCAAACGATTCGCTTAGATAAAGCTTGTATTATAAAGCTTGGAGCTTGCTTGGATAAAGTGATATTATCCTGATCAAATAAGAAAATCTTTATTAACAACGAAAATTACAATCAAGGAATAGAAAAAATACAACTAGTATATACAATTGAAACCATTGAGCTAACTGCAGACGATTGCAAACAGTCTAAAGGTAGCTCAACTGATCCATGTCAATACCAGTCGGAAGCGTCCCCAAGACACTGGCTGCATTACGTAGGAACTTATAATTTACCAGCTGCGCTCCGTGTATTCACCCGCGTGAATTGATGAAAAGTAGCATGTGCTTTATTCCAGGCCTAGAACTACGTCTTTTAAATATTTCGGCCCGATCCGTTCAGTAGTTTTGGAGTGATGATGGTGATGATGAGGGTACAAACATCCATCCATCCAAACTTTTCCATTATTATATTATAGAGTAATGCGACATTCAGGCTTCATTACGTATCTACATATTTCACAAACAGGAATGTACAGTAAAAATAAATATAATAATGCTAGACAATTCACACAGCATCAACAATTTGCGAGCTAAGTAAACATTATGTCATGAATAGATAACATGAAAATGAAAAATGTATTTATTACAGCAAGACAAAGTAAATTAAACATGTGTTTAATAAAGTATGTACAATAAATTACTATACTTACACTCAGATATATCTTTTCCTATGTAATATTACCTCAATACAATCGACAGGTCGTCAAATATAAGTAATCTCAAACTGCTATATTTGTTTTTCTATATATCTTGCAACCTCCAGTGCCAAATTACCTAAGTATTGCTATATGTGCTGATGCTATATGAAGTACCTGTTTCCTTTTTTACCTATTGCTCGTGTATCTTGCTTCTTCATTTTGGCGTTTGTAAAATGTTCCACCATGATTGTTTTGAGCTTGTCGAACTTGGGGTGTCCGAAACATAAGTTGTTTGGTATCTGAAACAAACAAAAACATTTATAAAACTCGTATATACCCGCGGCTTTGCACGCGTTATTTCGACATTTCAAGGCTACTTCTATTCCATGGGAACTGATTTATGGGATGAAAATTAGCCTGTATGTTTATTAATTAGCCAATCTTCCAGGACTAAAAATAAACTTAAATAAAAATTCACAATTTCAGCCTGATCAGTTCAGTATTTTTTGCGTAAAAGAGAAACAAACATCCATCCATACAAACTTTCATGTTTATAATATATAGAGATATAAATTATAAGTAAGGAAGTGCGTGAGAAAGTAGGTATTGTTTACTTTCCTTATACTCTCCACACACTGAAGTCTGAGGCGGAGCGGAGGCGAAGGCGTGGCGATTTTTCCTATGACACCGCGTTCATAGGATTCCATAGATTACAACTCGCACGCCTTCGTCTCCGATCCGCCTCCGGCTTCAGTGTGTGGAGACCTTGCAATTATCTCCCAGGTCCGGCGTATCAAAGGTTAAGCTAGATAGGATTCCTCTATCAGAAAAACTCACGTCTGGAATAGTCCCATCAGGCAATATACTCCTATCCAAACCCAAGGGGTTTATCCCGAGATCATCTCTCAGCCTTTCAAGCAGCGCTGTGAGCCGGTCGTCGGACTGGATCCAAGACTTCTCGGGGTGCTCGTCGAAGAAGTTGAGGAACACTCGCGAGCCGTGCTTCACTAGCAGCTCTAAGCCGTGGTATAGAGCTATTAGAAGTGTGAAGTCTTTCATTATGTAGTTGTGTTGTGGATGCCTGAAAGTTATTATAATTTTTTGAGGTTTTGCAGACTTTAAGTTAAAGGATAAATCAAAAACTACTGGTCAGGTCAGGACCTTGGAAAAACGGTTTTATTATACGTATAAACCTTTCTCATGAATCACTACATCTATTACAAAAAACCGCATCCAAATCCGTTGCGTAGTTTTAAAGATTTAAGCATACAAGGGACATAGGGACAGAGAAAGCGACTTTGTTTTATACTATGTAGTGATAACTCAAAATTGGGGGGATCTCGATTTCAATTGGGCCACTCTAGAAGCACCAGCTTTTAAAAAACAATTAGATATAAAGTAAAAACTAAATAAAAGATTTTTTTCCTAAACTATAGTTTAGAAAAAAACCATCAACCCAACTAGAGGTAAAAACTTGAATACTAATCCCCCCACTGATTTACATTTTTTGAGTTGTAATTTTAATTATTGTTCAACTTGAACATTACATTTTTGTTTATTAAGTAAGGAAAAATATGACATGTAAATCGATTTTACCAATAAATTTTATTTCTGTATTTCTGAGGCCTAATTTGGCTTTTAACAAGTGCTATACATATAAAATAACATAAAAACCAACATTAGTGTGCAAGGTTACCTGGATCCTCTGTCTTTATTCTGGTACTCTTTATAAAGCATCACAACTCTTCCTTTGGACAAGTTTCCTAAATTCTGAGGTAAAATGTTGAATTGTTTCAGTCTTCTCGCGTAATGGTCAAGAATCTGTAATAGAAACGTAATTGAAACACCGCATAGACCTTATATGCAAAGTTATAAGAGATTTACGACATAATGACTCGAAGGGCGAATGAATAATATTATAAATTTCCATTTTCAAGGACTGGGCGTTTCCTATTTATAATTATTGATAGGTTATAGGAAATAGGTATAACGTCTAGCTGGTAGAATGGGATTTGAAAGGTGGCAGGTTGAATTTCCGCCGCCTTACAAATTTGTGTTTGCTAAATCTGCTCTAAATATTTTTTTTTTACTTATACTGCTTTTTAGCAATTTGTTATTATTCACTGTTTTTAGTTGATTTTATTATTTAACAAGTACGCAATTGTCGACCAAAAATAAATTTTGCACTATATTAGGATTTATTTAGGGAATGCCTATAGCCTATTATTATTATAAGCTTTCTGTGTCTATTTTAAATTTTATTGTAATTAGTTAAGCTGATGGCAATCCGAATTAAATAAATAAATAAGTAACTAAACAATAACCTGATCTGCTCTATTATGATCCACTTTTTTAATACAGTTGACTCGCCTCTAAGTTTGTTAGGTAAATGTATTATCTGCACTTACCTCAACATAATGCTGCCTAAGCTGAGTGAGCTCTGGTCCCAATTGTATGATGACAGTGTTTATCTTCCGCGAGTGGCTGTAAGGAGCCACGTCTATGCAGTTTTCAGTCCTGAGCTCCAAGTGGGATATATGCAGACTTCTTACCACCTAAAATGTATACCATATTATTATGCGTAATTGTGATGTAGGTAATTACAGTTCTTATATAGACAAAGTTGATGGTTGTGGGTTCTATTCCCGCAGCAGGACAAATGTTTGTCAGGTTTAAGTTTTTTTTAAGTATAATATAATTATGTGATACCCGTAAAAGCAGCTCAGCTTAATTTTGTGCTATTAATCATGTGTGAAAAATGACTTTCATTTTGGTAAGATAACAGGTTTTGCTCCAACTTGAAAATTAACAGCATAAAAGGTAAAGCTTTCTTGTTTGCTTCTTTACTTTAAACAGATTGAAGTGAACAAAAATCAAAGTGATTAATTTAGTTTTTGCTATAATTAAAATTACCTGACATGTCCAAGAGTGTTGTAAGATCTTAAGGAAATAAAGCAATTTGATTTAAGATTCACTAGGTATATTATTAAATTACGTGTGAAGAAGACCTAACATTCTTAACACATCAAATTTATGTGTTTATTTTTCGGGAACTGCAGCTAAGGTCTAAGGCTATCATTACAAAAATTCAGTACTTACACTGACAACATCATCAACCTTACTGCCTGGAGTAGCAGAAAGCGCCAGTAACCTATAAGTCTTCATCCCCAAATCATCCAGAGTCCCGACAATCTGGCAATAAGCGTAGTTCCCTCTAGCCCTGTGTGCTTCGTCTACTACCAAACATCTTATCCGGTCTGCGGGGCAAATGCCAGACTTGAGGTCATTGTAGATGACTTGAGGGGTAGCGAAGAATACCCTCTTGGTTTGCCAGTGGGTCTTCCTTGTGTTGACTTGCATGTGACCTGGAAAAAGTTGTGAGCTAAGTGTCATAGTCATAAAACATGAAAGCTCCTGAGGGTGAGAATGGATAATGAAGTTAATGAAGTCAGCTCTCTCTTAAAAATTCTACTGAGAAGTTAAACTTTAGGGGCTTTCTAGGTTAAACTTTGCAACCATTTCAGACCAGAATATGTACTTCCATACTGTTAAGATAAAGATCATTTAGTTGAGAGAGAAACTTGTGTAAATATGAGATTATTCAGGTATAGATAGATAGATAGAAAATTCTTTATTGCACACTTAAAACTAAGAAACAATTTATACAAACTTAAGCTACAATTGGCGGTCTTATAGCTCAAGAGCGATCTCTGCCAGACAACCTGGTATGGATAGGATCGTAGGATTGTACATGGGGTAAGATGTAATGGGGTAAGGTATTTAGGTATCAACATGTTTAACCAATTTAAGTGTACAAATTACAACAGACTACCCTTTAGTTCATCTGATATAGAAAAATAGGACATAGATCAGGAATTCCTATTCCTAAATAGATCTGGGTCAGAAAACAGGTGGTACTTGACTAACCTTAATATACTACATGAATACACTAACTCAGAATCAGTGTTTAACAGACATTACCTGTCATCTCAATAGTATCATTTGGAGGTATTGCCACAATATTGTAGCATGCATCAATCTGCTGGGCCACTAGTGGTCTGGTGGGAGCTGTGAATACAATCTTCCCGAGTGGGTACCATCGGTAGAAGTTGTACATTACCACTGCTGCTATGAAGGTTTTTCCCAAGCCTGTAGGTAGGCTGACCTGAAAAATGCCATAGTTAAAACTCAATATCTTGATTTTTCAACATACAACTAGTAATGTCTTCAATTTCATTGAAATCTTGACAACAATGATGTATTTTAAGATTCTGCACCCATAATGTGTGCATCCCATACATTAAGCAAAGAGCGCAGCGTGTCGAGATTTCGCCGTGAGTGCGAGAATTAGGTGAGGTGGGGTGGGGTGGGTCTAAGAACATGAAAACAGAAATAATAATGAGCAGATCAGAATCTGATGTCTGATTGCCTGTGGCCTTTGACCAGATTGTCAATTTAAAGCTCTATTGCATTCTAAAGGATTGCTTTTTACTTACAAGTGTATTCTTCAACAGGGCATTTCTTATGATGTTGAACTGATAGTCCCTGACAGAATAGTTTGTTGGGTAGATCCATGTTTGTCCTGTTAATTTATCATATCCACTTATTTCCTCATCACAGCATAATGCACTGGAAATAAACAGACTGAATGTAGGAACAATGGAGCAACATGCATTAATCTGCAATAGACAAGAGGATAAAGTTTTCAGCCTACTAAACACTTGTCTACTAGAGCTTTGCACAAGGCAAAGACTCAAATGAACACAGTCATATCCAGAGCAAACTTTTACAGAAAGTAAAATGAACAAACCTCACGTTGAGAGCACTGGTATTGAGGGAATCATTCACGTTACCCTCTGAAACCTCAGTCTTTTTGAAAGATGTATTGTCGAAGTTAGCCAGAAAGGTGGAATCATCGAATATCTCATCATCTTCATAGGTTCTGGCATGTTTTGAGCTGGATGCATTCATGACCACATAATTTATATCACTCCATGGTGTCTATAATTTCGCGAGTAAAGTCTGTGTCTCATTGATTCTATTACTCCGTGAAAGTTAAACGTAGTAAAATTTATTTTGTTTGCTTTTGGAGCGAAATAAAATTATTAGCAAAAACAAAATCAACATATACTTCTGACAGCTGATTGCTAAAACTTCAACTTCTTGATTATGGCTCTGCGTCTGATTTGATTGCTAAAAGAGTAGAGACACTTGACAGTAACAGTACTGCCAGTTGGATTGTCAAAGTCATTCGGCCGCCCTCGTCCGGGCTGCTGCCGACCAGGGTGACCATTTGTGGCGGATTTCTGCCATTTGGGCAGATTTGGTTCCCAAATTTTGACTCTGGCAGAAAGTGCTGACGAATTAAAAATGTGGCAGATTCTGGCAGATTTTAAAGATTCCTAGAAAAACTGTGAAAAACACTAGTTTAACAAAACCTTATCTTCAATAAGTACTAGAAATAAGAACAAACTGTCAAGTCACGCTAGTGACTCCATAAAGTTTCCAAATCTTTCATCCATCATCACCAGTGATCGGATATTCGGGCGCTTTTTACCTAAAGTTGGTGAAAAGACACAACATGGAACAGTTACAACCATCTCTTCCGGGAATCGAGCCTCCGGGAACTCGGAAGAATTCCCGGAAATTCTGGAATTTTCTAGAATTTTGATGTATTTTGGCTGGAATCTTGTTGATAGACGAATAATAAGAAACTTTTATTATTATGCGTTTTGCGCTAAAATCAATATTTCCGGAGAAAAAAAGTTTTTATTTAAATAATTCCAAATTTACTCAAGTGCATGCTAATGTTTTGTTTTGCCGTAAATAATCTTATGCCCATACGAAAAATACGACAACTTTTATTCTTAAACATTTTAATAAAGTTAATACCTATTTTCCGAGATTTTTTTCTAACATATTGACTATTGAAAATAACACTCATATTTTACTATTGTTTCATTACCACATTTTGCACTTTAAAAACGACCCTTGATAATTACGGAAAATATGGAACAAAATAAGTTTTGTGTTATCTCAGAAAACATCGACTTTTATGATATTTTTTAAAATAATGACTATTTCTATTATTCGTACGCAATTATCAAATAAATGATAAATGCGTACCAAGAAAAGTGTTTTATATTTCATCTAGAAAACGGATTTGGGCAAAATATCATCAAAATTAAAAAATCTAAATTTCTCCGGATATATCGAGCTTATTAAAAAAACCGTAGGAATAAACGTGTCTTATAATTAATAATAAATAAATAATAAATAATTCCGGAACGTCCACACAGCATCATCTAGCCCCAAGCTAAGCAGAGCTTGTGTTATGGGTACTAGATGACTGATATACTTAATACAATACATTACATAGATAGATATTTTTATTATACATAGAAAACACCCAGACCAACGGAACAAATTTCTGCAGATCGTACACAAATTTGTTCCGAGGCGGGAATCGAACCCGCAACCTCCTGCGTCGCAGGCGGACCTTCGCCCACCGCGCCATATCGGTCGTCTAAAAATTCGTCTTTATGTAAGATTCCGGTGAAAAGAAACCAACATTGTAGAAAATTCCGAAATCCCGGGAATTCCCGGGAAGGAATTCCAGAGAAAGAGGTGGTTTCAACCGCTCCATGTCATGTCTTCTCGCCAACTTTAGGTAATAAGCGCCCGAATATCCGATCACTGATCATCACTCATCATCAACCAATGTATAAGCTTCTACATTAAGGTCCCCGACACTAAACATAGCTTACCCACGCATAAATTCAAAAATAATACCTCAATAAACTTATTTTTATTTACAATTCCCGCCCCCATAAAAGCAAATTATGATGGCATATTTTGGCATTTTTTGATCTGAGACGAGTTTGGCAGATGTTGGCAGGTTTTTTCAGTGTGACCAAAGTTAGTAGATTTCTACTTTTTCGGTAGATTTTGAGGAACTTGCAACAGCTGCTAGTAGGAAAAAATATATCAGTATATTTTGGTAGAATTTGCAATTTTTTGGTATATTGGTAGTATTTTTTCGAAAGAAGATGGCAACTCTCTTCTATAATCTATTCTTTTATGGGAATTCCCCCATTATGTGAATCGGAATCAGTCTATCTCTTTCTAAACACACGTACTCAAAGAACAAACACTCAAAGCCTAGCCGGGGCTTCCCCCGAAGGTAAATAATTGTTCAATCTATTTTCATTAATTATAAATTTCAGTGTTGCCGTTCTAGCGACTTTGTCGCTAGAACTAGGGGATTTTATGAATGTTTAGCGGACAAAATGCCACGTTTAGCGAGAAAAAAATTTATAGCGACTTTTAGGCGGGTCATTATGTCGCTACAAGGGCAACCGTGGACCATCGCCCGCCGTGCCTGAATGAAAAACTCTGATGTTTAATTTATTTGATTTTTTTGTTTGATTTGTGTAATTGTGATAAATATTCATTGAGAATAAAACCTACCTATTGTGACTGAATTCCTGATGTTAAATTGATTGATAACCCAGTTAATTTTATAGTAGATTTTTAGTAGACTCCAGCTTATTATAAGTAGATTTCGGTAATTTTTCACCCTATGTTACAGTAGATTTGTCAATTCAAATCTGGTCACACTGGGTTTTTTGCCAGAATCTGGCAGATTCGCCATTTTTAAAACGGTCACCCTGCTGCCGAGTGCCGGTGTTGGTTGGTTTGTTTTCTTTTTAGTGTTTGTTGTTGTTGTTCACAAGGTTTATACGTATATTTAAGCAATGGATTTAGAAGATGGTTTCGACGAATTATTAGCAGAAATCAGTGAACCTACATCGCCCAAAAAGCCGAAAATAGAAAATGAGCAACCGCAGCCAGGTAAGTCCTTTGTAGTACCTATTTATTCTACGTAGGTACGTTTTCCTTCCTACCTTCCTTTGAAGGTATTAAGGAACTTCGTTGGCGACATAACATTTATTTAGTAGATCGTAACAAACTTTTCAACAGAACAACCTCCGTCACCGAGTTGCTGAACCAAACTATACCCCTTATTGCATCTATTGTTTCAGGTACTTCAAAAGATATTGTTACAAAGCCCACATCTTCTAAAACCAACTGCGTACTAGTCAACCAAAAACAAGTAAGCAATTATTTATAGTTCTTACTTACTGTACATTCAAGAAATGCTTTTAAAAATTTTATGTATTGATAGGTAGGTAAGGTACACACTTACTCATTATATATAATGACAATTTTGCTAACTGTAATGTACATATACTTTGTTTCAGCGTGGAAATCCACTTCTAAAATTCATAAAGTGTGTCCCTTGGGAGTACGATGACATCATACCTGATTATGAAGTGGGTAAAACAATATGTCTGCTGTTTTTATCACTGCGCTACCACAATATGAATCCAGATTATATTCACAACAGGCTCAAAGAACTGGGTCGAAAGTATGATTTGCGGGTTTTGTTAGTGCAGGTAAACTTATTTATGAATTCTGTAATAATAAGTTAGGTACTACTCCCATGAAAATGTGGTTTTTGCCTTCTACTGTGCCTGTAAAGATAAAAGCTTAATTAAATTGTTGTACTTGAATGTTCCCTAAAGGAATGACATCTACATATACAGTATGTATGGATATTAGGTATGAATAAAATATGAGTACAGAGGAAATAGGGTGATTGTGTGTGCATTACCAACCTAAGCTGACTTTAGCTGACCCTAGTCAGACCAAAATAGCAGAAGGTCTGGGAGTACGTAAGGTCTTACCTATTTCTTGAAACTTCTAGACCAAAATTGCAGCAGATCTCGAAGTAGGTAAAGTCATACCTATTTCTTCAAACTTTTTTAGACCAAAATAGCAGAAGGTCTGGAAGTAGTTAAGGTCTTACCTATTTCTTCAAACTTCTCCTAGACCGAAATAGCAGACAGTCTGGGAGTAGGTAAGGTCTTTTTCTTCAAAGTTCTCCCAGACCAAAATAGCAGAATGTCTGGGAATAGGTAAGGTCTTACCTATTTCTTCAAACTTTTACCAGACCAGACACTAAAGCCTTAATTGTTTAGCCATATCACCGCCGCCACATACTGGCTAGACATACATATATGCAATGATGACTAGTGGAGTTCAAAATTACCTGTCCATTTTTAGGTTGACCTGAAAGACCCACACATCCCACTGAAGAATCTAACGCGAATATGCCTCCTCACAGACGTCACATTAATGCTCGCTTGGAACCCCGAGGAGGCAGCTAAAATAATAGAGAACTACAAGATCTTTGAGAACAAACCACCTGATAAGATTATGGAGAAGGTTGAAAACGATCCACATCAAAAGGTTAGTTTATTTTGATCTATATGCATATGGCAATAAGGCATGCTTAGTTAAGCTGTGGTAAGCAGTTCTTTCCAGTAGTAAGGGAAACTTAATACCTATCAGAAAACAATAAACACCCAAAAGTGCAACTCAACTAATTCAGATGAGTACAACAATAAAGTTAAACAAACTTCGCGTTATAATGCCTCGTAGATTTTTCTGGAATAAATAATAAAGAAAAAAAAGATTACACTAAAATTTAGATTACCGTTTAAATTTTCAATCTACTAAAAAAAGGAGGAGGTAATCAACTTAACCAATTTTTATGATTTTTTACATTGAAAGCTGGTGCATTTCAGGTCGCATATAAATTTCAAAAATATTTGACTAGATTGATGTTTTAATATTTTCTTTAGAGAATTCGAGGTTGGTTTATTGTTTTTCAAAACACGCCAAATTATGTTAATAAGGCATCACTTCTCATTCAAAAAAAAATCTGTGCGACGTCGTCTGGTGAATACGACTGCTGGTGGGTATCTGGCGCAGCGCATCAGCATTATTCTACTTAGCTTGGGGCTAGATGATGCTGATTGGGTTGTCAAGCATTATTTCTTTGTTTATTGCCAAACAGCGGGGCAATGCAGCCAGCTTCTTGGGGACGCGACGACTAGTATTAATATGAATCTGTTGAGCCTAGACTGATTGCATCCGTCTGCAGATAGTTCAATACTTTCAATTGTAAATACTAGGTTTTATTTGATTCTATTCCTTTATTTTAATTTTCTATGTTAATAAAATAAGCATGTTTTAGTACTAGTAGTGTAGTAGTGGGTTCTCGGTGATAGGTACCTACTTAATTGCCTTACTGATGCTGCATAAAATAGAAAACATTGTTGCACAAAACACCGCATGTTTATTTTCCGATAAAATATTAACTAGCGACAGCGAACCTATTAAATGTGCATATCACGATATAACATTAACCGTGAACACGTGCGATGTTTCGATCGGTGTTTAACACGGTCCTAAACTGACACCTGCTAATGACTCATCGGTTTTGGGGCAATTTGTTTGCGATAACCTAGTTCTAAGCTTTGGCGACGTAATTGGGGTTTACTGAAGTCTGGAGTTTAGTGTAAATTATAGGTCGCGTCACGTAAAAAGAGCGCTGGAAGAAAGTGGAAGGGGTATGTTCGCGCATGGGTACACTCGCGTACGATAGTACTATGCCAATTTGCTGTGCCTATTTTTAACTAATATTTCACTCGCGGCTTGGTGTTGGTTATTAGAAAATAATATTAGATAAAATTAAAAACAAGTTCGATTCAGTTTAGAATGTTTAATCTAATTACAAAAAAATAATGTAATGTAGCAACTCCATCCATTAAGTCGTCTAAGGTGACGTGAAAACCAGATGAAAACGCGGGATTGATACTGGAGGTGGCTATTTCATCATCGTCGCTGTCGTCACTTGAGCTTTCATCATTATTTGAGTCCGAATCATCATCCCTTACACGAATAATAAATGTTTCTGTAATCATATCTACCAAATGATCGCTTTTACAGTAATCGGTCTCTACCTCTATTTCCTTTACCTTTGTGCATAATTTCCAAAAACCATTAAAATATAAAACCATTTCGTAAACTTTTGTGCGCGATGGTATTTTGACAAGAAACGTGACGTGTGACAGCAAATGTCAACTGACGAACCAATAGCGCACCGGCAAGCATGCGGCGCATGACCCTTCCACCCCGCGCCCCACCGCCTACCTCCAAATAGACCCATAAATCGCCTTCTGCGCAGCTTGACCGCCAGCGTTCTTCTTACATGACGCGAACTATAACTATCTTAATAAGACGCTTAAATTAGGAGGATTTTAGCTTCGCGTCAGTTTTAGGTGAGCTACCATACCACGCATAACACAAGTTCTGCTTAGTTTTGGGCTAGATGTTTGAAATTTCCACCATTATTTACTATTTTTCATGAGTTTACTATCATTCGTGTCGTGACCAAAAACAATAAAAGTATGCATAAATTTCGATTTCAAAGATAGGTACCTTACCTACTTACTTAAAGATCATTATTTTTGTCGATTGTTTCGGCGTGTCCAAGAGCCCCGTAACGTCATAAGGAAAAAACACTTAACGAAACCATTTATTCTTATGTTTAAACACTGAATTATTATCTAGATTTCTGTGAGCTTATCAAATTTTTCTCTCTGCAAAAACATTCCGTGCACATAAAAAAACCATGCACCACATTAAAAATGACATAACTCAAACATAAAATATTAAAATAATATTTTGTTTTAGATCATAAACGCCCTATCGTCGATAAAACCCGTCAACAAAACAGACGCGATGACGTTAATCACAACATTTGGTACATTAGAGAACATCATAAAAGCGACCGAAAGCAGATTGGCTGATTGCCCGGGCTTCGCCGCGACTAAAGCGAAAAAGCTATACAAAGCGCTGCATGAGCCGTTCCTAAAACATGGGCAATCGAGGGTTAAAAATGATGACTTCGACGGCGATATCAGTATAGAAGATGTTGAGAAAGTGGAGAGTGAAGTTCAGAGTGCGGTTGGTGATAATGAAGTACAAAATCAGGAAAAATAAGATATGTCTATGTAAGTATATAAAATAAACATTTAAAATGGATGTGCCTATGGTCCACATAAACGCAATACCTACCGAGTTGAATGGCAAATATCGAGGTAGGCTATACGCCTATAACAAGCTGTATGAAGCTGGGCTATGAAATATTAAGAATTGAGTACTCTATGATTTCTATGAATTACACCCGTAGCTTCTTTAGGGCTAGACAATGATGTGTAAATTGAAGCATTTTTTTTATTTATTCATATTATAAAATACAGAATTCCTGTGATATTAATAAGAAGTACCTAAATCAACCTAAGAAAAATGTTACTTTAAGTTATTTTTACGTTAGGTTGAATTATTTTTAGTTCAGTTATTGAAATGCAACGTTATTTAACTTGTAGCCATTAAGTTAATATTCCTTTTTAGTATGCTTGTAGCTTATGCACAAGTTACATTTTATCAGTTTTATCACTACGCCCATGTTTTGTAAGGCAATAAACCAGTAAATCAAGGTGGTTGTTTTATTAAATCTCAAGTGCGCAGCCCGGCCGCCGGTATCCCATTACAAGGTCCTTCGGGTTTGTTTTGGATCCTAGCACGTATTTTTTGTGGCTTTGTGCGGCCAAGCTTGGCTGACCCTAGAATATAACGAAGTTAGTATGCTCTCGATGTCACAGAATAGGTGAATGTTAGTTAGCAGTGTGTTGCCGTGTTCAAAATAAACGATCAGCTCAGCGTCTAACCGGCTTCGACCGCGGTGAGTCGCGTATTATTGTAGTTGCGTTTTATTTTATTTGCCGGCGGAAAAAGCGGGAAACGAACTTTTGAACATAATCGAATCTTGAAATAGTTCTTTCGAGTTTTTAGCCTTTTTCGTGAGTGAAGAATAAACTTTATTAGAACGTATATTTTTAGAATTTATTCGGTTTTGTAAAAGAATTTCGTGAGGTGTTGTGTGTGTAAAGGATTAGAAGCACTAAAGTGCAACAAAAGGTGTGAACTATAGTTTTTTTGGCAGAAAAGGATAGTTGCAGTGTGGATTTAGGTGAGTGTTAAATTTATATTTCTTCAAAGTCAATGGATTGTTTTAGCACAAAATTGTATTGGTACGTTTTTAGGATGTCTTTTTTTTGCTTGCTTTGGTATTTTAATGCCAGCTTTTGATACAATTTAAATTTTAGATCTACATATGAATAATACTGAGTTTCTGCAGTTGTGGAAAAAAAAAGAAAAAGATTACTGAGGTAGTGTAAAATCCTATAAGAGTCTTTAAGGTTTATTTTAGCAAACAATTATTAAAAAAATCAAAATATAAGCTAAAGCTCAATCTTTTCACACTGTATTACTTACTCATAAAACTTCCCTTCAATTTCCCATACAGTGAAATTCACCTCGTTTTAAGTAGTCCTACATTGCTCTACCACGGCATACCAGGTAATTACAATTTACTAGGAATATCCAGCATTTTCAATATGAAATACTCGGTACATAGCACAACAGGTGAATAGGGCACGTGCCAGCCAGGTGAATAAGTACGCCATTTTTTTCATAGCAGTATTTATTATAGTTATCTACGAGATGATAAATGGTATTGAGAAGTCTGCTGCCTTAATTATCTGACGGTTTTCTTCTAGATATTCTGATCAGTCTATTACTATTTTTGTATTACTCGTAAGTATATCAGTTCTATACCACTCTCGGTTTTGGGCTAGATGATGCTGTGTTATTATGCTAGTTATTAATTGTCCAGCGTTATTTATTATTTATTTTATTTATTGCACTCAAGTACAAAGGTTGGGCTTAATGCCGAGGCATTTTCTACCTGCCAGCCAAAAACACATGTTGAGAGACAGGATTTATTATAGCAGGAATCTAAATTCTTTATTTTGGGAATCTAAAATAATTTATTGAGGAATTTTACTATTGTTATAAGTAAAAAATATACTTGGATATATTTTCTCTCTATTCTAACATATCTCGTATGTAATTCTAAAATCAAGATTATTTATTTTTCTCGGAACAACATTGCCATTGCCACGTTATTTAGATATGAGAGAGTACAAAAGCCTTTTTAGAAGAAAAAAATATGCAACAGGAAAGAGTAATGGTTTTCTCTTTTCATATTTTAGTTTCAATCATGTTTAAAAAGCGTAAAAAGTACTGTAGACCATTGATAGCAAAACACGTTCTTAGATCATCTCCCGGACTTAAGAGTTCCTAGAATTCGCATAATAACATTTTATGGAAACCAGCTTGTAGTAATTTGTAAGATAGTTTTCTAAGATGACACTTTAAAGTATGGTATGATATAAAGGCGATATATTGCCGAATAATTGCCGATTATAAAGTAAAGGTAAGACGATCCGAGGTGGATCTTATCACGATGTTGATAAGACATCTTTTTAAAATTCGTTCTCAATATATTAACAATAAAAGTTATCAAAACCAGCAGGGAGCCGGTAGCTATTAGACGAAAGAACTACAATAAAATTATGCAAATTATTTTTTCTCTTCATATTTAGATTATTGAACTCGTTTTATTTCCTGTTATGAGAAAAATCTGGTCTTGAAATCCAGATTTTTAACAGAATCATAATTTTCCTATAGTATAGATTTATAAGGACTACAAAAACTGACAAAAATGGCGAACAGCACTTGAAGTTGTGTGATGAGCCGAGATATTTCCACAATTTAGCAAATCTTTGTGCAGCATGTATAGTTCGCGTCATGTAAGAAGAACGCTGGCGGTCAAGCTGCGCAGAAGGCGATTTATGGGTCTATTTGGAGGTAGGCGGTGGGGCGCGGGGTGGAAGGGTCATGCGCCGCATGCTTGCCGGTGCGCTATTGGTTCGTCAGTTGACATTTGCTGTCACACGTCACGTTTCTTGTCAAAATACCATCGCGCACAAAAGTTTACGAAATGGTTTTATATTTTAATGGTTTTTGGAAATTATGCACAAAGGTAAAGGAAATAGAGGTAGAGACCGATTACTGTAAAAGCGATCATTTGGTAGATATGATTACAGAAACATTTATTATTCGTGTAAGGGATGATGATTCGGACTCAAATAATGATGAAAGCTCAAGTGACGACAGCGACGATGATGAAATAGCCACCTCCAGTATCAATCCCGCGTTTTCATCTGGTTTTCACGTCACCTTAGACGACTTAATGGATGGAGTTGCTACATTACATTATTTTTTTGTAATTAGATTAAACATTCTAAACTGAATCGAACTTGTTTTTAATTTTATCTAATATTATTTTCTAATAACCAACACCAAGCCGCGAGTGAAATATTAGTTAAAAATAGGCACAGCAAATTGGCATAGTACTATCGTACGCGAGTGTACCCATGCGCGAACATACCCCTTCCACTTTCTTCCAGCGCTCTTTTTACGTGACGCGACCTATACCTAATGGATCTAGGGCTAGGCTAGGGCAGTATCAGCAAAAATAGATATATTTCTTATACACGGTAATAGTAAATTTATAGGTAATACCTAGGTACTGCAGGTAGTTAATTCTTTTAAGTTTTAGAATACCATAATCCAAACAGCATCTAGCACATGATCTAGCCCCAAGCTAAGTAGAGCTTGTGTTATCTGTTCATATAACACATGAATTAACTACATAGATGGATATTTTTACTACCTATACATCGAAAACACCCATATTAACATATATCTGCAGATCATAACATTTGTCCCGAGGCGAGAATCGAACCTGTATCCGCGTCGCTGCCGAACCTTCCCCACTGCGTTACAGAGGTCATCAAAATGCAATTGAAGCAATTCAGACCATCTGGCCAACCGTCCACTCACGCAACCCATTTACTTCCATAAAGATTGTTAGTAGAAAGGATTCTAATGCCCACTGAAGAAGCTTCGTACCGACCGTTATCTAAACATGCTCAATTGAACCTGTGTTTGATCATATAATTTACCTACAGTTATAAATACTTGCCAATTATGTATTTACACAGTTTATACTGTATTTGTGTTCTTCAAGCTTCACTCTATTGCACATTTGCATGCTCAATTTAACTTATGAACGATTCCAAAATGACAGGGCGATGTTGTAACGGATTTAGCTGTTACCTATAGAAAACAATAAACAAGGTGTCTTATTGTCTGGGTTTTTGCTTCAATTAGGTTCTGAATTCTCCAAATTCTTACGATTCGCTGAATAACTAACAGTGACATAAAGAAACTTTAGTCAACAAAACCAAAGCAAAACTTCCGTCGACAGCAATAAGTAAACCCCACTTAAAATCAGTTTTTGCTCCAATTTTCTGTAACCTCAAGCATAGCTGTAAGCTTATCTATAAGCATGGCGGTGCCTTTTATGAATATTAGTCTTAAACATGAAAGGTCGTCGTAGTATTATTCTTTGACTTGTACGATCTTAAAGTGATAAAAGCAGACAGACATATGTTTCAGGCTACAGTGACGATACGGTCTTTTACAAAATCTAGTTTAGTTTTTTTTAATAAAACCCCTTAAGATGAAGAAATGCATATAAATTTTTATGGAGGCTGCCTTTAAAATTTAAATGCCTGCTTTTAAGGCATCTAGGAAAGTAGAGTTTATTTGCCGGCAAGAGGAACTTCGTATCTCAAAAAGCTTCTGATAGGTATCGCAAACTGCCAGATGGATATTTTATAAATTCCGTTGTTTAACGTAATCAATATATACCTACCTACTCTTTTATGGAACGATGTTAAAGGAGTAACTGACTCACTGACACACAACGTATACAGCCTAAGACACTGGGCTTAGAGACTTGAAAATGAGTGTTTATTTCGTACAGGGGGTGTTTTTAGAACGACGGTCTGAGGGGTCCAAAAAAGGAATCAAAAATGCTCTTTATTTCAAGAACCGTCAGTAATAGACATTCAAAATGTTTACGTCTCACAAAATAAAAGTGTTTTAAAAATATTCCTGAGAATTGTGCAAAATTTAATGATAAAATCTAATTCTTCGCGGATGAAGTCGCGCGGTATTGCTATTAATCAGTTATAACGGCGCTGGTGTGAGCCGGGTGCCTTGAGAACCTTTAGGAACCTGTCTCTTGCAAAGAACGTCCAAAGATCTTTCCATCGTTCCATAGAGACATTACTAAGTATTTCCACCAGGTATTTGCCTACATCTAAATAATTAAAGAGGTTGAGGAGGTCTGTCTGTGGGTCCTTTTACCGAATAGATGGCATCGGGCCATTAATATATACCTGTGCATCACTTGTTTCCTGTTACAAAGCTCTACCAGGTACTTAATTATCTTTATTATTTACCCTATAACTTACCTACTAGCTTTCCACCCGAGGCTTCGTAGACTACCCGATTTGTCCTCCTCTTCAATCTAATAGAACTACAAATCTTTGTATGAAAGGAAGGTGTCGAGTATAGGTAAAGTACATTTCAAAACAGATTACAGGTCATTAGCATCCTACATTAAAAAGTTACAGACATTTAAATACGAAGCTAAACTAAAAATCTTAAACAGTAATAACCCGTTTAACCCTTAGGGGTGGAAATTCCAAAAATCCATTCTTATCCCGTGTCTACATCATAGTAAAAAAGTAAACTTTATAAAACCTACCCCCCAAATTAGTAAAAGGGACCTACCGTCCAAATTTCAGTTTTATAGCGGACGTTGTCTCCAAAAATTATCTAGTTCTTTTATAATGTATTAAGTGATTAGGAAATTTGATCGAAGTCTTTGTCATCTAAAACCGGCTCCACATGTCGTGATTATGCATTACGCTACGCTACGCAATGCCATGGTTATCCTTTGAATCGTGTGACAACTCTCCGATCGCGATCGCTTTCATCGCGATATGGCCCACATCACGACCGAGAACTAATCTGGAACAATCTGGTTCAGAGCAAACAATGGCGCGGGAACAAGCTAGGCAAAACAAACGTCAATAGGTACCTACCCTACTTACAGTGACGTTCATCGTTAGTCACCTCGCTGTTTCTATAAATATAGAAGTATTTTAGAACTAGAATGTTCCATCATCAGTATAAGTCCACTGCTGCACATAGGCCTGCATTAAACTACGACACCACGAATAGCGGTTTTGAGCCGTCTCCATTTATCAACTCCCTGCGAACTCCCTTCTACAATATCATCGGTCCATCGAGTCTTCTCACACTCCGTTTCCAATTGCATCGTGGTTGCCTCTCAAAAACCCTAACCTCCCCCAACGGTTATCGATCCTGTGACCTAATTTGACCTGCCAAAGTCACTTCATACTGCCAACAATATGTACGTTAGTTTTTGTAACTACTTGAGTTGGTAGGTACTTAGGTACACCTTTTAAATCCATGAGGAAACGATTTGCATCTAAGTTTTGTAACAACCAACAATACAGATTCCATAAGTATCTTTGGTCTACTTTGAGTAAGTAGTGCGAATGAAAACTCTCATGTTTTCTGTTCTCCTTTACACCTATTGTGTTGATTTCTTGTTCAGCGTTTTGTTCACCATGTTGTAGCTAATTTGATTTATTAGCTCTTTCGTATTGATACAGTTATCATTCATCATGCCCTCATGTGCACGTGAAAGATACAATATGAAATTGGTCTATTCATATGAAGTTACTTTATCTATCTATCTATACTTATAATAAAACTGTAACAGGTCCAATTCTGTACATTGAAGATATTTTGAAATTTTTTTTTGGAGGGCACTTTATTATCGATTCTCAAGCCAAAACTGTAATTTTTTTCATTCATGTCTGTCTGTCTGTCTGTCTGTCTGTCTGTCTGTCTGTCTGTCTGTCTGTATCGTAAACGCGCATCACGCCGAAACTACTTGATGGATTGAAATGAAACTCGGGATGATTATAGGTCATACTACGAGGAAGGACATAGGATACTTTTTATCCCGGAATTCAGTAAGGTTCTCATGGGAGAGGGTATGAAAGTAAAATTCCTTTACCGCGCATCACGCCGAAACTGCTTAATGAGTTGGAATGAAACTCGGGACGATTTGAGTTCATAGTACAAGGAAGGACATGGGATACTTTTTATCCCGGAATTCGGTAAGGTTCCCCTGGGAGAGAGGGTGAAAGAAAAATTCTTTAACCACGCATCACGACGGAATTGAATGAATTCGAATGGAACTCGGGACGATTGGACATGGGATACATTTTATCCCGGAATTCAGTTAGGTTCCCCTGGGGTATACGGGTTTTCAAAAAATTCTCACAGCATCACTGAACGACGCGTGTGTACGCGTCGTTCACAGTTCAATTCAGTTTGGTTCCCCTGGGGTATACGGGTTTTCAAAAATTTCTCACAGCATCTGAACGACGCGTACACACGCGTCGTTCAGTGATGCTGTGAGAATTTTTTGAAAACCCGTATACCCCAGGGGAACCAAACTGAATTGAACTGATAAACGCGAAAGTTTGTAAGTATGAATGGATAGATGGATGGATAGATTGATAGATGGATGGATGTTTGTTACTCTTTCACGCAAAAACTGCTGAACGGATCTGGATGAAATTTGGCACAGAGATAGATTATAAGCTGGAATAAGAAATAGGTTTTATTTTATCCCGAAAATCCCACGGGAAAGGGAATTACACAAGTAAAATCGCGAGTACTCCAAATACTAATCATGCGCAGACGAAGTCGCGGGCACCAGCTAGTACTTATAATAAAACTGTAACAGGTCCAATTCTGTACATTGAAGATATTTTGAAAATTTTTTTTGGATGGCACTTTATTATCGATTCTCAAGCCAAAACTGTAATTTTTTTCATTCATGTCTGTCTGTCTGTCTGTCTGTCTGTCTGTCTGTCTGTCTGTCTGTCTGTATCGTAAACGCGCATCACGCCGAAACTACTTGATGGATTGACATGAAACTCGGCATGATTATAGATCATACTACGAGGAAGGACATAGGATACTTTTTATCCCGGAATTCAGTAAGGTTCCCCTGGGAGAGAGGGTGAAAGAAAAGTTTTTAACCACGCATCACGCCGAAACTACTGAATGAGTAGGAATGAAACTCGGAACGATTTGAGTTCATAGTACAAGGAAGGACATGGGATACTTTTTATCCCGGAATTCAGTAAGGTTCCCCTGGGAGAGAGGGTGAAAGAAAAATTCTTTAACCACGCATCACGACGGAATTGAATGAATTCGAATGGAACTCGGGACGATTGGTCATGGGAGACATTTTATCCCGGAATTCAGTTTGGTTCCCCTGGGCTATACGGGTTTTCAAAAATTTCTCACATCATCTGAACGACGCGTGTGCAACGCGTCGTTCAGATGCTGTGAGAAATTTTTGAAAACCCGTATAGCCCAGGGGAATCAAACTGAATTGAACTGATAAACGCGAAAGTTTTTAAGTATGAATGGATAGATGGATGGATGTTTGTTACTCTTTCACGCAAAAACTGCGGAACGGATCTGGATGAAATGGCACAGAGATAAATTATAAGCTGGAATAAGAAATAGGCTTTATTTTATCTCGAAACTTCCACGGGAAAGGGAATTACGCAAGTAAAATCGCGAGTACTCCAAATACTAATCATGCGCAGACGAAGGCGCGGGTACCAGCTAGTTTACATATAAAATTATAGCTAAATACTAGAGACAAATTAGAACTAGATAGTATTTACAATGGGAACGCTGCTGGTTGGTATTTTATGGGTCACATAGATTGTATAATAAAAGGTCTTTCTGTGGATTCGTTTGTCATTGAGTTCGATGCTAAACGAATTGTAAATCGTATTAAATAAGCAAGTACTAGGTATGATAATAAGTCTATTTTTTCAACGGTTTTTTCTCGGCTTTACAAGATTTTTTAAAGTTGTTTTCTATGTACAGTTTAATGTATCAATACGTACACCGATCTATGATCGTGTTATGGGTACACGAGCTCTGCTTAGCTCGGGGCTATATGATGCTTTGTGAATGGTATAAGGTAATAAGGCAGCATAAGGTTTCTTTATTTTATATTTTAAGTATTTCTTATAGCCTAATGAGAAGATAAACAACATCATAAAATTTTCGCACTTATGCGTTGAAATCTTTTACACGGCAATAAATATAAAATATTTGCGCAGTTTTATGGTTTTACTCCAGTGTAAATGAGCCATTGAGTTACTTATTCAGCTCAACCTTTACTAAAGTAAAAGGTAAAAAAACGACTTGAGCTTATGCCTAATAGGCGAGAAGTAAATGTTGTCTTATATTCCTGGTTGTATTGTTGGCTTATTATTCCGTAGCCTCGAACTGGACAGTGGATATTCTTTGTTAGTGTTGACGTTGACGAATGATGGTCATTACATTACCATAATGTCACCATGCCCTTAATGTAAAGGCTTCGATAGATTTCAGATTATAAAGCTGCATCTTAACAGTGTGCTGGTCACGTGATTTAATCGTTTTTGGAGCTAATGCAGTAGAGTCGTTCGTTGGTGGTCCTTTACTTTCTAATCTAGAATGATTTTAATGTTTCCTTGTGTCGCAATCCTTTCTCTTCGAATTCTGTTATAGATTTTGCGAGTTTGGACTCAAAACGATTATAAAAACAACATTTTTCGGACGCGGTTTCACCCGGATATTACGTGTGACAATGAAAGACTTAAGTCAAAAATTTAAAAAATTTTGCTGATTGAAGTCACCAAATTTTTTTTATATAAAACTTCTTATAGGTATTTTTTTAAACTAATTTTGTCTTGTGGATCAGTTTCAGAATTATGGTAAAACAAATCGTGATCATAAAACATATCGTGATTATGAATCAGAGCAACTTATCCCTGCTTACACTCAGCCACAAAGTGCCAGCAAAAGAGCCAATATCTTATTCCTATCTGAATCCGAAGACGCGGGAAATAATAACAGTGATATGCAAGGCTTGACTCGTGCCATCCCGCGGTCGGCGACTCGGTCGGCGCACGCGCAGCCTCCGCTCTTGCTCCTTTTGTGTTACCTGTAATCAACTTCGAAAGGTTTACATGTGTGCGTGACTCTATACACGTGTGCAGCAAAACCCTGGATGCTATAGGGAAAAGCTATAGCCGGTATAGCTGTGTACTTTAACGAACTCGGTTTGAATTTGAATTTCGAAAAGGAGCTCGGTTTATGGCGGTTGAAGTTGCTTCTATAAAATGGAGTGCTAGGTCCAGTTTGTAATAGGCTTGTGTCGTTTAAGTAGCATCCGGTATCTTTATTGAAATCCTCCGTAATATAGAGTTTTGATAATATAAAACCTGTTTAGTTAATTTCACTTGTAATATAGGTACCAAGCAAAACTTGCTGCCTAACTGTAAATTTTATTACAGACTGAACACATCTAGGACATCTACGTCGCTTATTATTTTTAAAAAGAAACATTCTGGCATCATAGACGTGATCAATTTGTGTCAAAAGCTGAGCTTCTGTTAGTATTCAGGTTTTGGCGGTGAATTTGGCCCGAGGCTCGATCGTGGCCGCGATAAGACACCACGATAATCATAGAAAAGAATGCTCATAGTTTTTCACGTAGACTTCGACATACATTGCAGTAGGTTACACATTTAGGGCATGTATTTTCTTCGTTAGTTTAATATCCAGGAACATTCCTAAAGGAATGCTTTAGGTATAATAAAACGTCTTTACGGCATACATTTTCTTCAAATCATCGTCTAAGCCACACCTAATCTCACAATCCACAGTAAAAACATTTTACGGTTTCAAAGCTTTTAAGTTTCATATTTTGAAACGGTACCCAATCGTACTGACTAGTACAAACTGAGTGATTTAGAAAATTAAAAGATTAAGCTTTACGGTCGCTCATAATGTATCGCCTTGAACTTTATAGGGCTCTGGCGACGCTTTTAAGGTTATCGTGATTTATTTATTACCCTGCACTTGAAGCCGACCCACGATTTTGTCCCTGCGTTCTTAAAGCTTTCTTTGTAGCTTCCCAGTCACAGGGTTTCAAGGCTTGCAAGTGCAACCACTTGAGTTATATCTTTGTTTTTTGCAGATATTTTAACGCCATATCGCTCGTTTCCCATTTCATAGGCACTTAAAGTCAAGCTTTCTATGGGTGTTTTATCACCATTTCAACACTCTTGACTATGCAAGACTTTTTTATCGAAATATCTTATGTATTTATATAAAACTGTTGACCCGCCCCGTCTTTGCACGGTTTTATTATACGTATAAACCTACCTCTTGAATCACTCTATCTGTAAAAAAAACCGCATCAAAAACCGTTGCGTAGTTTTAAAGATTTAAGCATACATAGGGACATAGAAAGCGACTTTGTTTTATACTATGTATGTAGTGTAGCTATTATGTATTTATATAAAAAGGGGGCCTATGGGGCTCATTAGGGAAGACCTATGTCCAGCGGTGGACTAATAAAGATTGATGAAGATAATGAGTAACGTATCTATTACCTAGGTATACCTATATTAAAACTAAATTTAGTATATTCTATATATTATTTATGTACCTATTAAATCAATAAACATTTATTGTAATTCCATTCCGAACTTCGTCAATGACAAAGAATTTCGCCCAACACAATTACAGTCACTTCCAGCGCGTACGATGATGTCATTACAAATTGTTGTTTTCCTAAAGTAAAAACAAACAGTAAACAAACAATTTGATAGTAACCAAACGTAACCAACTATTTGATCGTGTCACAAAATTACTAGAGAAGTGCCGTGACTTGCAATCGTCGTCGATTGGTTGTTGGTTGTCCAAATTATGGTCAAGATGACACGTTAATAGGCTTTTAGGAACGCTTAGTGACGACATGTCAACTTTTGTTTAAGATTAGTGAGGTTGTTTTATTTTTTTAATTAAGTAAATTACTATTCACTTAAGCCTTCAATATTTAATAGGTAGGACTTATTGTTATTACGAAATCATGTTATTAAAAACGTACGTTGCAAATGCTGGGTAAATGTCTGTATTGAATGAAATATAATGACGTAGAACGTAAAGAGCATAGCTAATATTATGCTCACACTTTTATAAAAGATTTCAAATATTCAATTCGCTTGTCTAGTCTAGTAGAAATTCATCGAACCAGACATTCTTGCATTTTATATTGTGATCTGGCGTCAAAAGTGAAATGACTACAGTTTTCTACATCTATTATCGTTGGAATGCAGGTCAAGTCTTATAATGTCGGTTATTATGTATAATCACTATTAGTTATAGATATAACGTATGGTATCACGCTACACAAACATTCTTTAAAGAAAATCTACTGTTTTTGTGAAAGACTAGCATTGCCCAAAGCATCACCACAACTTTAACTTTTTTTTCAGCGAAGCCCTGTTTTATTTACTGACGAAAAAACGGAGGAGCTTTTCAAGGCTCGCGTATATATTTTTAGACGAAAACAAATCTTAAAATTATTAAAAAGAGGTATAAATGTTGTAACTAACCTGACCATAAGTATATTAAACATGGAACCCATTCCAAATAAATAGATAGAGCTGCAAATATTTTAGAGTTTATTAAAATCCATTTTTAATAAAATCCACAGCCCTAAGAACTAAAATTTATAGACTTATTCATAAAACATTAGGTCGATAAAGGATTTTTTTTTTAAATTTAAAGCATTTACAATCGCTTTCAATGAAACGAACAATTTAGTGAAAAGTAATTACGTATACACGTTTTTTTGTAAGATTACTAAATCCTAAATGATGCTTATGATGATATATCTAAGAAACTTAGATAAAAGACTCAATAATGCAGGCCTATAAAAAAAGAACCCTAATTTTTTTACGGAATAAGCCAATCAGGGTTCTATGAGCTTTAAGGATACGGAATTCAATCAGAAAGCGATTACGTCAGAATTATTATCACATTTGGATTTAATCTTTTAAAATCATCGTCAGGAACTGGTTTCCGTTGAAATTAATTTTGGGCGCGGATTAACTACGGTCTGCTCGTATGGGCACAGATTAAACAAGTTGCTGGTTCGAGGTTCATCACCCTTGCTCCGAATTTAGGCCCATCGCTTTGTGTTTAAGCTATTGATTGGTCAATTATTATAATTGAATGCTTTTTGTGGAGAGCTTTAGAAAACTAACTTAAAATTAACTTACTTAAACCTGAAGTAACAATGGTCCGATCAATAATCAGAAAAACATAATTTACAAAAATAATAAAATAATGTGTAAGGAGGTAGGTATTAAGTATGTAGTTTTATAATTGTTTATTATTAATAATTTTCAAATTTCAATCTCATTAATAACAATGAAAATAACAATCAAGAAAAGAAACAAATTAAAACTATTGTGACAATTGAAAAAAATTAGCTGCAGACGGTTGCAAACAGTGTAGAGGTAGCTCAACTGTTTCATATGAATATAGTAGATTAAGCTTACAGAAGGTAAGTATGTTATACCTAACATACTTACCTTCTGTAAGCTTATCATACCTTCACAAAAACCACAGTATTTATTCAAATTATGTTTTCTATAAAAGAGTAACGCAAATGCATTCGTTTTAAATGTCTTATTGCATTTCGTAAATCACAACCGGGAATTGGTTTCCTCAGAGTTAACCTGGTTTTAGTGATTATCGACTGTTCGATAAATCGGAAGTGCAGGCACAGATTTACTGTAGGTTACATTACACGACTGAAATAGATCGGTTTGAAATAAGCTGTGTTTAGAATAAACATTTAACTGGGCACGTAGTGAACGCAGACGCTGTAAGATTTGCTTTCGGGTGGGCTTTTAGAAGTTTTTGGCATATTGGCTAGCTTTATTGGGTACCTAAAGCCAATTACATTAGAATCAGAATGGCATGTTTGTTTTTTAAATTTGATATATGTGTAATAAAATAAATATCTCCTAAGTAGGTATATCACTCATCTAGTACTTAATCAAGAGCTCTGCTTAGCTTGGGGCAAAATGATGCTGTGTGGATTGATGATATTAATTATTTTGGTCTAGAGTTTTAGTGGCAGCAACATAATTTTCAGTCATCCCGTGACCACGACAGAGTCTAAATCTATTGAGACTTCAGGAAAATTGGTAACTAAACGCGATCAATACCCGTAAATATTTATAATTACCTACGTCTAAAAACTGTTCCTACTTTCAAGCAAAATAGGGCATTGCACGTGCTTGCCCCATTGCAATAGTCTGACTACGTCCACCCAGCATTTGCATTACAAAATAACACTGTAGGTACCCATACCTACTCGTTTCTTAAAGGCAGCACCACGCTCAATGAAAACTAAACACAGATGTGTGTTTTTACAAGTAAAACATTCTGTAAATATGGATTTCTTAACACCATCTAACTAATGTTAATGTGTTTGAATTTCGATATGGAAATTCTTGTAAAACAAAATTTTTTGGACTTGGTTACTAGTAACAAACTTAAATACACATAAGATAAAAATAAATAACAAACTTTAAGTAGCTTTTGTTTAATTTGCCACAAAACGGGCTAAGCACTGCAGAGTGTGGACTTAGTGTAAGTACCTACATATTTCTAAACCTAACTTCTATGTCGAATCATTGGGTACATTTTACCATACCAAATTATGCGAAACGATGCGGTGAAAACAGTATTAAGCATTTGCCAATGACCGTTAGTCGAGTGGAATTCGCATTCAAAATACAAGCAAAAAAGAGGCATTTTACATGTTTAAAATCAAACGTTGCCAATACGCATTTGTACAAAACATACACGAATGTGAGTTAGGTAGGTGAGTTTCGGAATAACCCGTTGTTGTTCGTGGAACCGCACGCCCATATGTGCAAATGCATGTCTGCAGCATGCCGATAATCAAAGCTCTGTTACACACATGTTTTTTGTTTTTCGACCTTTGCGATTTGCAGTCCAGTTTGTTTACATTACGCTTTATTTATTTTTGTTAGTAGGCTAAAGCTATATTCCCAATCAATGAAAAGCTAGAAGCTTTAAATTTGAATTTCGCAACTATTCAGCCTATTTTTTCTCTCTATGGTTGACAAAATTCCCATAAAGTACCATAAGTATTGTGATCAAAAACAAAAGAGGAACGGCAAGTTCTTTGAAATGCAGTTCTAAATGTTCAACATCGATCGCCCACTATTGACTCCAATAGATCACCAGTATCATAGACAAATGTAGAATTTCTTTCTGGGAATGCAGTTTTACCTGTCCAATCTGTGTATTTCACAGAAACACAAACACATCATTATGCCTATCTCAAACAAGCAACATAATCCACCTCAAGAATGCGATGTCATTTGCCCTGGCCGTTAGGGCAGACATTTGTTTTTGTGCCACTTGAACTTGACAACTCTTCCTTGTGCATTCTTTCGTAAATGATGGTCATTTGTAGAGATATCACTCGGGGCTTCCTGTATTCAGATGTTCTAAACAAACCTCGGTTGAATTGTTATTACACACTAGACTAGAAGATTTGTTTGGTACAATTTTAATGCAGACCTCTTGTACTGACTTATAATTTTAAGTAAGTACATAGGTTTAATCTAGGTAGAGCATTAATTATGTTTGAATAAACTATACCTACGTTATAAATTCTCGTAAAAAGACAATATGGATAGATTAGATACTACAACAAATCCTATAATACTTATTGTTTCAAAACAAAGGTGTACAATCGCAAAGACTGCATTGTTGTCGTAGCTCCACCAACAATAGTGAAAGGCGTCATAATGTTTAATTGTGCAATTAATATGAAACTTGGCTTATTAACCCCAATCACAATAATGAGAAAACAGAACAAGACCGACCCTCAGTTACGTGTGAACAAACGCTTCAATCTTTGCGATGATTTCTCTGATGTTATCTATCGAGGTACTATAATTGCGGGATTTGCTTTGAGAAATGGTTTACAAGACTTGGATGTTCTCTCCGAGTCAATTTTCTCAAGCCCAGATAATATGAATGTAACTGATATAATAAGGTACGCGTGTTTAAATTTGTTCAGAACGAAAATTGATCCCACCTCTATCATGTAAGATTCAAAAGCAGTATAAGAAGGTACATAATAGAGTTTCAAGAAGTTATGAAGTAACTAGTATCTGCCCGCGGCTGCACACGCGTGTTTTCAATAGAAAAGAAACGTATCACAGCTATTTTTATTCAATGGGAACTGATTTATGGGATGAAAAGTAGACTATGTGTTTTTCAAGGGCTAGAACTACGTCCATTCAAATTTCAGTCTAATCCGTTCAGTAGTTTTAAAAAGAGTAATAAAAAATCATCCCTTTATTCATTTTTAAAATTTCGCGTTTGTAATATTAGTAAACAGTAAGGAAAGTAAGGATTAGCATACCGAAGTCTCAAAATATGAGTTCTTATCCTTTCTTTTTTACATGTGTTTTTTTCTATAACCTTATTCTTTCTTATTTATCTTATTTCGAAGCTCAACAAATGTCCTTTACCAACTTTGAGATACAAGGTATATAATAATCTATTACAGTATTTAATCTATAGTGTAATCTATAGAGTATTTATGACTCGGTACTATAAGTTACTATCAATATCGAAGTCGGTCGCCTCGCCATCAATCAGAAAGTAGCCGGAAGCCATGAAAACAATGCAGTAGTGTTTAACCCTTCACGGCTATTAAACTTTTCAATAATTCTTATCACCACGGTTTTCCATAGCACTATAGGTTTCGCTCCCATATTTTACTAAATTCCCCAATGCAATTTGTTTTTGATTCATGCAGGGTTAGTAGGTAGGTACCTACAATCAACAATTTTAGTTTAATACTCTAAAAAAAAACCTTTGACATCTTTGCAGAACAAAATGGCGCGGCTCAAGCCCTCACAAAATGTCGGCGAGTGATTTGTAATGGCGGCCACGATGGCTTCTGCGGGCTACGACGAGCTCAGGCCTCAGCACTCCAGGGACAACTCGAGGGATTCAGGGATATTCCACACTACCAAGGGCCTTTGGAACGCACCGGGCTTGAATAACTGCTTCCTGAACAGTGCTGTACAAGTAAGTTTTACTTTCAAGGAACAGGTTTCTAGTCTAGGTTCTAGGTAGATAAATTAAAGGTACTTTTACCAGGTAAAAGTACTTTACTGAATTTGAGACGAGTTCATTAGTAAAGTTTGGCAAAGAGTATTTCCTTTATTGATTAGATTATTAAGAATTACTTTTAAATTTTCTTAACTATTTTGAAATAGCGAATTATTTTTGTGTGCATGTGTGTTATTTAATTATAAATTATTAGTGGGTCGAAGTGGTATCTCGGGAACTTGCGAAATTCTTAGAATCCACTTCAAACAGTGCATATAAGGAAGAACGCAAACAAACCACGTGTTTGCTCATTGTGGGCGGATAGCGATCCGTACTGACGGGCCAAAGCCGAAACATGGCCACGATGAGATAATCGCGAAATTTTAATTTGTTTACGTCATATGCTTTTATATAAATGACTATATAAATTTTTTTGGGGTTGGCAACCCTATTTGCAACAGCTGTTCGCAAATGTTCCATACGAATTTATTCTAAAATAATTGTTTTTACGTAGTTTTAAAGTGCCCTTTCCGATTTCATCGCATATTTAAACCATAATTTATGTTTAGAAATATATAATAGGGGTATAAGTGTTGTTATTTGTGTGTTTTTGGCCAACGGAAAAACTTCGGTTTCGGTTTCAAAATTTTGCTGGATTGTGTTTTTATGAGTGTTTTGTGCTTACATAAATCGATTGCTCATGTGAAGGAATACTATTTCCAATAAAATTTACATCTACATATATAGTACACGTAAGTACATATCAACTTTTTGAAAACATAACCTAGACATTGTACAGTTTGCCTCTCACTAAAGTTGCAATATTTGCAAGTTTTGTTTTTAGAAGACAATAGCTACATTAATTCATAATGTTGACTCGTAAAGCCGACAAGTTGAACCAGGTTTTACTGGAATTAAAGTCAGCAAAGAGGCAGATTGAACAATTAGAATCAGAGCGATTTGAAAATGAAAATATTCTCTTAGAAGCACTAGATAATAACAAAAAGCTTAAAAGCGAAATGTGTGCATTGCATTCTCACAATGCATCTATTAGTGAGGAACGGGATAGGCTTCAATTGATCATAGATAGGTTCGACGAAAAATGTGGCATTGAGTTTGAGTCCATCCTGCATAGAACTTCAGTCCTGGAGAAAAAACTGTGCGACGCCCACCAACACATCACCCAGCTGGAAGAAGCAGCCCATAACTCTGCCACCGCGAAAACACAAAGTCTATTTGATGAGCTAATATCCGCTAAACCGTCCCCAGGCCAAGTTTCTGTCGCAGGCTGCAATTTACACACTATGCTAACCATTGATTTGACTAAAGATGACTCAGTGTGTAATGTGGCGGCTTGCAGCAAAAACATCAAACACCTTAGCAAAACTAAGTTAAAAAAATATGTTAAAATAAGTAAATTTGTAAAAAAAACTCAAAACTTATTAAAAAAAAAGAAAAATATAGTATCTAAGCTCAAATGTAAAAGAAAAGTTCTAGATAAATTAGAGCTCTGCACAGCACAGCTCAATTATAATCAAATCCAATATGAGTCTGAAATTCAAGACCTGAAGTGTAAACTTGGCCAGGCCGAGCACTCCCTAGGGCATTACATCAGCCTTTATGATCGAACTACACAACAGACAAGGGAACTCAATCTGGCCATGGATTCACTTCTTAGGAGCCAGGTGAGTCTGGAGGGCAGGGTTCTGGAGGGCTGCGGCTGCTGTGACCACTCAGGTCCGGACAGTACAGTGTCAGCCTCATCCCACCTTGATCTCAGCACTTCATGCTCAAGTATAAAAAAGGTGAAAAACATAATGTACTGCGATGAAATTGGAATCAACATGGGTCAGTTTTTAAGTATGAGTATGGAACATCCTACATTAAATAATTGCTTTCCAAATTCAAACCTGCATAATATTATGCACAAAATTGACAAAAAATTGTTTGATAGTAATTCTAATTTGATAATATGTCTTGGGAATAGGGGTAATGTGAACAAATCGGACTTAATTAAGTACATGGACAAACTTTGTTCTTTAAATTTAAAACAAATTGTGATGTTCACATTCCCCTACAGCGACAGCTTGCCACTTTCTGAAAATAAGCTTAGATATAAGTTAAATATGACGTTGCATACTATCTCATGCAACAATAATGTACACTTGATTGATATTAACAGTATTGTTAATAAAAAATATTATTTGACTAAAGGTAATTATTACCTTTCCAATTTTTACAAAAGACAGATAGCAATTTCGCTATCATATTATTTTGAAACAACAGCCAAAAACTTGGCTATAACTAATGCTTCTTTTGAGCATTGTAATAATTTACAAAACAAGACTTTGGAAATTATTCCAAGTCATTTAAATTAGAAATAAAGACAATAGAGGAAGTCTCTTGCCTTAAGAAATCAAATAATATCAATCAAAAGAAAAAACAAATTTGTAAAACTAATGCAAGGTTTACTAATTTGGTGCATCAAAATATTCAAGGATTAAGAAGTAAATTATTAGAATTGGAATTGTTCATGAACTCGTTTAATATTGACATCATCTGCTTAACAGAACACTGGCTGAAAAGCTATGAGCTCATGTTCAACTTCGGTAACCACCAAGTTGGTAGTTCCTTTTGCAGATCACATGCTATTCGTGGAGGCTCCTTAATATTACTAAATAAACTATTGAAATTCAAAGACCGTAAGGACATAATATGTATGTCTGTTGAAAGCCACATCGAAGTAGCATGTGTTGAGTTGGAGCAAAGTATTGTAGTAAGCGTATACAGCCCACCATCAGCCTCCTTTGAAATATTTGAAAAAGTTATGGATGATATCTTATTTAAATTATCAAAAGCAAGTAAAACTCTCATAATATGTGGAGACTACAATATTAATCTTTTAGAAGTTAACTCTCTCAGTAGTAGATTAACTAATTTATTTAATTCTTACAACCTAAGGCCACTATTTATGGAACCAACTAGAATAACTGAAACCTCAGCAAAATGTATTGATAATATATTTGTTTGCCTGAATGATAAAATTGTTAGTAAAAATATAATAAGTAATTTGAAATCAGACCACTTAGGTCAACTTATAAAAATCAACATTCAGATGAAAAACAATAATTGTAAAAAGAAAATAACATACATACCAGTAACCACACATCGATTTGAACGTATGAAATCAAATTGGAATTCTATACCAACACCTTATTACTCACATAACAACCCAAGTGAGTTGTATAGCAGATTTTTTGAGAAATTCACCTCTGCATTCAATTCCATATTTACACCCAGATCGATTGTGGTTTCTGAAAAACTTACATTTAGTGAGTGGGCAACTGTAGGTATTCATAAAAGTAGACAAAAGTTGTATGAAATGTATAGTGAAAAACAATACAATTTTAGCGAGGAGTTCAAAGATAAAGTTAAAAATTACTCAAAAATGTTTAGAAAAGTTTGTCTAGTAGCAAAGTCAAATTATATTAGCTCAAAAATAAAAAATAGCGAAAATGTTATTAAATCAACATGGAAAATAATAAATAGTGAGACTGGAAAGGTTAGTACCTTTGTTAATGATTATAATTTAAAAATTAATGATTGCTCAGTAAAAAAAGATGTTGAAGTAGCGCAAGCATTTGAAAACTTCTTTACTAACATTCCAATCTCTACTACAAAGAGTCTAAACTCTTCTCAAGCGATCGCTGAGTCATTACTCATAAAAAATGTACCTAAATGCGAAAATAAATTTAATTTCAATCATGTTGATGAAAAAGAAATTTTAAAAATCTTTAAATTTTTAAATGTTAAGAAAACTGCAGATCTCTGGGGCATTTCCGTTAAAATTATTAAACCATTAATTGATACGATCGCATCAGATTTAGCTTATATATTTAATGAATCTATTGATTGTGGCGTATTTCCTGATCTAATGAAGTATAGTAAAATAATTCCATTGTTTAAATCGGGTAGTAGGTCTGACCCTACTAACTTTAGACCAATATCAGTACTGCCTACTTTCAGCAAAGTTTTTGAAAAACTTATATTGCATCAATTACTTAGGCATTTCAACAGCAATGACCTGCTACATTGTAAGCAATTCGGGTTTACTCGTGGCAGGTCAACTACTGATGCTGGTGTAGAGTTAGTATCGCATATTTTTGATGCTTGGGAGAAGTCGCAAGATGCTTTAGGTGTTTTTTGCGACTTATCAAAAGCATTCGATTGTGTACACCATGAGACATTAATCAGGAAATTACATCACTATGGAATGAATGACACCTCTTTGGCTCTTCTTTCTTCTTATTTAAGCGACAGGATACAAAGAGTTGACATTAATGGGAAACGGTCTTCGGGGTCTGTAGTTACTATGGGTGTACCGCAGGGGTCTATCCTCGGTCCTTTCCTATTTTTAGTTTATATTAACGACTTGCCTGATCTTGTAAAGAATAATCATGAGATTGTATTGTTTGCTGATGACACTTCTTTAATTTTTAAAATGATAAGACAATCAACAAATTTCGACGACGTGAATAATGCAATCTCAAAAGTTGTCCACTGGTTTAGCGTCAATAATCTTTTGCTTAACGAAACCAAAACGAAATGTATTAGATTTATTCTACCTAATGTGAAACAAGTTAAAGCCGATATACACGTGAAAGGAGAAACGTTAGACATTGTAGAAAGTACTGTATTCTTAGGAATCACCCTAGACAGTAAGCTTCAATGGGGCCCACATATAGATAAGCTATCAAAAAGACTCAGTTCTGCAGCATATGCAGTCAAAAAAATCCGTCAACTTACAGACGTAGATACTTCTAGACTTGTTTATTTCAGCTACTTCCATAGTATTATGTCTTATGGTATACTGCTGTGGGGGAATGCTGCAGACATTAACACCGTTTTTGTGTTGCAGAAGAGGGCTGTTCGGGCAATCTATAATATGGGTCCCAGAGAATCCCTACGTGATAAATTCAAAGAAATTAACATAATGACAGTACCATGTCAATATATTTATGAAAATTTATTGTACACTCGTAGAAATATCAGTAAGTTTCCTAAAAATAGCGATATACATAATGTCAATACTAGAAATAAAAATAAACTCGCTTTGCCTACAACTAGACTAAACAAGGTTAATGTATCTTTCAAAGGGCAATGTATACGCTTCTACAACAAGACTCCAAGTGAGTTGCAAAAACTATCAGTAAATAAATTCAAACAAATTGTCAAAACTGTTCTTTGTAAAAAGGCTTACTATAAAATATCTGATTATTTGGATGATAAAAAAGCTTGGGACGAGTTTTGCTCCAACTCGAAAACGAACAACCTAACAAGGTAAAGGTTTCTTGTTCGCTTCTTTACTCTAGTTTTAATTATTTATAGAATGAATTTTATGACGTGTCCAAGTGTCCTGTAAGGTCTTATGGAAATAAAGCACTTTGACTTTGACTTTGACTTTGACTTTGCCTGTTTGGGGAAAACATGCTTGTTTTAAAAACGATTTCAAATATACATCTTTCGATAGTGTTACGAAATGTTATTGCATTCTTAGCACTTAACAAATTTGCCTTCTTTATCACCTCTTGACTTGAGTTTAAAAAACATTTAAGTGCCTAATCCGTTTTTAAGATGACGTAAATAATATAGAGTGATAAATTTTGAGATAATCGAGAGGCATTAGTTGCTGTCTCCAGCCTCGGCGCTTATTATTTAAATTTCTATTATTAAGTGGGGAGCGTAAATCCGCATCTGAATTTATAACGAAGTAAGTATTTAGAGTCGAAAGATAACTGTCCACCTACCATAGCTCGGAATCGACTAGTGCCAACCAATGCAAATATTAAAGGTATGTAAAATAATTAAAAGTCCCTCAAAATGTCGCTTATCACAGTATCTTTTTGCTATGTCCAGCAACTGAACATAACACTTAACAAATCTGTTTTGAATTAGCAGGAACATTGCAGCTATAAAAATCGTTCCTACGTTTACAAAAGTTCAGTTATAAATAATTTCCCTCGATCACGCACGGTCAAAGGTCCGAAGCAGTGGTCAGACAAGACAATATGGTTTGGTGACATACGAGTAACGGCACGTACTCATTTACGTTTCCCATTCCACCACGCAAGACCAGAACCTACCGTGTAACCATTAAGGTATAAATTGAAGTGATGCCTGTCGGTGATGATGACACCGAAGACTATTAGCATTAGGGGTCGTGTTGACGTGACTTCTGGAACTGGTTTCAAGTTTATGGTTGTTGATTCTTCGTGCCTTTACTCAGTTTCACCGTTTGGTCTTGTACCACTGTGAAACTTACCTACCAATCCAAATATAAGAGTACTTATGTAACCCCACAGCCGCTTTATTTCAAACGCGTTTTGTGCCGCGCGTTTTGTTGCCAAGATTTGTACTAAAACGCATACTTACCTACGATCTTACAAATTGATGCGACTTTATCGACGCATAGAAGATAATAGAGATCACACACAAACAGTACAGGAAACGTCTCAAAACGAACACTTACTGTATGTTTATCCTGAAATTTTGCGAAAATTTTATATTAGGACGTATGTATACCATAAACAGGTGCACTATGCGGTTTTCGATGCATGCCCTATAAATCGCGCTTACTAAAATACAGCTATGTCTCCTTCCTAACGATTTAGTCAATAAATCGCGAAACATTTTGCGCGACACTAGATGCGCATCAAAATCGCGGCTATTGGAAGCTTTAGGTTTAGTTAGGTACTGACTGCACTGTAACTATACAAGCCATAACCCATTTTCAGTATATTTTTAAATAGGCATGGATCCTAATAATTGATAGTTTTTTTAAGGTAGAGCATTGCCCCATAATGCCCACCCTAGCTACGGCCGTGGCCCAGAGGTATGTAGTTACGGTACGGAATAAGAACGAGTGTTTAGCATTTTACCAGAGTTTATAATTGGTAATAGAAATGCATTGTTCTGGTATCGAATGATCTTGTTTGTTTACAAAAGCATTGAATCGATTCTTTCACTATCTTTACCGTTTTATTATTCATTTGTTTTTCTAAACAGAATCTCTAGGGATAGTAGTATGACCCACCACGATGTTACAAATGGGTTTGACAAGAACTCGTATATTCTCTTCATTGTCTCGTAAATTGTCTGCTTTCTGTGACACTTTTTATCGTTGATCATTACGTAATAGAAGGCAGTCTAGAAATATAATGTCGTTAAGAAAATTAAGATTTACATCTGATTAAATTTAATTTTGAGCGTGATACTGTCCGTTATTTGGTATCATTTCGTTGTATATAATTAAAAAAATGAAGCATACGAATTTACAATTCACTTAAAATGATAATTTATTGGCTAACCTAAATAAACACTATTTTAGTAGCGCATGAGAGCACATAATATACAAATGCTAGAAAATAGGTACTTACCTTAAAAATATTGTTATGTAGGTAGGTATACAGTGAGTAATTAGGTAAGTATTTAATTCTAAACAAGTAGTAAGGCAGGTAAATTTAAGTATCATAAGTCCCTTCTTACCTACATATGAACTGCAATCTAATTTTATGTTACAGGTTTCAAAGTCTTAGTCCAAAATACACTTAAACGATCATTTTGGCGAGTATTTCTCGCGTACCTTGTGTTTATATGCCCTACGTTATGATGGTAAAAAATCGCGAAAGTTTGAAAAGTTTTAAAAATTATCGAATTTGAAATAAAATTATGTCTGCATCAACTAATTATACACAACCTATTAAAAATGCGAATGTTTAGATGGATAGATGAATGCATATTTGTAACCACTTAAAGCCAAAACGACTGAACAGATCTGGCTGAAATTTTGAATAGACGTAGTTCGCGTAGATGCAGAAAACATAGGCTACCTACTCTTCATCCTATAGATTAAAATAAGCAGAAACGTATAAATTTTCACGCGGGCGAAGCCGCGGGTCGCAGCTAGTTTTGAAATTATAGAGTACGGTCTCTACATTTTAAGTGTTTATCAGAGACCATTGTCCGTACACCAATAATAACTACTTACGAAAACATAACACGACCTATTCAAATCACACAACAGGTATGTGCGTGCATATGTGTATTTGTTACACACAACATACTATGTTATGTGAGTAACATTCCGGCGTACGCTTGATAAATCTGTTCCAATTTACACACAAGTAATTACCATCTCAAAAACGAGAAAAAATCTTCGTAACGTGTATGTAATGACATACAGTCGACGATATAAGTTTATGAACGCAGTCACAGCAATTAGTTTGGATGCAGCACATTGTTAATGAGTAAATATTGGAACACTGTAGAGAAAGACAGAGAGAGAGAGCTAACGCAATGTTTTTGACGACCGATGTGGCGCGGTGGGCGAAGGTCCGCCTGCGACGCAGGAGGTTGCGGGTTCGATTCCCGCCTCGGAACAAATTTGTGCACGATCTGCAGAAATTTGTTTCGTTGGCCTGGGTGTTTAATATGTATAATAAAAAATATCTATCTATGTAGTATATTGTATTAAGTATATGAGTCATCTAGTACCCATAACACAAGCTCTGCTTAACTTGGGGCTAGATGATGCTGTGTGGACTGTCCGGAATTATGTACAGATAGAGCAAAAAATATCAATCCAATGAAATACGTTGAATTAATTCAGTCAGTAGTTTATATGACACGAGCTGCCAAACACACACACACAATACACCCATGTACGCACTCTCATACATACATTCAACATACATACTATTAAAGAGGTCATCCGTCTCTTATTATAAAAAAATATTATTAAGCATATGTAATATTGCATTTAAATAAAAAAAGAAGAAATAAACAATTTTCTATGACTCAAATTCAAAATTTCGGATCGTCTCATCCGTTAAATCTGTTATATGTTTTTTAATACTACCTCGTTTGGCCGACAGTACTTTTAGTACGCAATGACGTGCCATGCATGGGTGCCGCGTCAAACTCCATTAAAATACCAACGCTCGCTCGTTCTATGTGAAGACAGTAGTTTCATAGAACAGACCATTTCATCTGATGAAGCCATAATAAGATGATGGCTTATAGAGCGACTTTCAATTTGATAGCCCAACTTAAGAACAACCTCGTAATCAATTTAACAGCGCACTTATTCTGTCAAATTACCTTCCGAAATGTTTTTTAAAGACGCTTTTCTGTAATCCATTTAAAGATTTCATGATAATACAGCTTAAGTTTAGTGGCAATTATCGAATAACTCCTATCTGGAGTATGTTTAAACAGATATTCATTTCTATTTAAGTCGAAAATAAAGCAAACCTCGTCACTGCAACGAAGAATAAACGAACATAACAAGGAATCTAGATTATCTGGCTCTATTTTAAGATCCAAATGATCCAGCATTCCATTTCGATAGCCGTGATAAAATATTTTGCATTCTATCTACGTAAATCCAAGCCGTGGCTAAAGAAATAAGTCCGTGAATAGCACGAGCCGGGAATGTGTGAAAAGGAAAAATACGTAAAGAGAATTGACGTGACGCGAAGGTGATGAGTGAAGATTACGCAATATGCTATGATGGATTACTGTGGAAATTAGATGGAGGGTTAGAAGCTTAAGGTTTGCAAAAAGCTGCTGACGAAAAGTGTGTTAAATACTTTACCGAACGAGATAAATAACTGTGGTTATGTCGCTCTGTTGGCGTAGATTTTGTCCTATTTATAGACTTACTACCTGTTCACCGAGGTTAAGTTTAATTCGAATTTCATAATTTGATCTCCGAATGGGAATTTGATGTTTTACCAGAACAAAATATATATTATAGCCTTTCTTACTCTTCACCAACTAACTTTAAGCCAAAAATCAAGTCAAATGGTTTGCTTGCGTGGACCTAATACAAACAAACTTCGCTCGCCCTTTCGCATTTATAATATTAAGTTATGATTATTAATAGACCTATTTCAAATCTTTATCTACCAATGATGCTAGGAAAAGGTGTTTTGCAAATTTTATTTCCTGAGAAATACGAAGTATTGTATGGAATATTACAAATAGATAGATAGGTAATAGATAGGTAGAGTCAGAAATTGACTTTTGTGCCTAAAAACCGCTACAAGAGCTAGCATGCAGAAAACTACTTATATTCAACCCGTGACCAAGTGTCTATAGATAAAACAAAACATTAATACACGATGGACCCCCTCACGATTCTCCCATTCATTACTAAACTCATCAAGGAAATCGCTTTGTTTTCCTTTAATTGGATTGATATAAAGAGTTTAGAGCCGAACTCGTGTGAACTGGCCTCAATCTGGCAGTTTTAATAGCCCTATATCTTTCCCAAGGTACATAGCTAATTGGACCACGCGATAGCCCTATTAATCTTTGGTAATAGAAATAAAATTGCTTCATTGTTTTGTATCATCGGTATGTGAGGGGTCGGAAGACGGATGGAAGGAATCGAATCGAATAATCGAGTCGAATTCCCATTCGATGGTCGACTTTATAAAGATACCAAACCCAATACGCAGAATACCTAATGAATCACAAAGATTCCCTTATAAAAACAATAAAAAACGGTTTTGTTTGACTCTACTTATATTTAAGTGCACTAGTTTCTAGAAATATATCTTCCCGGTCGTTGATCTTCCGGTTTCTAATTAAAAACTACTTGTATGCACTTTGCAAGATAAGCCCTTCAAGTTAAACCACATTTGGCTGAGATAAAAGAAGGGGTCATTGTACTAACGTGAAAGGTGTAGAATAGATAAGAGATCTCGTAAAAAAGCGGAATCAGTAAATGTTGGACGTCATTAACACAATAGTATTGCCACACACATTTATTTATGAACGAGCCGACAGTAATTTGGTCTGCAAAATGTCCTCAGACACAAGATTTTTAATTTCACTCTTGAAATAATCAAAGATTAATTTCATTAAAGAAAAAGGCCTCTTGATTTTTCATCTCATTATGAAAGAAGGTTTAATTGTTCAAAAAATGTTGGTCGCTGTAATGTGTTGTTATAATTCAAGGAAATCGCTTAGGCGTTCAATGTTTACGCCCGTTATCGTATCCTCTCTCTGTTTATGTAAGTTCATGAAATGCATGTTCGCAGAAACGGAAACAAGATTTTAGTCTTAGCCATTAGAAAAATATTACATTTTTATAGATCGTTGACTAGATTTTGCGAGCATAGAAAGGAAAAAGAAGTTTGCAATTTTATCTTTCAAAAATCTTTTATTTTTACTGTTACTTCGTATGGGCGCAGCTAGGCAAGTTTCTCCACGTCGCACCACCAAGCACAGTGAATACTTTAATCAAAAACAGCTAGAATATGTAGGTATGTCAAAATACATTCCTCAAATAAGTACGAATTCCCTTGTTATTTTAGGAACCCGCACTCCTTTGTAAATCTTCGCAGTGTGGAAATGACCTATTTTGTATAGCTATCCAAAGTTTACCTTACCTTCCTTTGTAGTCGGTTCACGATTCCATTAATTTTTTTGTTATGACTGTACGTTTAGAAGTAACTGACTACGTTTAACTTGTCTAAGGCAGACACGTGTCTGGGAGTCCATCAAAGGGTAAATCAAATACATGCTTTTATTCTTCCTCTTTTATTGTCTTTAAAATCGAGACTAGACAAACAGTATTCTCGTTTTATCTATGAATCTTTAACACAGCTCTTTTTAGCTGGGGGCTTGATAATATTGTGTGAATTGTCTAGCATTTATTTTATTATTTCAGAAGCTAGTTCCAATCGTAGTTTACCGAAGCTACGCGTAATAAAATGGCTAAACATTACTAAAACGTATGGCTTCCTAATAAAACAGTAGCAAAGTCGTGGCTATACTTCAAGCCCCGATACGGGTGTACAAGTGTTCGTGCCTTCTTAGCTCTTTGTACAGGTGCTTTTTTTTTGTGTTTACACACGATATTTACATTGTCGTTTATTCTGTGGAACTTAACGTACAGTGATGGTTACGCCTTATAGTTAAGTATATCCTAAACAATTTTTTTTTGTTAAAACAGCTACCTAGTTTTCCAACAAAATGAGCGAAGTAAAACCACCAATAAAATAAATTAATGAACAATGCTGGGCAATCCACGCACCAAGCTAAGCAAAGCTTTTGTTATGGGTACTAGATGACTGATATACATGAATAAGAATTACTTACTAGATATTTTTAATTCCTTTCTATCAAACATTAAGATCACGCGATGTTGCGGAAATAACTACCTACGTATTCTATTCAATTGTATATCGAGATTCTAAAATTACAATTATTTGGATGCCTGAGTTTATGTACACTAGATAAAATGTGGAGCAAATGTAATAAAATCGATTACAACTTTTTTTTATACAAAATGGATTGCCCGAAAATATTTAATCGGTAGAGTCAAGCTGTGTGGATTGTCCAGCAAAAAAAAGTTTTAGTACATCATGACTAAATGATTACGCGATTACGCAATCGAGCTGCCAAAGGAAAATAAACCAGTGGACGGAGTATAGAAATTGAAGCACTGCTCTGCTCGTCTCCACTTCTATGAAAACTAACCGTGAAACGAATTTGAATTTCAAAATAAGTAAGGACAAAGAGTCAATTAAGTGCCTAAGTTTAGATGTCAAGCTGTCGCCAATGAAGGAAGCTCGCTCGTGAGTACAAGAGGCCATCTTTGAATGTGCAATGACCATACGTGGACTTGCTTTACATATAAATATCCTCGTGACATATTTATGAAGATGTAACGGTGGGAATAGGGAATGGCTACTCTACAGGCAAAAACAATGAACTGCTTTACATTTTTAAATTGTAGTTTATCTAGTCTTCTGCGAAATAATATGATCCTATAAATTATTTTAATAAATATTACCTACAGAAATACAACAGCTAAATGCCAAAAGGCTACAAGTATTTTGTATTATAGCTTTTGGCAATGGGAAATAATTGCAAAGATTTAGATATTAGGTATACGTTATTTCTGGCAAGCAAGTACCCATAAGCTCGCCGTTCGTAAAACATGCTATTTTTGTAATAGATTATGGTTGTATTTTGAATGCCCAGTTTTGCGAAATTTCAATCAAAAACTATTAATTATAAAAAATGTTAAAGTTAAAAGGGTTGTTAGTTTTCAAGTTGGACCTAAACTCGTCCCAAGCTATTCTGATTGTCAAATAACAGAAGCCTTTATAATACAAACAGTCAACCAGACCTATTCAAAGCAATACAAACAGTCAACCAAACCGCATTTGATTGCGTAGGCGGAGCAAACAGTGAGCACGTGCCGGCAAACTACTGCCTATTATGACTGCTACACGATTATAGATGAGAATGGGTTTATCGCTCATACTGGTAATTTAGTACTTTACCACAGTTATATGTGCCCGGAGGTTCAACAGATATTTGTCATGTTTTATAAAACTATAATATGACTTCAAATTCAGATATAATTTGGCATGGTTTAAAAAATAAAAGTATTTAAAAAAAAGTAGTAGTAAAAGTATCTAACTATTAGAACTAAAAATAAAAATGAGAACAACAAAGTAGTGGAATTTAATAAAGTTCGCATTATTATGGATATCTCAAAAATTACCGGTCAGATCTTATTCTATAGGACTTGCATACAAATGTTAATCCAATTTATATGGGACTACATGAAAAACAACAGCTTTCAAAGAAATAAACAAACTTCGAATTATCCGTTCGATTCCCGCCTCGGGACAAATATTTGGCTAATCTGTAAATATTAATTCTGAGTGTTTTTTTTATAATTAACTCATTTATTTCAGATAAATTCAGGTTTTAGGTATATTGCAAAATATCTATATGTTGTAAATAAAATCAGGAAATCAGTTATCTAGTAAACATAACACAAGCTCTGATTAGCTAATCTAGAGGCTAGATAATGCTGTATGGATTGTCTAGCATTAGGTACTAAATTTTCAATATTGCATCAGTCTGTATATTTATCTGTAGATAAATAATATTTTTGTACTATTTTTGTTCATTATCATCATCATCCTATTTTAGTCCACTTCTGGACATAGGCCTCCCCTAATAAGAGTCATGCTCGATACAACTCTTGTTTCAATAAATGTTATCTATCTTTATCTCCAAAAGCTTTCAAAGTAAATTGACAAACACCTGACCACCTAAGCACCTGTCGGATCTACACAATAACTCACCATTCGATGCGCACGCGACTAAAAGGTCAGGCTTTTTAATTAGCTATACCCTACGTGGCTAAAACCTTTCAGACTAATTGAAAAATGCAAATATGCACGTATCTGTTAATTTATTCCTAGTTGTAACAAACTAGTACAATATTTTCGTTTATAAGGTTTCTTGGTCTACATTATATCGACAGAGCCTACTTATTTCGAGTCAAGATCCCCACTTGCGCACCCGCGCCGCCACCGCCTGCGGTGTGTGTGTAGGCTATCATATGATTCAATAGAATACAACTCACACGCCTTTGCCTCCGCTCCGCCTCCGGCTTCAGTGTGTGGAGACTCTTAGGTCAATTGTTAGACTAATTTTATTTTATTTCAATATTTTCTAATATAGTTATAGTTTGTAAAAGTCGATGCTAGTCGCATTTCAGAAAATATTTGGCTACCTTGCTTTGAGTCGTTTTGATTATTTTACATGACCTACCTTTATCGTATAAACATCCGCAGTATCATCAATGCAATCTCTCATCATCTCTACATGTCACTTATTTAATTTCCAACGTAATTATGTTTATTGCTATTTTAACTGGTAACTGTATCACGATTTTACCAACTTAATTAGTTTATAGTTACTGTCGTAACAGATTTAGGGCTTTTATATTATTGCCGTCGAGTGCTAATTATAGGCCTCCGCCATACAACAATTACTGATTCTGACACGCATCCATCCCTCAACTGCCTTATTAACTACTACAGAATGCTTATGCCGAAGACTTCAGTAGCGCGGCGCGCGCAGGTCCGACTGCGAAGCATGATTCCCGCCTTGGGAAAATGTTTTAACAACCTGTCAATATTTGTTCTAGAGTTCTGGGTGTTTTCTATCTAAAATAAATAAAATATGTATATGTAATCTACTGTATTATGTACAGTCAGTCTAGTACTTACCTCTGGAGATCACCGCTGTATTCACTACCTACATCGACAATCAATTTCGCTCGGTACACGTACAAAGCAAACCCTCGATTGAATACCGCTAACCGCGCGGATCTCTTACCGCATCTCGCGGTAGCGAATACCGCGTAAGCTGAAAAAGACAAATATTATTGGTTTCATAGCACGTGCTTGGCGCATCCATCCACATTTTTTTTCACCACCGCTGCTTTGAACAAGAACTCCATTGTAATGAATCGCTGCACCTGCCCGATGGCATTCCCGCGCATTCCCTTTGGCACTCTAGTCTCTTCCGTCAAGGTTTTTATACCTCCGTCGTAGGGCTATTTATACCTTACGATATCGACGACTTATAGGTAGGTATAACTGGAATCGGATCGATAAGAATTGGCAGTGAATTAATCCAGCAGCAGTTGGGTTGCTTTTTTCACTTTTCTCACTTTTTTAAATTTTCACTCACGAGTATTTTTTAAAAGTAATTCATTAATTTTGTTGTCATAAGTACATGTCTATCGTAGTAAAAATATGTAACGAAAATCAATATATTTTTTTCAATAAATTGCTCAGTATGAATGAACTGCTTGTTTATAGATACCCCGAGTAATCATAATCCCAAAAAACTCTTTATTTTCTATGTTTAACATAATAATAATCTTACATTACTGCAAAATTTTAAGTTGATCCGTTTAGTAGTTAGGCGTGAAGACAAAACAGCGTGAGTAACAATAACAATAATACAATTTATAATTATAAAATGCTAATATTTTATAATATTTTAAATACTACACCATAGCAAAAGATTAATGTAGGTAACTCGTTAGGTATAAGCCTTATCGCGGTTTTTTATCACTACTAAATGGGGGTGAATGCTTTGTCTCACTTACTGAAGCTGAAAGCTGTAAAGAGCTCTTAAAGTATCATCAATTTCATCAATATTAATAAGGCTGCAGAAAAAACTCAAACGGTTCCTGATTGCGATTGATTCGAAAGAACCGCTACATTCACTCAAAGGCGAAAGGCACCTAAAGTTTTTATAACTTCAAAATTCAGTGTGTCAAGAATCTGATAGACAGGCGTCTGAAGATTCTGTGCATACGATAGTGAGTCATGGGACAGTTGAAATTACAGTTGTTATTTGAATAAGGAACCGTCTTAAAACATGGTAAGAATTTGTCGCGTCTTGCTTCGCCGAATTCTATTAGGCAAAGGGTGGTGGCGATTCATGATATCAAGAAAAGTAGGGTCAACTAAAATGTCTGTTTCATTTATCCACTGCTAAGCAAATGTATTAGTTACTTATAAAAGGGGGAAAATATGGCAAAAAAGGCAAAAAAATATATGCGAATTTACTTTTAATTTTTTAAACAAATTTATACCGCTTTCAGCAAACTACCTAATCATTAAAAATGGCGACCGATGTGGCGCGGCGGGCAAAGGTCTATGACGCAGTTTGCGAGTTCGATTCCCGCCTCGGGACAAATGTTTGTCGATCTGCAAATATTTCTGATGATAATAGGTTCTGGGTGTTCTCTAATTATAATAAAAATATCTATGTAATGTATTAAGTATATCAGTCATCTAGTATCCGTAATACAAGATCTGCTTAGCTTGGGGCTACATTATGCTGTGTGGATTGTCTAGCATTATTAATTATTATATTTATTAAGAATCACTTAAGGAGTCCATTCAAACTCTATGATAAGAATAGATAACCAAAACTTCGTAGAATAAGATATAAATTTTAAATTCAATATACTTCTTAGGTATATAACAATATTAATATTATACTTAACCTTTATTTAAGTATAATTGTCGGGAAATCATATAAAAGTTTCTCCTGATGTTTAACATAATATAATGTTTAAGATCTAAGATACTACTAACCATAATATGTATTTTTTGTGTCAATAAATTATATCTAGGTATCTATCTATCCATATGACTTGTAAACCATAAGTTTATACTAAGTAGGTAGGCAGTTTATAGATTTGACAGCCATTCCTAAGAAATCTAGGTCGGTCATATCACGACCACGACGGCGCGGCGGCGGCATATCGAAATGAAATCATATTCGAAGTAGATAAGTCTTTGTGTATTGCTACGTGGCTTATTAACACACCTCCACACCAACACCTCAGTATAAAGCTAAGCTTTTCAGCAAAGAAAAGGTACTATAATATTGGGGACTTCCACTGGTCTCATTTAAGTTCTGTGACGCTATTGATCGCAAGAACTTGACACTCATTGTCAGGCAGGACAATAACGATGAAAGGTCCACCACTTGCGCTAGGGCCGGTATTAGGAATAAGTCACTATGCATTAATTTCATCCTAGTTTTAAAATATCACATGTGTGAGTAGTAGGTACACGGATGCGATATTTTCTCACTGCTATGTCAGATGAGATAGACATTTATCATGACTCACCTGCCAAAGAGTTCGCGATGAGGTTGACTTTTTTAACCTTAAGTATTTTTGTCCAACACGGGTGAGGCCACTATCTTTTAGTTTTTTTCCATCCCTTGAAGATATAGGCTAGTCTAGAAGCATCGCTGTTATAAAATTCCTTTTTCGAAATTACAAAATCAGTCCTATCCTATGATAAGCTCTATAGCTTGTAGTACGAAGGTCGTATATCAGATACTGACCTATGTGCTAATTTAGGAACACCTATCCAATAAATCATTCCTTTTTCGAAATCAAAAACATCAGTCCTATCATAGAGCTGGGTACGGAGGTCGGATGCTAACCTATGTGCTAGTCTAGGAACACATCCAATAAATCATTCCATTTTCGAAATTTAAAAAATCAGTCCTATCATAGAACTGTACGTAGGTGCTTCGTATATCAGATGCTGACCTTACGTGGAACAATAAGAGGCGCGAGGTGGGCGAAGACGGTAGCGTCACGGGTCGCTACCTCCGGAAGGAACCATACCGTGGGAACGCACCATGGGAGCACCTGCACTCTAATTACACCCCATGATAAGACGTTAATTGGACTATACAGTTTTGACACTTGAAATGATGGGCTTGAAGCGTAGAACTTCCAAGATCTCAGAATTAGAAAGAGGCGTTTTTGGCCCAGCCTTTTTGGTTCAATAGTCAAATAAAGCGTGTGTCATCCAAAAGTTTACAAAAATCACGCTTTGGGCAACTTGTAAGTTGTAACTTGTAAGTCATAATTGTCGTTATATGTACTTTAGGTTTAGGACGTACGAGAAAAAACAGTCAATGTATAATACAAGTAGGTAATACAGCACAGAAAGTTTTAAGTAGGTATAAAAATTGCATAAAATAATTGGAGGCGCCGGGTATCGATCCCGGTACCTCTCGCATGCTAAGCGAGCGCTCTACCATCTGAGCTACGCCCCCGGTTGATATCATCTTCGAAATTTGCCACCTTAATATTTTAATCACTATCTTATCAAAAATCAAACCAGTTATATGAATGATATAAAGCACCCACATTGCTGTATTATAATATCTTCTCCAATTACGAATCAAGGAGTCGTCGTGGGAATAATCGTCGTGACTTCCCTCCTAATTACAATTTCAGATTGTAGGTAAACTAAGGGTTTTGTACACACATCATAAGCATCATACCTCTGGCATTATATCAAGTATGTACATATTTTAGACTAAGGACTAAACTTTCTACTGACACACGTTATATTTGACTATTTAGCTACAAAGGCTGGGCCTAAAATCCCTCTTCCCCATGCTCTTGGAAGTTCTACGCTTCAAGCCTATTATTTCAATCGCAAAAACTGTATAGTAAAATTGATTTGACACCTAATAATTTTATGCTAATGAAGCTACTCGCAGCTATAACAAATTCGATTGCTTGCAAAGGTCAGCAAGCGTTTACAATTATTCCGTTCATTTAATTCACTAATTTATTGACTAAAACTTTTATAATAAGGATAAGATTAATAAAAACATAAAAACAAAAACGCAAATTATATTAATTAAGACCGCGGACCTATTTATCTTTGGCCTCTAAGCTCGCCAGTCGTATCCTTCGACTAATCACAACACCAACTCCTGCGAATATCGCAGCACAGTAAAATGTGTACACCACACCGAAATACTGATTCACAACACCAGCAACTAAAGGTAACACCACACCAGACAGGGATCGTATACTGTTCGAAGCCCCTATCACTGTCCCTCGATGATCACCATCAGTTCTATTCGTCACCATTTCCAAAGTCACGATTCTTCCTACAGAACTCGCAATTGCCAATGGTATCAATAACCCAGTGTAGATGTACACATTAGGGGCAATTGCGAGACTGAATAGTGTTGTAGCAACAGTTATAAAAATGTGATAGTTTCTAGCACTGTAGTCTTTGTCGTTCTTGTAAAGTTTGTTGATGTGTCCGATAAAGTACGTGCATAGAGAGCCCGTGACTCCTTGAAGGGAGATGATGTATCCGAGGTATTTGGGAGACACGTCGTGCACATTCTTCAAGAATAAGCCAAAGTTGGTGAAGTACATCCCCATAGCTAAGGTCATGAGGAGTTTGAAGAGGAAAATGTCTCCGTAGAGAGGCCAGTCGATTTTATAGAATTCGTCGATGGATTGCTTGACCGGTCTCTTTATTGCGTCTATTAGTTTTGGTATTAATGCTGTTATTTCTTTGGCTGGTTTGTCTTCTTTCTTTTCTTTCTTGATATCAGGCAGGGAATTTATTAAAACTGCAAAAAAGAAGATATCTGTTATTTGTGAAACATTAACATTACTGAAAAAATAAATGATGAAATTGGTAATGATGATAAATAATTCTGGACAATTCACAAAACATCATCTAGTCCCAAGCGAAGCAGAACTTGTGTTATGGTTTAAGATGATTTGATACTTAATACAATACATTACCTATACGTACATAGATATGTAGATATGTTTTTATTTTAGATAGAAGATACCAGAAATCTTCGTCATTTTTTTTGATAATGTACAAATATATCGCATAGCGGGAATCTAACCGGCAACCTCCTGCGTAGCAGGCGTACATTCAGAATAGTTTCATAACTATTTCCCCAGCGATTTATTAGTCTCTACATCGATTACTCACCTAGATTAACAGCGAAAATAGTTCCCATAATCGTCGTGATCACCGTAAACCCGTAATCAGGGAAGGCATCCATAATGTGTCCTCCTGTGATGGGTCCCATGGACATGCCGACACCTGACAGCGAGGCAAGTCGACCGTACAGCACTGACTGATTGTTGGCATCCTTCACGTGGTCAGGTGCTAAGGCTTTTGATAGTAGCTGCGTTTGTTTCATCAAACCTAGAACAGATGAAGTTTTCGTCTTGTGTTGTTCTCTGTTGATAGCTTTAGATCTAGTGATAATTATGTAAGTCTTTACTAATATTATAAACGGGAAAGTTTGTTTGTAAGGATGGATGTTTGTTCCTTTTTCACGCAAAATCAACTGAATGGATCGGGCTGTAGTTAGGCGTAGTTTTAGCCATGGAATAACACAGGCTAAGCTTTTCATCCCATAAATAAGTTCCCATGGGATAGAAAAAGCCTTGAAATGTTTCGATAGAAACAAAGCGTGCGAAGCCGCGGGCATTATACTAGTATGAACATAAATAGCGGCCTAGTTCATAAAGTTCATCTTTCAAACTTTTTTACTTGACATGAACATTTACATTAGTAATAATGAAAGAAATATTCCTATAAAAACTTTAATAACCCGTTTTACCCCAATTACAGGAATATTTAGAAAAATCCTGAAAGTTTCAAGCAAATCGAGCCATAAAATTTCCTAAACTACCTTCTTATGGGATGTCTGTGTAGAGTATGTAGTAAAAACCTACCCTTTCCGCTTTCTAGCTTCAGCAGTTTAGGCTGCGTTATCTCAAAAAAATCTTGTTCCTATAAAGAAAAAGAAAGATATCTCTAGCTTACCTAGAAATCCTCGTAGCAATAGAAATATGAAAACCGATGAAGTCAATCCTAACATAAAATAGGCGCAACCGCAACCCGCCAAACATAGTAGTAGAATTGGTTTTCTGCCTCGTAAGTCACTTATGCTACCCTGAAAATAAACTTAATGTTAGGAAGATATAAATATTGTTCAGATCCTATTCACTGACGATAGATTCATAATGTTATGCAAAATTTATCAATCAATTAACCCTTATCGATGGTAATCTCTCTATTGACCATTCAGAATTGGCGACCAATTGATCGGCCAGTTATTGCTACAATTACTGGCAACCCAGTTGCTAGTATATTCTATTTTAAAACAGTGTTTAGATACAATTTCTCTAGTCCGTAGTGCTAGAGCTTTAAAAGCGTTGTAATTATTTTTTCACGCTCAATAAATTAGAACCAAAAGCGGTCGGTGTTAAAGATCTTGTTCACTTACTATAATAGGTCCTGAGATCAGTTGTGATGCGGAGTACATAGCTCCCATAACTCCTATAACTATATGACTCCCTCCCAAAGTCTTCATATGATTGGCAAGTTGTGGTAGCAGCAACCCAGCAGCATAGGTATCCTGAAAATTTAGTCGTCCATTCGATATTAAACTCTACATGCCGATATTTGAGTCTCTTTTAATTTCAACGCATGGTTAGAGAACAGATGTTGTTTCAAATGCAAACAATAAGCCTATTGTTGAAGGCAGTTCAGAAGTAGGTAGTACTCATATGTACAGTGTACAGCTGATAGTACCACGTGAGTAACAAAGTGAAGTCAGCAACATATCATAATGCCTAGAGCGCCACCATCGCCGTCGCGCCATGCCCAATACCAGTTTTGCTTTATGTTTTGTATTATATAGTCATAAAAAATTATGTCTAGAATAAACTTACCAAGAAACTGACTAGCAGAAGGACGTGATATGGCGAAAGATTCATCTCGTAAATATTATATTTATTATAAAACAAGCGACGACACTGCCACGTTCCACAGACACGAAATTATCACACTTTTGTTTGGACAATGACCTTGTACGATTAGTTGCTTCGTATCTACTCGTATTATTACGTTTTATAACACTTATCAATGGACCTGTTTCGTACGTCTCTAAACACGAGTGTTTTCCTACTGATTGTCCAGCTGTGTATGCAGTCAATACTGCCTATTCATGTGACGTATCATAAAAATATCTGTATAAATTGCTGTGTTCCGGGTAGATTCTAAACTAAACTTGACAGATATTCATCGCTAATTTATCAAATACTTATAACATTTTGTAATGTAATTTATGAGCCGGTACGACTATTTTTATCTAGTTTTTGCCGTGATTTTTTATACGTTTGTAGATAGTGTAGTTTAGTTGTTACTGTTGCTAATGCCAAGTTTATAAATTGCGTTGACTAGGTACCTACTTCAAATTTATTACTTTACTGAGAGCAATGATAAGATTTAATACACCTTAGAACGTTATTCTATGTCATTATTTAGCCTTATGCTTTGTAAGTACAATTGTATTGTCTCTATAAACAATCCCACGTTCATCTTTTTCATTACGACTCGGTCTACATTGAATAATAGTCCAAATAAATAAACACAACTAGCATTAAAAATGGCTTCACAACATTTGATAGATAATTTCGGAGTTCACTTAGTAGACTCGAGTACTCTACATATAACAAGACTGATAAAAATAACTGGTGATAATACGAGTACTTAGGATCTCTTTCTCGAAATATAATAAGTATTCAGGAAATAGGCGGTCCTTCGCCTGCCGCCGTTCCATCGGTAGTCAATGATAAAACTATTATCACGAAACTGTGATTATTTTAGTAAGTACTAGGTAGGTAGGAAAATTTGTCTTAGACTTTAGCCAGGTATTTTTGGCCAACTAACAAAACTATAAAGAAATCATCTTCAAAACGGTGTCTTTCTAATTTGTTTCTCCACGTGGGTGTCCAACGTCCAATTCGAATTGTCTCCGGATATCTTGACGTTCTGGTAATCTCTCACTTCCTATCTTTTCTGTGCCGGAAATAAGTCTAATCTAGAAATAATTAGAGATTCTTTTGTCATTTTATTGTTGTCATTTGAGTAACGAATTGTGAGAAAGCATCTCAATCGCAGACATTTTCATTCCTCATTTCTCTGTTTCGAGGAAGTTCTTTCGTGTGAAGCTAGATGCCTGGCTATTATGCAGTCTCCACCTCCTATCTGAGATGTCAGGAAACAACATAATGACATGATTAATGTCTTTGCACTTACTTATTAGTAATTCCGTCATCACTTTGTCATCATAACAAAGCAAAGCACGTTTTGATGTAACTTGCTCATAGTTTTATGGTTCAGGAATTACAGTACCAACGTATCTGTTCAAATGCCTACAATTAAACTTATGTTGACTGTAATAAACTGCGGATTCTATGATATTACTGAATAATAGTCAAATCATCTAATAAAATCAATCGTCAGTCTAAATGGTGGCACTAAAGATCTGTCCAAGGATCTTTGTAGTTTGATATGGGTATCGACCCCATGTTCGGCCCCTAGTTAGGGTATTACTCGGTCTATTGCGTCTTTAGGCACACTTGGCACTCAATGGAAGGCGTACGACGTCTCGCTTCATTGATCACGTCGGTAATTAAACTGGGAAATTAGGTCGGGATCGTAGACAGTTAATTTTCTGTCAATATCCAACAATTATCGAGTTAGTAACATCGGATCGATAAGGGACAGTTCTAATTACCCTGGTCAAGGAAGTCTAAGTGATCGATTACGTATCTGAACGCTGCTTTGCATGCGTTGTTACTATGGAAAGTATCCTATGTGTTATTCCAGGGATAGAACTAAGTCTATTCAAAATTTCAGGCCGATCCATTCAGCACCTAGTTTTTGTTGAAAGAGGAACAAACTTCCATCAAACTTTCACGTTTAAAATATTAGTAGGTAAGGATTATTTGATGATATCAATATACTGCATATTACCTACTGGCAGAGACACCGGAGTATTAATACCAACTTCATAGTCTTGACCGCGTTTCTAAAATCATTTAACAATAGCATCGTATCTAATGAGATTTAGAATGAAAAATTAACATAGTGTCGGTCTATTGTATACAGTCTTATTAATTGTCATAAGCATTAATTATGACAAGCGTAGGCGAACTGACTAAGGCAGTTCTGAAAGGGTGGGTCGATGTAGAAAGCAGATTTTCGGTGCCTATTGATCTTAATGGCAAGATTCGTTCAAGATCACCATTTTCTTACAAATGTTCAACTTAAAAAACTTCTTGGCTTTCAGAATAATGTAAAAATATGTTTATTATATGTCTTGTCGTCCAATGTCGTATTCTTATTATTTTTTGTTATTTGATTGGTGTTGACCGCAGCAGATTTTTGAAACTGGCAAATGGCACTGGAACGCAAATAAATAAATAATCTAACTAGCTCGAAACTAACTTTACAATGGGAGATTCACATGTCACACCAAAAGCCACACAATTTCGCTTTTGAATCCGTCAATCTGTTTCCCCTGTAAATGCAGTCTTTGTAACTTTGCATTGTGACCGTTGAAGTGAAGTTATTATGCGCGGTGAACCGAGACCCCCGACCCGAGTTGATGACTCACCCTTCCTGGTCTTCAAGGATTCAGGGTTCAGTGTGACGAAACCGCAGAAAAAACATCATTGTTGCCCATTCTGGGGCATGACCGTAATTCGTCTGGGCAGTCTGGCGTCTGACCGACGTTTATTGCCAATGAGTACATAGGAACTGGAGTTTAAAGACGACTCGTGACTTCAGACACGGCTTAGGTTAGCCTTTGTTCAAAGACTTTGTTGAGTTACGATTTTTTTACGATTCTGTCTGGTACCTACTTTTTCGGTTTTTCGGGAATATTGTCCCGAATAATTTCCAGAACTGTTGATGACTCAGAACATAACAACTTACGTTTTGTTGGGTAGCGTTAAAATTTCGGTTCTAATAAAATACAACCCAATAAATCAATGGAGTGTTTAGTTAAACAATGCATCGGTTACTTAAACCTGTCATTATGAACACCAGACCAGACAGAAAATCCACCAACCTTATCCACATAAAAACTGTTACAATTTATTGTTTTATGTTCCGTATCTCAATCTCAAGACGAGGGTTCAAGTCCGAATCCGACGTGGGAAACGCAGCCAGCCGTGACCTCACCACGGTTCGCCTATCTAATTACCCTGGACAGAGGTGGGTCACACGTGGAAGACCAAGACCTATCAATGAGGAACTTTACAAGTTCACAGGAAAGCTAGGTTATAAATAGGTCCTCATGTCTTGAAGGAACGTCTTATGACAGTCTTTAGCAATGAGGAAGCGTAGGGAATAAGTAGGTCCTTTGGAAGCGCAATTTCTTTGTGTGGTTCATTGAATGGACACGGGTCGAAGGGTTTCATTTGTCTTCGTTGGCATTGTTTCTTTAATTGGTAGATTGGGGTTACGCATTTCTTCAGTGTGTGTATGTTAATGCTATGCTATTTATTTTTACAATCAAATTATAGAAACGAATTATAACTAGTTAACCATTGAAACAATTGATCTAACTGCGAACTGTTATTAACAATCTAGAGGCAACTCATGCTGTTTGGTTCAGTAGGAAGAGCTGGCTTATTCCAGATAATATTTTCTAGAAAAGAAAGATGCTCGTAAATAAAAGTTTCGAATTCTCCTATCGTCTGAAGGATTTGCAATAGCATAAACATTTTATTGATTTCCTATTGAAATAATTGTGGGAGCGCGGTCTGGCTACAGCTTCCCGCCTGCTCCATTTCTACTTGTGGTTACCGAGGAGTAAGCTGTAATAAACTTTAAGCTATTAAATACGCATTTGCGTGGTTTACCGCGTGTATCCATACGTACAATACGATACAGTAAAGCGATATTTGAATTTAGCAATGGATAAAATCTCATAACTCAAATGCAAGAAAGCCCGCCAAAATACTCATACCTTTCAGTCTTTTTCTTTTTCTTCTCTTTTCAAGTCACCAAACAGAGCCAGAAATACCAAAAACTGTAAAGATCTTCACGTCAAATCCAATTTAGTTAATAAAGTTTTTTGTTCATAAAATTACACAAACTTTCACACCTATAAATACTTAAAACAATGCCTGATAATAAGAAATCCACGAAGCACGACTGTTATATAATTTCTCACGACGATCGCGTTGGTTTAGCGCGTGGCTGCGCAGACGCAGACCCGTGGGACCTCAGACATGTTAGGAAACAGCACTCATATGGAACTGCACTATCGATTATTTATAAATCGAATAAGGGAATCGATAAAAAATGCGAGTATTGATATAGGAAGTAGTATTGTCGATTGTAATGCTATACTTACACAAAAACCTTGTAGACGTGTCTATTTGAGAGAAATCAGTGCAGTTGATTGATTTCAATATGTACTAACAAGAAATAACTTCCATAAAAGTTTCCGATTAGAATTGTTACTATTGTTTCTATAAACTTTGAATGAATAAGATAAATTATGCCTAGAATCTCAACTGGAAGTTTTGAATAGGTTGTTGGAATTCCCAAAAGACAAGAAAGAACCAGAAACCCATAAAATCTTTCTAATAAAATTAAACTCCAAATTGGCTAGAAACAAAAACGCTACCGTATCTGTCCAGTAGTAAAAGCAAATAATAGACTATTATAGTTTTACGATCACTTGAGTGTCTTCAACTAGATGACTATCAATGGAGATGAATTCTTTTTCGCCCACTCTAATAGGCATGACGATGTTTTGTCATCATTTTATGGTTTGCGACATCTTAATTCTAGATATCTCTGCCATAAAAATATTTGCAGTAGATTTTAAAACTACACCTTAAATATTTGAACATTAAATATATATGTCAATATGTATTATATTAACTTACAATATTATTCCTTTCGGACAGCCTTATTTTAAAGGAATGGAATGAATTGCATGTAAGTATTGCAATCGCGCTCAAAATATGATCAAATTACGTCTAAATTTGCTTGTACAAACCTTGTCTCCTATTTGTATAAAAACGCTTATTTTCCCTAGAAATCCGGTAAATATGAAACAGAGTAAATACAGTTACATGTTAACATGAACCTCGAAACAATAAGATCGTCTAACAGTGTTCCAATGAAGAGATTGTTTACGTGAATGTCCGTACGCGTCCGTAAATAAAATGCTAATAAGCCATTCTAGACCTGGGCGTTAACCTGTCTTCACTCCTTGCAGGCAGAGGCTTAATCACAGACTGCCGGAAAATGATATGATAATGACTATAAAACATTTTCAGAAACTTTTTAATAACAACCTCTCAATAACTATAGGTAAATTGATAAACATACGAGTATTCATCACACTAATCCATTAAATACGAAAGTTTGGATTAATGGATCGATGTATGGAGGTTTTTTACCTCTTTATGCTAAAAATACTGAAATTTTGAGTAGACGTAGTTCACGGCCTGGAATAAAACATCCTACCTTTCATCCCATCATCATACATAACATATTTTTTTAAGCAGGCGAAGCCGCGAAGCGCAGCTATTCGTTTATATATTTGTGGTGTCCTATAGTGTTCTTTAAACCAGAACTGAATACTTGTATATTGTTTTGATATTGTCTAGAAACCATAGGAATTATAAAGACACCCTATACACAAAGTTTGGAAAAATCCGTTGTTATTTTAACCAATTTATAAAACTTTCTATTCAGAAAAGCAGGTCTATAATATTGGTGTTTTTAAAAACATCTATAGAATACGGCCCGAGTTAAACCGGCCTGGCCTACAGTCGTAGTTTGGGTGAAATTGGTGCGATATTGATAGAATCCAGTTTTTCTGGTAGTTTTTATGTAAATGATGAGCAGTGGTGATATATTGTGTTTTATTCAAGGGCAATTCAGGCCATTGGAGAGATTTCGAGATTATTAATAGGCATTTAAATTTTATGTCGTGTTTTTGATAGCTCCGTGTAATAACGTCTAACGTTTTTCAAGAGGATTTCGTTCTTAAAACTGGTTTATTAATTAAGAGCTCACAATAAACTTATATCATTTGATTTATTTTCTAATCCTTCTTATTAATAGCCTGTTCTTAACGAGTTAACGAGCGAGGTACCCATTCTAGGTTCTTAAATATTCAGCATCGGACAATTCAGTAGGTAGACTTCTGTTTTACCTATACAGTATAGGTATAAAATTGTAGAGCCACTAATTGCAGTTATGGTTGGAAACATATTTTGGGATTACATTAAATAATAATTAATCAAAGACAGTTTTAATTATTATAAATATGACTTTGGAAAATTGCTTTCTTCCCGCGTTTCACGAACGTGACAGGTTTATCTATGATATGTCCTATCAAACCTGAACGTTCATCAACCAAACTAGCTAGCCAGCATCTAATGAGTCATTTAGCTTTTCCTCGGATTTCGTTACACCCATTGTGTCAGTCAGAGTGTTTGAATGGTGTGTCGTGGGAATCAACAGGTTGTACTCTGTCTTAGGGCTCCCACACAAAACTGCGATTTGGTGCGATGCGATGCGATTTGATGCGATTTGATGCGATGTCACACGAACTTGATTTGCGAATTTCTGCGATGCGAATTTGTGCGGCGAACCGTTTTGTAGGGTAACCATATCTTCAAGTTTAGTCCGCCGTATTGGACGTGTTTTTAGGAAGCGTAAGATGGATCCCAAAAAGATAATTGAACCGATTTAAGCAAAAATGATCCAACCCACACAAACCTCATTTCGAGATAATCGATATTTAAGTTTGTGGCGGTATTTCTCTAGCTTTGTAATACAAAATGTTGTTATTTTAATTTAATTTAATGCTATGTAAACTCAACTTTTTTGCTATAAATAATATAAAGAATAAATTGTAATAGTTTAGTAGATAATTGGGAAAACTTGCGCCTGGATCATTATTACAAAATTAATTTTGTATGGAAAGAGCTATGTAGGGTGCAAAAATTAAAATGCAAAAATGATTCAAAGTGTGTTAAAAATTAGTTATCATTTTTGTGTTTTAATTTTTGGTTTCTGGTATCTAATATTAGATCTGCTGGCCCTGTACTTATTTTATTTTATTTATTTATTTTTCTTAAAGTACGAAACACACAGAAGCCGGAGGCGTGGCGGAGGCAAAGGCGTGCGAGTTGTATTCTATGGAATCCTATGAAAGCCTACACACACACCGCAGGCCGTGGCGAACGCGGTGCCATAGGAAAAACCGGCACGCCTTCGCCTTCGCCACTCCTCCGGCTTCTGTGTGTTTTGAACTTTATATACTTTATTTCGTTTACGTACTTAGATGAAATAGCAATTTTAAATATTAACTTGTCAAATCTTAACTTGTTTTATATCATCATCATCATAATCAACCTATATTAGTCCACTGCTGGACATAGGCCTCCCTTAATGAGCGCCATAGCTCCCTGTCTTCAGCTTGGCATCCAGCATCTGCCAGCAGTCTTTCGCAGATCGTCATCCCACCTGGCCGGAGGGCGTCCTATACTACGTTTGCCAAGTCTCGGTCTCCACTCAAGAACACGTTTACCCCAACGGTTGTCGGTTCTTCGCGAGATATAGCCGGCCCACTGCCACCACTTCAGCTTGCTAATTATTTGAGCTATGTCGATAACTTTGGTTCTCTTTCGGATGTATTCTTTACGAATCCTATCCTTCAGAGAAACTCCGAGCATAGCTCTTTCTATAGCTTTCTGAGCTCTTTGAACTGATGGACCAGCTTAATATTATAGTTTGAATCATTGTAGCAAATTAGAACGGTTATACATATGTTAGGGTAACAAAAGCAACACAAAAATGATTCAAGTGGCATGAAACACTTATATATTTTAAAAAATGGTCTTCGACATGACAGTTGTGGGTTGGATCATATGGATTTTTCACATTTGTGAACATAGAGGTGTGAGTCTTTGATATGTTAAAATATACCTTATTCTGATTACATTGGTTAAAAAAACTCGAAATTGACTAGGTTGTGGGTTGGATCATTTTTGCATAAATCGGTCCAATTGCACTGCTGTTATTGTTAAATAGATATAAAAGAAAAAGAAGATTCTGGATTCATCCATTTAATACGATTATGAACTCTGAAGGGAACTATTTTACTCGAAATTACTATGAGTTGAGAACTGAAGCAGTTTTTTTTTACAACACAAAGAAGTCGGCTCAGGCGCCGCGCTCTTTCGCTAAAGTTGTCTCAGAGCGGACTAAAAGGGGGGTCACCAAGTATGACGTAATATGACAGGAATACGCGATGCAAATGAGATCTGACGTTATCGTGCGAGCTCGCAGATATTTACGATGCGATGCGAGCTCGCAGTTTTGTGTTTGAGCCCTTAGTCCGCATGTTTTGCAAACAGTGTCTTGTATAGCTTGCGCTCGAGGCCAAAACGATTGCTTAGCACCTAGAGAATATTCCTATAAAGACTTGCTTGGATGACTTACCTCAAACGCGCTTCGAATATACTCAAATCAAATTCAAAAATCGTTTACTGTATTAACGAATAAATTATTTTGGTAGCCGTTTACAGTGGGTACAGATCTTCGGACATAGATTATAGTTAAAAATACTGAACTTCATTGATATTTAAGAAGCAGCCTGAAGTCTGGAGTTATTTACTTCTACAAATCCGGTATCCATCTTTATTTTACGAGGTGTTATAATTTTCTCCCACGTAATTATTTGCTGTTTATAAAGTGCTCCGGGAAAGTTAACTAATCTGAGAATATTTACAGCCGAGAACAATGGTGTGTTCATAATTGACGATCGCTTATTGGTAAAGGTATTCTCAACATGACCCCTTAGCCGTATGATGTTTCTGCTTCATTGTGAGGTGTCAGGCTATTTATAATTAATGGACCGTTACTTATAATATTCGTATAGATATGCGTCTATGTAATGCTATTCTTTCTTTTCTCAAATATAAAAATATTTTTTATATGCAAAATAATACATCTTGTTTCTATGGAAACGTATCATAGCTATTTCTATCTTATAGTATGTGGTTTCTATCTGATTTATGAGATGAAAGTAGTAGGTATCTTCTGCTTATTGATTTAGGCCTCCTCATCTAAACAGTAGATTCTTACGGAACTCTATAAAACACTAAATTAAATATTTTTCACACCAAGCTGTTCTTAATTACTGAAATATGTATTTCTGTATTCATTTACCGAACTCAACACGAAGCGCCTTTTATAAATGAGCGATCGAACCGATATGCACTATTGATCGTCGCTTTTACGCAGGCGCTTATATCTCTAGCTCTTCAAAGTATTACTAGTTGTTTAGTTTCGGAAGGTAATTTTGTTGAGTACTTTAACTATTTGGGTATTCTATCTCTGCTTTTGATATATATTGTTATCATATTATTGCACTAATTACTTATTTACAAAAAAATGATAAAGCGCTTACAGGTACCTACTGAGTAGGTATTTTAATTTTTTTATTTTATTTTATTTTTATTTATTAGGAAATAGAGAGCTGATAGCTTTTTCTGCGATAATCGCACTAAACCACAATATTTACAGACTAAGCTCCAATGGCAATACATTTACAATGGCCTTACACATATTCTTCTATATTTGGATGTAACGGTAAAAGGTTTTTCGAGACAAGATTTCCTATCGACGAAACTGGTTTAACTTACTACGGCCTACTACTAAACCAATAGTAGTATAAGATACGTTTAACAACATGTTTTAAAAGCGAGCTTTTAAAGTTCATTTTCATGTTAAAAAGTTTTTTGTTTTGATTTGTACTTCGTGAGGAGGGAGTTTGGGAGAGATTAACCGGTTAGGCGGAGGTGTTAAAAAGATGAATTATTTTAGGGACTGCTAAAAAACTGTTCGTTTTAACCTGTAACTATAAGGACATGAGGTTTTTGTTTTTGTACGTCAGCCCTCAAACTATCAAAGGCTGTTACACTGCACTGTAAGTGGGATTACTACGGACCTAGTGTGTGTTAGAAGACCCAGCCTTTCACGAAAGAAAGAGGGACTTCTTCAGTGTAAGTGAGGTCTTAGAACCTTCCTTACACTCGCGTCTAGACGGATATCTATAGAGGTACCTGTGTTAGTGCTTTACCGTAGTAAAAGCATCCTGACAATGGTGATGGTAATACCTAGTTATAACGTATTGGTCTGTTTCAATTTGTCAATTGACCTGACAGATTTAAGCCTATCCAGCTACTTTTTCTTTTTATGCTCCTCCAAAATAATATTATATTTTTTCTGACTCTGGATCTGCTATCTTCTGATTATTATCTCCCAAAAATCTAAATCATGTTGATCCCAAAAGCCTTTCTTAAGCTGTTATCAAAGATCATTATCTCTCAAATTAACTGTTGCTTCCAGAAATCCTCTTATTCAGTTTTTTGTTTTTATTTTTTGAAATGTAAATTGGTTTTTTGTGTTCTCAAAGGGTGAAAAGGGAAGCGTGAAATCGCTTCCATTGTAAAAAGAATGAAAGAGTAAAAAAGTTCCCTTTTGTACCGAGTAGAATTGTGAGGTTGGTTATATTACCGCCTTGGTCTCCACTGAAAACAAGCGCTGGGTAGACACATCAGTGTGTATCCAGCACAACGCTGAGTGGAGGCCATATTTGCCTTGGACTCTGTTGCGCACACAATAGAAAAATTGTGTAATTTTAGATAAGTTTGATAGAATAAGTTTTTTTTTTTTGTTGTGTACATAGTCTTAAGGTAAATAAAAATATTTTCTTTCTTTCTTCTTTCTTCTATTATAAGTTATAATAATTTATGTTTTAGGTTTGTCAATTACATTCAAGCTATTAAAGGTAGATAATAAGTTTTATTGCGATCTAGGGGTGTCGTGGGGTAGGCCTATGTCCAGCAGTGGACTCATATAGGTTGATGATGATAAGTTTTAGCAAACATGTCAGGATCATGCTCAGGTTTAATGATATTACACAAGTTAAATGATTTAATAAAGTTAATGAAGAAATCTATAGGTTAAAGATTTTAATTCCCGAAAATTTGCCAGCAATCTCCAGAAATGTAATGTGTGAACTATCATATATCTTTTTTATATAAATGAGCTTTAAAATTTTAGGTGAAGAATCTGCCGTATTTTTTATTAAAAACAAATAAAGGCAAAGGTGCCTTTGTACAAATAACTAAGATACATCTTTAACAATGTACAAAGTAAGAATTTGTCAATTATCTCTGGTATTTGAAGGCTGGTTACTTCTCAAACTAGTCAATTAGTTTTCATCTGCAGTTAAATTCATTGCCACAGTATAATGTAACGCAGTCAATCAAAGCAGTCACTCCGTTTTAAAAATAAACGTAAATAAATTAAGCTGGACTCATTACACCAGATCATCTAGCCCCAAAGTAGGCAGAGCTTGTGTTATCGGTACAAAAACTGATATTTAGTTCTTATTACATTGCACTAAAGAGATAGAAAATGTTTTATTGCACAAAGAAAACACCCAGAACAGAACACATTGAACGAATATCTACAGATCGTACAAACTTTAATCCCGAGGCGGAAATCAAACCCACATTACGCAGGATGTTTTTGGCCAGTATCGCAGACGGATTTTCGCCCACTGCGCTACAGAGGTCGTAAAAACGATGTATATAAGGATTTTCCTTAGCTGTAGTTTACCTACTTTAGTTGTAAAATGATCTTACGCTGTTCATTATTTATGCGTTCACAAATGACGTATGCAGCATCCAAGGTCCTTGTTGTAGCAATCCCTTCTGCATTCTGGTCTTTAGGAATGTGACCACATTGCTATGGCTTATTATAATCAAGGGGCTTCTTGCCTTACACCTCGATAACGGGGTTTGTCGCGTATTTATAGACTGTTATGTAGACATTAATTAGGGTTGTGTACTGCCAATTCTTCAAATGGAAATGTAAATAAGCCATAATTTTAATTTAATTTAATTCTGGTATGAATTATGAGCTAGCTAGCATTTAAATCTATAGCATTCGTTTGCGGATTTTTTCAGTTGAGTTTTGTTTGTGTCAAACGCAATGTTATCTAATTATAAGTAAAAAGTGAATGTGAGCATCAATACAGATCAACGCTAGTTGAATTGTGCAATTTTTTTTTTTTTCAATAACGAAATATATGATTCTATGTCATAGTTTAAAAACTGGTTTGCGCTATTTCGTTCTTCAGCGCGGTAGCCGGCTATCGCTTGGGTGTTGAAGAGTTAAAACGGCAAAGAGCCTATATTACCAACAAGTGGTTAAATTTTAAGCAGTTAGAATTTTTCTCAAACCTCAAAGTTAACCGACGAAGCTATCTTTTGGTGAACACCAGCCTAAAAGATCCTGGCTTATCGTGAACTAACTTCAGATTCAGAAAAACCGATCAATTTTCTACCTTGTAAGTACGTAATTTGTAATTATAGTATCTCAAAGGGGAATAACACAGCTTCGAGCATCAAAATTGCCGTACTTTTTTGTAAGGTTTTACTTTAATCTGTCCCTATTTCTCACCTACAAAGAGTGCGCCATATAATTGGATAAAATTACTGCTTATGGGCCGATATACTTACTACTTGTTGAACTTGGGTTCCACGTGGAAGTTCTTTGAAAATTGTTTTGAAATCAAAAAACATTTTAAGTAGATAAGATTTATTCTACTGAGATTTGACTATTTTAAGTCAAAAGGGGCCAAATCTAGTTCAAAATCCAAATATTAGACTACCTACACTCAACAAAGGAATATAAAATCTTCATCATTTGCATTGTTTAAACAGACCCGTAGATCGTATGTTGGAATTATCACGCTTTATGACCATAATTTGTAAGCGTAACAAAATCCGCTCATAACCAGTTCTTCGAAATTCTCCTCACGTGGACCACAATGGTTTACATTACAGTGACTACTTTCCAGGTAGAGCAGAAAGGCATTGTGAGCACGTGCTTAGGACAAAGGGACAGTGATACGTTGGCATAGCTTTATGCTACGGCGACTCGACGGTGGCCAGGACACGCTTCGAATGTTGCGACACTGTGCTAGATTTGTAGGTACGTAATGTGCCTTAATCACTGAGCTTAGCATAGCGTGAACAATACACCGCAAAAGTGAATTTAAATTACAATAATATTCTATTTGCTGCTTGTCAAATTTTAAACTAAAGGGGCTAGACTCAACGGAGACTACCCAAGTGAGAAGGACATGACTATGATAGGATAAGATACGATAAAGATTATAAATTTAATGTCAATATGTATAGCAATAACAAATACCCAAAGAAAAAAGCTATGAGTTGTCCAAAATATCGTTATAATAAATATGCTGTAGAGGGGCAATGAAACAAATGTGTGCGTGAACACTAATGCACTCTCTGTTCTCTCTCGTAATCTGTCTTATTATTTTATAATCAACACTGATGAGCCTATCCCCTCGTTCCACGTAAAATAGTCCTGGACAGTTCACACACCATCACCTATCCTCAAAGTAAGCCCACCAAGTTCCAATTTTAGAGAAGGCTCTTGTAAAAAGAGCCTTCTGATATATCCTGCTGCTGTCCGTGCATCATAAATAATCACAATCCATATTATACGCTGGACAAAGATTTGCTGAATTCTAAAAACACCTAGACCCACCACACAATGCGATGCAATGCTTCCAGTGCTGTTCGCCATTTTGTCACAGTGTTGTCTTAGTCCTGTTAAATCATTAATTCATGATATAATTGAAACAATGTACGGATAATGTATTGGAAAAGGCTAAAAATACAGTTAAATATTTACTGGACAAGTCAAACAACATCTTTGAAAACCAAAGTAAGCTGATCAACACTGAAAAGCTTTTAAGATCAACCTATAAAACTTTATAATAACTTAATTGCAAAAATCGCAAGGTGTAATCGTAAAAGGGCTTCATATCTTTTAACATGACCCCGTGATCCTCCCTCGCCAAATCTCCCCTCTAAGACGAAAAGCTTTTTTTGTAAGTACCACCTGCTTTGCCGAAAAAAAGTCTATAGAACTCTTTGCAGGTATACGAATTATGGCTGAGCACAGGTATACCTATGTGTTCCTGGTTTTGTTGAAGTTTTAGGAATAACTGCAGGTCCTATTATGGGCTATAGCTTTTGCAGTAGTTTTTGTAAACGGTGGTTGGTACTCGTAAATCCTATCCTATAATATTATAAAGGCGAAAGTTTGTAAGTATGGATGGATAGATGGATGGATAGATGGATGGATCTTTGTTACGCAGCACGCAAAAACTACTGTACGGATCTGGATGAAATTTGGCACAGAGATATATTATAGTCTGGAATAACACATAGACCATATTTTATCCCGGAATTCCTCCGGGAACGGGAACTACGCGTGTGAAACCGTGAGTATACTCGAAATACTAACCCGGCGCAGACGAAGTCGCGGGCACCAACTAGTAACTACCTATATATGTATATATCATAAAGTCAGAGCGTAATTATCTCGTTAGCTAGGAAACTTTTAAGTCGCCTCAAGCTAGATGTTTTAATTGATGGCAATCACCATTGTTCATTTTAAAACAAAATAATACAGCAAGCAACATAAAAACAAACACAGAATAAAATTCCTTTACAATGATTTGACCAATTTATATCCGATGACATGTTTTATAATAACAACAATTATGTATCTACAAGTTCCAAGCATCAGCACCGCGGGCCCAAACAATATGGCCGCTAAAAATAGAGCCTCATGAAAGCCTCTAGCTGAGATGCTACGATAAATAGTTTAATGTCGTAGCCGCCCGCGGCGCCACTGTGCCGTTAGCTTTAGTTCCGATCTACACCGCTGCTCGTTACAGCGCTAGTATCGCCGCGTTCTCTGCGCCCGCGTCAGATCCCTTGCTACACTCCCACGTCCGTTCTCATAGTAAACACACCGCGAGTGTGCGTTTCACTATTTTCTCACAGTAAAACAGTTGTAAACATTATGAAAGTGCGTGTTGTTTTGTGATGAGGACAGTGATTGTGAGACTGGATTGCCCAAAATGACTAAAGCTAAAATGACCAGGACCAGTGCCCTGTACCATTCTGCGAAGGTAAGCCCTTAAAGCCTACTTATTACTCTTCATTCTCTTAAATTAAAGGTTGCGCTAGCTTTCGAATATTTCATCACTTTCGACTTCGTGTGTTTGTATTTTTGGCAACGACTTTTATTAGGTTCTATTTTTTATTATTTGTTTGAAGCTTGTGTTAATTTTCCTTATGTTTATGTAAACATTATTAGCATAAGTTGTAACTGATTCTGAAGCTGCAATATTGATTTGAAACCTCTACTTTTGAATCTAAAGACGTTACATCTCCAAAGAAGGTTCCCTCCTAAATCTTTATAAATATATTCGTCCAGAGCCGGTTTGACCACAGTCGTGTATCTCGATCCCTCCTCTCCCTTGCAGCCTTCGTGCCTCCAGAAAACGATTTTATCTTGCGCAGTATACCCTGTTTCCACAGACAAAACTCCTTGAAAAATGCTTATTTTGACTGCTAAACGTAAAAAACTATAATTGGCTCTCTGATTCCATAACTCAATTTCATTAAGTTAGTTAAAGCCGTTGATTTTCCTATAAATAAATTTTTATAGTACTTCTACAACGAAAACCAATTAATAGAAAAGTATAAAAGTTTATTATTTTACGATATTTTATTGTTTCTTCAATGAATACAAGCAAAGAACAAATTACATCAAGTTTTGTCTGAACTTCGCTTGTACTACGAAAGTGCTACGCCGCTGCACGCGGGAAGAAAAGACATCAACGCGCTCCCGAGCGAGACGGCAACAATCGTAGCGTATTTTTGTTTACGCGGAAACGGGACAAAAATATTGTCGTTTTGTTTAGACCCACAAATTATGCTGGGATTTGTATATACAGGTACTTCTACAGGTAGTGACCATTGCATGGATGAACGATCTCCCTATTTTAAAAAGGGATGCTACACAGAACTGTAGATACATACAACTGTGTGGATGTAATACTGTAGGGCTCTACGTTATTTTGTATTTCGAACTTTGAACCAATTTTGAAAGTAGTTAAAGAGTTTGAATGTAAGGGCATTTAACCTTTGGGGTCTTACGTTTCGGGTGGTGGGCCCTAATGATGCATGAATAGTGACTCATTTACTTGGATCTGATGGTTATTTAAAGACGATTTGGGAAGTAGAACTGTAAGATTTAAATTGGAACTTTTTAGGCTCAATATCCCTTGTCAGTTTTTTCGTTATCTATAGCTCTTTGTTCTATAAGTTCTATCAAAAGCGTAACTAAAAGACCCGAATCTAATTTAGGTATAGTTAGGTAAGATGATTATGTAGTGATCTCATGTTTTTTGGGTTTTGTATAGATCTGAGTCTTCGAACTGTTAATGAATAGCAATTTACTAAGCAAAAACCCAGGACTCCATAATCAAGATGCTGTTAGCTTCTAATACGTAGATAATGAATGGATAGGATATAAAAAGTAAATTGGCTTTGAAGCGTTCTCGGAAATTTGGCACACTCTGAATTCGATGACCGGTTTGTATGGCCATTCGCTTCTCTCCTACAGATATTATTCTTGAGGTCATTATTTATGTCTACATCATCGACACGCAAAAGTCTTACAAATATTAGATTACCTGAATGAATTTTGAAGTTTCGACTAAGAATAAGTAGGTACCTATTTAGTTGAATACTATTTACCTAGATGTACAAAGATCATCTATTAAATACAATTTTGTTAAATAAGTTAGTTAAAAGTGCCTCAAAGCATATGTTAGGTTTATCTAAGCACTGCATTATCTTCTCTTGGGTTATGTAACAGGTATAGTTGTCTAGGATATAAAAGATTAAATAACGTCATAATATTTGAAAAGCATACCATTGATTATAATAATTTACGCAATGTATGACGGTTCGATGTTTTTAATGTTTCACAAACCCTGTGCTTGGCTTACAATGATATAATGTAAACTGTTGAGTCTACGGCCGATTTTATGAAAGCTAGGTAAGTCATGAATCTTTGCTTGAGTAATGGTTTTCTATGGCAGAAGCGTTACTGAAGTATAGCTTGATGACAGCAAATTGCATAATAAGGGCTTTAGATGTCCATATCCTATAAACATCAGACAACCTCTGGCGCAGCGGGCGAAGGTCCGCCTGCGACGCAGGAGGTTGCGGGTTCAGTTTCTACTACGGGACAAATGTTTGTATGATCTCCAGATCTTTTTTAAGGATGCTTGTCAACTTTAAGAGCACCCCGAAAACAACAGTGAAGTTGAAAATGAATCTCAATAAATAGCTGGAAAGATTTAAGTGATATATAATCATGTGGTTAAGCTACGGTAAAACAAAAATGCAGTCGGCAACACGGCCGCAGTTACAGATAATTGACGTATGTAAATTAGAGCAACTACTAAGCAAGTAATTTTCTTAATTGGTCTCTGCCGGTTATCGCAAAAGTAGGTAAGAACGTGTTAAACGCTCGAAACCGGCAGGTATGTAGATCTACCTACTTTTGCATTTAATGCTATGGTATGCCATTGAGGTAATTTGAAGGCACGTATTGATAGAACTAGATATTGAAAACGAGAACAATCCATTGATTCCAAATTGCTGGTTTTTTTATTAATCAGATGAACAAGTTTTTGTATATCTATTATTCAATGCTATCAACAAGTTTTTTGTTTTCTTTTATCGAGACTCACATACGTTATCATCATTCCAAATTCGAAACAACCAGCTTACGAACTGATTAATTTGAACTCTATGGCAAACTTAAAACCTATTTCAAGACCATTCCTGAGTCTTCTAAAAATTCAAATTCAGAACGCTCATTCAAAGAGTAAACAACCGTGACCGAAGCGTCACGCCATACTAGCCGCCAAGAACTTACCTACACCAATAAAGATACGTTCTGTATCTAATTGCCTGCAAATCAGATATTATCAACGCAGTCTACTTGTTCCGTCTGCCACACTGATTGTAGGTTTACATGACTAAGCAATCCGTTATTTGGGTACAAATTATTTTGAACAAATTAAAACTTTCCCCTATTGACTAAAACCTATTTAGTTTAGTTAACTAATTTACAAATGGATTAGCCAATTACGATTATTCATTAATTAACTTCATCACTAAATTGAGGCAACACTCTTTAAATTTTTAAAATAAGAACGGTAAACATTATCACTGTAAAACATAAGGGAAATTGAGTAATTGCTTTTATTTTGGCGTAAAATCAAAGTAGTTTCCGGTGGGAAGTGCATAACTATATTCCGATTCAAATTAGTTTCCGACGTTTCCGTTTAGTGTCGTGCATTGACAGCACGGACCCATTCTGGGACACTTTTTTTTAATAAACTTGAATAGCATAATTATATTTTTCAAAAAACATAGAAACCTTTAATTACTACTAAGGTTTCCAGTATAAACGTCATGGTTTTCAATCAAGACAAAAACCAAGATAACTCTAGATTTACTGCAATAAAAGTGAACAGCGTATTTCTGTGCTGTAGTGCTGAAAAGCTCTTTACTTATAAAAACCAACAGTTTAACCCGTATTTGCCCTGAGTTCCGTAACATTACACAGATTATATTCCGATTAGCACTAGTACCTAGTAATAAATCGTGTGAGCTGGCCTCTTCCCACGCCGCTCACTAGCCGTCAAATCGTACTTTTTACTCTACATTATAAATTCAATATGTTAGATGCATCACTGCCCTCCCCATACAAACTAGTGATGTGATCAAACACGATTTCCAAATTTTCTTATAATTTACATGGGTAGGTAAATTTACATGAGAAATGAAATATGTAAGAGTTGTGTTGAATTCACATTATTGTGAACTAGCTCAAAATTAATAGAAATAAAATTGCATTTTAAAATATAAAAACCAAAGGCAAAAGGTAAATCGTGAACAACGTGTATTTTTTGATTTTTGTTGATCAGTTTTACTCGTTATCGTTTTTCAAATATAATTAAATTCAATATCGTAAAATATCCTCAAACATATATCTCCAGAACAAAAAGTCGATTTATAGGCATTGAGGAGATTTTGTATCCATAAACCAGCTTTCGATCCGGCACATCACTAACACCCTGAGGCGAATAATTAAACACAAAAACGTGTAAACTCTCTGTAACATAACATATCTATTCTCTGAGGGTCGTTTAACACTTGCTAGTACCTTCTAATGAACCGCAATTTATTGCTATGCTGGTCACTATTTACAAGTAAATTGTACAATGTTGTCTTCATTTGTCACGGTAGATTTCACACCGATTTGCTCTTGCTCGTAGGTAAATAAACAAACCGATCTATATTAAAACTCTTGACATTACTTCGATAACGATACTAGCTGACATTTCTAAAATAAAAATCACGTGAGTTTTATCGCAATTTGTTTCATTTTCTTCAAACGAAGTCTAGCGTATTAAATTCTTGTTAAAGCTAGTTATTTGGCCTCAGTTACCTAAACTAGACTGAAAGGCTGTAATATGTATAGGCAGCTGCGCCCCTGATGCAGACGATGACGTCACACAATAATAATTTATCACACAATATTAAAACATGTCTAAAAACAATGTTCAACTAATTCAAAACTAGATTATGTGTTACAACTCAAAGCTCAAACGAGTTTGCGTACGTTTAGAATTACAAGCCATACAACTATCCACGTCATCCAGTCAAGTCGTAGAACGTTAACCGTTATCTTTACCGCCTCGTTATGTTGCTAATGTGCAGGGAACTGATTGGAACCCATCAGTTTTATGTTGTTAATTTCAACATAAAATATTGTATTCGACGCCATGTTAGAATTTAAAGCTGTGTTTTTGAACTAAAAGTCCATAACAGTTTTCTCAAAACAAATGTTTGCAAACAATCGTGGTGTAAATGAACAGAACATGGTATAATGTTATATCCTCAAGGTAAGAATAAGGTAAGAAAATAGTCTTTTGGAGACTGCCCAGCCCAAACCGCTAGAAAGCCGAAACTTAAGGGTTCCTTTTACTACAAAGACACCCGATAAGACGAGATTTTTGTAAATTCTACCCCTATGGGGAAGACAGGGGAAATATGGAAGCTGTGTGTGAATTGGTGTTTAATGTAGCTTTTTTTGCAGTGGCCCGATTTACTTGAAACAGACAAAAATTATCAAGTTACTGCAGGATAGCAAGCCGACGCCGCGAGCGGAAAGCTAGTTAAGAGAATAAGTTATTGAAAGAACTAAATTGAGTAACATTTAACAAGTATGACCCAAATCATTGTTTTTAAGACACCAACAAACATTAGCGCCCATCACCTTATCATGACGTTGATAAAGTCGTTACAGAAAACTGCATCTTACGAAACTATTATCTGGCTCCCATTAGAACTTATCTCTCTGTCACGAGCTAAAAGTAGTCTATGTCTACACGCACCTTTGAATCACTTAGAACCGTTTCAACTCAGTGTGAACTCTACTTTACCTTACATATTTGTAGGAGGTAAATAAAATCTGTTTGAACTCTTAGATATACAAAGAGTTTAAGTTTCTGTGAAATTTATAAAAGGTTGCTCGGACTTTATGGAACTTTTGATACAGATAAAACTCATTTAAAAAGGAGATAAGAGTTTCGCAGAAAAGTGTAAGTATCTTAATATGTAAAAAAAGACCACGGTCGCTGCAAAACGCATAAATATGTTTATTTGCTTTGCAAAATTGCACCTTGTATAAAACACGTGCTATGAACACCTGTGAATTTGATACCTATAAATTACTTGTCATCTCAGCACAATATACATACCTGTTTGATGCATGCTAATTCCTACTACTTATGCAGATGGAACTAGACTATAGCAAATTAATAAACAGTATGAGTTATATATAACTTATAAAGGATATTAAAATAAGGGTATTTTATAGAAACAATTTAGTAGATATAAATACCTATTCATATACCAAATGCTATCCGATTCCTGTCCATCCGAAGGTTGCCAGCAAGAGATCGCTGTTAGCGATAAGGCTGCCGATCGATGCCACTCTTTTGAGTGTGCTACCGGAGTTCGAAAAATGAGTAGCTCGTCCTCGTAAAAATTTCTTGGTGAACCGATTATGTTTCTTATTTATTTGATGTTTTTCATGTGGTCACATATAAATTTGATCAAGAACCAACCAACAAGAGTTATCCTTAACTTTTGAGAATAATCCCACTAAAACAGTATATACTATACTATTTTAGTAAAGCTAGAACAGCATAAATACTCTGATGACGATTTTTTTTTATTTTTTAATCATATAAAGTTAGTAGCAGGTATTATAATATCAGCCATCCATGCTGGATGATTCGACGCAAACTTTACAAGCAGGTAAAGCTTACTAAAGCAATGAGAAGCCCAGTAGAATCATATAGCATTTAAATAGATTAAAGAGACTAGATAATCAAGTACTAGTTCAAAGCAACTGGAATTTAACAAACCAGAGCTCACTGTACTAGTTACGTGACTTAGAAAAATCAGCATTCATCTAGCCACCTGCATGCTTCCGAATAAACTCTTCTATCTAAACCTCATTTCACTCTCTATCTTATTCTGTAACCTTTATGGTTCAAAATCTTTTGCAGATTTATTAACTAAGGCTACTTTTACATGGGTAAGGTGGGGCAAGTGCGCTACTTATTGCCCTTTGCACAGAATGAAGGTACCTCAGGCATATGTTCTTCCGTCTTGACGCCTTTTTATGGTTCCGCTATTATAGGATGTTGGTTCATGCACCATACATCCTCATTAGGTTACAAAATCTGCAAATATTGACACTAAAAATCAATGTTCGCAATCGGGTTTTAAATAATGAAGATACAGTGATATCTAGTAATTGAAACTAAAATTATCGTAGACAATGCATGCTGATTAGTTGGTAAGTCATCGCATGGGACGATTAAAATAAGCATACCAACCGGTAACCCGTAGTCTGCAAATAAATGATTTTGATTTTGACAATCAAGGTATAGTAATTCCGAATAGATAGAGATATAGACGTCAAACCTTAATGTCCCATATAATTTAAAATAAGGTTAAAATTTGTCTGAGGCGTCGGAACTGGAGCGGACTTCCTTCGTAATCCTTGACGTTATAAGTTTTCCTCGCATCTTAATCTCTGAGAGGTAAGGAATTTGTTTTCCCTTTCATGAATAAAAAACAAACTAGCCAGCAAAGGAAGCAATGCATCATAGAACCGCACCTTGATTTATCCTCGATCAAGTTCGCGAGACATTTAGAGGTTGAAATATCAAAAGGATTATTCGAAGCGATTATCCGAATACATCTGCTCAAACTGGTTGGCCCACCTGCTCCAAACAATCGCGAAAAACGGCCCATCTCGGACTAACAGGTGAACCGATATTTATGGCAATACAGTTTCGACGTGTATGTAAAGATGCGATATTGTAAGTACTGAAATAGCTGGCAAATACTTATATATAAGTGGGTCTGGCTAGTTTTTTCAATATTTTGAAGAGTAACTTAGTAACTGTTAAAAGCCAATGAAAAGAACACAACATTGTGTTCAGTGTTAAGTTTATTCGTTAGCTCTTTATCGATTATAGTGTAAACTGTCTTCTCAAACTTGTTTGCAATACATTATATGCTAAATTTAGTTTATTTCATACTTTTTATTTGTATAAGATTCATTTGTTTATTTTAAGAAGTATTTATTTAGCTTATTCAATTTCCCCCCCCCCCTTGACTATTCTCCCCGAAGCTAAAACTTGTGTTACTGAGTATTAAATACTGACGTATACAAGTATTGAGTAACCTTAAAAATAGCTTCAATGTTGGTATGAAAGTTGATTATGGTAGAATTTAAGAAGCATTTTACTAGACGTGAAAAGCACTATACATACGAGGCATTATAAATCCGTTTAGTGGGCGAAACGGCAGGAAATGCGTTGGCGTGGTGGATTACAGAGAAACACATAAAAAACCGCCTTCTCAATTTAAATTAGTTTTATTTCTCGATTATAATCCCACACTACCAGATGCAGACATTTGCTAAATATAAATTATGTAACCAATTAACCAAACTAAAGATTGTGAGTGATTTATTTCACTGATAAGTGTTCTATAATACTCTTTTTATATTGCGAAGGAGTGTTTTAACGCTGCACAATATAAAGGATGGAAATACGTAGTAAAAGAAATCGTTGCGTTGCGTTGAATAAGCCAGGCCGTGGGTATCTATGGCTAAGCTCCAAGACTTTTAAACGTTCTAAGTAAAATTATTAAAATTATACTAAATTAAAGTGTCTTATTATAGTGTGTGTAATCGAATTTCCTTTTCCATGCTACAAATTAATCGATAACAAAAAGCACAAGTGGTTTTTAAATTATTCAGCCTGCACTCTTGCATTAGCTCCATATATTATGCACCTTATAATCGTCCCTTTTTTGCGACGTCACATGTCGCCCACCTGACGGTGTCGCCTCGTGCCGAGGAATAATTCTTGGACCATGTGCTTTAAGAATATCCAAACTTTATACTTTACAACATGTGGTCCATTGTCAAAACCTTGCTGTCATGTGGTTTGATCGTTGGATGGGGTGACAATAAACTCAACACCTAACTACCCGTCATTAAGTTGAATTCAAACTGGCACCATATCTGTACAGCAACAACCCTTCAAATTGGAACCATATCATATATATATATATATGGTGCCAATTTAAATTCAACTTTCAACAAGCAACAACCTTGTTGAAAAAAAAAACAAATTGAATTAAAACTGGCATCATATCTATATAGGAACAATCCTTCAAATTGGCACCAAATCTGTATAAGAACAGCTCTGTCATTAAATTGAATTCAAATTGGCACCATATCTGTAGCTGTGCGTATAGTTTCTATTGGCATGATAGAGAAAAAATAACTAGAAGGAGATATTTAAATTAGCTAGAAGTAGGACTAGAAATGTTAAGAAAAACAGCCGATGTATGTTTATTTCCAACTTTATAATTAGGTGTTGTCGCCATAAACAGATATGGGTAACTAGGCTTAATACATACATTTAAAAACACCTGCTTGCAGCATGTGTCTTAAAGTAGGCACTTTACTACAGTTGTACTACTTAGGTAGGTAGGTCCCATCATCGAATCAATAATTTCTTTTGACGAGAATTATTTTGTACCATAGTAATGTAATTTACGAGTTGAGCACACAGGTTGAGCATTTTAGCAGCTGTAGAATGCTGTGCAACTCGCAAAAATGACATGGTAGATATAACGCAATTGGATGATAATCGTTCGCTCAACATGATTGTCTAATTATTACTGCAGCTTCACTTGATTAGTTAAATATTGTATATATTGTAAAATATTGTATTTATTGTTATTATTGTTAAATATTGTATGTTTGTCCACAGGTGCTATGGCATTTGGACATCTTCCGGCGAAGTTTCCGCGAGCTGACTGGCCACGCCTGCCTCGGACCTTCCTGCATATTCTGCGCGCTGAAGGTAAGCATACACTTGTCTCCACTAGCTCTTACTCAAAACGCATCAGACCACACAAATAAATAAATAAATAATAGTGGAAAATTCATACCACATCATCAAGCCCACTAGATTACTGCTATACTTAATTTTCGCTTCTTCCACTAGGGGACAAAATATTGAAGCGATGAGAAAAATTATTTTGATAATTATGTACCTACAGTTTAAAAGTAGACTTGTCTAAGGGTTTTTCCCCCGCCTCGTCGACTGGCGGGGGCTCCGTCGAAACCAGGTCGAGATTTTTACGCCCGGTGGCCATGATTCGGGTGAGGATATAATAAGTTATTGATTTACTGAATCTTAGCTATAGACGCCCACGCCACGTTTGACAGACTACTGGCAGTTTGGTGATGGTTCTGTTCTAGGGGCGCTGCTGCCCGCTCCCCGGTAGATATTCCTTATAAGCTTCTTAAGACACCCGCGGATTTCAAGCGGTGTTTTGAATCCACACTGAGTAACTTGAGGACTATAGTATGTTCTGTGCACATGTATACGTAACTACAGTTACGTTAAGACCTTTAAGATCGGCCGCCGAAGCCGAAATTCAGCTAAGTGAGGACTATAACCATCAAAATCTACTAGAGAGTAAATTTTGTAGCACCGCTGCACGTAGAGATAATTCAATTCAATTCAATTCAATTCTCTTTATTAATCATATATATAACATTACAGATTACAATAATCTAATGCGTTATAATATGGAACACGGAAAATTTATATATAATAATAAAAATCTAATAAACTTAAATTAGTACTTAGTAAAAACACACACAAATACAGATAAAATCTAAAACAAAATTAAACTAAAATCACAAAATTAAAAGAAGAATAACAACAACAATAAACGTAGGAACTTTGATAAACAGACAACAACTAAACTATTAGGAACTATGATAGTGCTATCCGACATCACAATGTTTCACTAAAATAGAGAAGTGAACTCTCAACCACCTTCCATCCATCCACGAAAACATCAAGCTGAGGATTCTGGTTCAAAATCACGTTCAGGTTTCTCTGCGCGCGACAGATCGGGGACTGCTGACGCGCTACAGTCCTTGGAGGAGTTGGGGCAAATAGGGGGACACGCCCAGAACGGAAGCGAGAGCGATTTTCAGGTACACAAAGTTGACTTGCTTCAGTAAGAAGTGTTGGACAGTCTATTTCACCTCTCAGTAGGCGACATACTAGTAGCAGCTGGTCATACAGTCTCCTAGTCTGCAAAGAATTGAAACCTAATGTACCCTGTAAGAACTTAGTGGGGTACATGTATGGATAGTATCCACGTGATTTCCGGTAGAGAAATCTCAGGAAGCGTTTTTGTACTTTCTCTATCATGAGGCTGTAAGTGGATTCATGTGGATTCCAGACTGAGGAGCTTGACTCTAACTTGGATCTTATTAATGAAATGTACAGTGTTTTGACGGCATTTGGGTTATTAAATAGTTTGCAGTTACGCGTTACAAAGCCTAGTCTTTTAAAACAGGTGGCAGTAAGTGTACGCATATGTTCGTGAAAAGTGAGTTTAGCATCAAATTGAACCCCAAGGTCTTTTATACTAACATTTCTTGCTATTACTTCATCATGGAGTGTGTAGTTCGAAGTCAGTCCCCGCGTGGAGCGCGTATAACTCACCACTTGACATTTAGAGGTGTTAAAATGCAGCCTATTGTTTTTACTCCAAGTCAGAATTGCGTCTAAATCCCGTTGAAGTAGTTCACAGTCTTTTTGAGATCTTATGTTAGCATAGATTTTCACATCGTCAGCATAAAGTAGACAGTTTGAATGAACTACGGATTTTGTTATATCGTCAATCATGATGGTAAAGAGTAATGGACCGAGAGAGGACCCTTGACTTACTCCTGAGCGAGTATGGTACGCAGGAGAATCAAAGCAACCAAGTCTAACAAACTGAGTTCTATCCGAAAGGTAATTGGCAAAAAATCTGAGTAGCTTTGGGGCAAATCCATAGGCGCTTAATTTTTCCAGTAATACGTCATTATCGACATGGTCAAAGGCTTTTTTGAAGTCTAAGTATATAACATCGACTTGAGCGCTTTCATCTAACGTTTTTGAAATATGGTTTACGAGTGTTAGAAGGTTAGTATTAACAGAACGGCCTTTTCTGAATGCGTGCTGGGCATCATTGAGGTAAGGTATTAGCTGTTTGTATAGTCTGGAATGTAATATACTTTCAAATAATTTAGGAAAGCTTGACAGTATAGCAATAGGTCTATAGTTTTGAACATGTGTTTTATCACCTGATTTCAATATTGGAGTCACGCGTGATATTTTCCAGCAAGTTGGGTAAATACAAGTATTTAAGGAAAGATTAAATATATATGTGAGGGGTGGTGCAAGAAGAGTTTTGAATGCTTTGATTATGAACGAAGGAACATTATCAGGTCCGATAGAACTTTTGTCTTTGAGTTTATTAATATGAAATACTACTTCATTCTCTGAAATGCCAGAAACATTTATGAGGCTATTGTTTCCAATGGGTATTATATTATCAGTACAGAGATTCGGTGTGTGGGGCAGAAACACACTGCTGAAATAATCAGAGTAGGCTTTGGCTGCTGCTTGGCCATTGAAGGTATTATCATTGAAAGTGATAGTAGGCTCAAATCCTCCTTTTGTTTTTAGACTAGAAACGTGTTTCCAGAAAGCACTTGGGTTCTTCGATAGTTGATATTCTACATGGTTAATGTGGTTTCTATATGCTTTACTGGAAATGTGCTTAACATAAATTCTAAGAGCATTGAAAAAACTGTATATATAAGGATCTTTCGACATTTTCCAGACTTTATGTAATATATGCTTTAATTTTATGTATGTTATAATTTCTTTGTTGAACCAGATGGGGTATCTCCTAGTGGGCCTTTTATTACGCACTTTCTTCGGAACGCATTTGTTAAAGCAGTTATATAGTGTTGAATACAATTTATCAACAGCCTCATTGACATCGGGGATTTCCATGACATCGTTCCAATTAGAATCAACTACAAGTGAGTATAGCGAGGTGAAATCAGCCTTACCAAAATTCCAGTCCGTGTTGTTATCGATGTTGCTGGCCTCCAATGGCTGCCCGTCCCTTATTATGTCACAACTAATTACAATATCAAGGGGAGGGTGGTGTCTATCAGCGCGCTCCACCAGACCATCCTCAGCTATGCATACTTTCACATCATTCAGACTTTCACTTACTAATACAACGTCTAATTTACTCCCAACATTATTAACAAAACTATTATGCTCTATCAGACCACAGAAATTAAGAAAGTATCCCATATAATTATTTACATTAACGGTAGCACTATTTAGATTGAGATCTCCTAAAATAATCACAGGTAAGTCACGGATGACTAGGTCAATGTTCTCTTCTACTTTTGTAAACCACGTCATCCACTCGTCTTCTTTTGCACTAGGTTTGATGTATACTACACATAAGTAAAAAACGCGTCCGGAATAATTCAAGGTAGCCCATAAGTCTTCTCCACTTATGGTTTCAAGGTCCATACGGCGACGAATTTCTAGTCCAGGTCTAGCAGCCATCAGAACACCCCCTCCTTTTGATTGCCTATCCTTACGAAGTAGGGTCCAGTTGTCAGGGATAACTTCGGCGTCATTTACAGAGTTATTTAGCTTGGTTTCAGTAGTTAAAATTAGGTCCGCTTCTGTTAACGTCAGGTTCTGTCTAAAGTATTCAAGTTTGGTCATGATACCATTTACGTTCTGGTAGATCACATCAAGCGTTAATTTACTCTGCGATGGCAACGTCGTCCTCTTACGCGGGGTACTGGCCGGGAGTGTGGGGACGGTTGTAGATAACGCGCCCGGCTCCTTTATGAAACCACTCCCGAACTTCAGTCCCTATCGGCCACGATTCGGGTTTTGTGTACAGTTGGTGGTAACTTTCAGGCATTGTTAATACGAATGAAGCATATCGGTCATGTTTTAACTTTAACTTTTCGACTTCAAAAACTCCCGGATTTTCACATATGCTCTCCATGTAATCTTTAATCGCCGTCGATGTCGTGTCGGGCTTCAAGAAGCATACATGTAGTTTCCGTGACCTCTCAACTGTTTGTAGTATTTGTTGTTGACCACATCCCTTTATAACCGTTTGTTTTACATGTCGTTTCGACTTACGGGGTTGGAAAATTTGCCAGGCACCTTCATCATCATCCTTAGCTTGGTCAGACGTATCCTGATCTGGAGTAATTGGATTACAGTTCACCGCTGAGACGATACCCGATTCCTTGTACAGACGTGAAGATTCTATACGTTGCGGTGCCCGCTTTAGGCTTGTCTGCTTCTTGCTGCTAAGCGTCTTGTTCACGACTTCAGATATATTCGATGAAGACCTCTCGGCACACGTGGATTCATTGCTTTCAACCAGGTTGGATGGTTTTTGATTTGAGGATTGTCTACGTTGATGTGTCTCGAGACAAGTAACATTACTTTCAATTATGTCTAGTTTTTGATTCGCGGACTCTACATCATGTTCCAATCGGATGCTCTTCAGTAGAAGTTCACTTACTTGCTTATTGGTGCATTCTACAATTTCTTTAATCACGCTACACTCAAGTAATTCTCCTTCCAAGGCGTTAAAACGGTCATCAACTTCAGCTTTTAAGCTTTCGAATTTGCTGTTCAATAACGTTATACTAGCCTGTAGTTCTGCAAGTTTGGAGTCCTGTAGTAAACGATGCTCGGACATGTCTTTACGAAAGCCTTTGATTTCATTGAGTAGGATATTTTCTATATGTTCCACATTATCACCTTCGGCGGATATACTGGAATTCTCATTTAACGATGGAGACGGCAATACAGGCCGGGGAAGTGCGGACGTAGTTTTCTTACGGAACGTTACGTTGAGATGTCTAGGAGAGGCCAAATTATCAGATTTCGGTGTTGTAGAAATGACCTGTTTTGATGTTTGAGGCTTCGTTCGGACTGGGGTTGACATTTTATTACTTCCTTTGTTTCTTATGCAAGGGCCACAGTTCCACTCGGCTTTGCTTTTGGCAGAGAGATAGCAGTAATGACTATCAGACACGGTAGAGCAAGTGTCGAGGTGTAGTTTTACCTTACAGGTTGCACAAGTCATAAAATGTTTTGTAGCTATTGGTTGAAGGCATTTGCTACATATGTTGCGAGTTGGTGTACGAACTGGTGCCATTATTATTTGCAAAAAATATTATGCTACGATATCTCAAACGTTTGGCTTTATTTGCATTAGAAAGTACTGAACATCGGAAGCAATTTGTTGACTCCAAGAAAAGTTCTGCTATTGGGCAATAGATGGCGCTGCACGTTCTTTAAACACTCATTTTTTCGGTGTAAATAATGAGGTTATTTTCATAAGTTATATAAATGTATGTCCAATAAAGCCTTTAATACATCTGATAGGATAGAAACTTCACTGCACTGTTAAAATCCCGGAGGAAACAATTAGATTTAAAATTGCAAGTCTTTAAAAGTTGTACCGGTTTTTCAGAAAAAACGAAATAATTTAAAATGTACTAGTCTATTCACGGAGATAACATTCACATAACGTCACAGTCACTTGATAATCACTTTTATAACATTTTACACGTAGGAAAGTCACTGAATTAATTTAATTTTAATTTCCAAAAGATTATAAACAAAGGACGGTGTGTAATCAAAAAGCGCCACCTGGCGAAAAAAAAGATAAGATTTAGATATACTGGTTCAAAAGAAAGTATGCCTTGTTTTCCGATTTCGTAACGCGGGTTAAGCTCAACTTGAATTTGTCGTTACACAACTAAAGGAAGCTAAAGAATAAGTAAGTGTTCGGCAGGCTTTGCTTTGCGCTTACAATACTAGTCTAAATCACCATTGATTTAGGTTAAATGATTAAACTTAATTGCTTTGGTTGATAATAGATTTCAATTCTATGCTATGGATATGGATTGCAATTGTATGCAATCGATTGTGACTGTATTCAATTAAATTTATCACATAAACTATTATTATATTTATTACAAAAAAATTTCAAAATCAAATTTATCGATTTCTGTGCAAAAACTTGATCGCATTCGATACAATACGGGCTTAATTTGATTCCACATGCTGCTTCATTGATATTATTCCTATATTTTATTCATTGTTAGACTTCATTGATCTTCAACTTTAGTTTTCTCAACATCAATTTCTTTTACGAAGAATTCAAAAAGGCATTCGTCTAGTCAAGAAACAAAGAGAAAGACTACATTGTGACCTCGAAGCCGCACGCTCAGGCTCGAAGCGTGACCTTTGCGAACAATGGCTGGTTGTGCCGAACTTGGAGCTTTCGATACAAACTAACATTTTAAATTTCATCAGAGTTACTTCCTAGAAAGAACGGATATGATTTTTGAAGTCGCACATCGCGCACTATGAATTGGCTGTTTCCATTTTTCCTGTGCAGTAGGTATAGGTATTATGTCGTAAATCTGTATAAATTCAATTCAATAATTTATTTCTCATAGGCACATTACATTGCACTTAAGTTCTTAAAATACCTACGTACTAAATTAGAATAAAAGGTGTCCAAAATAAGAGTCAAAAATATAAAACTTGATCTCATGTAGAGTCATTCCAAAAATTGTGGCCCGACAGAGAATCCTTTATAAATATCATCATATTTTATATCAGCTCTCTTTTTGAGGTTCTTTTTGATGGTTTTCCTAAAAGCTCTTAAGCCAAGATCAGTGTTATTGACTGGCAATTTTAGTCATCTAACTCGTCCGTTTACCTAGATCTGTGGGGTTTAAACGCCCGTGATGAATCTACCCTTATTTGTTTCTGATTTGTTTGTTTCGAATATTATTGAATTGTTTGAATCGTTGTTGTTTATTGAGTTATTTTCTCTCGGAACTTTGTAACAGCCGTTAAATGCGGCCAGTAGTCTCAAAAACTAGACTGCTTCGAGATTTTCCTAGAAAATATTACTAGAAACGTGTTGTCTTAAAATAGCTACTTATTCCCGGGTTTAATCTCTTATACCGGTTTCTAGCTAGTGGCTGGATTGGCGCCAGTCTTGAATCGTGATTTAGCTACTCAGACTATGGCTATTGTACAGTTGTTTCAGCCTTTATAGGTCCAAGTTTATAGCCCTTTGTCTGTTGTCTTCAGAAGCTGCAATAAATCAGTCGGCAGAGCTTTTATCGCGCAATTTACCCAAAACTTATAAGCAAATCTAGAACCATTCATCAATCAATACACACACATGTTTTTTTTGTCCGTAACAGCCATTGTGTCACCAAAAAGGCCTTTCAAAAAAGCACTATCGTTCTAAACCTCCTTGAAGCCTCATCATCCCGAGTTTTTGAATTAATTCGATGACCACATTAAAGATGGCGCGCGTGCGGTTGAAAGCTTCCATTTTGAAACCGGTATAGGTTGGCGCGCTTTTCAACCAATAATAAAGTTGCGGGAGTTCGAAGAACTTTTAGGTTCAAACGTGATTGGTCGGGAGTTGATGTAGCGCTAAGTTCCTAGACTACGGGATTGTTTTTTTATTTATATCGTCAGTGTTTCTGCAGGAGTAATTACCTAGCCTATCTTTGATTATCTTTTTATACTACTGATTTTATTGCAGGAGCCACTAAGTACCTTTCTAATCTATTTGCAGCGCATTGATTATACCTACAATCGCTGTTGTTTTGTTTGCTAATATTTATGTTACGGATGAAAAGCCACGAAATCAAGTGCGAAGTGACTCAAGAACTACGTTTTTAGGGTTCCGTACCTAAAGGGTCAAACGACCCTATCACTTAGGCTCCGCGCTGTCCGTCTGAACCGTGATAGTAAGACAGATGCCACGGAACCTTTCGTATACGAGTCCGCCTCGCACTTTTTGCGGTTTTTTGGATAGTTGAAAGAATTTCCCTTTTTCATAATGAACCAACAAAATTAAATTTTTCATTTTATTCAGGCTGTAATTTACTTAATAAAGTGGTCTACATTATCCACCTACTCGGATATAAAATACTTAATTAAAACTTTTACTTCATCTCGGCCACTTTCATTGTAACGGTGACTCGCGTAAATGTTGCTTTTATTGTTTTGGAATATGATTAGAGATTAAAATAATGAATGTGTTGGTATTAGCTTATGCACCATCTCTACTCTGTTGATTTAATTTCATAATTATTATCACTGCCATAAGTTAAGTTAATTAACAAAGAAAATTACGATTAAATAAGTATGCTGGAAAATTCTCATATCATGTCCCAAAATAAACAGAATTAAGTAGTTACCTAATTTTATTGATATTTGATAACTATTTGACACTATTAGACAAAATACATTATTAAAATTCATTTTTTTTTGATCATCCAAATCTTATTATATTTTGCAAAGAAAAGAACTTGTAACAATAATTGCAGATCATACACATCTTTAACATCTTGTAGACGTAAGCAAAAAGGACCAAATACAAATCATAAAACAGAAACAATTTGAAAAGTGTCTGTCTACGCACGTTTCTAGAACTATGTCGCGGTGGTACGTGCCTCTACCGCATGCAAATGGGGCCAGCAATTACTTCATACTCGGAACATTAATTATTATTTATTACTTATAATAATCACTATTGTTACAAGGCCCTATTATACCTCTCAAGATCTAAAAGTACATTAGATTTTGCACCATCAGGCAAAAGCTTAGAATCTAGTTTGTCTTTTAAATTTCAGGGTTCTTCATTGTATCATCATCAGCCTATATTAGTCCACTGCTGGATAGGCAGGAGGCCTACGTTCAGCAGTGGACTTATATAATGAGCGCCATAGCGCCCAGAATGTATACCGACTGTAAAAAATATATTCGAACACAATATAAATACAACCTTCGCTTGATTTCGGCTTCTAAGATATACACAAGGAAAATGTAAATATGTACATTATATAGGTATATAGGCTGTAAGCGAAGATTTAATAACTATCACGCCTACGGGAGAGGACAGATCTAATGGGGTCCAAGTCCAATCCCGTAGATAGGATTACGTAGTATGACACAGCACCATGCAGTACAGGGTTGTACCTAGGTAGTAGAGAGGGGGGAATTAAATCCTGAACGTTTAATGTGCCCACAATGCGTTCGCAGGTTTACATGCGGCCTGCCTTGCCGCATGCGAAGCTACAGTCAGATGCTAGTTGGTTATATTCCTAAGAATCTTTGTGGGAGACCAGTAAATGCTTTATTATTATTATTTGATTAGCTTGTTTTGGAAAAACACCAAAGTTTCATCCCTTAACGAGGGACTTCTTCAGGGTTTGTGCGGTTCTTTTATTTTACATAGCAGTATAATTTTCTGAAATAGGTCCTCATAGGTCAGGATTTAAGTTCATAAATACCCCAAGCGTTTATTTCTAAAAACAACTTATTCTCATTGCAAATGAACATTTATAGTTTTTATGAGAAATGATGCTTCTTTAACCTCAAGTCACAACACAACTCAGTCAGAGCTCATGGACAAACTTATAAAGACTTTAATTAACTTAAGAACTGCTAAAAACATCTTATCTATTTAATACTAGGCTACCTATCGATATGATATCGATTTGTGCGTAGCACAGCGCAAGGCAAACGTGGCTCCGCTCAGCATTGTGCTGGATACACGCTGGACGGAGAACCCCTGAAATCTAAGATCAGGTCCCATCCAGCCTCCTGGGTCCACCCCTGTGCTCGGTGTAAACGAGAAGCCGAGACCGGTTATGCAGCTGCGCGTGCGCAACTATACACACGTACTATACGTGTAGTGTAGTCACTGAGAAAAGTGTTCGGAGGTTGTATTGTATTGATAAAGCGTCGCGTCGATACTTTCTACTACGTTGTACAATACATACTTTACTACTCGGACAATGGTCTACCTACAGGAAACATTGTAGCTAAAAAGATACTGTGTTCATACATTACTTTGTTTTTATAGATAAACATAGGTCTGTCCACCAATTTTTTACCTCGTTGCAACCTACAACTAGAAGCCGTAAGCTACCAAACTTTCAATAAAAAAATATGTATTTTTTGACGACGGGAGCAAAAGTTAAAGGAAAAGTTAAAACTCTTATTTCAAATTGGATTGAATAAAAGGAAATTAAAATTATTTAGAAGGTAGACTGACGATTTGGGTCTACATATTCATAATCCAAACTGTTCTCTTCGCCTGTACTTGGCCGAGAGTACAATCACGGCCGAGGATCGAGGCATGTTCTCGTGATACCAGAACGTATCAAACGTATGCCCGATCGTAAGAACGACCAGTGACTTGAATGATGTTGTTGTTCTCTGCGTCTTTTTTTATTATACCCTTTGTGTATGTATTTTTTTAATGTAGTATAGGCCGTTTTAGAATAAATTTGGCAATTTTAGTTCAAGGATTGTAGATTTTGTTCAGTAAGTAAATACATTTAATGGGTACGCGATCGGATCACGTTCCCCTTTGCCTTTACTTTTGTTTGCGGTAGGTATCGTCCTATTACTGATAACGTCAGCAGTGCTGTTATTGATAAAAAAAACTTTCCACATGTTAAAAACATGAGTAATAGTGATGTACCTTGTGGTTTCTTTCAGCACCTTAAAACCAAGGTTGACTAAATAATCTTAAACAAGCATTACAATATTATGAAAGCTTTGGTGGGAGTTTAAAGTGGAACTAAGCCGGCGTAACATTGCAGTCTTGGTCTGACCTGATAGATAGTCGCAGATAATGTAACTGATTTTATCTTTTATGAGAAAATATTACGATTTTAATGGTGGTAAACCGACTTCTAGCACATCATGGCCACTTTTGCTATTTCATTTTCACATGATGAAATAGATAAATATGAACTTCATTTAAAATTTATTTTCTAAAGAAAGTTCCTTCTGCCATTATTTCAGATCTTTATGTTTGCAAATTTTCAGCCAAATCTATTCAGTAGGTACGTTTCGCGTCGTCTTCGGCCAAAACCCATTGACCCCATTTTAAAATAAACATCCGTTCTTAGCCGTTACGTCCGAAAAGGTACAACCATGCAAAATTTCAGCTTAGTTCTTGTAGTTACAGAGATCTCTTGATGAGTCATCCAGTTTTCTCTTTTATAAATATAGATTAGCATGATCAGTGAAAAAGTAGAGTATCATTTTGCGCAGATCATCATAATACGATTTGAAAATACTATTCAACTCTACAACAACGAAACAAAATGATAACATTTCTCCAAGACTTTGTAACATGCAAACAAAACACCATAATATCCTCATGAAAGCGAGTACCTGTCTGTATACGACATCACAATACACAGGATGCACCACTCAATAGGACGTGAATTGAAAACATTAGTTTTTGTATCTTCACCTGTTTATGTTACTACAACTACTGTGTTGAATTGTCTGTCATGCATTTTCGTTAACCATTCAAAATTTTTGTAGGTTCTTTTTCCATAGCAGGATTTTGTGCACATTATTGTACATTTCTGGTTTTGGTCTGCGTATATTTATTTATTTAGAACTAACAACAGAAGATACACAAATCATTATAAATAAGAGAGCACATAAGGTATCACCAGATGTGTGTGATCCTTTATCCCTTATATTTCTCTCCTATATTCATAAAAAATAACATTTAAAAAGGTATATGTAGTCTTTATTACCCTGGTTCAGTCGTTGGTATCATCAGTAAAAAAGCCTTTATAAGTCTGCACCACTTTTTTAAGTACCCTGTATGCACTCAAACTTGACAATTGACTGAGCCAGTCCCGACATTAAAGACAGTGAAGTCATTCGACTCTAATTAATCCTTCCATAGTCGTTGTAAAACTGTGACAACAATTACAGGAAGCGAGTTTCAAACGACACCTACTTGCTTTAAGAAGGTCTCAACCCACCAGGGCGACAGTCAGATTAAGTTCACGCCTTTTAGGACTCAAACTAACTTGAACTAGACTCTTACATCATACATGACAATACTATTTATGGAAATGTTCGACGAATTAGATAAGGCGTGTGAAATTAATAGCTTTAAAATACAACGTTGTTCGCCTAAACTGTAACGATTTAATTACTAATCAACTCATGAGATTTTTATACTAAACTAGCTGCGCCTTACGGTGTTTACCCGCAATAATAATGAATTGGATTCATCCTACGGGAATACTAAACTTTTCCGGGATCAAAAGTATCCTATGCTTTAATCCAGAATATAAGCTATCTACCAAAGTTCTTCTAAATCCGTTACATACATACCAACATTCACCTTTATAATTAAAAAAGTGATATGATAATAGACTGAGGGCACGCTTGCCTAAAAAGATGCTGATCCGACAAAAGGTAGCTATGATCTAGATATTAAAATACGATTACCTAGTTGAAAGATCTCGTCATCCGCAAACGCCCACGTCTGGTGACAAAGAGAAGCTTGGCGCCGCCGCAGGCCGCCCCCGCGCGCCCTTGCAGTAATCTACTACTTATTAGCTTAAGGTCAGGTTTAGAAGGTGCGACCGTAGGCAAAATATTGAAAATGGTGTCAGTTCTCTTGTTTTAGACCTAGCTAAAATTAGCTAATTTTAGCTTAGATGTAAAACAACTTAGCTAAAATTTCTAAAACCGTATTCTGTGCATCACATTTTTAGCTAAGATTAGACACGTATCCTTATAACTAATGTTTTTCCAACGAGTCACATGGACGTGTTCAACCTACAGACGCGGGGTGCGGACGCTGCGATTCGCACCGCAAAGCAAAGGTTGGGAATGTGATATACTTACTAAAAAAATATTCTTAATATGTAACTCAAGACTCTTACTAACTTTTTCTATTAGATACATCATATTATATTGTAATGGGGTAAAATAAATCGTGCGCCTGAACTATTCAAAAAATTGTTTTTGAGACAAAAAAAGTGCACATAATGTAAAAATCTTAAAATGACTTGGCTTAGTTAAGCTTAACTAGTTTAAAATGGTATTTTATGTGAGTGCTAAAAACCTATGAAAGCTGAACCTTGAAAAAGCTGTACTTATTCCTTTACTGACACTTTGCCATCATAGCTGTCTCAATCGTAAAAAACTCGTTGACATGTTGTTGGTCTGTCTCACGGTCTGGCCGTGACCATGTCGCCAAATTATACGTACGTAACAATAGTAATATGTCTCACATAGTCACTGTGAAATGCACATTGCGACCAGTCACATAATTTGACACTGACTAGACATCACGTAATTAGCTTAGTGATTTGATAATGTAGGTTAACCCCTTGCTCTTCTAAAAAAGAGGGTCTAGACATCGTAACATTTGTTTGATTATCGATAACAATTGTAGAAAAGTCCAAAAATGGATGGATTTGACTTACGCTATAGATGTCACCTGACCTGTTGTTAACGAATAGATCATTGGTAGACATTTCGATACCATCATCGTCATCATGTGAGGTGATTGAAAAGGAATCGATAACATCGAACGATTCACTTACATCATATGTAATATACGCCTAGCCAAGAGACACTTTTGACAAGCGATTTCGCTAAAAAGCTTGTCTACCAATCGAACTTAGCTATAATTTGAGCGACGACGATTGTAGAAATAGAAACGCTTCATAGCAAATGCTAGTTTCCTAGGGCTACAGAGCATTCAGTTTAAATGCGCTGAAGTTGCTATCCAAGAGAACTGGGGCTTAAATTATTAATTTTAATAATATAAATATGATATCATCGCATATACTACTTTCATTATAATAATGGACAGCCGTGTCAAAGATCACGATGGGCGTGGGATGTTATTAAGTTTATATCAAATAGCAGGTACATACATACATACAGGTTTTTTATTTACTATTTTATTACACGACGATTGTATATTTTTGTATGTACAAATTATTAATTTATTCAATTTCGTAATAAGAAACATAAATCAATGCACCAGTGTGTGGTGTGGTTATGAATAACTATGATTGAATTGTCAATATCATTGTTCGTACAGACTTTTGCCTTGAATAGCGAAGTTTATACCTTACAGTGTAGGAAATAAAGTGGGGTTCACAATACCTACGAAATTGTGAATTATAGAAATTGCCCGTGCGCATAACATTGTGTAAATTATTATCTAGTTATTCTATCCAAGATTTTTCCTTTCCTGGGTTTTATTATTCAGGTATTTTAGAATTGTCCATACATTGTTTTATTCTCAGATACAAAGTTGTGTTTACTTACCACTTCACTAAATCATTGAAGATGTTCCTATTTTAACATAATTCTATTGCTCTAAACTTATTATGTAGTTTTTGGTACTTATGAAATATTTTATTCCTTTTTATGAGCTATAATAATTAAGAGAAATGCTATGGCGAATTGTGATAGCTTTAAATTGAGGCCTATCCTCAATTTGGAGCTATAATCGTAGATACAGTCCGTTGTGTTAATTATTTGGCCATTATAATTTCAATGATGACCTCTGTGGTAGAGCGAGTGTAAGTCCGCCTGCGTCGCAGGAAATTGCGAGTTCGATTCCCGCCTCAGGACAAATGTTTCTACGATCTACAGATTTTGGATTTTGTATTTACTATTTCTAATAAACAATCTATCTAAGAAATGTTTTGCATTAAAATACATAATCTAGAGCCCATATCTCAAGCTCTGCTTAGCTTGGGCTAGATGATGCTGTGTGGTTTGTCCACCATAATTTTTATACATTGTCTTAGCGCTTATGTACCAGTTTTATTCCTATTTTATGACCAATATTATTAAGTAAAATGCTATGGTGAATCATTGGTATTTATTAGCTTTAAATTGAGTCTAAAGGTGAATTATGTTGTTATTGTCTGGCCATTAATTGCTCTGATAGTGTTTTTTTACTGTTAATTTTGGCGTATAGTCTTTATTTATATATTTTAGTCCGAGATCATGTACGTCTGTTTTTAATATCCTATTTAGTGAGATAGACTAACATTGTTAACAAGTGATTGTTTAAAAAAACTATTTTCATTTACTCTCTTTATTTAGCTTTTCGGATTAAATAGTAATCCCTCGAGAATCATTTGAGACACCTTGGGATTACTCTCTATTCAAAAGAGGAAAAGAAGGTTTTTAAAATTAGTCCACAATTACCACAGAAATCTTCAAACACTAACACACATAAAAACAAATACCTCCAGCCGAAGAAACTTCTCCTTTTTTCGAAGTCGAGTTAAAATATTTTGTACCTATGCGGCCTTTATAGCCCACTAGAGTTAGTACTTTAGTGTTTACCAAGTTACTAGGTAAACTCAAAAGTCCTCTAGGTCTTACTGTTCTACTAGGTCCTAGTAGTACAGTAAGACGGCCAACCTTCAACTCAAAGTGAGTGTTGTTGGACTAGCTGAGGAATTTGAAATTGGTTAGCTATTATCTTGGTACAGTAGGTATTACTGTCACACAGCTGTTTGTGTCCCCTCCTTTAAAGTTGTTCAAATCTGTATACTGTTTAAGGCGCAAATAGGAACTAAAGTAGAGCCACCACTTATTTTATCATATAATTCCCTTAAACAAAGGAATTTCCAAAATTCACACGTACAGTTTGTTAAACCTATCTTGGTGGTGGCGCTACTTTAGCTCCTGTTTGCGTCTTAAACCTATTTTTCTTGGATGAAAGTCGATAAGGACATGAAAGTTTAGACAAACAGGAAGTTGCGGGTTTGATTCGCGCCTTGGAACAAATGGTTTTACTGACTGTAAATATTCGTTTCAGGGTTCTGGGTGTGTGCAAGAATAATACATATTTTTCTATGTAATGTATTGTATTAAGTATATTAGTCATCTAGTATAATACAAGCTTTGCTTAGCTTCGGGCTATAGATGATGGTGCGTGGATTGTTCAGCATTATTTATTTACGTATTAGCTGATCTCACTGTGAAAAAAAAAAACGTGCTAAGAACAGCTCTACAAATTCTATTTACTATCCATATTATTATTATGAATTGTAATGAATTCTAAATAGTCATATTACAATGGATACTGTTGATAGTTGTAGGTAATGAATTGTCTGATATTGTTTATTCTATCAAGCCAAAATATCCAACGAATTCGGCTTAATGTAGTTTTGGATGTAGAATAACTTTTATGTATTTACTACATATTCAATTTAGCACAAACAAAGCCTCTTGTAAAAGCTAGGTTTTAGTAACATCGGTTCATCTAATAACGCTACGCAAAATAGAAACTGATTGCGTAAGGAGAAAGATAACGGAAAACATAAAATAAGCATTGAAGTGTCACCAACGCGATAATAATTTGGCCAAATAAATCGTGTGTTTAGGCCACAAACAGGTTGTAAGTGAAATGAATAAATGCGGGCGGCTGCATTGACACAGAAAACAGATTATCAATATTATTAGAGATTATCGGCTCCAATTTTTTAAACTGGCTCATGGTCGCACAGCGTCGCTTCATTTGTTTTAATAATAATGCTTTGCGATGTTATTCAATGAGTCTGTTTCGTAATGTCAAAAAATTGTTCGTCCTTGCTCAGGTTAACAATTACCAAAACCTTTATTTTGAAAGATCCCTGCTATAGTATACATAGAGTTCACTTTCAACGCTTATCTTAAATGTATGTTTATCAGTCATCGTAATTAATTACAAGAACTATAGTATTAAAAATTGAAACATTTGATCTGCAGACTGTTGCAAAAAAACTAGGGGTAACCTGGGTGATACTTTATGAATGAATGAATGAATTAATTAACACTTTATTGTACTTTTTTGGAAATAAAACAATACTTATATTAACTTATATCTAATCAATCTATTCACTTTATATCAATACCAATCGCGTCTCCAAGACCCTGGCTACATTTCACCGCCTCTATGACAATGCTGATGCGCTGCGCCATACCCTGGGATACCCTGGGGTTACGCGTAAGGATTGCCTAGTACAAGTCTTATTACGTATTTACAATCTGTTTTTTTATTAATATCTGTATTTTGTGTGATTGCGCCTTTACTTACCCGTTAGTAGAACAGCGTACGAAGACGTGTAGCGAGAGTGGGCAATGGGCATTGGTTGACTTTCCTGTTTCGAAAATTGTGGGTCTTTTGACACGAATCTCCTGGAATGGTCCGGTTTGAGTACCCGTTATAAAAAGGCTTGCAATTAAAATAAATTAAGTACTCTGCTTTATGTTGATTGAAGGATGTTACTTCATTTACATTCGATAAACATTTTAATTTGTAGTTCCTCAATGTTTTTGTTTAAGTTAGCTTTGAACTTCACCATAAATACTTACCTACAGTACCTACGACATGTGCTTCTCATGTATAGTTCTAGCAGTCATCCTAGTGCGACCGCAGATGCTGCAAAGTAAATGCCTTAAATCATCTAAATAGAGTTAAAAGTTGCACGCTTCGACCATTGACCACCAATAGCTTCAACCTTTTTGAATCATATTTTATTGCCGTGTGAACCTCCATAGATGCAGTTTACTTCTTTTGTTGAATCAGCTAACGTTCTTTCTTTAAAGTTTTGAAAAGATGTCGTCAGTTCTTTATTTGAACTAATATTATTTCTTTATTTGAACGCACGTTTTCCGTTTCAAACGAACAATTTGTTACGCCTCTAAAGTGTAACATTTGAAACGTAAAGTTTCTAAATAGCATTGAACTTGATAAAAGTTTATTTGCTGCTTTAAGTTCCTTATTAAAAAGAGAATTTCTTACGCTTAATTGTTTGCGGAAAACAATTGATCTTACACGAACACTCTCTGAACATTAATTTCACACGCTACTAAGTTGAAGCTACAATCTTGAACTTGATTCTCTCAAATTATTATGGATTCCTGTGACTCATCTATACGTATTTAAACGACTAATATCATAATTTCAACAAAGATGGCTAAGCCCATAGGTATGTGGATAACATTAATAATGTTTATGTTTTACGCATCTGATGATGACTCTTTGAAGAATGTTTTATTTGAAGTTTTTGTTTCGCCTGAGATTGTTTTTGAACGCACCGTATTGTTCCTGGCATGCGTTCTTTTTTTAAATGTAAAGATATAACCTAAAGACAAAAAAACACAAGGCTTTATTTTAAAAATGGAATGTAAAATTTCTGAATCTATGAAATCTCTCACCCCAGTTACTTTCGTGGGAAAATGACTTGATACTTACTTAAACCTGCAGTATAAAAGTTGCATAACTTGTTACTTATCGATTATTCTATTAACATGTTGCAATACTAATAGCACTCTTGACATTTACTTGCGAACTGCTTCAATGCCTTTGGCGTCAATTGTGGGGTATTCTTTTGGTATGGCAGTTTCGAGAAAGACGAGTACCTACATTGCAAGAGATAAGAGTTTTAACTTTTATTGGTTAGAATATCTTCTATCTATCTTCTTTCTTAGTATCTATCTTCTTTTCACACCAATCTGCTTGCTTTTGTGGGAAAACCCCCTTGTTTGGTGAAGGCACGTTCAGCAGTGGGTGTGGTGTGGTAATGAGGATGTTATTCTTCAAAACCGCCGCCCGCACATCGGGGCAAACTTTGTCATAATATGTTACCAGAGTGCCATATCAAAATTACTTACTGTACTCTCGTCTTCTGACACGCAAAACGTGAATTTTTTCTTCGAACTAACGAGGCTTTTTTGTATTCTTCGATAAAGAATACATGTCATTTTTAAAACATGCATACCTACCTATCTACTTAGGTATAATTCCATACTATAAAATATTATAAACTCGAAAGATTGTATGTATGGTGGTTTGTTACTCTCATGTAAAAACTACTGAAGGAATCAAGCTTATTTTGGATGAATTTGGAATAGATGTAGTTCCAGCCCTTGAATAACACATAGATGAAGCGCATACTATCCATCTCATAAATCAGTTCCCATTGTATGCCAAAAAGATAAAAATAAATGTAATAGCCTTGAAACGTTTCCATAGAAACAATGCAAAGCCGAGAGCAGATACTGGTATACGATTCATATGCGAGGATATTTAGAGTTATTTTTTTAAGATTAATATTATGTTTGTATAACTGTGGGTTCTCCGAATAAACAAAGAAATGATGTATGTTAGAATACGTATACCTATACGTGTAAAGAATACGTATTCTGTGCCGAATGCCCATGCAAATAGAGACCTCGTGACCTTAAAGGTTTTTACTAAAAAGGCTCATTTACTGCGTGGTCGTAGGTCAATAGAAGTCAGCGGACATGTGCCAATCAACATCCTTTTATTTTGCAATGTAAAAAGCAAGATTTACCGCTTTTGGCCTCAACAGTACAACCGCTATTGGTTTTGAATACGAAATCTTATTTCATTTTATATTCCTTTCTTTACCTCTTTCGTCAATGAGTCAATACAATCATTTATTTGCGAACAATGTGGTGGGTAGAAAATAGTAATAGAATTAAATATGTTTTGCCTTAGTCTAGGGAATGCAAATTTAAATATTAAATTAAACAAAAACAAAATTTTATTACAAATAAAAAATTGAAAATAACAAAGAGATAAAAAATAATTAAATAATGAAACATCAAATCAGAATCAACGAACAAAATAGAAGATTGCCCTAGTAATACATTTTAATTTAGAATAAAAATAAAAAAGGTTTCTATTACATAGTTACCTATTTAGTCAAAATGATTCAGTCTTTTTGAAGTTAGAACTTCATGATGGACTTACACAAAAATAGAAAAAAGTTGCACCATCAAAGAGTTTTTACATTATCTTTTAGAAGAGAAAGGTCAGCGGTCGATCATATCGGACAAGATAAAAGACTGATCTAGTTTTAAACTATTGACTAATTACGAAGTAGTTCGTTGACCATGAAAGGCTCGAAATGAGAGGTACTGCAGTATTTGAATACCTAAATGGATGTTGGTTAAATGAAAGACATGCCAGTGAAAAAGCGATTTCAGCAGAGATGGTATATAAAAAAAACTGAAGCGATAAAAAAATAATGAATGAATAAAATCCACACAGCATCATCCTGCTCCAAGCTAAGCAGAGCTTGTGTTATGGGTAATAGATGACTGATATAGGTACATAATACTCACAAAACATAGAAAGATTGATTTTTTATCTAGAAAACACCCAGAATCTCGGTACAAATATGTGCACATCTTTCAAATATTTGTCCAAGGCGGTAATCGAACCCGCAACCTCCTGGGTCGCAGGCGGACCAAGCCCGCTTCGCCACATTGGTCGTAAGAACACTTCATAATAATAATAAATAACTATTCACAAGTATTTAAATTACGTTTATTGACTTATTTTTCTTGACGTTTCAACAAATTACTGTCGTGGTCACTATTTTAATATCGGAAAAATAGGTAAATAAACACCAAAAATATCTTAGCTCCTAGCAGCGAGTATTTTCCTTCAATTAAAATAAAAAATAATATTAATTTATAACCTTATGCATTATTTACTTGTCAATGATTGACTACCACATGCAATTTAAATGACAGAGCTTCCACATAAGTACAAAGGCTTTAATCTTGCCCTATTAAGTAGGAGATACGTAACCGGACTCCCGCGCAAGCCTCGCTTGTCTTCCATCTCGCTCGCACTCCTGCGAAGCCTCCGCGTCTTTGTCTGGCGCCTGCGCAGCCTGTCACTGCGGTTAGTGCTCGTAAACGCCGCGTCTACAGCACACTGCGTTCTCGTGCGTTCAAAACTAGAAAAAAATATATCGCGTTCGCGCAAATTACGCCTTTCACGTGTTTTGGATTGGATTTTACCGGCATTTATAAAGTGACTTCAAAAAAGTGATCGTTATATGGTAGAGTGATTGTTTTATGAAAGTGCAGAATAAGTGTTAAAGGTTATTGGAGCTTGTGTTCTAAGTTCTAATCAAGTGAGCGGTTTTGTCTTGGAAGCGGTTCTTAAGAATTGACCGCTCGTTTGCCTTGTAAATGTCTACGGGCCAAAGTGTTAATATATTTAAATGTCTACAACTCTATATTGCGATACGTAGCTGGCATATTTCAGGGTCGGGTTATAGTCATAGATACGTTATAGTTACATGAAAGCAATCAAAATGTGTCGTAGGCGATAGAAATTGCAACATTTCATAGAATAACTTGCGGTACCGTGTAGTCGTGTCTAATCTATTTCACATTATTTATACCGATAGAGCCTGGCTCTATTTGCTTATAGAGCAGGTGGTGTAATACTAGGACAAATTACTTTGGGTACAAGAGCCCCCAGTCGGAGAATTAACCTTAAAAGTTCATTTCCCTTTATCAAATGTACCGTGTAATATATCCACGGTTCTTCGTAAATTATAACCTCTTTTCACATTTTTGTGGTGTCGTATTACAAATTGCAATACGCACATTGCTATTTACATATTTATTATGGTTCATTACGTAAAAAAAACTTTTAGACTTAGGTCGAATCGTTTGTAAAACAGTATACATTCAGTCAAAAAAGTATCGGGAATGGATGATTTGTTTATGGTTCCAAATTCAAATTTTTGTTTTTTTTGTTGTTGTTAGGTTGGCACAACTGTTTGCCATTTTGGCGCGGAGTTTGAGTTGCATCTGTTATTTATATTAAATACAGTGCTGTTTTTAGTTACATCATATCTAGTGTGTATTGCGAATTTCACAATGGACAAAAACATCGAACAAAGAGTTTGTCATGTGTCAAGTTTTGCATCGCCAATGGAATTTCGTGTTCGGAGTCACTGAAAATGTTACAGAAGGCTTTCGGTGAATCGACTTTATCAAAAACACGTGCTTATGAGTGGTACAAAGCGTTCAAAAGCGGTCGAGATGTGATGGAAGATTTGCCTCGCTCTGGTAGGCCATCAACGTCTGCAATTGAAGTTAACATCGCAAAAGTGAAGGAAACAGTGACTGAAAATCCTCATTCAACTTTGCGAGAGATAGCCGCCGAACTTTCTGTATCTCACGAGTCGATCCGTACCATTTTAAATAATCACTTGGGTATGAAACATGTTGCCGCTCGACTAGTCCCAAAAGACCTGAATTTTCTCCAAAAACTCAATCGCATGAGAGTCGCTGCTTACATGCTAGAACGAGTCAATTCCGACCCAACATTCATGAAACGCATTATTACTGGTGACGAGACGTGGGTTTATGAGTTTGACATGCAAACTAGTCAACAAGCTTCGGAGTGGCGCCTTCTAACAATCGGTACAAGACATAAAGGAGAATTCGCGGCGAGAACCGAACTCAATTCCGGAAACAGCGTTTAAAAAATGTTTTGATGATTGGATAATTCGTTGGCGTAAGTGTATCGTTTCTGAAGGAGCATACTTTGAAGGTGATAAAATAAATTTGGATGAATAACAAACATTTTGTGTATTATTGATCTTTTCCCGGTACTTTCTTGACAGAGTAGTATTATCAACTTAGTCTATTAAATGGCAAAAACCGGCTTTACATTCGAACAATAAATAAAGTACTCACATACATATACATACATGCCCGTTTAATACGAGTAATGCAATGTACTTACTGCCTTCGTTCTTTACCGGCAGGTGGCATTATGCCAATAATTACATGGGACTCTGGGCTCCGATTCTGGACAACTTTTTCTTTATGAAAAGATAGGTACTAAAATACTTAATATCACTAAACGTTCTACTGTCCCTATTGTAGCAAGCACTGATAGAGTATTTACCATAGATGTAGAGCTAGAACTTAACGTCACCGAAAGATAAAAGCGTATGTTAGCGCGTTTACTGCCAAGCTTTAGTGAAGACTCCATTGCTGCGATTTGTTGCGATTTTGTGCGGTTTTTTATACATAGTTGCGTCTTGTAAGCATGATTTCTAGACCGTGCCTAGCCGTACGCGCCGCCAAATCGTCAAACGCAAGTCGCAGCTGTGTGAAAGAAGGCAAGCATACAAAGTACGAAAAAAAAGAAAAGAGATGTTGCCTAGGAGTCAGGGCCTGGTCCTTAGTGCCGCATTGTCTCGCCCACCACGTGACTTACCGCAACTTATGGCCTGTAAAAGCCTACGCGATCCAAGTTCATCAAAATGCTCTCGTTGTCCCCAATCCTTAATGCGAAATCTGCCCACGGGGTGATCTCAGGCAAATTACCTTGTAACTTGGCGAATTACCTTTTGAGTTGCACAATCGTGGAATGAAAACTTTAGCTGTAATAAGAATTTTTATCGAACTGGGTACTTTCATTTATATTTCATAGGTTTCCCGATGAGGAAACTAGTCCTGTTGGTATGCAAAATACGCATTTATCTGCCTACGCCCAACGTATACTCTCACGGCAATACCGATACAAAACAAAGAAAGATAAAAATACCCAAAGCAGTAAACCGGCGGCGATTCCACATTTTTGCAAGATGATGCACAGGAAAGAATTACGTTCCTTTCTACGCACCTTTGCCTCACATTGTCATAAGACTCTTAGACTCGGTACTAATCTCTCAATTAGAATGTGTGTCGATAAATCAAGGTTTATGGGGGAACCACACTTGCACAACTACAATCCGTAATTGAATTAGATGTTGTGCTTAGAACGAATCGATTGGAAGAGCGATAGTGGCACAGACAAATATGAAGTCACCACTTTACAGAATAACCAGCAGTTAGTAGGTAAGAAGAGGTATAGAGTGCTTAGTAGTTTGTACGAGTAACCAGTGGAACCAATCGCAAAAGTTCATCACACCGTACGTACGCGTTTGGTTCCCGTTGAATGTACCGACTGGTTCACGTATGGGTCTACTTTGTAGACATCGTAAAGATTGTGTTGGAACTGCTTCGCAACAGGAAGATTTATTTCAAAGTTGCGTTCAGAAAGTAATGTTACAACTGCATTTATATATTCATCTGACAAAGTTACTATCTGCACACTGAATATACACCGAAAGTTATTTTGGCCGATGGGTCCAGCTGTGTTTATGAGTGTTGAATTTAATATAATGAAAGATAATCCCGTAACAAGTGTGTGGATTGACCTCAAATGTCAGATTAATTCAGATTAATTGCCACTCAAACCAAAATCAAAATCATATATTTCACTCACAGTGGCAGTATAACAAGGTCAATAGGCCTATTCCAAATTAAATCTGTCAACAAATCTCTACTAAGATAATGTACAACATTCACGGTTTAAATCAAGAAAGTAGGTACGTGTGATGAACATGCATCTAGCTTACCTAGGGAAAAAATAACGATAGGAATGATTATTGTTATACTTATTTTTATGCAACGTATTCTTATTTTGTGTATGTCAAGGCCTAAATCGGGTAGCAAGGCAATAAATATTAATGCAAATCGCATGCATGGCCAATTATCGATTATTTTTGCATGATTTTTAATTTCCATCGATCATTTCGAACAATAATTGTTCAATGTAAGGTGATTTCCAATAACACATAATATAATAGCGACCTCATATTTGATACATTACCTTGAAGATATTCGTATGCATTTGAATGGGATTATTACAATGGGTATTGCGGCAAACAGCATTAAGGCTCCTTATGTTTATGGTGTATAATGATAGCATTGTTTGCACCTCGCACCTTGGCAACGCCCAAATACACATCAAAATTTTAACATGTGTGAGCAACACATGCAGTTAATTTCGGTTCGTGAGCTATTTCAATAATTGTTCGACATTAATTACATGTAGAATTGAACTAGTTAATATAAAAAGTGCTATAAAGTAATTCGGACGCTAACGATATCAGTCACTTAGCTATAAAATAGCTTTTTTATTTGAAAGTTGTAACGTGTAGGTAACGCAAGTGTGTGTAGATTTTGCTCAGCCTTTCATTTCACCTGTTTCATTACTCGAAGCAAGATAAACAATCGCGTTAGATGAGTGCTTCAAAAGGCCTCAAAAAGGTTTTAGTCTAATTCATTCCAGTCTTGAAGAAGGCCTATTTTATACACGAAATGTTACCAACTCGGCCAAAAAATGATACATGCTCTTGTAAGGAAATCGCATTAGATCTTTCCAAGAAGTCGTGAGCCTCCAAGGCTGGTGTCGCAAGCCTCACTAGCATGAGCAATGATCGTGTGATTGCCTTTAGATCCGCCTTCTGAATGCCCGATTTCGGCAGTTCCATACATGCGAAACAAAAAGGGGAGGAGACAGGGTTTTCCATAGATAAGCTTGGACAATAATAATAATACACAATGATAATAATAATAATAATAATAATAATAATAATAATCCACATAATGATGCCATATATGGCGCTCATTAGGAGAGGCCTATGTCCAGCAGTGGACTATTATAGGCTGGTGATGATGATGATGATGAAGCTTGGACAATGGGTTTTCGTAGCATGTGATTAACGTTTCAAACCATCTGATAAAACTTAATTAAAGGCTGTTGGGAAATCTTTTAAATGTTGTTCATAAGCTAGTTTTACGTGTACTCGAAAATCAATCGCGAAATAGAAGCTCTACAAACGAGTACTTTTTCCGTTTAGTTCCTCATTTTATAGTATAAACAACAACTGGGCAATTTTTGTGTTAGCTCAGCAATGACGCAATATCAACCGATGCAAACTTGTTTCAGTATGACAAGCAAAATTTTATTATGCAGCAGAAATCGACCAGTTCGGCAAGCATAACTTGTTTGAGCTAAGCTAAATCTAGAATCATTCTGCACTAGTGAAAATAAGCTCCATTATGCTCGAACTTACGTTACATTTCTCTTATGAATAATAGAAAAACGTTATAATTATTATTTTCTCACACGTAATAAGTAGGTTGATATTGTAACTGGATCGCGACTTAGTCATGTGAGAGCCTCTCACGCTGGCATCGCGTCGCTTGATTTGTTTCATTATAAATGTAATTCTCACTCGCTTCCTATAAAATACAACATTTCTTCATACCTTACAATACCTACTCCTCAGTTCTTATGAACTTTCATACGCTTGTAATTTCTAAACTTTACGCCAAAAGATATAATCGTATAGCTCGGTTGAGGCGTAACATGAAGCAAGCCTGTTGTTTATAACTTCACCGGCAAACAGGAAAACCGTTATGAGTCGCGTAGTCATTACAAAAATGCAAAACAAGTCGCTTCGTAGAACTACTATGTTACACCAACTACCTACCAACGCTCTACTAAATCCATCTTAAGATCTAAAATTATGAGACCACACATAACGGGCTTTGGTGATGGCGGCAAAATCTATTAAACCCATTCATAAAACCTGAATGCAGAATTTATCGAGAAGAGATTATACAAAGGCGTGGGTGTCGATTCGGATTTTCCTTGAGCGGCGATCTTAACGGGTCCAATTCTTAGAACACAGGCCCAAACTTCGCAACCTTAAAAGTTTGGTCACGATCGTACGTAACCCTATGATTCACAAACCTCTTTTCTCAATGACTATATTTTGAGCCATTACTTTTACACGTCCGTTTTGGATGCGACAAAAACACGGTAACGTAAGTGGAAAAGGAAGTCAAATGTTACAATAATGTGGAGCTAACAAGTGGACTTAAAGTGATATTCTCATAGTTAGGTAACGATGACGTATTCCACAGTTTCGACTTCGAGTGACCTCATAAAGGAAGCAAATATTTCACTTCGACATACTTAACAGACTGACTCACGTGAAAGTTCATTCATATGGTAAATACTCGACCGGTTGAACGTAAAATCTCAACTTCTGATTTTTATTTATCCATCAGTCTCGAAAGGTCGTTTATCAACCCTTAGATCTGGCATTCTTTAAATATGAATCATCGAATGTAGTAATGATCTTAGCTGAAGAAGTTTTTACGTTCATTAAGAAGCTTTTATTTATCGCTTAAGTCTCTTTCAATTACTACTGCATACTAGATATATATTGCAAACAGAAGTTAATTTGCAATGGCATTTAAATTATGTTCCTACGTGCACATCTGCAAACCACGTTTACTATCCAGCACGTGTTCTTCAAACATTGTATAAACTTTTATAACCTTATCGCTTTTAAACTTATCTTCATAGAAATATAAACAAAGCCTATCATAAACTTCGAAGTTTAAAAGTTAGAGAGAGAGGTCGGAGAACCCACGTGGGTAAAGTTAACAATAGATTAGAAAAAGCGTGTATACCTGCGGAAGGTAGGCGAGCCCGCCCCCGCTCCTCTTGCCCGCAGTCAGTTCGAAAGCCTTCGCGGTGGCGACGATCGTTTTTACTCAAAACTTGAGAAGGCAATTAAAAAGTCTAAATTAGCTATTAAAGGTGATATGTGTCGACAATACAAGCCTATTAGTGGTGCACTGCCTCGCAACAGTTGCGTTTTATAATCGTTCCATAGGTATAGTGTTGTGCCACCTGTCGCGCAAGGTGTTTTCGCGCCCAATCCTGTACCAAGCTCGAGTCGAAGCGATAAAAATAGTAATAGCCTCGATCGCGCATATTTTGTACAAATAGAATTCAAACGAAAAAGTGTCAGCTACGTGTGTCGCAAACAAATCGCCATATAGAGTTGTTAACTATATCTGTTATTCAGCGCGCAATTGTCGTATCGAGATTGAATTGAAATGAACTGATTGGACGATGCGGAGATGATAAAGTTTCGGTACAAGCGTAAGGAGAATTCTTCCTCCAGCGATGGAGGGAGTAAGGCTAACGTGGTGGTTCAGAAGCCGAAGGTCGAGGGTCTTAGGGAGCTGCTGCCGCCCAAGGATATGCTCCTCACGGGGTCCTTGGCGGGAGTCCGTCACAACACGCTGCCTCGGTCGCGACCATCGTCTTCAGCCGCGAGGCAGGAGCCTCCTGAACCCATCATCAGTCCTACTACATTAACACTGTTCAGAGTAAGTTTATTGTGATTGTACGGCAGTCAAATCAAGTAGTAGGTACCTAATTTGTTATTTTTTATCGTCAATAATGGCATTGCAATAATATATTATAATATGAATTTATTTTGTTTTGATTAGTTTCTTATGCCACACTAATCATCTTTCGTAGATGTCAAAGTACCAATTGCTGATGATGATGGTGTCTTAAACTACTTTCCACATTATATATATTTGTTTAAGTACTAACTACCAACATTGTATATTTTTTACTAGAAATAATGGAATCGCCATTTTCCACGAACAATGAGTGTATTCTTGTGTGTTCCGAATCCCGTACATTTTCCCAGTACAAAAGACTTAAACGCGCTCACAGCTAATGTGATACATTATCGTGCTTGATCAGCTTGCAAGTTGCTAATAAATGCAAGGAAATCAGAGAACCGGCTGTTTCAAGAATCAATAATGTGCATATTCAAGTTAATCTGCTATTCATTGGCGAATCAATGAATCGGTGATGACATTCGCTGTGGTCGGTTCAATGGAAATTTAATCGTGAACTTTAGAAATAGCAGGTTTTTAGTGTGAATGACAAGGTTTTGTTCCAGTTTGTTATTACTATTTAATACACACGTATGTTATTGTATAGTACTTTCATGGTTCAGAAAACCTTTACTACTAACTTTTTTAAATCTTTATTATTTTTATACTTTACTTATAAAATATTTATTTTAATTTTTAAGCTGCGAACTAATAAACATGTTTTCTTTCTTTCTTTATTTACTACTAACTTTACTCTAACTTTAAGTTTATATACTTTTTATCATAATAATAATGCTGGACAATTCATACAACATCACCTCGCCCCAAGATAAGTAGAGCTTGTGTTATGGGAAGGTACTAGATAACTGATATACTTAATTCTACATTGATCTATATTTTTATTATAAAAGAACACCCTGAACAATTATCTGCAGATACTTAGTACAAATATTTGTTTCGAGTCGGGAACCGAACCCGCAAACTGCAACGTCGCAAAAGAACTTAAACTTAACTATTCAAAGTTTTAAACAAGTTTCGAGTGTTCTCTACAAAGTACAAATTACTCAAGTTAAAAAACAATGAAACGCTACATCGGTACTGTTACATCTTTTGCATACAAATTTTTCAAGTCTACAGAAGGTAGATTACGTATGCGTGTGCGCATAGAGCCTTCTCCGGCGTAATGCGCCTCTAGAATTGTCTATTGTCTCTAGTGATGTGATCAAGTTCGATAATAAAGCAACGAAGTTTATTTTTCCGTTTTAAAAATTAATGACAGTTCTTCTGCTGATTTCTCTATTGTTTAAAAAATTTTTCCAAGCAAATAATGCAGTGTGATGAAAATATGTCTTCTGCGAAAATTCTATTTCCAATGAGAAGATTTACTACACAAATTTTTATATACAATTGTCAACCTATTTAGTTATATTTATATTCTAAACACGCCGAATGCTTAAATAAACGATGGAAGCGTGTAATACAATACGAAGATTCATGTTTTAGCTTGTGTGTGGTGTTCCTATGTTTCTATTATCGAATAGCTTTTAGTTTTAATTAATACCTGAGCAAATTACCTTAAAATCCCATTGTCTGGTTGTTTTCAAGGCTTTAAAGTTTCGTATATCGCGTGCGTAACGGAAGACAAGCTGCGTCCGCCGTTGCACCGGAAAACGGACTCATTATGTAGAGTAACTTCTTTTAGACCACGTGGGTTGGGTTTGGGCCATAATCTTAAATAACACTATTATGTTTAAAGTTTTGGCTGGCTGTAGAATGTAGAGCTTTTAAGGATCGCTCATCAACTTTTGGCGCAGACATTGTTAAGATGTCTGTGTCTGTGTGGGGCAAAACTTGAAAGTAGAGTCAGTTTATTTGGTGTTGATCTTCTTTGTATTAAAAAGCTCCCCGAAAACTAAAGGATATGTAGATTACAAAATATTTATTTGCATACATATATATCTCGTATAAGTAAACTAATTGTTTCTCATATGTTTGTCTTTGATTTTTATAATTTGATCTCCCTTGTGAATTTGATGTTGTACGAGACAAAAAGTAAACATGGAGAGTTACAACTCTAACGCTATGCCAAAACTCAAGTCGATTGGTCTCTTACTCAGGGTGCAAAGTATGGACAAACAAACACACCTTGTATTTATAATATTAGTTAGGATGGATAAAGCAACAACCTGATTTATTTTATGTTTAACATGCACGTCTTTAGTATAAGTTGGGTTGAAAACTAAAATAAATAATTATTCGGAAGTTGGTTGTGGTGAAAACTGAATTAATATTTCCCGGCAAAAGATACGTTCTTATTTCCACGAAAAATTTAAAACTAAAAGTCCACAGCTAACGGTTACGAAACATAAAACACCAAGATACAAGTTTGAGCGAATGACCGCCTCAGCGTAGCGGGTCATGGCGGTGACCTATACCTTTACTCGTATTTGTGCCATACTGGTTTTGAGCCATCGGAACCGAAAGAACAATATTCGATTTTGTGCTACTGAGATAGGGTCCTTATTTCCATAACCAGTTGATACTTTCTTTAGTTGGCTTGTTATTGAAATGTTCGCACTTGTAGAGTGATTTATAGCGTTTTTAAAGAACTTTGCGGACATCAACATCCTATACTGTGGATCTTCAACATACTTTTCTGTTATTATAATGTTATAATTTTTATATTTTAGAAACGGAAATATTAAAAAACTATTTCAGGCTCGAGAACACTTTGGTAGATTTTTTCCTCAGACAAATGTATTTTTAGACGAGCAATTCCTTCTTTTTCTTTTCAACGCTCTCTAGGTTACCTGGAAAAGCTCGCTCCTGTAATAGGTAGCTTAATTATGTATTATTTCTGGGCTAGAACTACGTCTATTCAAAATTTCAGCCCGATCCGTCGTTTTAGCGTGCAAAAGGAACAAACATCCAAACATAAGAAACTTTTTTAGGATTATTTCTAGCCATACTAAGTATAAATTGTTTTTGTAAATTATTTATTAGTTTTAAGTGCACAATAAAATATTTTCTATCTATGTCATGCTAACCCTTCTCTCTCTTGTCCACAGGAACTCTTCACGCAACTGCAATGGTCCGCCGAGCGAGCTCCCGCGGCCGACAGCCTGCGGCGAGCCCTGGGCGGCGCCGGCGCAAGGTTCCAGCTCGGCTGTATGGCCGACGCCAGCGAATGCTTCGAGCACCTTTTGTTGAGGGTCCATGCTCATGTGGCGGCGGGCACGGGCGATAGGTATGTATTTGGCTAGTCGGGTATATTCAAGACTGAGGCAAATCGCTTTAGGCGGCAATGACGCGAGGTTCCAGCTCGGGTGTATGATCTACGCGAGCGAATGCTTCGAGCACCTTCTGGTAAAGGTCCACGCTCATGCGGCGGGTACGGGCGATAGGTACGTGTTTGGACAGTCAGATATATATTTAAGACTGAGGCAAGTAGCTTTAGGCGGCAATGGCGCGAAGTTCAAACTCGGGTGTATGGCCGACACCAGCGAATGCTTCGAGGACCTTCTTTTGAGGGTCCACGCTCATGCGGGCACGGGCGATAGGTATGTATATGGCTAGTCGGGTTTATGTAAAATCCTTGTCAAATTTAAGCCTTTTAAGGCATGAAAAGGTGACCGAGAAAGCAACCCACCCGCCTTCGCACGTGTTGATACTATATATGTATGACTGTTCAATAGATAAGTTTTTTAGTAGTTATCAACAATATCAACTGATCTGTAGGTAGAGTCCGTTTGACGATAGTATCCAGACGTCTCCTTTTTTATAGTATTTATTTAGTACAGCTCCTCTATCGTGCGGACAGGGAACTCCGAAGTTAGTTTTTCCCTTACATCCCTGTCGCAATAAAAACAGCCTCAAGTCATATGAAATAAGTATTTTCACCCTTAAAATCGCGAAAATGGCTAAATCCCTAAAAGAGTAAACACTGATGAAAAGGCCGCAATAAACAATTATATTTGTTTTCCAGAAGAGACGACGACGCGTGCCGCGCCCCGCACTGCGTGCCGCACCGCAAGTTCGCCATGATGCTGGTGGAACAGTCCGTCTGCGGAGCCTGCCAGGCCACCTCGGAGCCGCTGCCCTTCACACAAGTAAGTTATAATAATAAATATTTCTTTTGTCTTTTTCACCCGCCTAATTCCCGTCCCCGTGGGAATTCCGGGTTAAAATATAGCCTATGTGTTATTCCAGACTATAATCTATCTCTGTGCCAAATTTCATCCAGATCCAAATTTAACTTGTCTATGAACTTATTTTGTAAGCCTTATTTTGTATGTTTGTGTCGAGATATAAATTTTCGTGGCGGGTAGTGGTCTTGACTTACATGCAAATTGCATTTTAGTTGTTTGGAATGAGGCCTATGTTCAACAGTGGACATAACGGGCTGATGATTATGATATCACTAGGCCCGATTTGTATTACTACAAAGTCAAGAGACCGACGATTCGAAGTGAAGCTTGTAACTTTTAGCTATCGCCAATGTTTTTATTACCATTTTTGTTAAAACTTTTAAAACTATGATGGTTTCTAACACTAAAGTCATGTAACACAGTTTCAAGCGCAACGATCAAGAAAGAATTTTTAGTTCTTTGGCGCTTGAAACTGTGCCGAAATATCGAAAAAGTCAAATCAAATCATGGTAAATATCCCGTGTTAAATGACTTTAAAACAATACAAATACCTACTCTTTATTGCACAATACAGTAAAGAAAAACAAAACAAAAATACTAACACTAAACAGTTGCACAATGTTGTTTAATGTTGTTGTAGTCAATAATGTTTTCTTCTTCTATTCCAGATGGTACACTACGTGTCAGCGACCGCACTGACAGCTCAAGCGGCGCTCGGGGAGCATGCTGACAGCTTCGGCATGCTGCTTAGGAAGGCAGGCGGCATGGGCGACATCAGAGATTGTCCCGTACGTTACTTAACTTACTTACTACTCTCCCTTTAACATATCTGATCAGCCTTGGTCGAATATTCTAAAGACATTGACAAATATTTGATCAGGGCCGTTAGGGCATAACGGTTACTGTAAAACATTAAGTGGTTGAACAAAGATGGTGATGGTAAAAATATTGATACAGAAAAGTTAAAAAGAATACCCCTTTTTTAGATGTTTTACATGATTATTTTGTCATAATCAACCTATTTCAGTCTGCGTAAAATATAAAATGCAGTTTGGACTTGTTTCATTGTTATTTCACTGTTCTGAAGTTTCGGCTAACCAGTATTATCTTCCTTTCCAGAACGCCTGCGGAGCGAAGATCCAAATCTGTCGAACGCTCATGAACCGCCCCGAAGTAGTTTCCATAGGGATGGTGTGGGACTCTGACCGTCCCTCAGCGGAGCACGTGGCCGCGGTCTACGCAGCCCTGGGGACCGAGCTGCGGCCCACGGACGCCTTCCACGCCTGCGTCGACAGGGCTTGGGCCGACGCAGCCACGCACCGCCTAGTCGGACTTGTCACTTACTACGGAAAGCATTACTCCACATTCTTCTTCCATAGCAAGCTGCGCATGTGGATCTACTTCGACGACGCAGATGTCAAAGAAATCGGTCCGGAATGGTCGCAGGTCGTCGATAAATGCCGCAGAGGACGCTTCCAACCTCTGCTGCTGTTGTATGCAGCGACGGACGGAACCCCCTGCGACACTCGACACGCGCCGCGCGATGTCGTCCCCTTCCCCGCGGGGGAGCCCCGACGTGCCATAACCCCAGCTCCCGAGCGACCCCCTCCCTCCAACCGCAGAGCGTTGACCCCTGGCCCAGACTTCGAAGGCGACGCGCAATTCGCCGACGCGCAACGAAAGGCCTTCGATGCTATGGAAGCGCGAGCTAGACGAACCCAGCTCGCGAGGAGCTTGTCCGCCGGATCTGATACTGTGGAAGCTACAGGCAGAGCGAGACGGGATTCCGGCAATTGGTCTGGAGATCGGAATAGTGGATCGAGCGGGTCGTCGACGGCTGATAGCCCTTATATGTACCCCCGGGGGCGCGGCCCGCCCGGCAGTCCCACGCGCAAGGGAGAACTGTCGAGCGGCGGGTCTTGTGACGGAGGCTACGACTCTTACTCGCTCTCGTCGACAGACAGCTTGCCTTTACAGCAGGGCTTACGTCACAACCTACAACTTGCTCAAATCCCAGAGATAATAGCGCTAGGGGATTGCGCAGCGTTATGCCAAGAAGCTGATAGATTACTGGAACGCTCCGCGGCCGCGGAAACCGCTGCTGATTTTGAAACAGCGCTGCTGTTGTGTGACGCAGCGGCTTCTAAGGCGAGAGCGGCGATGGAAGCCCCTTATAACAACCCTCACACGATCACCTTCGCTCGCATGAGACATAACACATGCGTGATGCGCGCGCGGCACTTACAGCGTCGCCTCGCCAGCGCGGCCCGGCCGGACCCGGTCCCCGTTCGCAACACCAGGTCCGGCATCGAACACTCCGCACCGGTCCCTATAGAGATATACGCGACACTTCCCAAAAAGAAAGGCAAAAAGGCGGTGAAAAATATCGAAGATGATATCGAGATTGTCTCCCGGGAACGGCCGCCTCGACACAAATCCCGAGACGATGATAAAACTCGCGAGAAACGGTCGAGGAGTGAAGACAGGGGCCGCGCGCGGAAAGAAGCTCCTGCAGTCGCTGAAGTGAAAAAGGAGGAGCCTCCCGACGAAAAGAAAAAGAAGCAGCACAAAATACGACGGAAACTCATGGGTGGGCTGATACGACGGAAGAACCGCTCGATGCCAGATCTCACAGAGGGTGCCGACGCGAACGAAGAGGCAGCTAAAGAAAAACGAGTGTCTTCCGTCGACGATGCCGAAGTCGGCAGACGAACAACCGACGAACAAACCAACCTGAGTGGATATCTATCCGAGGGACATCTCGAGTACTCAGCGGCGAGTGGAACTAATCCCAACTTAGAAAGAAGTAAGCTTATGCGAAAGAGCTTCCACGGCAGCGCGGGGAAAATGCTCACAGCCGCTAAAGTTCCACCCCCACCGCCGCTCAGAACGACCTCACAACTCAGCGGCACCAAATACGGTCAGAACGAGAGATCCAATCAAGAGATCGAAGAAGACGGCGGCTTTTCAGAGCAATACGGAGACGAACCTCAGTCCATGCCCTTCATGAACTCATACGAGGATCAACCCGCGAATCACTACGACAGTTTTGACAACTCCTCGCAAAACTTCCATACTGTAGTCACTAAGGCGATGATCCATCAAGAACAGAGTCCTATCAAGAGAGATACAGCACCAACGTTCACCCAACAACCTCCTAGAGTTCAGAATCTCAGTAGAACGTTCGATAACGGTGTTGATGTCGTGGATTGTGCACCAGCAAGACGGTCTCCGCAAATGATGGAGCTCCCTCCTTACCCCAGTCCACTCAACTCGGTGAGCCACTCCAGACAACCCAGTGAGGAGTTCCCTCCCCCGCCCTCCCCTATCAACATGACTAGTATACTTGACGAACTCCACAGGGTTGAAAACCATTACGACCCGAATCAGAGACCAATGCATCACCAATACGCACCGATGCAAGCTCATTATCAAATGAACGAAGACGTCAAAGCGCAAAATGCTCACACAAACAGTTTCCTTCAAGAACTCCAAGACAGACAAGCCAAGGCAGCTGAGAATCAGAAGAGGGTCTTCTCTCCCGAAACGCACCACTACAACCACAGCGATAACGAAAAGTCATTCGAAAACGTAAACAGCGTGCGAAATATGGCCTCCAGATTCGAGAACAACGCTCAAAACGCACTGAATGACAGTGAAAGGTCCCATGTCGCGCTCGTGGGGATGGGCAGCAACAGAAACGTCCTCAATCTGTCCACGCAGCAAAACGTGAACGTGCGGCGAGCTTCGTCCTCTTCCATAGACCCCTTACAGATGGAAGACGAACACGGAATGAAAGCTAACAACGCCTACGGAGAAAAACCTAAAAAGAAATCCGTATCGTTCTGCGATCAAGTGATCTTGGTCTCGACCGCGGAAGACCAAGAAGACGATAGCTATATTCCCAACCCTATCTTGGAACGAGTGTTGAAATCTGCGATGAACAAGCCGGAATTGACCACCTTGCCTTTGCAGTCTGAGAAGCCTTCGCTACAGAGACAAGAGTCCTTCGATAGCCAATCCTCGCGATCAACAATATCGTCTCTATCCCAGAATTCTATCGCTAACAACGAAGGCGCTCACAGCGATTACGTGCGAGCGAGCTACCCGTCGTCCTATCAAATGGCACAAGCGAGAATGCAGCAGCAACACAGCGCACAGAAAAGCACCGCAGTGTACGGCTCCAGTCCTACTCAAACGGTCCAACCGCAAACCAATCAGTACGAACGACTGCCCACCAGCGTGCCTCACAGCGCTACACCGATACCTTACACCCAGCCGCCCGTCTACACGACCAACTCAAGCCCACCGAACTTCAGCCAAAACCCTGCGAACAGACTCACTCCAACGCAGAACCCCAAACAGAGCATACCCTTGCAGCGAACAGTTCCGAACACCTACCCGCACCCACCGAGCCAACTGCATCAGATGCCAAACAACGCGTATTACCACACCCTGCCTCAGAACTCACCGCCGCAAAGCTTCCCCAACCGCCAGTACAATCAATATCCTCAGAACAACAACCCGTCTCCGTATCAAAGCGTACCTTCGAACTCGCCCTCATACGCGAGCTATCACAACCCACCGACGAGCTACGCCAGCTCGGAGTATTCTAGTCGATACCCTCAAACGAGCCAGCCCACCTACCAAAGGGTCCCGCCTCCGCACGGCGACCCACCAGAGAACCACAATGGAAACTATCAGAAAATGCCCAATTACTACCCAGAGGCAGCGGAAAATAGACACTTTAACCCTCACCAACAGAGACCGTATCAGGGCGAAAGTTCCCCGAATGAACACAGGCAGTATCCGTACCCTCAAGGCGGTTACAACCCGTACCAGCATCTTCCCCCGCCGAAGCAGCTTCAGAAGAAGTCTGTTTCCTTCGAGCCGGGGACTAAAGGAGGCACGGATTCCCCCGTTCCACCACAAATGGCCCCCCAGTATATAAACGGGGATAACGCCACGCACGGTACTCCCAAACTGCCCTGCAACTTATGTCGGAAGAAGTTGGTGTGCCCACCTGCAATGTACTGCCCCGATTGTGATTTCTACATGTCGCGATTCAAACCTAGAACGTAGCAATAGATAGAGCAACTTATGGTTCAGTTGCACAAAGCTAGATATAAATAGACGTAGATATCTTTGTTAGTTTTTGTAAAAACTGATATATTTAAAAATGAATAAACTTTGATTGTAAAATTATTAAAGAGCATGTCCACAATGGAAGCTTGATTTAAAACGGATCTCATTCCAGATTTTATACATAGATTATATTTTGCTATGTACATAAGTCCCTAGTTTTCTACTTAGTAGCTAACTGATTGTGCCTTCTTACTGTGTTTTACATTTTAAATATTAGGTACTACTATTAAATATGAATCAAATTAAAGTTAGGTAGGTACTTAAGTGTGTTAGTAGGTACTTACTTAGATAATTAAGGCTGAATATTTTTGTATATTGTTACGAGACAAGAAAATAAAAAATGTATCCAGATTTATGTTTATTATTTACTATCTTACACCAAATTCATTCTTTGCACCAATACTAGTAAAATCAAGTAAAGGGTTAGCACTTTAAATGCCCATCTCTGTTTAATTTCTCCTGGTAAGGCTGAGGCGCGGAGCTCCATTATACAAATGAGCTTAGTGTAATAAATGTGTGTAATAAAAGATCAAGAAAGGAGAATAAATAAAATACAATAACCTTAGCTTCCATTTGGTTAGGCACTTAGTATTGAGGACCTATAAAAATAAGTTCATTAATTAGATAATAAAAGGCTGTAGGTAATTATAAAAAACGAATAATGTAGGACCTGTAGTAATTTATAAAAACAAAATATAATAGTCTTGTATGTCGTTTTATTGGTTTTTTATTATTACTGCCAGTAAAAAATGGTACAGAACAGGCGGGAATTCAATCAGACTACTTGCTCGCTCTAAAAAGCAACTAGCGCCATCTGCTGTTTATCACGAACATTATGGCCAGCCATCGCGATGCGATACTTTACTATAAAAATTATTTAAATGATTGTAGATGGGGCTGTTGTGAACGTTTATTAATGTTGCCACTTCGAAGTATTCTGAAGTCATGGTAGTTTATGTGATAAGTAAGATTAATGAAATTCTACGGGCATCCGTTTCAGCTTTAGAATTTATTATCTACACAGAATAATGTTCATTAGAATGAGTTTAAGCAATAATTGTATCGTCCCACCCAGAATGATCTAGTTCTATCCCAGGGTGAAGAAATGTAGATTTTTAGGAGGTTACCTCTATATGGAAGCTATCCTTAAAACAACTCGATTTGGAGGACATTGTTTTTTTTAGGAGGCAATATCTTTTTAAAAACCCTTGAAACCTAAAACTTAGATAGCTAAAGACGGTGTTTGGTCTGTTTAAGATCAAGTATTACTACGGGTCTGTTCTCTTCTCTGAGGTTCTTATAAATATTTTTGCGACACTCGTAACCTTGTTGACATAAATCTTGAGTTTGGTAGAAAATGTTTACTTCAACATAGCATCACATAAACACATTGACAGATTTCGGTTGGCAGCTAAAAAATGTTGCAAGCTATGCGTTTTATTCCATATTTTGAGTAAACTTAATATAGACAGCGCGTGTCACGAATAAGTTTCCTATAAACCCTTCGCAAAGTGGATGTCTTCCAAAGGAGCTTACTTATTTGTATGAATCAATTCCTAATCACATAAAGTCTGAACCAAGTTTTTGTCTTTGTAAACTTGGCAACATCAAAAGAATCAAAAATATTGAATAGAAGTAATTTTGTAGGGCTACCATTGCTTTTTTGTTTGAAACCTTATATATGATATGATGGTGATCAATGTTATTGAGACATGTTAGCCACTGAAATATAAACGCCTAAAATCGGTGTTTTTTTTTCGGGGTACATTTTGTACAAGTTCAGTAGATAGTTTGTATTGAGCTATAAAATAATCATTGCTCTAATAGAGATTCATACAAAGAAAAGACGAAATGAAAGCGTTTTCTTAAAGTGACGGCGCACCAAGACATAAACACTCAGGCATAAGAATAGACAAAAACAGAGTAGAAGGGAAACTTCGCTCCGAACGCGCTCAAGGTCCCGATATTAGCCTACGCGATTCTGCACGTTAAACGTGCAGTGGGCGGGCCCGTTTAGTAGGGCTGTCACAGCTGGCGACGCCGCACGCGGATTTTAATATTTGTGTAGGTTAGGTACCTACCTCTATAATATGGCATCACGATCAAGTTATTGTGGTGTGACAATAACTCAAAAACGAAGACAAATTTAAGTTTTTTCAGATTGCTAAAAGATAATGATAATACATACCCTATGTAAGTAATATTTTCTAAATATTATTGTTTTTGTAGGTTCCTATCTAACTAATTAGTTAGGTTAGGTACCTAATCATACGAACGTGAACATCGGTCGTTGACCTTTTCTCACTCGCTTCGCCTTGCGACGCGACGGCGGCGGGGCGCGGCGGTACAGTGCAGTAGCAACCCTGGCAAAACGCCTGGACGACAGAGGGGCGTAACAAGGTGAAGGGGGAAGTAGGTATATAAATGTCGGCGTTTGGGACTAGATCAAAGAAGAGTCGCTTCTAGTTATTATTTATTCTTATGACTCAGGACTCAATTTGTACATCTCCCCCTCCACTCCGCGCTCGCTGCGCACAAAAATCTCAATCTACCTACCAAATCTACGTCTAGTCTAAATTAATGAAGAAATAGTCTTCAAAAGCGAACGTGTAAATTTGCTTGCTTAACAATAATATGTAATAATATAGGTACATATGAATATTTACGAAGAAGCTAATTTTGTTTGAAATATCGGAAATTCATCCCAAAAAGAATCCCTATTTATAAACTGAGACTATGTTGACACAAATAGATTTAGAAACTAAACCCCACATTCTTACAATTATATTAAAAACTGTTTGAAAATATTTTAAAATAGGTATATATACCAAAGAAACTTGTATAAATTAATAACTACGGATAGTTTATCCTAGGAAGATTCATTTTTCTATTCAACTGCTCACTCAAACAAAGTAAATAAAAAACAACTCTAATCCTATTCTTTGATTGAAAGGTTGAATGATAGGATTTTTATAACTCCAATAATAAATATTGCGTGTAGATCATAGTGAGACACATCAGTAGGTACATTATTTAAGCTAAAAAGTAAACTACCTTTTTACCATTTTAAATGCAAATAAATATCTTTGTCGTCATGAACGACGTGGACGGCGGCGACGACGACGGCGGCAGGACTTGGCAGGGCGGTGCCGGTGGCTGGCGGCGCGGTGCGGCGGCGCGGTTGCGCTTAATTTTTTTTTTTGGAGACTTCTATGTTTGGGTAAAATGTTTTGTAGCTGGCAGCACAAACAGAAACAAGTTTGACAGAATTCTAATGGCGACCGTCGTCCAAGGCTGACGGTTCGTGTATCTGAGCTGTCAATATTTATTTTATAATTCTAGGTGTAGGATCTGTGTTTACGTAAACATGACGGGAATTTTGCCCACATACCAGCGCTTTGTAAATGGTGTACCCGTCCCAAGCATTTCTCGGCGATCGTTCCGCCTCCGAGAGAAATATCTTATTGCCTCTGTACTTTTGACTTTCGGGATCGTGTGGTTAGGAGCACTTTTCTACCTGCCAGAGTTCAAAAACTCGAATAGTGTGAACGATAGTGTGTATAATGTGTACAAGCGTATTCAGAAAGCGGGTCCTGAACTGTTGATGCCTCCGCCTCTGGCTCAGAACGATGTGGGAGAGTTTCCCATCGTGGGTATAGCGCGGCACGGAGGAGAGGGTGACGACCCTCACATACAAGAGGATAGGAACCGGCTGAAGGCCAAGATCGACGAGGACATGAGCATGAAAGTGCTGGAGAGGCCTCAGTTCGACCTGGCTCCTTCAGTTTCCTCATCCAAAGGGCCCAGCAGGCCCCCAGTTGATGCCATAGAAGAGCCTGCTATTGGGAACAATGCTATTAAAGACGTTTCTCCATCAGGAGCGAAGGGACAGAGCTCCGACAAGTATGAGGTGGTAGCGCTGGCCGATGGAGCTGACCCGGACATCAAACGAAAGCTGGAAAAAGTCAAAGAGGTATGTTCCATTCAGGAAAACGCAACTACCTGTCATAATGGAGTATCTTACACTATTGCATACCATACCATGCTGGTATAATAACATTGTTTACATTTTTTCATTAAACAAAATTCCACTATGCAATGAGCATAATGTTTGATATGGAAAAACTTATTCAATAGGTAGTTATGGCATACACTTACATCATTATTATAAACAACCTTAAACTTGAATATAGAAGGTTAACTATTAATTGCTGCCCGTAGAATAATTGCTTTTGTTCTCAATTAGGTAATTCTCAGGGGTTTAATATTGCACATAATTCTGATAAAGCAGCTACAAAAACTAACAACGCTCAAGGTATATAATTTTCTATGATGATAATATGCTGCTTGATAATCAAATCCACAATCTGATGTCCATAATATTACATTGCAACATAACAAGCATACAGTTTTTACTTATAAATCATAATTTAAACCAGCATAATATTTGCTTTTGTCATGACCATGATGCAATTGTATGGTTTAGTTTCATACTTTTAATTTATATTATGAAAAATTAATTCTTATCACACACATAGTATAAAACAAAGTCGCTTTTTCTGTCCTTATGTCCCTTTTACTGCTTAAATCTTTAAAATTACGCAACGGATTTTGATGCGGTTTTTTCAATAGATAGAGTGATTCAAGAGGAAGGTTTATATATATATAATAAAACCGTGCGTAGCCGGGGCGGGTTGCTAGTAATGTATAATCTAAATTAAAAATTAATCTTCCTAGGTGAGGGTCTCATTTGCAGAATATAGGAAAAGAAATAGTTATCTGTCCATTCTACTTAAAATCACAGCTACTTATTGTCTAAAACTCATAAGAATACAATAGTTAAAGCTGAGTAATAGAATTGTAGGTACCAAGCACCCATATATTGTTGTTTCACCTCTTATTAGTAAGTATGTCTTTAGCAACAATACGGAGAAAGCCAGACTAAAGTAATTGTACACCTGTGCACATAATATTGTGTCTATTGTGGGTCAGTAAAACTTTATGACAGTATTAGATTTATACACTTTCATATTCACTACTTATGGAAGCAGTATAGGATTCTTATGTATGTCATTTCAATGACGGAAAATATGAAATTTCATGTTTGATATTTGTAGACAGCTTATTTTTCAACGGACTTCAAAAAATAGATGAATCAAAATTAGTTAAATTCTTTTTTAGTGATTACTGCCATACTTTTTTATATGTGGATCAATTTGAAGAAAATAATCAGCATAATTGGTTGAATAGTAGTAGAATCGTAATTGGTAGAATCATTAAATTTGATCATGATTTGGTCAGTAGTATTTGAATTATCCTTATTGTTTTTTTTTAGAGAGTGAATAATACTCCGTGATCGGGTAACCAGTACATAGTTTTCGAGATATCATAAATAATGTATTATATTAAAAGTTGGTAGATTTTGTAAAAAAGTCTAATTATGAATTTAATACCGCAATAATATAAAATCCATCTTTCAAGGCATAGACGTTCAGAAGATAAGCAAGTAGTCATCATTTGTTTGAAATAATTTTAAGAACATTTAAAGAGTTATTCTTACATATTTCTTAATATATTCATATACTTAATTGAGTTCCTGATTTTCTTAAAATAAAACAAAGTTTACCACTTCACAAAAGAAATAGAGGTTTCTTTGTTAATGCTTACCGGAACTAATTGGTCAATGCCTTTAATATTTATGCAAAATTTTAAACAATCTTGTACATCTGTGCTAGCACATGTTTCGCATTCATCATCGTTTTGTTTGCTATTCGATTATCATAATCCTGTGAATGGTTAAATATTATTTTGTCAGTTCATAATCTGAACATAGTATGGACCTTTTGGAAAAACTAAAACTTAAAAAGACTTGCAAACTTAACTTCATCATCATCAACCTATTCTAGTCAACTGCTGAACATTGGCCTCCCCTAATGAGTGCCAAACCACCCTGTCAGCTTGCCGCATCCAGTATTTGCCTTAATTTAAAAGTAACTTGCGTTCTTAAAAATACATATATTATCAACTATTTGCACTGTTTTATTTTATACGTATAAACCTTCCTCTTGGCTCACTCTATCTACTAAAAAAGCCGCATCAAAATCAATCCTTTGCGTAGTTTTAAAGATTTAAGCATTCAAAGGAACATAGGGATATAGGGACATAGGGACAGAGAAACCGACTTTGTTTTATACTATGTATGTATAGTGATGTGTGTTGGTACTTGGCAGTATAAATAACCAAATTTTATATTTGAACAGAGCGTTATGGCGCTCATTAGGGGAGGCCTATGTCCAGATGTAGGCTGATAAAGGTTGATGGTGAAATTTAATGTTGACAGTATTTTCTATATACACTAGATACACCCCGCGATTTCACCCGCGTGAAAATTGATGAAACTTAAAAACTTAGCCTATAATATCTTCGAAGCCTAGAACTACGTCTACTCAAAATTTCAGCCCTATCCTTTCTTAGTTTTGGCGTGTAGAGTTAACAAAACATTCATCCATCCAAACTTTCGTATTCATAAATTAGTGTTACTTATACATTATGCTACTTCAAAGTCTGCATTGACAGCACTCAGCAGGTAAATAATAAATATTAGAAGAGAATCCTAAGAATATAAAAGCAAGCAATATTTTATGCAAAACCTTTTGTTATTCAAGACGAGCTGGGCAAATATCCAATCAGCCGCGTATTATTTTTCTTCACTTCGCTGTACTACATTTCTGTTATTTATTCTGTCTACGTTTGTAACAATGGGACCTAAATTATTTATGCTTAACTTTGCATTACACAGAAAAATTATAACTCGAAATGAAACTCAATTGATGAAATTCTTTCTCCTGATATATGCGTAGGTACTACCAATTCTAAATAACCTTTTCTAAATACTACGTACTAAGGTTGCTTTCAGCAATACGGTCTTATTGTTGTACTGTGTTGTACTGTTTTACTAGATAAGATTTTGAAATATAAAATATTTTTTATTGTTTTGTATTTAAAGGTACAATAAAGAGTTCATGCATTCATTCATTCATTTCAAGTGTGAAAGTTATAGGATATCACTACATAGTATAAAACAAAGTCGCTTTCTCTGTCCCTATGTCCATATGTTTGCTTCAATCTTTAAAACTACGCAACGGATTTTGATGCGGTTTTTTTAATAGATAGAGTGATTCAATAGGAACGTTTATACGTATAATAAAACCGTGCGAAGCCGGGGTGGGTCGCTAGTAGTTGATAATACATTCTTCACCATCTGATGATAATCATGTTGAACTCCTGGGATTTCAATATCACGAAACTGATTTTATTTACGACTTTATTTAAATACCTAAAGGTCGGATTTGAAATAAAACAACTCTGTATATAAAGAAAGATTTTGATATTTCGAAAGAATAGCATCCACATATCCAAACCCCATAGTAGAGAATAGCTATCATATCAAAGTCATATGGTGTTGTTACAACAATAGCAGTAAATATATTAGCAGTGTTTTCAAGAATGGAACTTGTAAATATTTGATCAGCGGGTCCCGGTGACAAAAGGCTGCCTCTTTTTGTTCATTTAACATTAACATTCGCTTTGTTTCTTAGCCGATATAATAGCGGCTTAATTACTCTGAACGAATCATTCTATACTATATAATATATAGTATAGAGCATATATTATAATAAGCTCTACTATATATACAATGCGCCCCGCGGTTTCACCCGCGTAAGTCCCGTTCCCGTGGGAATCCGGGAAAAACTATAGCCTATGTGTTATTCCAGACTATAATTTATCTCTGTGCCAAATTTCATCCAGATCTGTTCAGTAGTTTTTGCGTGAAAGAGTAACAAACATCCATCTATCCATCCATACTTACAAACTAAGCAGGATTATTTATTGAGTAAGAGCAACTGATTCTATAAATAAACTAGCGTATAAACAGACTTCTTGAGTATCAAAAATAACGGCCACTGTAGGAAGAAGGTTGCGGGTTCGTTTCCCGCATCGGAATAAACGTTTGTGCGATCTTCAGATATTAATCAAAATTATTATTTCATCTATCTATGTAGTATGATGTAGTAGGTATTTATCAGTTATCTAGAATACTAGCTCTGCTTTGCTGGGGCCTAGATGATGCTGTATGGATTCTCCAGCATTATTTATGTAAAGATGAGCGTGATCTGAACATTTCCACAAAGTTTTCATCTTCTCAAATTTATTTCACGTTTTGTTTTATAGCTAAATTAAATTATAAGCTATCGTACAAGGCAGCCAGTTAAAATTAGAAATGCATGACCGACGGTTATTTGATTATTTTTATGGTTTCGTTGGCACGAATTGATTGTTAGAACAGAAATTCTTAACCACGTAGTAGGTTCGTACTCTCAAAATAATACCTAACATAACTACGAAACTCCAAGAAAATAAAAGTTTTCCTTGGGTATGTTTAAAAATGTACGTGTTTTCTGAGTATTTGGACCTAAAAGTTAATTTAAAAAGGCCTTATTAGGGTAAGGTTAATCATCAGTCTTGTCCCGTTGTTCTATAAACTACTAACTAATCAGATGAACTGCCCATTATAATAAGTACCTAAAGAGCTCTAAAAAGTTTTCAACCTGAAGTGTAGGGTAAGTAATCTATAGATTTTGTTCTTCTTAACGTCTTTACAATGTTTTTATCCTTATTATATCCTAACATTGCTTAAAGATTAAAGATAAAGACTTCAATAAGAAACTCAAAAGAAGTCGAAAAGTAAAGATCTTTATGTAAATTATATAAAAGAAAGCAGATAGGTAATTAAATATGTAATTCCGGACAATCCACACAGCATCATCGGACCAGACCCAAGCTAAGCAAATCTTGTGTAATATTATAAAGAAAGTTTGTATGGATGTAAATATTTTTTATTTTTTTTGTGAATATTTTTATTCTTGGGCTAGATAGAACTACGTTTATTCAAAATTTCAGACCGATTCGTTCAGTAGTTTTTGCATGAAAGAGTAACCAACACTCATACATACAAAAGCGTTTATAATATAAGCAAGGATTATAATATTAGTCAGGATAAATAAACCTTTAACACAAGGTTAAACAAAAGGTTAAAAAAAGGTTTAAAGTTAAACTTTAAACCTTTTTTTGTAGTATTTCCTGTGACTACCTTCTACATCCTTACTTACTTAACACTTACAAACATAAACTCTTTGTAATTTTATTATTACGTAGAAACCTGTAAATAATTTCACGGTTGAAACTCTTGAATCGCAATGTTAGTATAAGACACGTTTTGGTATACATTCATTGTGTTTTTCAATGGATAGTTTGTGTTATTGTGTAAGCGTGTACAGATTTCGCGGAAGGTGACTAAAAAGAAATAACAAAGCAGTTGCACAGTTAACTAAATTTCATTCAAACATTACGAATCACAATATCACACTAATATTCATCATCATCATCATCATCATCAACCTATATTAGTCCACTGCTGGACATAGGCCTCCCCCAATGAGCGCACTAATATTATGAATGCGAAAATATGGATGTATGGATGGATAGATGTTTGTTTTCTAGGTACACACCAAACTACTGAACGGAACGGGCAGAAATGTTGACTATACCTAGTTCTAGACCTGAAATAAAACATAGCCTATGTTCATCCCATACATAGTACTTATGGAACAGAAATAACCTTGAAACTTTTTAAAACAAACAACGTGTGCGGGCAGACACTGGTTTATACATAATCTAAAGGCGAAAATAGGCTAGTATAGACCGAAGGATAGCTATTTGAGGCTTTTGGGGTGGAATCCCTTGTTCCTTGGGGTTCTGGGGCGCACTCGATTTATAAAGATCTTACCAAACTACTCAGAGTGCACAGGTGATCTGAACATTAGCTTTTATTTCGGTCAACGGTATAATAATTTAAGAATAGGCTAAAAACAGAATACGAATAAAAGAACACAAAGAAAAATAAATTAAGCTCTTATTTAAAAATATGAAAACCTAGAACAAAAGTTGATCCCCACGGGAAACCCGGAAATCAAATCCGGAATCACCCTTTCAGTTTAGTACAGCTGTCATGTCCCTGTATACATAATATACATCCGTAATCTGCACTCTCTATATATAACACAATATATTAAGTGTGTTATATATAGCGAGGAGGGCGGATAACGGTAACCAAAAGCGTCTTTACCGTCTTTACCGCTGACCCGGCACACTTACGGAAACGGTAACATCGTGCGCCGGCGCCGATAACTTTGTCACTTTCACGGCCTGTCCTTGTTCGTCTCGTCTATTTCATATCTACCTACTCGTTTCTTCCCACAACTTCGCATTCCCAGCAATCATCTGATATAGAACATGTCAACATAGAATATAGAATTTATGGAGTACAATTTAATTTATATATATATATTATGATAATACTAGCGACCCGCCCCCAGCTTAACACTTGTGTACTTATTAAACATACCTTTCTCTTGAATCTTCTATTAAAAACAACATCCAAATCGTGGCCTTTTTAATGAATTTTAGCTGCTGCTTCTCTAATTTTTAGCACAGTTTGGAAATGTCTTGGATTCGTTTCGTAAATGTAAACTGTAAACTTTATATTTAATGCAACCTTAGTAAAAATAAAGAGGACTTAACTCTGGAGAGCGGGGCCAAATCGTGCCAATGAGGCCATCCATCTTTCTTGAATCGTTATTTAGATATTAACTTATATTCTTTCAAAAATGGAAAATGCTTCTCCTGTCGAAAACAATACCTCGCTCATCTTTTGGGACCACAAAGATGTCAAAGATGTCCGACTGTCATTTTATTAAAGTGTAACATAATATCTGAACTCTGGGCAGGAAATGATATTAGAGCCCGGTAAGGTTATATCCTATTATCCATGAGAACTAAGAACTCCAACTTTATTTCTTTCGGCTTGCAAAATAAGCACTTTTACACTAGGTTTAAATTTTATCAAAAAGAAACCTTTTTGTTTTTAACGCTAGCTATTTCACTTTAACTTCAAAAAAAGTCGGCCGTTCTCAACCGACCGATTTTAATGATTCATTTTTTATTTGAAAGCTGGTGTATCCCATATTATTTGATCAAGATCTTACCGTAAAAAAGTAGAAAAGTAAATAAAAGTAGTAAAGTGTTCCATTGCAGGTTGTGCAATTCCGTGACAGACAATGACACCAGAAGGTATTATTTAGGCAGTGTATAGAAGTACAACACAGGGTATTGTTTTGAATTGAGCGCATCACCTTGACACGCGGCCCGTACCGGCAATTATTCAAACCGGAACATGATTACGTAGTGCTTGCTGCATTCGCAAAAATAATTACTAATGGCTGGACACATTACAAGGCCCTGCTGTGCGATTACGCTAAAACCACCCATCCAAAATTTACATAAGAAAGCCCTTTTAATGGCCTTCGTAATTTGAAATTGTATGGAAAGAACGCGCGCGATGGCCATTGAAATGGCTCAAGAATGTCAATTTGGATGGGCGGGTTTAGCGTTATTGCACAGCTGGTCTAAGAGTTTGAAAGAAATGTAATGCATAACAACATACCAATCTTTATTACTATAGGTAAGTACCTACTAGTTCTATCTGCCAGTGGCTTCGCGTTGTTTCTATGGAAGCATTTCAATGCTATTTCAATCCCATAGGATCTGATAGAGTATACAATTAAAAGTAGCCTGTTTGATTCCAGGCCTAGAACTCAAAATTGCAGCCCGATACGTTCATTAGTTTTTTGGTGAAAGAGTAACAAACATCCATACATACAGAATTAAGCGTTTATAATTAGGTAAGGATTTTCACTTCTGGTAATAGGATAGGAATAGGATTCCGCATCCATAAAAGCGGAATAGTGCCTGTAATCTGTGGATAGAACGTACTTTTTTTGGAATGGCGTAAACGTAATCTCAAATAATTGCTTATTACAAGAAAACTGAACAACTCATTAAGAAACTGGCAATAAGGAACTAAGCATTTAGTTATAACCTACGAATCAAAATATAAATTAAACACTAGTATCTGGCCGCGAGTTCGCATGCGTTTCAAGGCTATTCCCGTGGGAACTTATGGGATGAAAAGAAAGCCTATGCTTCATTCCGTACCAAAACTAGGTACGTCTATTCAAAATTTCAGCCCAATCCGTTCAGTAGTTTTGAGAGATCTATAAAGTACTGTACGGGTCTGGCCGACCTAATTATGTGCACAGTGCACTGTGATCTAGTTTTGTAACGTTATATTTTTCTCAATCCTTCCTTCCCCTGACGTGAAAATGCCAAAGAGGAACCAAAAAAAATATATGTTGACTGTTATGTACTTACCTACTTTACTAGCTGTGCCCACAATATCGTCCGCGTGGAATAGTGACTTTGGGCAGTCACATAAACCTTATATTTCTCTAATCTTTAACAATAGGAGTATTGTTATTTTACGCCTTTAAGGATAAATAAATCCTTCCTAATATTAAAAACACGACAGTTTGTATGTATGGCCATACGCTCTAGAGTCTAGAATTCTAGCTAGACTATATCTGTACCAAATTTCATTTATATCGGTTAAGAAGTTTAGGCGTGAAAACGAAACACAGACAGTCAGAGTTACTTTCGCGTTTATAATATAAGTAGGAAGAGTAGATTTAAGGCCTAGTTTAACAACTAAACCTGAGGTTCACCTCTTATTGTTACTAATAAACAGTAAAGTTGCTTGCAAGGCTGTACCTTGCAAGGAACATTACGGTTTGTACGGTATTACAGTAAACTTGGATTGCCTCGGTTTAACTCGTTAGGAGGTCTGGCAGTATTGCCAAACAGTTGATCAATCGTTTAACTATGTTATGAACTTGTGATGCAATGCTCAGCTTCTGTTCCTGACTTATTCGTTAGAATAAGGCAGTGCTCACGACTTTGGATACGTTTTCGTCCGAATTTGATTCGTGCGGAAACTTACGATTACGCACGAATGATCTCGATATTCCAAGGATATTTCATATAAAAGCTTAACACGCTTAATACATTATAATCTTTGTAAACAATCGTCCTTTTTACTATTCAAGTTAATAATGTTGAACTCTTCCACATCCACCATTGCCATGTATTTTATTCACTCTGTTAATCTTTTCAAGAGCTAAAGTATTTCTTGGACACTGCAGGCTAAAAATATCTCACCTATATAAGGCTTATTTCCGAACAAAGAAACCACCCGAGAAAAGCTAGATTAAACATTTCCTAGTAAAGCATTAGCTAATACCTCAGAACTTAGAATATCTTGGAACTCTAGTTTGTGTGATATGTCACAAAGATATAATCAGGACATGCGCATAGTTTAGCGGAGAAAGCGAGAATTCTACATACATTAAGTAGGCTCCACACTGTGGGATACCCATTGTGTAAACGGCTCGTTAAACGAAGTAACTTCTCTAGTCGGCTCGCCGCAATGGCAAGATCTCGGTTAATATATGCGTGTGTCGAATATAATTCTAATTAAGCTATCTCTGTCGCATCCTTCCGATAAAGAATGCTATGACATTACTCCCAAATACTCTCGTCTCAAATATCATTACTTGACACTTTTCAGTCATAATCTGTCAACTATTCGACTTTTGAGACTTGTATAATATTATCTGAGATGCGTTTGGGTTATTCGGGTGTATCTATCCCTACTTTCGATCTGTATATGCCTGGAACATCGAAGGGAACAAGGCTTATCCTCATAACTCTACAATATTTAATATTGCTTATTGTTAGAGCCAAACCCCTTTGATCTAAATTGTTTCCCTTTAAAACTATAAAGTGATATGCGGGTGTGGATAACCACAGCTGAATCGCATATTAAAACCGAAACCCTCGGCGACAAAAGTTACGACAACTACAACACAAATAAAAACACGGCGACGACAAAGTCGGATTCGCTGAGCAAACTCGGCAATTAAGTGAACTCTTCGTTTTATTCAGGAGATAAATCAATATGCACATAATCAATTCCTCCGTAATCTGCCGGAATATTGACCGGCGCCTGTTGTCACGAGATAAATAGCTTCAGGTGACTGAGCTTTAATCGGAAAAAGCTTTGCCATTTGAAAGATTATCTCTTTTGTAGCTCGTGTTTTGAGTGGGCCCTAGATCTTAGTTGATGGATAAGCTTCGTTTAGTCGTTGCTGGCACTCACGTTTGTACTTTAAACTTTGTAACCCTCGCAGGGCGAGTTTATGAGGCATTCCTTCCTAGTCACGAAACGCAAACAAAGCCACGATATTCCATAGAAAAGGCCGGCGGTGTTGAAATCATTACGTGACACGAACGGTAGTGTGACCGTTTAAATTAGTCCCAGCTAAGGTTTAGCTAATCATACAATGACGCCGCCTGTCCTAATGCGAGGTGTAATTAGCAAACAGTTACCGCTCCGGAACTCTTTCATTGCCCTTAATACGTGTCCGTCTTCATTCCAAACACAACTGCGGTATCTTTATGTTCTCCTGGTACATGATATCCGCATGACTCGGTGAAATCCTGACTTTGTTTGCACAATTGAGCGGTATTTTGTCTGTACGGCGCACATTTATAATTCACAAAGATACATTTATATGAAACGCCAAGGATCAGAAAATGCTTATTAATTTATGTCGATTTGCATTGTGGACCCGTAACGGCTGTTTGTATAAGTTAACGCCTAATTCCTTATTTCATAGCGACGCTACTCACAACACAAGCTGACTGTTGCTTAACTTAATCAAAATAAGAGGAAAATCAAACAATAGGTTACTATTATTAAAATTAAGTGCCTACCAACATTCATAAATTAATGAAAGTAAGAGCTATGAAAAAATGATAAACATTCTTACGAGTACTCAAAGTATTATGGAAGCAGGTACATACATGCGCTTAGTACATAATTATGCAGTAGGTAGATACACGCGAGAGTAATAGTTATGGGAAATTGTAGTTCTGGTTACAATTGCAAACTTGTTGACATTGCAAACACCCTGAAGCGTGCTAGGAAAGGACAGATGCCATTAAGTGTTCAACCTACTTGTTTATTCCGTGCAACGACTAACGCTCTGTTATACAGAATAGCCTCACATTTGTTTCCTGTTTTCTCCAAGAAATAATCTTCAGAACCCTCCGCTGATGGTTCTTTAAATCAAGTAAATGAGCTGTCTAAATAAAGGAAAGCGAGGTTATTATTGTTTCTAGACAAACAAACATATAATCATAAACCACAGTGACTTTTCATATAATTTAGTTTAATTGCCAAACATTAATAGCTCGTAAAAAGAGGCTTTGAGTTGTTTTCTTTGCTTTTACGGTAATTTTATCGTTATGTCCCTGTGAGCAACATTGTTGTTTTAATTTTATGTATTTAAACCTTTGGGATTATACGATTTTAATTAAAATCAAACTCGGATTTAATAAAATACCAAGTATTTTATCGTGAAATCATTGAGATGAGATATATGTTTTATTCTATTTATAGATTAATCTCGTAGTATACTTTTAATTGTATTGTACAAACAAGCAAAATCCATTTGTTTATCAGAAAAGGCATAGATACCGAGAGTATCACGAGTGTCGTAATAATTTGAGTGCATCTATAAAATTGCGTTTAATTATAGTCGAGTGGTTTCCCGGTGGTCAAGTACCGTGGCTTAATGCCCACTGGGATATCTTATAATGGGTATCTTCCGCTGCTGGCCGCTAGCAACCGCAAGGACTCTTTTTGTCCACTGGTCGATCTCGCTCAGTGTCAACGAACCGGCTCCAGACACTTTTGAGACAGTCAAATGGAATCTTGTGTCGTTTTCCTCAGATTTATGGAAAGTGATTTTTGCTTTTATTATGAATTTGTGATTCACACGGTCTTTTGAATATCGAATGTTGTAATAAATTGCTGTCTGGGCTTCGTCCGTGTGTTCTTTTGTCATTCGTTCGAGAGTAGGTCTGGGTACGTCTTGCATAAGACGACGCGACGTTCCAGTGACTTAAAAGAAAGAATCCTTTTGTGGTTCACTAGATTTACAAGATACTTATATCTTAATGCAAATCACTTTGAGTCACATATTGATTTACTTATACATTAAATTCTCCTATTATATAAATCCAATTATCTGCCCCATAGAACTACTTAAGTAATAGCAATATAACATTCGATTAGAACTACATAAGCAAAATCGTAGACTCCTTCAAATCCATTTTGCGGACAGCGACCGGTATCAGATTAGGATTTTCCAGTCCATCACTTATCCTATTACATGCAAGGCTAAGTGTTCTGCGGCCTGTTTAGAGGAGTACCCCAGTTTTATTAGATATATGACGTCACAAAGCTTTCTTAAACGTTCAAAGATATTGATTTGCGTCAAACTTGCTATAATATAAAGAAAAGTATGAATTTAAACATATGTTGCAGATCGATCTATTTCTAGGTCTCTATTGCAGGCCTTTGTTGTGTACCGTGAATTTTTATAGTCGACAGTAATGACAGCTTCTTGATTATGTATTCGGTATTTTTGCTGTCTCGGCTGCCAGTCGATAGGAGCTGTCATTTGGAATAATATCAGAAGAAAATCAGATGTTTATGAAGAAAAGTCACTAAAGAAAATTATTAAAAGCTGTATTACACTACACGATATTCAGGGCCCGGTAGTTAGGGCGATTAGGGAGCAAGGCTTGCCGGGTCCATCCGGTCGCCGCTCTAAATTTATTACACCTCTCTTAGTTAGGGTAAGGGTCCCTGAATATCGTGTAGTGTAATACCCCTTAAACTTGGTTATAACACATCTTTCTGGCGTTTCCTAATTATTATTCTGAGTTTAATTCCATTATTATCATAGCAAAGCTTTGTTATGCATGCGCTCGTGCACTGTATTTGCACAATAAAGATGGTGTATGTAATTACCGACACCTTGAGTGCTTTCCTGACAAAACAACATCGCTGGTTCGTGGTTCAGTTTTATGGAGATTATCACGTTGATCCTGTTTTCCCCATAAGCTTAGACGTAGTGTAAAAAATATATGTCTATGGTTTTCCCTCTCTCTTCTCTGACAAATACATTATAAACTTAGATTATAAAGATTTTCACACCAAAAGTCAAAAACCACACGTCTATTAATTCATTTACTCTATCACTCCATGTCCATCCAAAGGTTGCCTGGAAGAAATCGCTCATAGCTGATACAACTCAAAATTTGTTTTTTCCTGTCCGGTTACCTTTATTTTTGGTGTGCATTAATCGTAATCATAATCACTTTATTACATGAAATATGGTATTATAAAGGTCTTAGTGTGACAAATCTAAATCGAGCTGTGTTGCGCTGTACTGCGCTATGCTATGTTTGGTCAATAGAAAAAGCGTAGCCTCGCACAGTGCAGCACAGCATGTTTAGTTTGTATCCTCATTAAAATATTAGACGAGCGAGTTGACGTTGACACAGCACAGCGCAGTACAGCGCAGCACAGCTCTATTTAGATTTGTCACCCTTCTTTAAATTAGTTCACATAATTCACCTATTGATTCGATTAAAGATTTTTTGCATTGTATTGTCTATTAATAGTGTCTGCACCCGTCGATAGCCATCATATCTGTCTTCGTCCTTATGGCGCAGACAGGCTCATCTATCAAAGTGTTGTTGGTGGATGATACTCGTTGATGTGCCCCGATGCTCGGCTAATGTGCGATAATGCTTCTCTAGGGGCGGCGCGCAGTGATTCATAACCACTGTTCCCGACACTGGATAGTTGACAAGTTATCTTTTGCGGTGGAAGTGGATGCTACTGGATTGTTCTAGTTATATTTGGCGGTATATTTTTGTCCTACTTATTTATGGGACCGGATTATGTTGTGGTTTTGCGATTATCACACGCAATTATGTTTCATTTGGCGATGATTTTTTTATCTTTTTTGTTTTGTACGAAGGAACTCTGCTTTTGTTGTAGCTTTTGTATTGTTATAATGTTTGTATGATAAGTTTTTTAGATTTTTTTCAACGAAACTTAGTATAGCAGAGTAAATGTAGATGTTTAAATAAAATCGTATTTGATATTGATCAGTAGAGCTACCTCTAGATTGTTTGCAACAGTCTGCAGTTAACTCAATTCGAAAAGAATCGCTTTGTCCAACTAAATGCAATATATTTTACTGTTCAAATAAAAACCACACATTTACATAACTGAACGAATTGTGTTTATAAATAGAAACCATTTATTGGAATCGATTAAATCCATGAATTCAGACAAAAGAGCGCGAAGATAAAGACACCTTTAGAAATAAAAGAGAAACAAAATAGTGAAGCGAAACTCATGAATAGACTCGGAAAAAGTCTAAAGAAAGAACTCCGAGATTGTGGAACTTTATCTGGGAATCGTTTGTGGCGCTAGTTGTTTATTTAAAGAGGATAAGAGATCCTGATTAATTAATTTGACTCGTAACACTAAAAATTCAAATTTTATTTAATTATTAATGCTGGACAATCCGCACAAGCATCATCATCTAGTCTCAAAAAGAGTCTCAAGCTATACTTGATAACTACAGTCGTATTCTTAATGATATTTAGGTAATTATTATTCTTTATATAGTTACCTTTGTTTCCATGCTATAATAAAGTAGATACCCTAAGTTTATATTTGTATAAGTACGTATACTATATTTTTTAGTCTGAATTTTAGCATGATATGGTATAAATAATTCATTTATAAGTTGAACTCTTATAAGTCTCGTATTCATTTACAAACCGACGTCCTATCCATATCAGAATGCCTGGCAGAGATCGCTCTTGAGTGATAAGACCATTTCAGCTTCACTACATAGTATAAAACAAAGTCGCTTTCTCTGTCCCTATGTCCCTTTGTATGCTTAAATCTTTAAAACTACGCAACGGATTTTGATGCTGTTTTTTTAATAGATAAAGTGATTCAAGAGGAAGGTTTATACGTATAATAAAACCGTGCGAAGCCGGGGCGGGTCGCTAGTGTGCAATAAAGTATTTTCTATCTATCTTCCGTAAATAGATTTTTCAGAACACCCTAAATAAATACTACCTGCAGATGCAAACAGTTGTCCCAAAATGGGAGATTTAAATCCACCAGATACAGGATTAATGGAAATTTTTTAAGCCGAAACACATCTTAATGCTCAGCAATAAGCTCGATACAAATGCGTGGGCAAAAACCAGACGGCCTTTGAGTTTGATGGATTATACAAATCCCGTATATATGGTGTCTTAAAATATAATATGCGTGGTACTTAGCAGTGCAGTGCACCCGGCTTATCTTGCCTCGTTTGTCCTCAAGGAAGCTGTTCAGACTTGATATCTCTTTAGCACAGCCTTCATTGCTTGTCTGCCGAAACGACAGCGTTACGGCAATATCGCAAGATACCTACGAGACAGTTTGCTGAAATATTCATGACTTCAGTCGACGTGTATTAAGTAGGTGTTACTCGCATTATACATGTAGGTTTATCTAGATAAACAGTGTCTAGACTCTGTTCGTCTGGTAAATTTCTTTTTTCTACATAACTCATTTGTTTTTAACAAAGAAAAACAAAAAAAATAGGCACATATTAGAACAATATTTTCAATTGAAATAATTGAGCTACTTGTTGTTTCAAAGAATCTAAAGAAATAGAAACCAATTAAAATTAAAACCAGTATTATCAATTGAAACAATTGAGCTAACTGCGGATTGTTTTGAAGAATCTAGAGGTACCTAACAGAGTACCTGGACTCTGTTTGTCAATGTTCATGCTCAACTCTGCAGGTCATTGAACATGAGTTTGAGCGTAAAAATGCTTTTGTGAAAAATATCTTTTGTCATCATCTGAGTAGGTGTTCTGATTAACTGGACAAACAACGAGTCCACTATTTATTTACTTAACTCATGACATACTAGGCAGCTTTACAATAATAATGATTCAGAAAAGTATACCTAACACTTTTACTCTGCATTTACCTAAATACATGAAAATGGCAATTGAAACCCATAAGGTCGAGAATGAAAGAACAGGGCACTGTAATATTAATCTCTCAAATAGTCAGTTATGCCATGTCTAATTTAATAATGTTGTTGTTCCAGGTAAACTTCACAGCGAAGCATCCTCCCAGCTCCTGGGAGTAAACTCATCTCAGCACTGAGAGTAGATTCCCTCAGATTAATTTTTATTCATGCTATATACCGCTATTGCGGCAATTCGAGATTTCCGCTGTTCCCGTAATATTTTCATGTTCACTGTTTTACGAGCGACATAAAAAACATCTCAAGAAACGGCTGTACACACTTTTTGTACGCACAATGGCTTAGGGCGGGAGATCCGGCCGGCTTCCCGTGAAATATGAAACTCAGCGGTACCTAATTCCTCCGGCCGTTTTCCGAATGGAAAAATTCACTCAGCCAGCAGCCGCAAGCGATTACTCCTCTTTACGTAGTGACACGAGGCGGGCAACCTCGACGGAACGATACCACATAAATAATCGAGAGCTTACGAATTCACCCACCCGAAGCCGCTGGAATATCAAAGAAAGTCCGACCAACAGATCGCTAAAAGTAATTGAGTGTAAAGGAAATGCTATACGTACCCGGACAGCTTAATGCCGTTAGCTGTGATCGTTTATTTATCCGTCAATTGGCTGCAAAATGAAAGCAATGTTTAAAATTTCTTACACCATTTACGAGCAAAATAGGAATTCGTAGCAATTTAAGGGTTCTTATTCTTTGTAATAAACAGCTATGCCTGCAGCTTGAAAGGAACTTTCATACGAATCCGTCGATTTGTAAACAGACGAAACAAACTTATCAACTAACTTCAAAAAGGAAAAGTTTCACAATTCAAATGTTTTAATGTGTTGTTTTGCTGTTTTTTATGTCATAACTTTTTTCTGGGTGGACCGATTTTGATGATTATTTTTTATTTGAAAGCTGGTTCTTCCCGTGTGGTCCCATTTAAATTTGATCAAGATCTGACGTGTTGTTTTAGTTATATACGTATTTTGTAGAGAGAATGAGACCTAGGTGGTCGAGGTGACCTGTAGTATTTTAATTATCTTTAATAATAATTAATGCGGTAAATTTGAAATAGGTTATTAGTTACCTACTGTTAAAAAAAACAATGTTTATAACTTTTTTTACATCTCGCTGTAATATATTCCGACATTCCATGAGCAGTTTTATCATAGATCTTTCGTAAAACTAGAAGCAGTATGTAAGGCTAACCTTGCAGACGCGATATATGACGATTGTACCATTTATTTATGCTGTGATTGTACCATATTATTTTATACTGACGCGTGGGCCTATCTTCGCCGACACATTGAATCATTTCGCAAGAAATCTGAATATATCATAAGATCTGATACGCGGATTTATTCTTAGTCTGATCGGAAAAGATGATCGTGACTTAGTTATGTAAATGATACCTTACCTTAGATGCGACAAAAGCTAGTAGAATGACTAATCGAAAACCTATTTTTTTATTCGCGATAAATCTAATGGTTTCTTTGTTAAATGAACTATTAAGTATCCATTAAATGCTGTATCATTTCGTATTATTTATATATAAGATATCTTGTACAGTAGATAACTATAAATATATACCTAATTATGTTTCAATCGTAGTCTATCGTCATCCCACATTAAATAACCTTCTTTTCGAAGACACAATAGACCTAATTTTAGTATTTTTTGACGATATAATTCCGAAATATCGGGTCAATCTGTGCCATCGCCGCGGGGTAAAGATAAATAAGTACAACTAATAGGAATTATGGACGAGATATGAAATTCTTGTGCGGATAAAATCATGTAGTGGACGATATTTGCTTCTGAGAAAACGGTAAATAAGAAATAGGGACGTAAACAGAGCTCCAACGAAGAAACAACATCCTTTTGCTATAACTCGGGTTTAATACATTTTTATGTCTATTCCTCGTGACAGTGTAGTTCCCCTACAGTATTATAGATTTACAAGTAGCTAGGTAAGTTCGTCTTTCAAAACAAATGTCGAGTAAATTTTCCGACAGACGTAACTTGATATTTACCCTGATACAGCGAGCCCTATACCTTCCCTTACTGGCGTCTTGCCTCGTAACTTCATTTAGTTACTAAATTGATTGTCTCTCAGAACAAAACACGTACATACATACTTCCTATTACAATATCCATTTCTTAAAAGTTAATAAAGTTTTATAACCATTTGAGTATTATGATCATGTTTATATGCAATATTGAAAATTATTCGCCTTAGCAGCTCTATCATCCCAAAAATGTCGTCGCTTTCCAAATTCACGATATAGGATATCGCAAATACCGCGATAAGCATCCTCGCCTCGTGCTTACGTCCCTTGAAAGCGATTTAACCATTCATGGTAACGTTCTGAGGTATCCCGATCTCGTTACGATAGTTTTCATGTTCGGCTCCGCTCCCCCAGGCCGAGGCAGACCTGAACTTATCGTGGGAGATAGTCCGCTGCTGCCTCCGTGCGATGAATTAATTCACCTGCTTAATATATTAACTACGCAGATCGCAGTAACGATATTACCAGTTTCCTCTTCACTGAAAAATATCGCTTTATTCCGGCAAATGATCTCTTGCGGTTCAAAATTATTATGATATGCAAATTCCGCAGATGCGCCGGGCTCTGGCACACTGATTATCTTTGAATTGTAGTGCTGTCTGCATTTCAATTTCAAAGGCTTCATGATAGGTTTGATATATCGAACACAATGACTGTGCTCTGTGAAATTTAGTGCTGGTTGTCCGCCGAATTTATGATGGCACACAACAAAGAGAGATCCGGTATTGAATCGCCTCCGATTTCAAAAGATTCGGTGAGTTGATACGGAATGTCAAGTAAATCATCCAGTACTAACCGCATTCACCTGAGCTATTAACGACGCCCTAATAAAAACACGTGCGTAGTTATGTAAATATGAGCTCATGGGAAAGCAGAGAGAAAGTGAAATTGTAATAATTCTCCAGGACATAGTAACAAATCCGTTTGTAATGTACACCGGAGCGCAAAGAGGCGGCTCTCTTGCGTAATTGCTCGAGAATCGCGATATTCAGTTACGTTTGTAGGAGTTATAGCGGGGCTTCTGACACGCCGACTTGTTTGTCTGCCGCGCGTTTTGAACTTGAAATTAGTCTAATGTTTCGATTAATGCGCGGCCTTTTTCGTTTGTGAATTACCAACTCACTGGTTTATATTGTTTGGTTCTTAAAAGGTGATGAGAGATTATTATAGAGCATGAAGAGTATACTAAATATTTCGTTGTAGCTTTCCATACAGCTGTTTTTTTATATATGTGTTCATACACGAAGTAGATGCTGAACCAGAAAACTTAGTTACAAGCAAGTGTTACAAAATCAGATCGCTCCAGTGTGCAACTGTTTATGATACTTTATGTATGCTAATAGATTCCGCTGCGTGCATTCTGCTCACTTCGATGACAATGGAGCCAGCTATTCAATATTTTACCGTTTTTCCATTACTTTTCTACTTCTATTTCTTGTTCTATTAATATTTTATGTGGAGGATCTTACACTGTCTGTAATAGCATCGCTCGTCGAGTGATGGATGCCGCTTGCCCTCCGCGATCCGTCATCGCCGTGGATTCCTTCGCAAGCGGATGCGACACCAGCTTTTTGCTCGGACCCCACTTTATGTGCACAAATAAATCTTCAAGTATCCCTCTTGGATGTCCATTTTAGATTAAAAGATATTTGCAACTAAACTCAGTAGCAATCAACGTTTCCTCCAAGATGTGTTTTGCAAAGATTTATAAATAAAAAACAGTTTCTCTGATAGATTCCTTTGATTAAATTGATTATTAAAGCGCTGTGTAAAATGCAAAAGAGATTGACAAATCCGATAAAGTAACTGAATACTTTTCCAGAATTCCGTTTCGTATCTCGCTGTTCCTGATAGGTACGTTTGGTGAATTCATTCATCTCTCCGAATGCCGCTCTGCGCATTGATAAGAGAATCGTAATTAAATGCATCCCTACATAAAACATTACCCCCTGAAGCGAAGTGTCTTGTTTCATTTATCGTATTATCTTTATCGGATATGTCCGCAGTTCAGCATTTCTAATTAGCTTTTACGTCTTGCTTTACATTTTGTTGGTGGAGTAGACCCGTTCGGATACGCTCTCTGTATGGACAGGAGTATTCAATTTTGTCGTGCGAGTTTTTGCGGAGTGTTTTTAAAAGTCTGGATTAAAATGAATCAAACCATACGAGGGGCATTAATCATGTTGCGTGTTGTGATTCTGTCGGTGTTCGATGGGGAAGTCTAGATTGGCATGAGCAGTCGTTTTTCGGCCCGCTTCGCCCCATTGTCTCGCCTGGTCGTTATTGCCACTGCAATTGAATACTCAAATTTAAGCTGCTATAAATATTGATACCTTTTAAATAACAGCAAAAAATTAATGCTGCAAATTCAATGAACTTTTCATAAGGCTTCTTGATTTATTTGGTGGACTCCAAAAGACTGCTTTAATGATAACCATTATAAATAAAAAACTAATGAAGCAGGGTGCAGAACAGAACTGCAGTAATATATTATTGGTTTTATTTCTCGCGCTACAAAATAAATGTAAGATAGATTTCATTTAAGTTTGATATTGATTAAAATTGCCAGGTTTAGATTACTTACCTAATAATAAAGTAACTTAGTTATTAGCAAGCATGACAAGAGATTCCCGAAAGACATTCACATCGCTTGCCTTGATTGATTGATTACTCAGAGTTCAACTACGTACCCCCGTTGTTCTTCATAAAGTCGAACCTCGTTACTTCAGGAACACCAGAGAATTGGATTTCACATTGTCCCGAATTTGCACCGTCGCTCGTCGCAAAATTTTTATTAGCTTCCATAAGTAGTCAACATTTACGAACCTTCATAAAACCGATGTCAGACGCCCAATGGATCAGTTTTATACGACCCTTTTTAAACCCCTTTAAATCCTCGTTGTGTGGCGCCTTCACAGCTTCGGTAGCGTAAGTAGTGTAGTATTTGATATCCTTTTCGATATCTACGTTTTGCCTTCTCGTTTTGCTCGATGGCGATAACGTTGAAAATGCAAACAGTAACTTGCAGTCGAAGCAAGACAGCTTTGCACAGTTATGAACAGCTCGAGAGCATTTTGCTGCCTCTGTGATTACTGCAGCAGATATGTTGATGGCTCAATTAGTGAGCGGGTGGCTCGTCAGCCCCCGGGGTAGCGCATATTGCCTCGCCGCTCCTTGCCAGGCCACGATTGAATTCTTGCCAAACAAACCCCTCGGCGCCCGACGCACTACGCCTCGAGCTCCGAGAAACTCTAGCGCCTTCATCTTCGCGCCTCATCTCTACATCAATGCTTACATTAAGCCTCCCTCAATATTAACAAACTTGAATATTATTAAAACTTGCTTATGAGATTCACGGGATAAACAGTTGCGGAAGTTTGCTTTATTGTTGCAAGAGTCGTCCCGGCTAAGTTAATTGACCATCGCCAAGTTAGCTCTCATCCAAGTCCGCACTTTGAGTAACTTTGAGGAGCTTCGCCATCAAAGCGGCTTTTTTCCTTTTATTGCAAAAGTTCACCTATACGTGTCTTAACAAGCTGAAAACGTTGTTTTGGGTTAAGTTTAGGGTCCTCTGGTGCGCGGTGAATTGTCGGGGAAGCTTGTTAATTTGAATTTCAAATAGACGCTAAAGTGCTTAAATGTTGAATTGTAGAGCAGTGCATCTGTTGGCAGAGTGCCTGTTTTTAGGAATTGTAGCTCTCAGCGCTCGGGTCGCGTCCGTGCCTGGTTAGCTGTTCCGCGCAGCCCACCTAGACTTTTATCCGCCTGTCCTCCGCACTAACTGACGGCGGTTATTCTATTTCTCTAAACTTAGAACAGTTAACGTCGCACACACACTGTGCTTTATCTCTGCCTTTTACAAGCATTCACTTATGTTTTTAAAAGCCGGGTACATTTATGTTTAAGACTTCCTTGATTTATATCCATCCAAGAGACGTGGTGCGTCAAAATTTTCACGCTCTGAATACTAAAAACGCTTGGACCTTTATGACATAACCAGGAATTTTACGGTTATTTGATTGTCTTTTTTGTTCACGTTCTTAAGTACATAATTGTATATTAAATTCAGAAATCTATAAAAGTATTTCCAGAGATGCGAAGGCACCTTCTCATAAATTTATATAAATCTTAATTTTGAGCGATTACATCTCCCTCTGCGTCCACAAGGGTCGAGCGAGACATGATTAATAGAAGGCAAGTCGACAAATGAATATGAATATTAATCGATGTTGGATGGTCTGGAAACGGAATTAAGATTAGGTTGACTGAATTATTATAGGTAGGGTCACTTTCTTTGACCACATTGAGGCTTATAGGCCGCATATTATAAAGGTCATCCGTTATCTGTTCCTCAGGATAGGGTTCCTTAAACATGTTGAATGTCCTCATTCGCTCCTACGCAATATACGACGGCGACGGGGGGTCATGATAAACTCGATCTATTATGTGGACCTTAAAGTTAGTAAGGGGACCGTCGCTAACTTTAGAGGTATTCGGCGAATGGCGAAGTCCTCAACTCTCCAGGGAGTAGTTACGTGCCTGCATGCGACGCCGCCCGGGGCTTCCGCTCGTTTCAACTACTCAATGCCGCTTAAGGCAACCACTACTCACTTTCCCAACAGCAGCGTTAAGTCAACATCGACCAAAAAGACTGATATTTTTTACGTCTCTTTGGTGCGCTATAAAATGTTGAATCTTTTTGCCGTATACGCCCGTAACTAATGGCTTAGCCGATCCTGCAAAAACAAGCCACCGTTTTAGTACAGAAATGTTTTCCTCTATTTTTGTAACATCTGCCGTCCGTATTTGATCCTGAATTTCAACCCTTCATGTATAGTGCAGTGTAGCAACTTGACCCGATTGAATTTGCATTCTCGATAGCACAACGCTGAGTGGCGACTCTTCGAAGAAGGGCGTCTTTCACAACACATCAAGGAACGCTGACTGCGTCACGTTCTAATAGAAAATTTTCATATTCATAAGGACGTGGAAGATTTGCATATAAAACGAGCAACTTCGCCACTCGCCTCCCTTGACGACCCTGTGCTGGTTCAGGCACCCTGTTTTCCATTCTCACTCCTTGTAAGAAGTCTGGAAGGTTCTAGTTTACATTTATGTTCTTTGGATGTTTCCTTGGTGTCCAAAACAAATTTATACGGGCTTTACTTTAGTCGTCAACAACCTCTACGTTCTAGATATTCCTAATCTTATATAAGCGTTACTAGTACACATACATAATACGAGTTTGTTATCATCAAAAGGTATTATCAATATTATGTCTGATAGCAAATTCTTAATTGTTAAGAACATGAATTATGATTTCCGCTATCGAAACTGGTCCTTGCCTCTACTTCGATAATTCGCGTCAGATATCAAAGAGAGCTATTAAAAATGTTTTCCATTCCAACTTTTATGGTATAGGAAAACTTTACGGTCACTTGTGAATCTAATTTACTTGTTAAACAAGATTCTGAGGAAATCATGATTGCCTTTGAAAAAATCAAAGGCATAAACTTTTCGCAGTATCGTACAGGTACTTCCTAATATTAAACCTATAAACCTTACTATATTACTATTATAATAAATGGGAAACTCAGTGTGAATATTTGTTATAAGTAATCTCCAATAATCACCATATCTCCATCCATAAGTAGTTTAAGTTTTTTTTTAATAATTTACCTAAGTAGTTAGGTAAATTATTAAAAAAAACTTAAACTACTTAAATTATTTTAAATTTGGTATGTAGATAGTTTAGGACCTAGAATAAGACATACGATATTAAAATCTGGACATTTTAACATCTGAGGGGTTAAATGGGGTGATAGAGTTTTTATGGAAAATTATTATTTTTTGGTTTGATTCACTCAAAACTCGATATAAATAAACTGCAAAGTAAATAATTAACCAGGTAATTATAGAGCCTAGGAGACGTAGAATATATTTCTGAAATTTGACAAATAAATTTCCACGCGGGCAGAGCCGCGGGGCGCTACTTCTATAAATAATAGTTGGGTACCATAACTCATAACTGATATATACCCAAAACAACACATTAGGTATAGTACATAACTAGATATTTTATAATACATAGAAAACACCCGGAAACTATCTGCAGATCGTACAAATAATTGTCTCGAAACGGGAGTCGAACTTGCAACCCCCGAGTTCTAAAACACCTCCGTTTAGTTTTAAATCTCCGCTCATTATCCTGGCAAAGTCGATACTATTGTTAAGTGGCTTGAATTTCACTTTGACTCCGTAGTTGCAATCATTGTTTTGAAATGTTAATGCAAGTAGCATTTCAAGTTTTCCTTTCGTTATCGCCTGGAGCCGAGAAGTATGCCGAGAAGCGTAAGAAATGATTTATCGAATGCCGAAAGTGTTTTGATTCTGACCGTACCGGAACCTATAATGTTTATCGATTGGGTCGCTGACCGACTATTTTCGATTTGTTTTTATACTAGCGGCTTTTATGAAAATAGCTCGTACAATCCCATAAATAGGAGAGTAAATTTTATCTGCTATTTTACGTATCGTTAAGTTCTGTACACGATATTACATTATAATCAGCTGAAATAGAGTTTAATCTCGTGTGAGTGGAGTTTGGAGTGCTGAAGGGTGACCGCGAAGAGAGAAGCTGGCACACTTGGATTGAAATTGAAATGAATTGTTTGCGAAGCGAGCCCGCATCTAGATTATATGCGGTTGGCTCTCGACCGAACGTAAATTGGATCTCGAATGAAAAGTCTTTTTCAAACGAACTGCATATCTCTTGTTCACAAATAGGTAGATGAACATCGACACGTCACTTCCAGTTCTCTGTTATTTTTATAGATCACAATCGTATTGGATTCGAACGGAAGTTACGTAACTTTGATTTCGTTTGATTGGATTGTCATGGAATAAATTACCGTGGCGGTCAGTTACGTCTATTATTACTATGATCTACATTAGAGCTCACTATTGTTGCACTATTGTGAATTATGATATCAACTCTGCGATCAAAATTATTTGCTGCATAACATTGTTCCAGGCACTAAATCCCTGCAAAGATCCTAAGATGGCGACTAGCTCAGTTGTAGTAAATAACGTTTATCACATGTCCCGATCGAATGATTAAATAAATATATGGTTGGAAGAAAACTATGGAGAAGTATTATTCAATATCGGTAAGCGCGGTCAGCGCGCGCGTGAAAATCTTATTGGCCAGCAACAATGCGCCGTGCCTCGTCTCGTGACTCCGCCGCGATACTGTCTTCAGATAACAAATCCTGACATAAATCCTCTTGTATTTTATTATCGATGCGAAAACAGCATCTAGCCGCTGCTCGACCTACGCTTAGAACGAATTATGATCAGAATACGAAGTTAAACAAGCATTTGAGTTGATTGAACTTTACGTTGAGGACTAAAGAATTACTCGATAGTACCATTTTCTATCTTCAGCTGTATACCTAACTAAATTTATCCAATTCAATGATGATTTTTGAAGATATAGGGCCTTTTCCAATATCTTCAAAATTCATCATTTTCATGTTGTCCTTATTCGTTTGTCTCTCTTTTGCTTTCTTTTTTGTTTCTTTGTTATCATAATTATTTTTTATTAGAAAGTGATGTACCTATTGTGTGTTATTTTAATTAATCAGTCTTTTCTCATTCAATACAACAATGGAGTGTTACAAAGTGTATGTAATTGCATGCACATCACGATGGCACAAGGTTTCAGAGTGCTTGGGTCGAGTGGTGCACTCCAGAGCCTTTCTCATCAGCTCTGAATGGATACGTGCCGAGCGCTAACTTGGCCAATCAAGCGCCGGGCGCGATGCCATTTGCGGCGCGTTATTGGCTGCTCCCGCTATTTATTTAGAGTAACTGGAATGAACATCAGTGGCAACATCATGTTATTGCCTTCCTAACTAAATAAATATCTAAATCAGACACATAATATTAGATGCATAAATGCCAAAGGAAATCTTACTACGTATCTAAAAATTCTACATGTGCATTATTATAAATATAAATTAATAATTAATGCTGGACAATTATTCACAACATCAGCTAACCAAGTTAAGAAGACCACGTGTTAAGCGTACTAGAAAACTTATATGCTTATTACAATATACTACATAGATAGATACTCCTATTTTTGTCATACACAGCAATAAAACAGAACACCTGGTCTGTCCCGCCCAAGGCAGGAATCGAACCCGTAAATTCCTGCGTCACAAGCGGACGCATAGGACTTGTCGTATTGTCTGTTATTTGTGTAGTGTGCCATATATGTATTTGAACCCAATAAACCATCTTCATAATATCTAACTGATATGATAATGCAAATAAAATTATAAGCAATGATATAAGAAATTTGAAGAAGTTTTGTAATTAATTAAACCGAATACATGAGCCATACTGCTCTTCCCGATAAGTTTTTAAAATAAAAACACCCTCTAAAATTCCAAATGGCCAGTACACCCGAAAAAGTAGAAACAGAACCTGCTGCCGGCTATCGATCGTTTTGTGCTCCCGAGGCATGCCGGGAACTCGCGCGCAAGAAGTGACAATTGGTTCGAGTAACATACTTACAGGGCATTATGTCTTCTGACAATGCACATCTGACATACCAGAGCTTTTGACGCTACCTGTACCTGCCAACAATTAGTTTCTTGCAAGGAGCTCGCTCGACGAAGACAATTTAGCTTCTCGCTATTGTCGTCTGGATACTGATTTTTGTCAGATATTCCAGTTCATTTTGTGCGAAATTACTTGAGCCTAAAACAAATTACGGTCCAGCTAGAGGGTGTTTTGAAAGGGCGCTCGCGGTTAAATCAGCAATTTCTTTGAGTGTCGCAGTAGCATTAAGTTAACCCCGCCGACTTTGAAGTAGCGTGGCCTTTCGTTCCAAGGAGCGAGCATTGTACCATTTTTCTAGAGCAAAGGCTTTGTCTTCCAAAACGGATTAGTGGGAATCTCAAAAGCGCCCTGCTTTTAACCTAGTTTGATATTTTTCGTGTCTCGTCTTTTATTTAACAACTTTTTGTTTGGGATCTTTTATTCAACTAATCTTACTTCCAAATTGGCTCATTGTATGGCGTCTATAAGCAAAAATGAGCTGACTCTCAATATTAATTGTTTTCGAGGCGGCTAATTCATTTTGTTGGAGACAGTTCACAAATCAACGGGCTCTTAATTTTACCGAAACTGCTTGATTGTAGATCTTGTTATTTGTTTTCATTCTTGTTAAACAATAATTAATGTGCTAAGTCTAAAAACTTTGTTTATATAGTAAATGTCGCGTAATCTATTGTTCTTTTATGTTTATTTACAGCCGCACCTGAGCAATTAATTGAGCGATTGTGCTAGAATGTAAAAACAGTATATTGCACATAAATTATACAAATTGAAATTTATTCTGTCTTTGAATTGATATTCATCGACATATTGTAGCAGTAACTGAGTCATTTATGTCACCGTAAAGTCAATAGCTACACCTAATTGTTAACCGTTACTCCAAGATTTTATTGCTCTGCGTCGTGCTAGCTACGAAAGCAATTCGTCGCGGAAAAATTGGGGAGTACAAATCGAGTTGGGAACCGTTTAGAAACTTGGTGGTGAAATACTGTGAATAAAGCTATTGGAGAAAAGTTGGGCATTCCAGGCACGAGGGGCACCAGACCGGCCATTACTGGGAATATTAAAGCACAGGCGAGACGTGATGCGCGGGATCTTGCAACTTGCATGCAGCTACCCGCAAAATACTGATTTCTACCTTGCATGTTCAATTCTAAGTCGTTATGCAGTTTATTATAGTTTCAGAATTTTCAAATATTGCCAGTAAGCTGTGACGCGTTTTCTTAGTATCAAAATAACGAGCAGAATAGGAAGAGGGTGCTTTTTATGTACGTGCGTCTGTCAAATTAGAGTGACATAATCATCCCATTGACAACTTAGGTTAAAAAAATACGCTCCCTATTCGTTCAAAGGTATATAAAGGGTATTTTTCTTATTAATAAACGCCTCATTTTAATAATTGTGTGTAGGTATTGATAGAACCCGATTGGATAATATCTTTTTTACGTTCCTATCTCTGTAACCTATACAGATTATAGTCATAAATTAATAATTGAGGTAATGCATGTTAGATTAAGCATAAAAATATTATTTGCTCCGAGTACAAATCATAAAAATTATGCGGCTGACGCTTCAATCGACACTTTATGCTTCCGTTCATTGGATTTTAATTGAAAATCTAGCTCAGCTTACAGTTTGAACATAATTTATCTAGTAGGCGAAGCACCCAATGCGAAATGTCGTAGTCATTGCGACATCCTTTTTCATGTACAGTGGCTATTGCAAGCCGCCTTGCAGAGCGCTCGTTAGGGTTTGTCCATCGGGAAAATAGTTTCCAGAGTTACCTCATTGTCATTCGTCCTAGGCCGGCCACGTTCGTACTAAACATTTTGGTACAAGCCTAACTTGTTTTACTATTCCTATCCTACCCATAAACATTCACTTGTCTGACGTTTTGAAAGTTTAGAACACTTGAAGAATCTTAATAAGCCGTGTTGTGAGTGGGGTAACTCGTAAATCAAATCTTAGTTGGAGATCAATCTTGGTTGCCGCGCTCTTCAATCACAATGCTGGATTTATTGTGGGCCAATAGATATCTTCCTTGACTTAGTACGGAAATTGTGAAAGCAGTATACACTTGAGGAACCCCTCAAAACTTTGGCAATATCATCCCGCTTTCCGTAGTTCTCGCTTCGGCGGGAATTAACGTAAGATAGGGAACGTTTCTCCCATATTTTATACTTTAGAGTTCCAGTTCAGCTTAGTATTTATATGGTCAAACAGGCCGCCACAAGCGTTCTAATTTAATATCACTGGTGCTATTGGCACTGCTTGACTTTTATGTTTCGTAATATTACTTATTTTATTAATATTGCTTATTCTAACGACATAATCTTCGCAGTTCCATTTTGCATGTACAGAATTTTTATGGCGTTAATTTTATTCCACTCTCCGTTGATATATGGAAATACGCCTCAGGTGGATTCCTAAATTGAATTTCATAATGTGTTATTGTGGTCGGAATTTGTTTCATGCTTCTCGACTCTCGACACTTGTCGATTAAGGGTGGAGTTCTACAAAAGATAACTTTCACGTAAAATGTTTATGTAAAATGTAAATAACTACTGTTTAAGACTCGAGTTCGAGGGTTAATTAATATTAATAACAGTAGTAACAGTTAATTAATATTAAAAGTGTTTTCGGACGTTTTTGAAAGAAAGAAAGAAAAAGTATTTATTGTCTTAGATTCTAATTACACAATTTGAGACAAGATTTCATACTAAATGTACGAGAAAATTAACTGTTAACTACTGAACACCAGCGTAAAACTCCGACGTACCTACACACACAGACACCTCAATCTGAAGTTTTTAATTTTATTTAATTTACTCCATACTAGTTTTTATTTGATTCTATTCCTAGATTGTATTGTATTTGAAATACTTAGAATAAGCAACGTCATCCTATGATGTTCTCCTTACACCTTCGTTGCCTGGAAGAAATCGCTTTACGCGATAAGGCCGTCAATTCCATTGCCTCTATAGGATAAGTTTACTTAAGAACCAAATATTTAGTAAGGCTTTGTAATAAAGGTTTCTCTCTAATCCACCTAAAGATTTGGCCAATAAAAAAATCTCATCTCAAGTATAAGGGTGACAAAACTAAATCGAGCTGTGCTGCGCTGTACTGTGCTGTGCTGCGTCTAATATTGTCGCAGCACAGCACAGCATGGTTTGTTTGTATCCTCATTAAAATATTAGACGACCGAGTTGACCAAACACAGCACAGCGCAGTACAGCGCAGCACAGCTCGATTTAGATTTGTCACAGTGATTCTAGCACAAGTTTTTCTGCATACCTTAAAGGGTTGGGCGCGCCTGTTTCAAATCGAAGCCTAAACAAGCATACTTGAGCATAAATAAACACGCATGATGTGAATAAGGAAAGTGGATTTTATACGTTAAAGCCAGTCGTGATTAAAATGTCTTTGAAAGAGTTGGCGTCTTGTGGTTTGTATTTTATGTTTATCTGAAGAAGCAATGGGACATCAACGTACTGATTGCAATGGCTAATACGTTAACTTTCATATATTTTATCTCTTATTATATCATGGGAAATTGCACAAATCGTATATCCTCACTAATATTATAAACGCCAATATTTTTATGGTAGTTCATAGTTCATTTATTAACAAATTGTGTTACAGGTCACTTATTCAATATCAATTTATACAATTCTGTACTTATTAATAAAAAATATTACTACTAAGTAGAATTACTAAAATAAAATAAAATAAAAATATATAGTACAAAATTAAAATATATATGTTCAGTTAAGTACATTTTAACATAATAAATTCATTTAAATTATAAATTGACAGAGTTAAAAGCCACTTTTTTAATTTACATTTAAAAGACTGTATATGACTGTGATAGCAGTTGGGAGTCGGTTGTAAACAGCCGTCCCCATCACGTGCTGCAGCTTGGACGTCTGTTAGGATGTTTGTAACTCTTTCACGCAAAAACCACTTATCCGATAGGGCTGATATTTTGAATAGACGTAGTTCTAGCTGAAATAAAACAAAGACTACTTTAATCCAATGAATCAGTCCTCAAGGGATAGAGATAACCTTGAAGCGTTTCCATAGAAACCAAGGAAGGTCCTTATAATATCTCGCCATATTATAAGCATGTGAATATCACAGCACTTTCCTTCATACGAGTAAATATTAGAGGTATAATAATGTCACGCTCCATTTGAATTGTAGAAAGTACCTAATTAAAATCAAAAAACTAAAAAACTAAAAACACTTGAAAAAGTCAATTTCATACAATATGTTACATAATAGTAATAATATGAGTGAATAGCTAGTAAATAAAATTGAAAAGTACAAATGAAATTGATTTAAGTCACTATACTAGAAATAAAAAAAATATATACTTAAATAACCTAACTCAAGACACATTGATTCTATACCACTAATCAAATCTTGAATGACCTCACATTTCCGCAGAGCCAAGTCATGATTACTTCTGTCATTGTCGGTCATAAGTACCCACTTAAAATATTTTTGGTTGTGTGATTACTACCACTAGAATTTTTATGGCACTTATCTAGCTTAAGAATTCTAGGAAGGTATGCACTATGATAAAAATACGCAGAAGACTAGTTGAACACAATTCTTTTTTAACATGTTTATCACTACATAGTATAAAACAAAGTCGCTTTTTCTGTCCCTATGTCCCCTTGACTGCTTAAAACTTTAAAACTACGCAACGGATTTTGATGCGGTTGTTTTAATAGATAGAGTGATTCAAGAGGAAGGTTTATACGTATAATAAAACCGTGCGAAGCCGGGTCGGGTCGCTAGTATATTATAAATGCAAAAGTTTGAAGGGATTTATGTATGACTGGATGTTTGTTTCACGAAAAACTAAGTACTGAACGGATTAGGCTGAATTTTCGAATAGCCCTGGAATAACTTCTAACTACTAACTTTTAACCCATTAATCAGTCCCCATTGGATAGAAATAGCCTTGAGACGTCTCCATAAAATGAATGCGTGCGAAGCCGCGGGCTACTACCTACTAGTCAATCATAAGGATCTCATCGCTTTTGTCACAATGGTGTTTCTACCGGGAATCAATTATTTATCCAACTAAAAGTTGCGTTTTCTCTACCTGTCCCTTGTTAATCCCAAGATTGATTCTCAAACTGTCTTGGAACTCAATATATCGTAATAAAACACGCTCGTAAAATAATATGATGCGAAAAACTCATCAGCCCTAGCGACACTCCCTTTGTCTCGATACGTCTTCTCTTCATAATATCTTAGTTATTTAATAATCCATAATTGAAAGCATTCATAATATCTTAGTTATTTAATAATCCATAATTGAAAGCATTGATGATATTGTTCCAACTCAACAGTCATATTACTTTTCGTAATTATTTTATTGGCAATAAATCAATTTAGCGTTTGTGAAAATAGTTAACGGTTAGTAGGTAATTTTCGATTTTCCTAGAAACATTTGTCTTTATAAAAAAAGCTATATTCGATATCTCAGAAACCCTGCGATCTGTTGAAGTGACTTCTGTTTTGATTCATATGTTACTTAATATTTGGTTCTAAGCCAGTTTCTCAATAAGTTTTCTTGTATAAACAATATTTGCTCTAACGCCTTTCTAAACTCTTTTGCTCTATACCGCTGTGCAATTACGCTAAAATCACCCATCCAAAATTGACATATGAAAGCCCTTTTAATGGCTTTCGTAATGTGAAATTGTATGGAAAAAACGCGCGCGATGGCCATTGAAATGGCTCAAGAATGTCAATTTAGATGGGCGGTTTTAGCGTAATCGCACAGCGGCTCCCTGCCACAATCAGGTCATGAAACTTTTGTGAAGAAATGTCATAGTAAAATTGACATGTTTAGCTGTTTAGCAGCCGCACAAAAGGGTCGGCTTTTCGAATTTTGATCTCTTGTGCATCGACCTCGCGAACCAATACCGTGTAAATCCCATTACAGAACCATTAGCAATTTATTGCCGATCTAGAAGAGGTTTTGAATAGACCCGATACTTGCTCGATTTATAGTCTATTGATTGATGACCACCTTTGATGTTAGATTTATAGTGGGCAGAGAAATTCTAGTAAATTATATGCGATACTGTGATTTATTCCAAGTCCCTTAGTGCCTAATGCACACCGCATTAGGCCTATTCGTTCCAAGTTGACCTTAAACCTGTGTTTTTCAAAATAAAAATACCAGTTATAAATATCAGACAAAAACTTTCTAATTTTTGTCAGATTCTATTGAATGTAGGTATATTTCAGGGCTTTTGGTCGTCTTTTGCTAAATCTCAAATTTATTTGTACCGCACAATATAATCACTATACCTCGCTTCAACATGTAAGTAGTTCAAGTTAAAGATTAATATTCAAGTAAAATGGCTTAACAAAATGGATTGAAACTGTTAAGCTTTTAAAAGTTGTTAAGTTGAGGCAGTTCGCGAAATGAAAGTTCTTTGTTGGTTTAGTTAAGAGTTCTCTCCTTTCCACTGAACTACTAAAGAAAAAATATAAAAAGCTTTCATGGAAATGAAACCAAAGAAAACACTTTCAGAAAGTGTAAGTACATAATATAGTAGCTTCATATGCTTTTGCATAAATACCTAATTTGCAATCTTCGAAATTCAGTTCATATTAAGAATAAGTATTAGAGTGTAAAAAAAGTCACAGCCTTAATCGAGTCGTAATTACTAGTACATATAAATATAGAAAATAATAATGCTGGACAATTAACACAGCATTATCTAGCACCAAAAGTAAGCCGAGCTTGTTTTCCGGTACTTGATAACTGAAATAGTTAATACATTACATACTTAAATGGATAAACATTTTTATAATAATCACCCGCAGCAAATATCTGTAGATGGTCAATAGACAAACATTTTGTTCCGAAGCGGGGAACCGAACCTGCTATTTTCATTGCTACAGAACCTGCTATTTTAATTGCTATTTTCCAATATGTAGAGAACAATTCACGAAAACTCTCTGAAACTAAAACAGCCAACGGTGTCCGTGAACGGTCTTTAGTAGCTTCGTCTAAGAGCGCAAGTGAAATGCATCATTCAGAATGCAGGAGCATTTCTTCCGAGATGCACTTCTTAAGCCAAAGCTGGCTTAACTCAGCCTGAATGAAGGTTTACACTGGGATAAAGGCAAGCGCGCCCATAACTAACGATTAGCTTTTCTCTTTACCCAACATTTTCACGGAAAGTTAGCCGGATTTCAGATAATTACTAGTATCCACGGCTTTGCACGCTTTGTTACTATGGAAACGTTTCAAGAGTATTTCTATCCCATGGTACACTGATTTATGGGACGAAAAGTACCCTATGGTTTATTCCAGGAATACGTCTATTCAATTTCAGCCCGCTACATTCAGTAGTTTTCCGTGAAACTTCCATATAAGTAAACATACAAACATTAGAGTTTTTAATTTTAGTTACGATTTTGCAGAATACTTACCGGTTTTTAAAACGCGTCTAATAAGTTGCTGGTTATAATATTTACACGTAGAAGACTGTAAATAAATCACACGAAAGTCATAAATAAATCGATTATATATCAGGATAAAGACTTATTCTTATGTCTACTCATCGTCTTTGTAATCTGATTCAATTATTTACTGAGTGTCTGCTTTTCAACTATGTAAATAAATATATATAATAAGATACACAGCTGCGTGGGAAAAATACACAGGAAAACAAAGAAATGCTTAGAACCTCAGGCCATTGGCATTGAGATTATCTCTCATTGTTTGTACTGCCTTCTGCGACCTCTAAGTAATCTGAATTCCTTAAAATCACCGTCATTGTCCAGAGCGGCTTGAAATGTTTTTCCTTCCGAATTTTCCCTGTAAATATTTGTGTAAAGAGCTTTCTTCGGGCGAAGGGCGATTATTCACCGGAGCTTGGCGAACTCCTGCAATTTACAGAGTCCGCAGGTGTTGTAAGAAAAATAACGGCCTTTACACCCCTCCTACCCGGCTCTGACTAGTAGTTAAAGCCGTAACTTGTGCGTTTATAACTCCATTGATATGTCGCTGGGATTCCTTACGGGAGATTTATTAGGACGGAACATTACTTGTGCGTGATACGACACCTCAAATACACGTGGGTACCTATTGCGTGTATTCGTATCGTTTCTGTCAAATCAGACGTGTTCGATGTCCAATAGAATACTCGTATACTAAAACCATTACTTTAACGCAGCCAGTCAATTAATTAAAGAAAGCTTGTGTCTCTTGTTTGGTTTTACGGGTTGAGTTGGAAATTGGAAAGGTCGGTTTGATTAGCTTAGGTACGTGTTATTTCTTTCTAAATCTGATATTTTCTTTTGCTAGACTAGTACCTTAATGCCTTCGAATAGCACCAATTTTGTACCTATTTTTATTGTATGTAATTGAAAGTTTTATGAGGATAGGCAAAAGTCTTTAGGAAATAAACGAATGAATCCCAAATCTCCTCTTATATTAAATTTCTGCAAATCTCAGACAAAGAGAATGGTGTTTTCACCACCAAAGACTTACCCACAGGTCATACATAGACAGATTTCTGTTGTAAAGTAAATGAGTCTTGAAATCTCAATGGAGTGAATAGGGGGCGTTGCATTTACGTTTAAACATCTGAACCATAATCTCCATTCAGCAACATTGAACATTGTAAGCACAATAGCTAGCACCGTATTGATTCCACCGCAGCGGAGTAAAGTCCGATCCTATAAATTACTTTATTGAGCATTGCAAAGTGTACCGCAAAAGCGGAAACGCCGGTGTTTGCGTTCCGCACCGCGCCTACACGTACTTCCGTCTATGCCTGTCCTGAAAGGGGTGCTGGATTTCCGTCTTTTTGCAATTTAAATCCGGCTAAAATAGTTCGAACAAGTCGTAGAAACAAACTTTGACTTCATTATCATCACTGTCAGCATCTTTATTGTCCATTATCCTTTGTTTCTAAATCAAATTCAAATTTCACGACTCTAGTGTCATCTAGTTACAGTTTTTATATCATCAGACCATCGTGCGTTGGGTCTTCCTGATATCCTGCTTCCTATGAAAGGTCTCCGATTTGTCGGCTTGCGGCTCAATCTGTCATCCGAGCATCTCGTGAGAGGCTTGCCTAATCAGATTTGACTTAAAAACTTGAAAATAACTAGATCATTCCTATCGTAACCTATCGTACCAGATTTGTTCTATTTTGGAATTCTCCGAACAATCGACACGTTTAACCCCAAATTTGTACATATTTGCTCGAAGAATTGATCGTAAGTCTACGAAAATAAGTCGGGAAAATTGTTGCTTCCCACCTTGGGCCTTAAAGACAACCCTCGTCCGAGCAAATAGAGCGGTACTAGCCTTCAGAGTGGGATTTTCATTGCACTACATGCACCCATTTATACATTCAAATGAACGCTCTGAATACAATGCACGCGCGGGTGCTATATTGAGCACCGCACTATTAGGTATAATCCAGCTCGATACAGGATACCGCAGAATTCTAACTGAGTAGGAACAGGTTACCGCAACCCTTTCAATATCCTTCAGGAAATAGCATTTTGCTGGGCATTTGATCCTAAGTAAGGTAAAGGTAAATTACGACTGCATTTCCAGCTCTACATACTTCCCTAGGCCCCAGTTGGCTTATATAAATTCGTCATAGCTTTATATTCTTTTCGACATTTCTGTATTTGAGTACTTTATTCATATCTCATTAAACTTATCTATACTTCCGTTATGCGATGAGGAGTATTTAAATTACAAAACTTTTGGCGCTCATCTCAAATTAATTAATGAAATCATTAATTTAAGGCAACGTATAATTTATACTTATTATTTATATAACGTATTATTTCAAGGATAAATAAATAAATCACCCTTATGACCCTCCCCTACCCCTCGACGATATGATCGTGTAAAACACGTCGTCAATCACGGGAAAAGTAAAGTAAGAGTTTAAATGTGATTCATCCTTATCATATAGACTTTATAAGACATTCAGAGTAGATATTATTCCATGAATTTCCTGTAGCATTTCTTCCAATCCTCTCTTTTATCCTTATCACGATCCTAACAAAATTGATGAGCGCTTTTGTTTCTGCCTTTTTATAGAGCTTCGTTAAGATCAACAGTAGTTCGGCTGTATCGTCTATTTCCTCGAAACCTTTTTCTTCGTCCGCTCCAATGGACCGTGCGAGGCAGTGTGAAAATATTTCTATTCGCACCTGTCGGCCCGCTAAATTCACGCCGAGCACTGAATGCCTTCCAGTAACATGTTCGTTACGAGAACGGCTGAAAAAATACCCTTTGTTTTTATAGTCTGTATATTACCGAACTGATTCCAAGTTTGCGATACCCCAGTTCTTGGCTCGGATTTTTTTATGATTTTAGTTAATACTCGACGGGAATGGCAAAGGTGCGGCGCCCTGTCATATCGTCACCTTGATAGTGATAAATGTAGCCATAGCTACCTGGCATAGCAGCCTGATATTGCCCGACTCTCCCTCCCCACACCCCGCCAATGGTCCGCGGCTCTAAACAACAAACGAATTTGCATTGTTTCGCGAACGCAAATAAAACCCGACTCAATACACCAGCAGCCCCAATTTTTCCGGAATTCCCTGCAGCCAGCTTACGACTCGCTTTGCATTAATTAATTGCTTTTGCGCTGTCATGCAATTTAACATTTCTATCTCGGTATGATTTATAACGTCCATCAACTCCCACGACCCAGAGAGCTGGACACGGTCGCAACCGACCACAGATCAGCGAATCTTTTCGGTCGGACATCTTAGTAATGGGTGCAAAACTCGAGAGTGCTCAAGGGTCCGACATTATTGGATATCGCTTACAAGGGTCCATGTTTGGTGACTGGCCGCTCGCGATCGCTCGTTTTATTTCCGAGAAGGGAAGTAGAGTCACAAAGGCGGCCTGTCTGAGCACACTTTGCAAAAAGACAGCGACAAAAAAACTGTCGTCTTCCGTCGAGTAAATAGCGACGGTCCATTAGAGGGTGCGGCGCGCGCGAGCTGAGGATAACGTGTTCTGAACAAATCGAATCACGGCAAGCAGCCATTATGCAGATTTTCCATTAGTGAAAAACTCGAGTTGTCCTCGTCGACCCGATGTCACGGCGATGTTGCCTGTCAATGCCTTAACATCACAGTCCTATGACAGCACCATATACCCGAGACATCTACTTTTATGTTAATTTTTTTAATAATGTTTACAGAATTTAGTAGACTACTTACAGAAAAACAGAAACTTTCCTCAATGGCATAAAGAACGAAACGTGTATCGAAAGTTTCCTTTTAGAAGTATGAGTACTAGAACTAGGATGTAAACAAGCGGTTATGGCTTTAGTTGAGGATTCAATCGGGATGGAGCGCGGCCGTTAACCGGATAGTTTGGCGGGCCGCAACAGCGATAAGTCAGCGAGTAGATGTGCTCGGTAGATGCGGTCTCGGGCCACGCTCACAACGAAACCAGGTTCCCAGCGCTTTCCACGACACTAACTTAAAATACGAAACCAACATCCTTTGGATTAGTCTCGAATAAAAGGTTCCGGGGAACGCTTTCTACGTAACTGTGCGGTGTGCCTGCGCGGGCCATAACAGTAAATCTGGAGGAGGCTCGGATTTACTCCGGCCAGCCTTCCACTTAATTACCGCCCGGTGAGATTACTTCCCGCAGAGGCAATCTCGACACATACTGCTCGCGTCTCACGTAGTTACAACCGCCAACAGACAACTATCGATACCCAACGCTCCACCCTCCGTTTTATTGGTCGCATCGATCTTTTTACGACTGAGCCAGTATTTTGTCGATGGAACTGATTTTATCGGGCCGCTAGCAAATTTCTTATGTTTTATTCCATTCTGGATCAAGTCTAACCTACCGCTGCTCAAAAGCCTGACTTAACTAACACTTTCATGGCCGCACTTTCATGCATTGGTCCATCGGCAGCAACTCGTGCGGCAGGCACCGCTGAAGCTGGGCACTGAATGCGTTAAGACAAATATATTCAGGTTTTAGGGTAATTGACACTGTCGAGATAGGTCGTCCCAAATGCAGATAGTCAAAGGTCGCATTTTAATCATCGTGACCTGAATATAACGGTGTCAGTCAGCCGGACTGAATTACTTAAATCTATTTATACGAGAACAAGATTGGGTGCTACATGTTTCTACATCACTCGGTTTTGGTTGCTAACCGTAACTGCCCTCTAACCAGAATGCTTTGTATTGTGTAGATCAGTTGTTATCTAGGTATCGTTTTGCGTACCTACAGTCGATCTTATCTCAAAATTCGCAGTGCATGAATAATTGCGGAAAATGTTGATGTTTCTTAGCCACCTTAATGGCACTTTCCACGTTTGCAACTGTTGAGGTTACCCATTCTTTTGTACTTTAAGGTACTTGAGCCAAGAACTGAAATTTAAAAATACCTATTACGTATTTGAGTGTAATTGTTACGGTAATCGTACATTGATTTATAACTGGCTATATGTAGATGACCTTGATCGTAAAATCCTTAGAAATTCCAACACGTGGTTCATGAATCAACTGTTTAATAATCTGTCATTAATAATGATTACAAAAACATCGCCGAGTCGTTTAATACCTATCGGCTAGCTATGGACAGTGACTTGGTGGCTGCCGTCCGCTTATCATACGCATACGGTAGTCGAAATTAGGCGCGAGCGCGCGTGCCATTCCCCGCAATCAGTTAAATAATATTAAAATATCTTAAACATTCAGGAAAATCCAAAGCCAATTAAAATACGCCCTTGTGTACAGTGCAAAACGAGTTAAAGTGTTTTTCGCGATAAGATAACATGCGTGCGATCAGGCGATTGTTGGGAGTATCGGTGGCGTTGACGTTTTTTGTGTTTATATTAGTTCGGATATCGGATTTGCAACCATCAGGGCATACCGATAAGGGTCCTGTGAGGGAGATCCGCTCTCTAGAGGTTGATGAAAAGTTTAATTCTACGTACCTCAAGCAGCAATATGTCGTAGGGGTATGTAGCGCTTAGGTATTCTATTCACTTTCACAGATACAGAGAATATCTGTCGTCAGAGAGGAGCTAAGCTCTGAAACTTTAGGGACTTGAGTTTGGACAACCCACATCAAACGTTGAATTAGATAGTCTGTAACATTACTCTCGTAGGAAACAAGTTTATTACCAATTCAGTGATAACATTATGATCTCATGTCGGATGATGACTTCAAATCATCTTTCGCCAATTATTGTCTCTGCGACGGGCGTCTTTTTAAATTCCTTCCCGTCTCGTTAAAAATCACAAAATTTCATCTCCTCATTCCACTCAAAACTGTAATTGGTAAAGTCACCAGTTTTTCCGAGTCATTGGCGATTTTCTCCCGAGTTCCCGGGACCTAATAATAATTAATGGCCCCGACGAAAGGCCGATATCCTTTCATTAGTGTCCCGCGGTCGCACGAACCGAGATTAAACTTGCCCAGGACGAGAGCTTTTCAGCTTTTAAAAAACTTCGACTCGCCTTTGAGATGTGAAATTGGTGGCTTTATGAGAAAAATATTTATTTTCATGCCTGGTATTTTTGAGTCTCGTTAGGAAACGAAACATTTTTCATCATAAATTATGCATTTACTATATAAGCTTTATGACTATACACGACCAATTAATTATCTGCCCTTACATGAACATGGGAGTTATATAGAGGCATCACAATATTTTCTTCCTCAATCCTGTAATCCTCTAATTTCGGTATCTCTCTATCTTTTTTGTGTCCCCAATTCATCCATTATTTCCTTATTCAGCCAGCCTCTTTTATTCTTTTCACAATAATAATCAAATTAAATAAGACCTCGTTAGGAGTTACTTTGCCTGCTTTTTCGACCAATATCTAATATGATTATTTTGGAGTTAGATACCCTAAATTTCGACACTCCTATCATATTTGTATAAGCATATCCTGAATAATTATGCCTGATCTATTGATCATGGACTTTGCAAATATGCCAAAATGCAGAGTATTTGAAAGACTTTGCAGAATACAGTTATTTTGGGGTATTAGGTACGACTGTAAGCCAAATATATAAAGATTTAGAGGCTTAGCATTATTTTAAAAGATCTTCACTAAGAACATTGGGTCTGCCATAAAGATCCCCATGGCCTATGTAACTATGCCAAAATACCGGGTGTTTGAAAGGATACATTGCAGAAGACAGTTGTTGTTGAGGTATTAGGTACAAAAAAATGCAAGCCAAAATTTATTAAGATTTAAAGTCTATTCATGGTTTTAAAGACACTCCTTCGCTCAAAACAATCCTGTCCGTCCATGCACCAAACACCCTGTATCAAACTACAAAGTTACAAAATCATGGTATATCCCGTTCTAAGTACAATTAGTGGGTAAACACTTCCTAATTAAGACCAATGATCCTAATAACCACCAATAATCAGGTCAACTAACGATGCACCCTTTTGCAGATGATGCGTCACGCGTGGAACAACTACAAGCTGTACGCATGGGGAAAGAACGAGCTGAAGCCCATTTCCAAGCGAGCTCATCTCTCCAGCGTCTTCGGAGGGGGGGACCTTGGAGCCTCCATCGTCGACGGACTGGACACGCTGTATATCATGGGTCTAATGGATGAGTTCAGAGAAGGAAGGGATTGGGTGGCCGAGCATTTGCAGATCACTGAAGTGGTAAGTTTATTCAAGTATTATTGTCTACATTGTTCTTTCTGGTCTTATAAAGAGCGGCCTTATCCGGTCGATCTATTTCAGGTAATCGTGGGATGGACTTCCTCTATCTTAGTATTTTGGTCTGTATTTTTTTTCTTTGTGTCCTATAATAAATTGTTTTATATCAATCTTAAGATATTTGGAGACTTCATTATTATTAACTCTGCAAAGAGAGGACTGAAAAAAGGACTTTGCCATACACAGGACTTTGACACTTAAGAGTAGGTTTGGTAAAATCTCGAAGATCGCAAAAGGTTATCTTGAAATAGTGAAATTTCGAAGAACGCAAAAGGTTAACACACTTGGAAGCTCTCCTAATTACTTATTTACACGTAGTTTATCATTAACTATTAAAATGTGAAAAACCCAATAGATTATTTGCTTATCATTATAACGAGTAGGTTTGGTAAAATCTCGAAGATCGCAAAAGGTTATCTTGAAATAGTGAAATTTCGAAGAACGCAAAAGGTTAACACACTTGGAAGCTCTCCGAATTACTTATTTACACGTAGTTTATCATTAGCTATTAAAATCTGAAAAACCCAATAGATTATTTGCTTATCATTATAACGAGTAGGTTTGGTAAAATCCCGAAGATCGCAAAAGGTTATCTTGAAATAGCGAAATTTCGAAGAACGCAAAAGGTTAACACACTTGGAAGCTCTCCGAATTACTTATTTACACGTAGTTTATCAGTATGTATAAAAAATGTGAAAAACCCGATAGATTATTTGCTTATCATTATAATGAGTGTTGGTATGGTAAAAACCAGAAGATCGCAAAAGGTTATCTCTGCATAAACTTACTTATAAGACAAAGTTTCTCATTAGTTATTGACGAGCTACTTTTTATTACTCTTAACTTATTACATTGGAGTAATGTTATTTCTAAAGGCCGGCGAAAGAATCGAACCCATAACCCAGGCCGTGGATGTTGATATTTTCCTAATAGCCGACTATGTGAACGAACTTAAATAAACTCACTAATATTATAAATGCGAAAGTTTGAATGGATGGATGTTTGTTATCTCTTCACGCCTAAAGTACTGAACCGATCGGACTGAAATTTACACACGTAGTTCTAGGCCTGGAATAAAACATGACTTTTCATGAATTTTCACGCGGTCGAAGCCGGTGCAGCTAGTTTTGAATATGTGCCAAAAATAAAACTGCTACCTGCTGTCAAGTGATTATTGAAAAATAATGACGTCTTTAGTCTCAAGAAATTCATGAATGCTGCACAAGCACAATAATTGATAGGCAGATTCTTGAATTGCGTTTCATTGTGCTGGCTCTCAACCGGTTTCAGCTGAAAATATGTGTTGTTGCTTTCAAGCAAAAAAAATTGAGCCACGACCTTTTTGTCGACACACAAACTTACTTACCTCAATCAAACGTTTCCTTTTTTGTTTATGTTAGTTTATTGAAATGTTTGCAGTTTATTTAGGTAGATATATGTATATAGTGTATTTTTTATTTTCATATAACTTATTCATCTATGCATCCGCATATATTGTTCTATCATGCTAGTTCATCCTACGATTGGTTAGAAAAGATCTTTCACTGTGATAAAGCCGACGTGTATAGGGTTACTCTATTATATGAACTAAACCTAATACAACTATTTTTGAAATAACTACAGCCTAAAGACCTACTGTATAAAATACCTACAGCTTGTTTCACAGAATTTTGTTATAACTAATGAACGATATCCCTAAAGTAGAATTCACCTATGGTTTATACACCTATGGTTTATTCACCTACGGTTGGAACAACTACAATTAAGTAACCTAATGTTGATTGAAATAACGGACGACTCACCTACAGATCTGTGATCAGGATTTTTTCATGTATACTTATATTTTTTTTATTGCGTCGTGAAGAAGGTGACTAGGGGTGCAACTTTGGTTCATGTGCTTGATCCCAAAGTTCAATGAACTCGGCGTTAGAGGTCAATGAACTCAAAAAAACACGAAGAATTACCCCGATACAGAGCATTCCGATATGAGTTGATTAGGTTCAAGAGTGACGGATCCGACACAGAGTACCCCGACTCCACGTGGTCTTGTGCGTGGCGCCCCTAGAGTGTATTTAATAAGCCGGAGGCGCGAAGGGAGTGCAGCCTCCGCCGACCAAAAAGCCGAAGCTGCGGAGGTGAGCAGTGGTGCCTGGCCCTTGTTACGCAATGGCGGTGAGGCTGCACTTCCCGAAGCGCCGGAGCTATGGCGAATCGCGATGGAACCAAAAAAACATGAAATACTACCCCGATGCATACAATTCAAAAAATACAAAAAAGAAAAAAAAATACAAAAAACCGCGGTGCACAACTAGTTTTAAAATGAATCCGGCGCGCAGTATTGATAAACCGTAGGCGAGTCGTCCATTAGTTATTTCTAACATAGTGCGAAAATCCAATATCTTAAAAAAACATTAGATTAATCGTTCGTTAGTGCGATTAATTATAGTTTAATTTAAATTATGTAAGTTAAACAGTACCTGAGTCGGCTAATATCCGTTATGAACATATGTGAATCGACCGTAGTTATATCGAAAGTAGTTATGATGGGTTTAGTTATTATAATAGGTAACCCTCTAAAGGTATAGTATAATAGTGTTTGTTTTGTCTCCAATTCAAAAACTTATAGATGACCGAAAGGAATGTGTCATGTGCAAAACTTACGGCACACTCCATTTATTCCATTCATCAGTTATCTCATTCTTTAGCTGTATTCTCAAAACACAGCCTGACGACACGACGCGAGTTACTCGAAATAAACTCGTTAACTTCATGTCATTTTTATTTTACAGGCTCTATTACCTGTAATGGCATGTATGCCTTACCTTATTTCAGGGCTCATTTAACTAAGATTTAAGTTGAGGATCTCAAGAGGCAGGTCTCGACAGAAACAACAAAGGAAAAATGCGTAGGGCATTTGCAATTTGTAGGACATTTGTCTTCGGGATTTTACCATACCTACCACTCATTATAATTATTTATAAGTAAATAGCCTATTGGATTTTTCTTGGAGTCGAGACTCTAAGTCCGTGGAGTAACGAGGATCTACAAGTTTATAAAAAAAATCTGAGCGTCTGGTCGATGCGACGCGACGTGACCCGAGAGCTGGTTAGTATCTGGCGCAGCGCATCAGCCATTGCAATACAGCGTGGTAATGCAGCCAGTGTCTTGGGGACGCTTCCGACTAGTATTGACATGGATCAGTTGAGCTACCTCTAGACTGTCTGCAGTTAGCTCAATTGTTTCAATTGCATATACTTGTTTAAATTTGTTTCTTTTCCTTCATTGTAATGTTAACTAAGGAAATGGTTATACAAGTCTGATAATGTACAGTCGGCTCCACTATTATGTATTAAGCCTGTGTATAAGCATACACTTAAACCTAAAAGATATTTCCTGTTCACATGGCTAGTCTCAGTTGAAACTAGACGTGGTGGGAATTCTGCTAGAAAGGCAATGAAGATGATGACATCTTCATTTCATTTTACTCCTATAAGTGGCGAAGAAGTCAATCGATACTATCAACTGAGCATCTCATGCTAGAAAATATGAGAAGATAAAACCTGATTACCCAACATCTTTGGACTTGCTCTAAAGGACCTCGCAGAAAAATGGAACTCAGTGTATCACAACTTATTTCAGCATCCCGTTGAATATAACGACCTTCTACAGTTTTTGTATAGTTGTTTTAGCTAAACTCAATTGATCAACTCAGTTAAGCATTTGTGCAGTAAAACCCTTCTATATTAGAGCTATTTTGTTCCCTATCGCTCAACGCACATTTGACAAATGCGAAAATTAAATTATTTTAGAAAAATATCGGTTTAGCAAAAAGTGTCAAAACCACAGTTTAATCTTTGGTTTTTAGAGTAAAGAAATTATTTTCGTATTTATAGTTACTTGTGAAAATACGCCCGCCCGCCCTGGAAATAGTTGCAGACGCAATGAAAAGCTGAAACTTAAACTAAATTAATTCCTCTTCGACTATTTAAAAAGGCTCCTGGATTAACTCGAGAAGGTACGCATAAATCGAGCATTGTACTCAAAGTTATCAAGTCCGATAACTCTTATTATCCAAAAATGTACTTCCTGTGAATATATTTGTTTTATTCGTATTTTATCGCATCTCAAAGCCATACAAATATCTTAATGATTAAAATGTAAAATAAATAACTCGTTAACGTTATTATAAACGGTTATTCTTAAATTAAGTTGAATTAAACACTGAAAGTTTCTTTCAAACGTGTTATTTATGATGAAATCATTTTAAAATTGCAGGATTTTTAAATAAGCGACAATTGAGCCAATAGAGCTATATTTATGAGCGTTTTAAGATATTTAGAGCACGACTAGAAACGTATTTCACTGGCAATATAACAATGTGGAATTCTCTTGCTTCATCGGATTTTAATTTAGACTAAATTTCTACGTAGTTATGAACGAAATTTTGTAAACTTGCTGAAAACTTAAACAATTTCCTTCCAAACTCCGTCCCTAACAATATTGATACAATACAGAAGTTTCATGTTAACTGTAATTTTAGATTTCCACAAAGTACGTTTTGATCGGCAATGGCGGCAAATGGCAAAGTGGAACAGTATTCTTAGAGCTTTTTTCCCGGAACCAATGAAAAGCCTTTAATTCCCTAGTTGGGCTGCTTTCCTTTTACGTTCCTTTTAAACTAGGCTACTAAAAGCCACAAATGTTGCGCACATCGCCCCCCACATGCTTCAAGAGTTTACTATTTATAAAGGTTAATTCTTATTACACTTTCATTGTCCGTGATGCACATCTCTGTTTCGAGCTTAGAAAGGCTGGGCACTGATTGGGTTAAATCCTTTTTTGAAAGGCCTTTTTAATTGTTCGCGGAAATTGTTAAAGTTTTCATTGCCGTATAATCTCCACTGTTTAAGAATCTCTTTCAGTTCAGAAATAATTTTGCGTCATCATTTCATCATTTTGTGTGTCGTATTTCAATTGGTTCATTGTACCCCTGGTTAAAGGCGTACTAAACATAATAATGAATAGAGTGGACTAGTTAAAACAAGTATAAGATCTGAATAATCTGTTATAATGTTTGTTTACAAAACACGCGTGCCAACTATTTCCAAACACAGGTAGTAGCAATTGTTTTCCATTGACACACTCGCTGCGTAAACATTTACGAAGCATTGAGAATAAGTAGTAAAGAATACTACTTGTTATGTAGGTGATTAAGTTTATTATAGAAATGACTTGTAAATAATACTCGTGGACGACTACAGAATACAATATGTAATTGCGATTTCGATAATCGAGATGTGTAGACGAACCAAGGTAACCGACATTGCCCTTATTGCAAAACTCAATGGCATAGGCAGAGCTTTTAAAACTATCCATAGGACCATTAAACCTTGCTTGAGCTACAAACACTTACCGGAAGGCCAGGCATATGTAGACCCCCACAAGGTGGACTGATGACCTCGTAGGTGTAGATCTGTAGGTCTTGGTAAATCGTTGGTACCAACAATGCATGATAGACATTGAGGCGATCTTTGGAGATGTTAATAGGGCTGGACATATTGAAAAATACTGAGAGGATGATAAAATATAAGTTTGCTAAATCAGCCCACGTTGGGTTTGGCACGATCACGATCACCGTATGCCTACCTTTTATTCGCCTCATCATATTCTTCTGGTACTGTTAAGAACCCTTAGTAGACCAAGACTAAAAGACTTTACTAGCGACGCTGGCATATAAAAACCCTGTCAAATTGAGAAGAGGAATCGGAAGACCGTTAACGGTGGAAATTGATGGTCATGACGAAGCGTGCTTCCAAAAGCTAATTTACAAGCGAGTTCAGAAGCATAAATGGACTGCAGCATTCGCCACCTACCACGATTTACTTGGCCGCACGTATGCCAACACTGTAGCCGCATCTGTCGATCCCATATAGGCCTAAGAAGTCACGTACGTGCGAAAACGTAAGTGCCCAGAAATAAACACTACATATAAACCATAATTCCGCCTTTCTTCTAAATATTTTCAACTTTGCCTTGACCTTGATATCGACGTCCGTTGAAGGAAATGAACTAATAAGACAATATCTTTACAGTTTACAGACCTATCGTTGCAGATTCCTTGCCGGTCTAGGTAGGAATTTGTCAGGCATTCGGGCCTTCCGGAATAACTAGATCTTAGTAAACCCCTCTGAAGACCTGAATGAGGTCAAATTCAAAGAAGGTCGATTAACAACCGTCGAACGTTCATGAGCTAGTCTGTCTGTTCATTTAAGCTAGTAATTGGATGGTTCAATTAGTCCAGCATGTGTTGGATACTTCTCATTTAAGACAACTGTTTTAACGCTGTACACAGAACACATCTTATGATGTTGACATACTTTATGAGTGCTCATTTTAGTTTTACTTTTAGGTCATGGATATTTGTTTAATCAGCAAAAATTATGCACGGCATTATTGTTTTCTTGACATCTGTATGTATAATTGGTTTGTACTTTTTAATAGAATTTTAAACGATAATTCATTATTGTTCACCCAGTTGAAGGATTGAACAGAATGCTGAAAAACGTTTAATTTCCGCCCTACATCGACGGACAACACATTATTATGTCGTTAATTCTTCAAAATGAACGATTCATCAATAATGCATGGCTATCAACTCGTTAAGGTGTTATTTCAACAAGACATGACAAAAACGATTTATTAGTTCATAATGGTCTTATAACGTGTTGAGTCTTTATTTTTCAAATTAAACCGGCCAAGTGCGAGTCGGACTTGTGCACGAAGGGCAGAACCATCTGTTCTATAAAACGTAAAAAAAATCCTGTCTGTTGTATGGGACCCCTATATACATTTTATTCTGTTTTTTAGTATTTGTTTGTTAACGGAAAAAAAACAACTAGAGATTAAATTTTACAGTGGGCGGCCTCATCACTATGAGCATTTTCTTCCAGGCGATCATTGGATGTCATACATACAAATCAAACAGTCATTTAAAGGCTGTTAAATCTGTCTTCCTTGCCCTAACCTAATCTTAAAAGGAAACTGAAAACGGTATATTCCTTGATCTAACCTAATCTTAACGTTTATTTTTCCAGGACTCTGAACTATCGGTGTTCGAGACGACCATCCGCTTCGTCGGCGGTCTTCTCTCCTGCTACGCGCTGACAGGAGACTCGGTGTTCAAGGACAAGGCTGTGGAGGTTGCTGACGCGCTGCTGCCTGCCTTCGAGACCCCCACCGGGCTGCCGTATGCGCTCATCAACCCTTCCACCAAGGTAACTGGAATGAGGTTCCGTAACTTTTTAAAATAAGAATCCAGGTTTAACGAGTTAGGATATCCTTTACTCAAGGCTGTGGAGGTTGCTGACGCGTTGCTGTCTGCCTTCGAGACCCCCACCGGGCTGCCGTATGCGCAAGGTAACTGAAATGAGGTTCCGTAACTTTTTAAAATAAGAATCCAGGTTTAAAGAGTTAGGATATCCTCAACTCAAGTCTGTGGACGTTGCTGACGCACTACTGCCTGCCTTCGAGACCCCCACCAGCCTGCCGTATGCGCTCATCAACCCTTCCACCAAGGTAACTGGAATGAGGTTCTGTACCTTTTTAAAATAAGAATCCAGGTTTATAGTGATAGGATATCCCTAACATACCTACAGTGCAATTAAAATACAGTAAAGAAAATATTCTACGACAAAAACTAAACAAACTAACTGCGAAGTTCACTATTGTGATAATGTCAAATACATAATCTAGAAAAAAAGGAACTACAAATTGTTTCCAACTTCAGAAATGATATTGAGACACATAAACTGGTGCGTGTCAGTTTCGTGTCAATAAATGTTACCATCCTAATAACACCCGATTACGACGTATTCTATGGCAGCTGACCTTGGTAGAACTATTGATTATTGTTTATTGTCTCATTATATTGTTTTACTAGCATTCATTGGAAAATATTTTCCTGTTCTGATCCTATTTAGTAATTGTATTATTAACATTATTATTATCCTGTTACTAATTATATGATTGGACATGTATAAAATAGTTGAAATATTAATTTGATTTATGGGATTTTATAAACAACTAGCGACCCGCCCCGGCTTCGCACGGTTTTATTATACGTATAAACCTTCCTCTTAATCACTCTATCTATTAAAAAAATCGCATCAAAATCCGTTGCGTAGTTTTAAAGATTTAAGCGTTCAAAGGGACATAATGACATAGGGACAGAGAAAGCGACTTTATTTTATACTATGTAGTGATAATAAATATCGTAGGCCAATCCACACAGCATCATCTAGCCCTAAGCTAAGTAGAGCTTGTGCTATGGGTACTAGATGTATCTTTATGATTAATAAAGACAATTTTACAATAGTTTTTTAATACATATATCTTTAAATAACCTTTGTCACCCTCTGTTTGATTGTAAGGCCTTGAATAACGATACTGTCTAATCAAAATGAAAAGGTTAATGTAACAAGATATACTCGTATGAACAAAACAATCAGTTATTTAGTAGCCATAACACAAGCTCTACTTAGCTTAGGGCTAGATTACGCTGTGTATTTTGTCGTTATGCTATAAAAAACTATAAAATTTCTACAAAAAGAGACATGATTTAGAAATTATCATAAATCTTCGAAGGGACACTTTCATTAAAAATTTATAAACTGAAATGTCTTGAAGACGTTCAACTTTAGACCAGGGTATAGCCAAATGGGTGTCACTACCTTCTTTCACGTCTTGAAAGTATGGGGTCTACCTACAATAACCCTGTACAAACGGACTTCAAATTCTTGCTTACAAGAAACGTACTTTAAATTCTTATTGTATTGACGTCATTATTCTAGGATATAAGTATCACTACATAGTATAAAACGAAGTCGCTTTCTCTGTCCTTATGTCCCTTTGTATGCTTAAATATTTAAAACTACGCAACGGATTTTGATGCGGTTTTTTTTAATAGATAGAGTTATTCAAGGGGAAGGTTTATACGTATAATAAAACCGTGCGAAGCCGGGGCGGGTCGCCAGTATGACTATAAGTTACTCTGGGCAGACACTTTCGTCAATTCATAATTTCAGACCGATCCATTTAGTTTTTTTGGCATTGTCTTTACACAAATATCAACGGAACAAACTTTCCCCTTATTAATATTAGTGAGTATATGTACATATTTATTTCTTATATTGACGACCTCAGTTGCGCAGCGGGCGAAAGTCCACCTGCGACGCAAGAGGTTGTGGGTTCGATTCCCGCCTCGGAACAAATTTGTTTACTATCTGCAGAAATGTGTTCCGTTGGTCTGGGTGTTTTCTATGTATAATAAAAAATATCTATGTATACCTATAATGTAATAAATCAGTTATCTAGGTCCCTTAACATAAGCTTTGAGTACCTTAAGTACTATGGGTCTAGACGGTGCTGTGTGGATTGTCCAGCATTATTCATTTATATTTATTATTTTTAGTTAGCTCAATGGTTTCAATTGTAAATACTAGTTGTAATTTTTCTATTCCTTTGCTTGTATTTTTTCGTTGTTAATAAATATCTGTTCAACCAAAAAAAAAATATATTATTTTATTCCAGGCTAGCCGACAATACCACTGGGCAGGACCGAACAGCATCTTATCTGAACTTGGAACTCTGCACCTAGAGTTTACCTATCTGAGTGAAGTCACAGGAAACAATGGTGAGAAACAAACTGATTTTAAATGGAATCATTCACATGCAACAATGACGACCTTATAATGTTTTCATGGTGGTATTATACTCAACATATACTGACTTCAGTTTGGACATGTCTAATACAAGGTGGATCCTGACAAGTTTACTAAGCAGGACGAGTGTGCGGGGATGATTTCACATCTATAATCATGGCTTAGCATACACTATGACTATACGGGGCACCCTGTATAGTCATACTATCTGCCCACGGTTGAACCCATTTATGGGATGAAAAGTAGTAGCCAATGTTTTATTTTAGACTTAACTACGTCTATTAAAAACTTCAGCTTGTTTCGCGTGAAGAGATGCAGTTATTATTATATTTCAACTAACAGGACTAGCCTAAGATTCTCTCCTAATTAAAACACCTGTAATTATTTGAAGCCTTTCTCCTCATTTTCGTATAAACCTACCACGTAGCAAATATGCATTCAGCATTTAAGCTGCGCTTGCAATTGAATGCGTATTTGCTCGCAATTACCCAAAAATACTCAGTTCGCGATCGATTCGCGATTTCTACCATAAGTTGACGGCAATAGTTAATAAACCATAAAAACCGCGAGCCTCGCGAATATAGTACGTACCGTAACATACCATAACAGTAACTTTCCTTAATCACCTACCAAATACCAATCTCAAAAGGGCAGTTATATGGTTAGATGTTGATCGTTGGGCGATCAACCATCAACATCTACCGCACAACCCCAAACAGCACACCCTTATCAGGTCATACTACTAAATAACTTGAACGTCCGTATGTTTGCAGTGTACAGAGAGAAGGTGCAGCGGATACGAGGGGTGCTGGACAATATAGAGAAGCCTGGAGACCTCTACCCTAACTTTATCAACCCGCGCACCGGCCAGTGGGGACAACGTAAGTATACTAGTTTAAATATCATTACATAGTATAAAACAAAGTCGCTTTCTCTGTCCTTGTGTCCTTTTGTCCCTATGTATGTGTATATGTGTGTAGTTTTAAAGATTTAAGCAGACAAAGGTCTGCTTAAATCTTTAAAACTACGCAACGGATTTTGATGCGGTTTTTTTACAGATAGAGTAATTCAAGAGGAACGTTTATACGTATAATAAAACCGTGCGAAGCCGGGGCGGGTCGCTAGTAGTTTAATATAATAAAAACATTTAGATCGGTCAGTATGGGAAAGTCTGAAACTTGAAGATTTCTTCTTAGGCATTAGGTCATCGATTTTATAGACAAGATAAACTGCATTCATGATTCAGATGACATGGTGCACAAGGAGAAATCATCGTATGTTTTATAGTTTTAGACTTTCACATACTAACCGATATAAAAGTTCCACCTTGTATTATTTGATTGAAGCGAAAAGAATTTTAACACCTTTTTATTACCTATTTACAACCCCATTTTTTTTTTAACCTTAGGAGTAAGGACTCAAAACGCTGATAAGATATTGTTTTTTTGTAATTGGTTAACTCATTAGAATCATATTATTTTATTTCCAGTTAACGCTTGTGTGTGTGTGCTATAAATAAATTCTTATTCTTGTTACTTACATTAATTGTGTAATTGTGGGATGACGATCTGCGAAAGACTGCTGGCAGATGCTGGATGCGTCAAGCTGAAGACATGGCGCTCATTAGGGGAGGCCTATGTCCAGCAGTGGACTAAAATGGGCTGATGATGATGATAATAATTTAAAATTTGATTTGTCTAAGTGCTTATTTTGTAAGCCTAAAGAAATAAAGATATTGATTTCTGATTTCAATACTAGTATTTGCCCGCGGCTGCGCACGCGTTGATTTTATTTATAAAAGAATTTCAGGAAAAATCTATTCTGAATTTTCACTAGCAAGCATGCTCTAGCAAGTCGAATCACAGAGACGCGTGAGAAAAAACGCCCTTGTCTGAAGTATGCGTGATCATATTTCAGATCCATTTGTGGCCAAAATCAGAGGCAAAGAATTTCTTTGATTTGTTGGTCTTGATTTGAGGGTCAAAAAGTTTATCCAGTTATCTCAACCACAAGTCATAATAATAGCTTTTACAATGGAATAAGACAAAATATAATTAGGCCTGTTATTGTCCCGAATAAAATTATCGTAGATGATAAATTGTTGGTAGGTACTTTTTTCTGCAGATTAATATCCAGAATATGACAAATGTTGACAAATATATTAATTTCATATAAAATAACGATCCCTGCTAAAACTTCAATTATGGAAAATGGTATAAAAATTGAAGTTGATTTAGCTATAAAATGTCTTTTATCGTAAATTATTGATGATAGAAAAAAATATCAATAACTACAAAAAACTTAGCAATGCCATTGGTATTGTTGCCTATATAAGTGCTTTTTGTAAGCCTAAAGATTAAAGTTATAGAGTTCTGAGAGGACTAAGAACTTCGATGTAATTATCTCCCAGGTCCGGCGTATCAAATGTTAATTGAGATAATCAAGGTCATTAACTTGCTTCAGGATGACTGAGTGATAAATTCTTCTAGAAACCAGAAAATCGTTTTATACTTCTACCGCGGAGTGACAACCTGGTGTATTTATTTATTTATTATGGAAACCCAACAAAAGAATCACAATACAAGAAAACAAACATCAAAGTGAATTGAACTTAAGAACTATGTGTTCCCTTACTTAAAGGGCTTCCAGCATGCACAAGCTTAGGGCAACTAACTAAATTAAAACTCAGACACCAAAAAATTCACTCAAAATGTTGGTTGAACTTGATTTAATTGTTCCTTTGGTTAAAAATTGACCCGTGTTGTGTTGAGAAATAAATCCTTATTAAAAATGTGAATGTGTGTGTGTTTATTATAAATGTGAACTAAATAAATTTTATTTTATTTTATTTTATTTTGCCGGCGACCACGCGTGTGCAGTATAATAAATATAATGTGATATGTATTTTAGCTCTAAGGTATATATTGATATGGACCGTAGAATAAGTTATATAAGATCTGTCTACTTGTTCTAATGTTGTCCTAAATAAATGAATTTATTTATTTATAACTTTATTAACAACGAAAATTACAATCAAATGCAATAGTTTGTATGGACTGGTGTTTGTTTCTCTTTCACGCAAAATCTATTAAATGAATCGGTCTGAAATTTTCAATAGATGTTCTAGCCCTGGAATGTTCATCCCATAAATCAGTTCCCATGGGAACTAAAATTTTTACTATTATAATAAATGGGAAAGTCTGTGTGAATGTTTGTTATGGGTAATCTCCGTAACTACTTCAGTTATTTAGAAATTTGGTACGTTGATAGTTTAGGACCTAGAATAGGACATAGGCTATTAAAATTTGGAAATTTTAACCTCTGAAGGGGTTAAATAGGATGGTAAAGTTTGTATGGAAAAATATTTTTCCTTGGTTAAATTTACTCAAACCTCGGTATAAAAAAAAACTGCAAACTAAATAATTAGACACGTATTTTTTATTTTTAAGAAACTATCCCTAGGAGGCGTGCAGTAAATTTCTGAAATTCGACAAATAAAACTCCATGCGGGCGAAGCCGCGGGGCACAACTAGTAACGTACTTAGGTACTAGCATCGCGGGTAGATGCAGATAGTACTTTATCACTACATAGTATAAAACAAAGTCGCTTTTTCTGTCCCTATGTCCCTATATCCCTATGTCCCTTTGAATGCTTAAATCTTTAAAACTACGCAACGGATTTTGATGCGGTTTTTTTAATAGATAGGGTTTATTCAAGAGTAAGGTTTAAACATATTAAAATAAAACTGTGCGCAGCTGGGGCGGGTCTCCAGTTACTTTATATAATTTATTTTTTTATTTTTTATGTTTTTTTTTTATTATTTTTTATTTACTTTATAATATTAAGAATTTGCAGGTCACATGTCCCTCGGAGCGCTAGGCGATTCCTTCTACGAGTATCTCCTCAAAGCGTGGCTTGTCTCCGGTCAGACGGACGAGCAAGCTCGCATAATGTTCGACACGGCAATGCAAGCCGCGTTGGACAAAATGCTGCGTGTCTCGCCATCGGGCATGGCGTACCTCGCCGAGCTCAAGTACGGACGGGTTATTGAGGAGAAGATGGACCATTTGTCTTGTTTCGCAGGTAAGGTTAACCTTAGATTACTTATAGAGGAGTAATAATATCGAATTCAAGAGAAGATGGACCATTTGTCTTGTTTCGCAGGTAAAGTTAACCTTAGATTAGTTTATAGAAAAGTAATAATATCAAGAGAAATCTATCTATACTGCGATTGAAAAACATGGATATTTTTTGTAAACAAACGAGTTACAAAACCAAAGAAATATTGGTATCATCAGAGAAAGCTGAAGGAGCTCCAAACAATTCGTGGTTTTGTCAGTTTTTATTCATCATTCCATTCATTATCGAACTCAATGTTATGAATTTATATGCTGCTTATAGTTTAGGTTCTTCTCATTTTAAATAATATTTATTAAAAGAAACTCGTATAGACAAACTTTTTTGTTACATTCTACCATCGACACTCTCTGCGTTCAGAAACCGCTTAGATCGATGCGTTTATTCGCGTGGTTGATATTTTGTATCGTGTTTTTCTTTAACTTTACTAAGACTTTTTATTTCAAAAAGAGTTAAAATGTAAGCGCAAATTATTGACGTCGCGGCGGCGGCGATTTCTAACCGTTATAAAGTAGGTGTATATATGTAGTTATAAAAAAAAACTTTGCATTAAATATGTAGGTACATAATACATATTATATAGAAAAACACTATAAGAAAAATTTAAGCAACATACCTATTATTCGATAAAACACGAAAATCACAAAATTTGCACAAACAATAGCAATAGCACAAACATACACGTCACGTTGGAGCGTACGGGTGAATGAACTTTGAACTCGATATTAGTTTTAAAATTATGTTCAGAAGTGTACGTTTACAGTCTGATGTTGTGAAGGACAAAGCTAATGCCTGATTTACACTTTGTTAAGTATCAAGTGCGAGTGACAAGTGCTAGTGAAGTGACATTATGATTTCTGATAATTGTTCACGGAACATTTTGAACTAAGACTTATGCCATCTTTCACATAGCGCCTTTAGTTTTGAGATTTAAAGGCGCTCGGCGCTCGGTCTAGAAATCACTCTTACAAGCAGGGCTTTATAACGTTACCACTTCCCTATAAAAATACCGGTAAGTAACGTTACAATTATATAGATACCTATTTAACGATACCAAAAGGTGGTATCGTTACCCAGGTAATGAAAAACTTTATAACGTTATATCTAAAGAGGTAATTCCCATTATTTACCGGTACATAATTTCGTTAAAAATGCACGTTGCCGCTCTGCTCTAAGCACTACGGCTAGGTAAAGAAGAGCGGCAACGCGCATGCGGTGATCGCGCGCCGCGCTACGTATGCAGGCAGGCACCGATGTAAATAGTCAATCGGTGTGCCCAGAATGCGAAATAAAAAATACTACTTTTTGAAATAAAAAAATAAAGTAAATTTGTTAAATAAAGTGGTTTATTTAATCTAGAATATTATTTGAGTTTTGACGCCGATGACGCCGATGAAAAATTTCGGGGCAATATCTGAAATAATAAAAAAGTTATTAGAATTACTTACATTATTATTATGTTAGGTACCCTACATAGTAAAAAGTAATTTGGAGAAACTCTTCATTATAAATATTACAGTAAAGAAATTCATTGATGACACGCCTGTCGTGTAATGTAATCTCATTATTTATTAAATAAAAGCTTGTGATGTTTTCAAAGACGGTCATCTGCAAAATTGCGTCAAACCAGACGCAGAGCCATAATCAAGAAGTTGAAGTTGAATCGGTTAGTAACGAAAATTTCAATCAAGTAATAGAAATAAATTAAAACCAGATTGAGATAACTGCAGGCGGTTGCAAACAGTCTAGAGATAGCTCAACTGATCCATGTCAATACCAAGTCAATAATTTCATAATTATTGATAATTCTTGACTAAGTATTCACTAATGAATCCAAGGTGTGAAATAAATAAATTAAAAAAAAAATCAATAAAATAGGAAGGGAGGGTCATGGGTACATAATCCAACCACATACCTATCTAGGTATGGTAAATCATCATCACCTACTATTTTATAGCTAATAGGTAGGGTACCAACTCTTACCAGTGCTTTCTTCACAAGTCCTTGCTCTTTTACGCTTTATAGGCGGCGCCAAAATTGATTGTGATTCAGATTCGTCCGAATCCGATTCGAATTTAACATCTCCTGTTAGTATGTATAACATTAAATGAAACCATAATAACTATCATAATAATAACATCAAAAGTAAAGTAAAGTAAAAAAGTAGGTAGGTACTACCTACCTACTTTAAAAGCAGTAGGCATTTTAGCAAGAAATGTCCTGCAGTACCAACTAAACAGTGGTAGGTAAGGAACATTAACAGATTGTCATTTCCAAGCCTTTTTACTTATATGATAACTTGTAGCTTGGAATGATTCCTAGCTCAAATATGTAGGTAGGTAGGTACTTCTATCGCAAAAATAAATGCCTAACTTGCAATATGCTGCAAACACTATATAAAGTTGAACTTTGACTGACTTATTACTGACATAAGAGTAGGACACGAGATAACTTACCATTATTTCCAAATTTAAAATCCCACTGACCCATTTACAATCTAATAAACAGGTCAACTTTTTAAACTGGCACCAACCGGCCACCGCCAACTGCTCGAACGAAACCACAAAAAAAAAGAAAGAGATAGAAAACTGTTTTTGTAACATTTACTTTATAACGTTAAGTAACGGTAAGTTTACCGATAAAAGCAAAAGTATCGTTACATTGATTTACCGGTATCTCGTCACAAAATTACCGGTATATCATATACCGGTACCTATTTAAGTAACGTTAACTAGTGTTGGGCCGATGTAACGTTACCACCTTTTTACCGGTATATGAAGCCCTGCTTACAAGACGCAGGTGTCACTTGCACTCGTCACTCGCACCTGATATAAACTGGAGTAAACGAGTCCCGCGCGACTCGCGCACGTCTAATCAACACGCGGCGACCGTTATTTTTTCGGCCGGCGCGCGATTCGACATCTGGCACTTAGAGGCTATTTACTACTCAACTCCTTGGAATTAGACCCTTCTTGTGTGTATGTTTTTTGTTGAGACTGAGTTGGCGCTTTGAATGACACATAGTTTGTACGAGTGTGAAAGTGTATTACGAAATAAAATAGAACAGAACTTTCAACTTCAAAAAAAAAAAAGCATATTGTATACAATTATTTTTATTTTAAAAATGAAGGGATAAATTATGTTTTAGATGTTTTATATGAATAAATAAATTCAATCTGAAGCAGAAAAAAACAAAACAAAACATTCCATTGTAAAAAAATATTTATTTACAAGCTTTCAAAACCAATACAAAATTGGTTCGTATTACGGTTTTTTCTCGCTGATACATAATTATTATTTAAATATAAATCCAACACGGAGAGTTAAAATATTAGTATTTTCTGAAAGCTTATTTCAGCCCTGAAGCAAAGATTTAACTGTGATTATCCTAAAACAAACGAATACATCAAAATATGGGAAAGAAAACACCAAGGTACCCTAGGCTTAGCAGTTCACTTTACGGTTCCTGAGATATTTTGTTCAGCAAAATCTGTTGGACTAAATTTATATTTGGTATTAATTAATTGACATAAAAACAGCTTTCAAATGATACCACACAAAGGTATTTTGATTGTAATTGAAAAAAGTTCCAAGCATTTCAAGTAGACGAGTTCCAAGCACTTACAATATGCAAAATGGACTGTTTTGTTTATTTTTTTCCGTGACGTTTACGAACCGTTTGTTATGTTGGCATGACTTGGAATGAAGTTCAAATAAGTGCGAATGGGATGGAACTCCTTTAATACGGTTATTCTTATTAGAAAAAGCAGGATAGAAGGATTTACGACAAGTGGCGGTGAAATTCAAAATCGGGTACTATAGTACCCACGTTGTTCTTGAGCAGTTTTTTAAACCGGGTACTATAGTACCCGCGTTGATGTTAGCGGATAACAAAGTGTATTTATTTATTTATTAAAAGTATTGTACAACTACCGGTACAGGCACACCTAATGCGATAGCGTACTCGTCTTATCCAATAACTTCAAGATAAATCAGGTATAAGTAATTCCCCTGTGTTCCAGGCGGTATGTTCGCGCTGGCGGCCACCACGCTGGAGAACTCTCTGTCGGAGCGCTACATGGACGTGGCGCATAAGCTGACCAGCACCTGCCACGAGAGCTACGCGCGCTCAGAGACCAAGCTCGGCCCGGAGGCCTTCAGGTTAACATTTAATATTTTTTTTGCGTTTTTATTTAATTGCTTAAAGATTACCTCTTCCCAAAATAAGACAAAATTAAACTACTACAGATGCTTTAAAAAAAGCTTATAGCCTATAAAATAAACCTATCCACCATGGATAGGTTTAATAAACTGTACGTGTGAATTTTGGAAATTCCTTTGTTTCACGTATGTATAAAATATAAAATAAATAATTTGCACTTTAATATACGGCTACGTGACAGAAGTACATCGAAAATAAGAAAGAGACAAATTTTTGAGAAACCTGTACCGAATCTTGAATATCAAACTACCCCACAGATTCTCCGGCGCAGTAGAAGCGCGCGCTCAGAAGACCAACGAGAAGGTATACATCCTGAGACCGGAGACCTTCGAGAGCTACTTCATCATGTGGAGGCTCACCAAGCAGCAGAAGTACCGCGACTGGGGCTGGGAGGCTGTTCAGGTAACACTCACTACATCTTGCGTCTATATCTTCATTCATAACCGCGATACTCTATTTGAAACAGGATGATGTCTAATAAACAAGGATTCGGCTGATGCCTCGGAAAAGTAGAATTTGGCGGATGCCTCGAAAAGTAGAATTTGGCTGATGCCTCGAAAACTAACTTGAGTTAGACAACAACTACTCTAACAAGAAACTCTTCTTTTATGCTGTTAGTTTTTGAGTTGTTTGTTTTAAAATGTATTTGAACTATAATAAATTTAGCAACTCTCTTCCAGTTATGTTATAAATTAATCTTAAGGCAAACTTAGTTTATTCTTATGAGTATTTCACCTGTATATCGCTACAACACAGCAACAATAAATCTGTTTCGAGCTGACATAAACATTTTATGTACCAGGCATTAGAGAAGCACTGCCGAGTGGAGGGAGGCTACACCGGCCTCGTGAACGTGTACCAGTCCGAGCCGCAAGGGGACGATGTACAGCAGAGCTACTTCCTAGCTGAGACACTCAAGGTAACTAAACACTTATCAATACTAATGTTATAAACGTGGAAGGTATGCATGTAATGTACCAGGCGTTAGAGAAGCACTGTCACTTGAATAAAGTTCTTTCATTTTGACCTCTTATTATAATTAAAACTTAACTTATCCTTTCTAATATTATAAACTAGCGACCGGCTCCGGCTTCGCACAGTTTTATTATACGTATAAACCTTCCTCTTGAATCACTATCTATTACAAAAACAGCATCAAAGTCCGTTGCGTAGTTATAAAGATTTAAGCATACCATAGGGACAGAGAAAGCGACTTTGTTTTATACTATGTAGTGATGCGTAGAAACCGCATTGGTTTCCTCCCTGTTCTATTCTATCTCTTTCCCACTCGAAACGTGTGAGAAAAAGCAGTCTATGTGCGTTTGAACAGGCAGCTTTGACCCTTTAACTGTATTAAAACAATTGTTTATACATACATTTTCTCTTCCAGTACCTTTACCTACTTTTCTCGGACGACACGCTCCTGCCTCTCGACGAATGGGTATTCAATACCGAAGCGCATCCCCTGCCTGTCAAATACCACAACCGACTATACCGCGCCCGAAATGTAAATCAGGCCCGCCTTGAAAAACAGAGGAGCAAAATAGAAGACGGCAACTTGAACGATGTCCAAGAGTGAATAAACTGGTGATGTTTTGAAACCTGAACTTAGCTAGTTTGTAGATAGATTTGAAGCCAACTTCGTTCAATTATACCCTAGATGCAATTTTCCATTACGACACAACACATAAAATTGCTTCAGTTTACTTTACCTTTCTACCGATTGAGATATATACTTCTTAGGGATAAAACTAAAAAATAAACGAAACCATTTTAATTTTGAATAATAATCAACCTTATTACAGTAATCTAAGGTTTAGTATTCAACAGTTGTGACATATGGTAACTAGCCGTATCTAACTTGGTAGCTTCAAATCTATGTATAAATTATAGTTTAATACTGCAAAAATGTTGCATTTTTAACTATCATGCGTTGGTTAGTTAGGATCAACCTACTTAGAAAATATCTTGGAATGGAGTTATGTACTATTTAGGTACGAATTAGTGAAATTTAATGAAATTTGCAGTGCAGTACCGATTATAGGCAAAAGTATACGGGTTAACCTCGTCGGAACCGAAACGTATGGCAAAATTTCATTCAATACTTTTAAAGTAAAGTATTAACTTCTATTTACTTTGTACGGGGCATCCATAAATTACGTGAGGCGAATTTGGCGATTTTTACCTCCCCTTTTCTTAGTCAATTTAAGTGAGATTTCACCCTAAATCGAAAACTTATAGGTAAATAAATTTAAAAAGTTGTCTGAACTTATTCTCTTGGAATTTTACTACAAAATATCAGATTATCTAGAGGATAAAGCGCTTCGAACGAGTTTTGCTCCAATTCGAAATCGAACAACCTAACAAGGTAAAGGCTGGTTAGCTTCTTAAATTTACCTCATAAATCACTTCAACGTGACTTTATTTCCTTGTTTTAATATTACACCTAAATACAATACATACATATAAAACTTTCTGGAGTGTAATTATGTCTAAACTCTAAAGGAAATTAAGTACTTTCAGTTTGAATCTCATGTGCGATTTTTTAAAACGCGTCCCTATTCTAAGGTAAAAAATCTTAATCTAAGTTTTCTATCAATGTTTATAAGTTTGAAATAAAATTACAGGATATTTTCTGAGAAATAATGGCTTTCGTAATCAATGGATGCCCCTTAACAACTCAATGAGGCTGAGAATCACCCGGTTAAAACATTCCAATATAAAAGCTTTGATAATCTGATCTTACAGAATTTTAAGTACATTTCGTCATTTAATTACTGGAATAGATGTCCATTGCCCTAAAGTTTTAACCGACGGCAAACTTATGAAACTTACAGGAAATTTCATCCTCGAAAAAAAACATTGCACAAATTGACAAAATCGTTTTTAATCACGTGAATAACCTACTCTTATGAATAAAAACTATATCCCTTTTAGTAAATTATATCTTCTACTTTGAAATATAGTCTACGTAGTCGGTCCTAGATACTGAGTATAGTGCAAATGTTGTTGTCCACTTGAACGCGCAAAGGTGAACGCCCACTAAACAGCAGCAAATAACATAAAAGCCATCACCCACCACTACTAGCGGCAATGCTTTGCAAAAGGGCAATTTAAAGGTCTCCACACACAGAAGCCGGAGGCGGAGCGGAGGCGAAGGCGTGCGAGTTGTATTGTATCCTATTGAATTATATGAAAGACTACACACACACCGGAGGCGGTGGCGGCGCGGTGTCATAGGAAAAACCGGCACGCCTTCGCCTCCGCTACACCTCCGCTACGCCTCCGGCTTCTGTGTGTGGAGACTTTTATAGTGAAGCTCTCTCTACAAGTATATTCTGTATAAGGCTGTGTCCCCAGTAGGCAAACTGTGAGCAGCCGACTGAGTTTACGGCGTATCAGTTCAGTACGCCCTTCCATATATTTTAAATTGAGTGTCCACAGTTTGCTAGTTTGCGCTTACTGTACGCAGTTTGCAGCGCTACGTGCGCCGACTGTCTCAGTTAGCGGCCGACTCGCAGGTTCCAGTACTTGCGATACGCACTCAAACTAATTAGAGTTTGTTGCTGTTCGCCACAAATTTGCGGCTCACTTAGTCGGCCGCTCACAGTTTGCCTACTGGGGACACAGCCTAACACTGCAGCATCCATGTAATCGTAAGAAACTAGTTACTTGGGAAGTAGTGATGGGAGATTGCGTTCTCTAGCTATGCGAGTGGATCATAATGCAAATGATATTATTATGATTGCGTGTTCGCTTCTGACTAGTGAGCGTATATCTTAACGTTGACTTTGCTCAAGTCAATTAGCGAGAGTGAATGTTTTAGAATAATTATAAATAAATGGGTACATAAGAATCATTGTTCTTAAATAATTAAATAAACTTATTTTATTCTCATATGATTATGTTCAGATTTAATTATCTAGGAATCTATTCAAACAGTAACAAATTAAACCAAATCATATTTTGGGCATTATTATTTAATCGCACAAACTAAAGCTCGCCACTCATAAGTTCGGCGTGATAAGTTGCATACAGTTACTACAATAGTAAAGATGTTTCTGACGTATTGAGTTGAGTGAGACGTATCAATATACCTGATTTGTCTAAAACCGACGCTACGGGAACTCGACTTATTTTGTAAATATCATAACCGATTGAGAATGAAGACATCTCGTTGTCTCGCTCAGATCGAATTCTGAACTGAGCAGGACAACGTTAGGTATGACGTCATTCTTTAAGTACGCAGGTTCTACAATAGAGTGGCCAACCACTCTTATGGCAGTCGAGTAATAAAATAAGGAGCGAAACCCCAACCATAGCAAAATTCCCCATATTTATTTTTATAATAACAAAATATAAATATTATTTATTAAATCAATAAATGTAATTTCATTGTGCTAGTGATGCGTTAATCAGATCTCTTATTTATAACACCTGCAGAATATTACTTTTTAATTTATCATAATAATTTGATTTAATTGTGACAAACATATCTTTTAACTTTGTAGCGTAATACTTAAAGTAAGGAAGATTATTATTAGTTAGTATAATTTTCGCTGGTCTATTTTTTCTTGTGAACGGGAAGTTTTAGGCGTTTGTAATATACTAATTTTCTTCTACTCTCGACGTTTCTACTTTTATAGATTTTAACCAACATTTTAACACGAATTGCTCTATTTTAGAGGTTCGTTTTTCACATATTCGGAGTTTTTCTTTCCAAAGCAGAAAAACCATGCTAGAACGACGAAATATGTGAATAGCATACATTATTCATGTTTTCTTGTACCTTTGCACCTGTTATGCAAGCATTCAACGCCACAATGGAGTTGTCAACATTTTCTTTACTTATTTTACTTTAATCAACATTTATTATACCAACTTATTAATTATTTTATAATGAGATGTATTGTTTTTATTTCTTACTCGTATTTATATGAATCGGAATTTGATGAGATTAAAAAATAATGATATTTTGTACATTATGTATATAACAATAGAGTTAGATGAAATTTTTTTATTTTAGCGTTAGATTTCTGTGTGTAGGTTATTGTTAATTTTGAATTAAGAGTTGGCGTGTTATTGGTGTACCTATTTGTTTTGTATTTGTAATTTAATTATGTATTGTATTTGACATCATGGAAACTTCCGGAGTTTAAAGAGTTATGTGTTTAATACGTTTCGGGCCATTGTATTGTAAATAGCAAATATCTAGTTCAATTTAACGTAACTTGAAATCTTGTGTATTTGTTTACAATGTATCGAATTTGTATAAAGCATCTCTGGTAAGGCATAATAAGGTTCATATTTGTTTGATCATCTATTTGGCGAAGATGTATGAAGAATGATCTAAATAATCAAACACTCGAGTATATATTTAAAACCGAGGTAGTTAAGTAATAATATATTACTGAGATTAAACGCAAGTGTAACAATCTGTAGATGTATTACTGGAATGAACTGCCTGTTATATTTATTGTGAAGTTGTAGCATTTTAAATAATAATGTACATTTTTCGGTTAATAATAAAACATGTTTACAAAATACCTAATTTTGTATTATTTACATTCATTAGAATTAGCAAAGAATTAGCAAGCTGAAGTGGCAGAGGGCCGGCCATATCTCGCGAAGAGCCGACAACCGTTTGGGTAGACGTGTTTTTGAGTGGAGACCGCGACTTGGCAAACGTAGTGTAGGACGCCCTCCTGCCAGGTGGGATGACGATCTGCTAAAGACTGCTGGCAGATGCTGGATGCGTCAAGTTGAAGAAAGGGCGCTATGGCGCTCATTAGGGGAAGCCTACTCTGTCCAGCAGTGGACTAATATAGGCTGATAATGATGACGATGATGATGACATTCATCAAAATGATTTTACGGCATAAAAAAAATGATAACAAAATAAATTTTCTATGGCACAGTTAACAAAGCACTTTTGTGCGATGTCAAAGGATCAGATTTAAAAGTTGATATCGAGAATTACCAAGAGCGATGTTAATTTAATATTTGACTGCTACCAGTGGTAGTAGGTACTACAGTGTCAGTATTTTAGAATTATTCTGATAACTCAGTGCATAGGTTTATTATTATGAAATAGAGTAATACGACTTTCTTTTTAACAGCGAACTTAGGTTAGAGTTTTTGGGTTGTATTAACTTGTGCTAATTTGCGTGAGAACTAATAAAAAACTTGGTACGAAGGAATGGTAGGGAAGATTATATTCGTCTAGGTTATGTCGTATATTCAGAAAAATGTGGTTTTTCTAAGGGGCAACCAATATCTTGATTCATCATCATCATAACGACCGATGCTTGTGGGTTCGATTCCCGTCTTGGGACAAATGTTACAACGATTTACAAATATTTATTCAGAGGTTTTCTATCTAGGTACTAGCGACCCGCCCCGGTTTCGCACGGTTTTATTTTTCGTATAAGTAAACCTTCCTCTTGAATCACTATCTATTAAAAACGCATCAAAATCGACAGGGATATAGGGACAGAGAAAGCGACTTTGTTTTATACTATGTAGTGATAATAAAAATAAATAGGTATGATCTATCAATGTATTGTAGTATTAAGAATATCAGTCATCAAGTACCAACAACACAAGCTCTGCTTAGCTTAGGACTAGATGATGTTGTGTGAATTGTCCAGTGTTATTTATTATGATTAAGTATTATCATGATCCGTATCCCAACTTGAGCCACTGGGTATGTTTATTATGCCACTCCACACGGTCCGGTCCTGTGCCAGTTTTTAGTCTGGGCAAATCGAATTTATTCTTATTTCTAGTTTTAACATCGTGTATATCGCTAGTTTTAGCGATTATTTTTAACTGATTGCATGCAGTATGAGTTGTCCAGCATCACTACATAGTATAAAACAAAGTCGCTTTTTCTGTCCCTATATCCCTTTGAATACTTAAATCTTTAAAACTAAGCATCGGATTTTGATGCGGTTTTTTTATAGATAGAGTGATTCAAGAGAAAGGTTTATATGTATAATAACACCGTGCGAAGCCGGGGCGGGTCGCTAGTTACTAAATAAATAATGCTGGACAATCCACACAGCACCATCTAGCCCCAAAGTAAGCTACTGAAATCTTGTGTTATGGGCACTACTTAGATAACTGATATATTTAATACATTATGTACCTATACATAAATAGATATTTTTTATTATACATAGAAAAAACCCAGACCAACGGAACAAATTTCTGCAGATCGTACAAAAATGTATTCCGAGACGGAAATCGAACCCGCAACCTCCTGCGTCGGAGGCGGACTCTAGCCCGCTACGCCACTGAGGTCGGCACAAATGTTAAGTAAGTAGTGTGGCAAATAATGAGATATCCAGGGCCTAACTTGTCACTTCTGTTGAAGCTATAAAGCCGCAGCGAAGACAATAAACCCCTCACTATATCCAGCTAGGTAGATAGGTGATAACCACGGCCTATAAAGCAGGGAAAGGTAACAGCCGTAGCCCTTTCCAAAATGTCGCGGCGGGATGTCGCTCTGCTAACATTTGCGAGCGTCCAATTAGGGGACTTCGGCCTTGTAGCGAAACTGCTGGTAGATAAATAAAACTATAGATATAGCTGTGGATATACTATAGATATGTAATGGGCTATCTGTCAGACTTGAGGGATTTTGTTTATTGCATTTGACTTTAAGTCATTTAATTTTTTACTAAACTAACTACAGACCTCATTTCACGCATTATTTAGGTAGGTTATTATAGTTTAAGCCCACGGCTTCGCACGCTTAGATTCTATGGAAAGGTTTCAAGGCTATTTCTATCCCAGAGGAATGGATTCATGGGATAAAAAGTACGAAAGAAAGTACGAAAGAAGTACGTTTATTGAAAATTTCAGACCGATTCAGTAGTTTTTGGATAAAAGAGGAAAAAACATATGTACATACATACAAACTTTCGCATTTATAATATTAGCATGTGTGATACATCATGCATGATATTTTACTGAGTAAGCCTATTTTGATGATTTTTTATTTATTTAAAAGCTTATGTTACTCATGTGGTCCCATATAAATTAGATCACAAGATCTGACCAGAGTGGTTTTTAAGTTATGCTAAATAATATGTATTTATCGCTTATGAAGCTTAATGGAGTCATTAATTGATTAATGTATTTTTTGCTTCAAAGAATTTGAATGTACGATAAATACCGTAGAAAAAGAAGAAGAAATACCTAGTCCAAGCGAGCGGGAATACTACTTCAACATAGTGCAATTATTTCTTTACTGAAACAGGTTTCTTTTTTACAGGCCCATGAAAGTCATTCAGAGTGGAAAATTCTGGCTTACGAGGACATTAATCACGATTTTAGTATCCGTAAAAGTAAACCAAAGATTTATAAGTAATTAAAATTAGAAATTTAATCACCGCTCTACCAAACCCGTCATTAGTTACAAAGTTAACATCTTTACAAAGAACAAACAACCCAACACCGTTCAATTAGGCGAAAGACAAGACAATTTTCTTTATGGGTCGGTCTTGACGCTCCCTGGCCCCATTTAATTCCCACCAGCATGGTGGGGTTGATACCACCACCTACCAATTGCTGTGTATTCTGTGTCTCAGGTTTAGGAGTGGCAAAGCTTACGGCAGACAGCACGAGAACGTCCGCGAAACCACGCGAATCAGGCTTACAAATGGATTAGGTTGATTAGTAGGATAGTACAACTTTTGCTTTTGGTCAAGCTTTTTACTATTTGTAAGCTTCGTGAGCATTGTTGAGATACAGTAAGATTTAAAACCCTTATTTTATGAAGTTCTTGGGATATTTATTAAAATATTTGGGAAAATATAACTAAGCAAGCTTCGTGAGCACTGTTAAGATACAGTAACATTTTAAACCCAAATTTTATGAAATTCTGGGGATATTGATTAAAATCTTTGGGAAAATAAACGGTAGAATGTGTTAGTCCCCTTTTTAATCTGTATATTTGATAATGCGGTGATATCTGCACGATATATAGAGAAGTGAGACTTCGTGGATTGTTGGTTGCGAAGCGTCGTCATGAAGCCGTCGGTGCGGGTTCAGTTCCTGTTTGTAGCTGTTATTGCAGGTGAGCTTGTTATATCTTTATGTAGCTAGATTATCAAGTCAAGTAAAACCAATCATCATCAACCTATATTACTCCACAGCTGGACATAGGCCTCCTCATACATAGGGTAACGTGTTATTGAGTGGAGCCCACGTCTCGGCAAACATAGTGTAGGATGCCCTCCGGCCAGGTGGGATGACGATCAGCAAAAGATTGTAGCAGATGCTGGATGCGGCAAGCTGAAGATAGGGTGCTATGGCGCTCATTAAGGGAGGTTTATGTCCAGCGATGGACAAATTAGTTGATGATGTTCATAGTTTGACGAATTCATGTAATTATGTACTTTTCTGAATTATGTCCAGAAAGACGAATAAAATTTCCATGAATGACGATTCTAGAATCTAGATTTAATTTTATCACTAGACTTTGGTTCAATACAGATTAGATTTGTTACTGATTCAGCTAAAACAGCTTAACGTCCAGAGATTAAGTTTTGGTTAAAACATTGCTAATTTATGTAAAGATGCTACATGTGTATACTAATATTGACATGGATCAATTGAGCTACCTTTAGACTGTTTGCAACCTTCTGCAGTTAGCTCAATGGTTTCAATTGTAAATACTAGTTGTAATTTTTCTATTCCTTTGCTTGTAATTTTCGTTGTTAATAAAGGTCCTAATATGTGTATACGTACATGTACCTATGATATAGGTCTATTATAAAGACTTATAATGTGAACAGCATATTCACAGGGTGATTTACAATTTTTAACCCTAAAAGCACGCTTCGGTGTCAGATTACGCCTGCTTTTGGGTCGCTTCCGGGCGTACGTCAATTTGACGGCTACGGTAATTGAAGGCTTAAAAGGTGTTAACTTTCAAACTCAATCTTACAAATATGCAAATAGTGAGGGGGGAAAGCGTCCTGAATTTTCTACATGGCATTTACGTACTAGTAGTGACTGACATAGAAATATATTAGCTATAATTAATAGTGGGAGTTCTTATGCAAATTAGTTAGGTAGGTACTGATAATGTGGTCATAAGACATTTCTTTTTATATAAAGGAAGAATAGATATTTTTGGAGGCTAAGCCCCGCCCAAAACGTTTAAACTAGATAGCTGAAATTTTGAGGATTTTTTTTATAAACCTTTTACTATGCAAACATCCGATAAGATGTTATTTTTAGGAAATTTTACCTAAGGGCTGAAAAGAGGGCTTCGAATATCTCCTGAAAATGGGGTGACACGGGTAATTTAAGTTTGAGATTCTTAGTTTGGCTCTGTATTGTATTTAATGTAGGATGCTTGTAACCTGAAATGTTCAGCCATAAATTCAGGAATTTTCAAAAAACTCATAAAAAGGGATAAACTGTGGTAGATTTTTAGTTCTATTAGATTGAAGAGCAGGACAAATCGTTGAGTCTACGAGAGCGGAAAGCTGGAATATAAGTGCCCAATTTGCCGTTGCGTTGTCATACTTACACGAGATTTTTTAACGATTTTTTTCTGACTCTCCTTGGAGAAAAAGGAGGAGCTAAAGAAATAACGTTGAATTTTATGTTATTCATGTTTTAAAAAACAAGAAAGATTTTTTATTTACCTTACGAACTACTACAAAATAAATCTAAACTAGATACTATTTAATGCTAAGGCTGCCTAATTTTAATTTGTGCATAGCAGAGCGCAAGGAAAACGTGGCTACACTCAGCATTGTGCTGGATACACACTGGTTTTCAGCGGGAACGCCAGTGTTCCCATGACTTCCGAGATATAGATTAACGAATCGGCTATCGGCGCCCTCTTAAGTCGCTCAGGCTTTTGCAGGCCACAGCTCAGGCTCTTGCAGGGCGTGTGCGCCGCAGTTAGAATCTACTCTGGAGATTTAGAAAATGTCTGTCGATGGTACCAGAGGTTTCCAGAAATTGTATACCTAAGTACTACAGTCAAAACCCGCTTATTTTCTTATTAATTTATGCCCAACTTCCCTCTTGACTACAGTCGCCTAAAACAACTTAATCCAAAGTCCGATCCCATCCGATAAAAATAACGAGCACAAAAAATTATATCGAAGGACTCGAATTGTCATTACCTGACATCCGCCGGTTCCCACGAAGCCTACGGGTGCAAGTAGCACGTCCCAGGAATTGAAAGGGATGGAGATCACCTCACGGGATATACCTTAGCTGGTAAATTACATTATAATCTGTGGAGGGGCCTTCTTGGGTGCGAGCGTGGGAAATATGGGGCGCCGGTGCTCCTTCGAGACCAGGCGAACATGAGATACTAGGAGGTGCGCAGGACGAGAGGGTGTTTTTGGTTTTATTTTAGACGCGGGTGTGTGCGGATGAACGAGATATGTACAGTCGGGCGCGGTTTTAGAGATAAGGGAAACCCTTGTATCGGCTCTCTTTTTCTAACAAAACTTTAGCGTAGGGTGTTAGAAATGGTTGACTGTACTTTATGGATAAGGCATACATACTACGCGCTGTAAGTACCTAGGTGTGACGGTGTGTGTTTGTCTTGTCACGAGCGACAAGGACAGACGATTGTAGGTTAAATACCCCTTGCGTGCCAGATGTGCTTTTCCAATTAGAATGTGGTCAAACACGGTTTTAAATGTGGAACTAAGTAAAATTACAGAAAAATTTAAATTTGAAATTACTTATGCAGACGCATTTTCTCAAACTTACTCTCTGGAGACTGAAATTATTAAATTGTTAGGTTGCAAATGGCGCAGTGGGCAAAGGACTGCAAAGGTTGTGGGTTCGATTTCTGACATTAGAAACATAATTTTAGAGCGATTACGCACTGCATCCGATCTGAATCGGTGAATACAATTCGTAACCTCAACTACCTATTTGAACAAATCATCTGCACGTATTCGCATAAAGACAAATTATTATTGTGAGTCTGGCACACCAATGAGCGAATTTAACAAGATGATTCACCTATATTTCGATATCCACAAGGGACATTCTTCTGTTAACAAAAAAAGCGCTTCTATAAGAAATAACAATCATGTAAACATCTCAATAAAATAACACTAACAATGAAAAACAACACAAAAACCCACAAAACCGCGCCATTTTTCCAAACGATTTGCATTCCAAAGGTCATTCTATCCATGGTCATCATGCGGCTATTTCAGCCGTCAAGCCATGCCACAGGCTATAAAGCAGGGCGCGGCGGCGGCGCTCCCCGGCATTTACCAGGGCCCCATAAAACCCGCCAGGTAAGGCCAAAGGCCGCACCCTTACCTACTAACCTCTTTACGGTTACCTCTTTTAGTATCGAAGCTTTAACAGCTTCCTTTTCTAGGGAATTGATTAGGTCTCACAACTAAGTACAGCTTTTAGGATCGGCACTTATCTACTAAAGAAAGGTTTATTTAGGTTTATTATGTAGGGTTTTTGTGTTTTTATGACCGTAGCGATGGAATTTAATGCTCAAGAAGAGTTAGTTAACTTTGTTCCCTGGCATTTTTGACAACATTGTTTTAAAAATGTATATCAAACTTAACTTAGTTTAATTTTAATTGGTAGGTATGTTAGACTCGTATTAAAATACAATAACGCAACGATATTTAAGAAAGAGGATAGTTTGTTTAGGATAAACATTTTAAACTTATTTTTGACATGAATAAGGTTCGTAAAGTTTCTATCCATACCGCAGCATTTGTTTGGTGAATAGACGATGGTAGACGCCGTCAGGTTAAACTCCTATAAAATATATAAGATTATTATTTTGACCTTTTCGTGTCAGTCTGGAGGTCATCTCAGCTGGGATCGCGGGCATTCTCCAATAACGCTGTGTTTGAATCAAGGTGAAATTAATAGGATGAATTATGAAAATGTTGTTTTTTGGAATTTTCCTATCTATTCGGTTCGTAGTGGTAGCCCACTGCTGGCTATAGGCCTCCTCTCCAGTACGCCATTCCGTCCGGTTCTGTCTTACCCTAAGGCTGTGTCCCCAGTAGGCAAACTGTGAGCTGCCGACTGAGTGAGACGCAAATTTGTGGCGAATAGCAACAAACTCAGATCAGTTTGCGTGCGTATCGCAAGTACTGGAACCTGCGAGTCTGCCGCTAACTGAGACAGTCGGCGCACGTAGCGCTGCAAACTGCGTACAGTAAGCGCAAACTAGCAAACTGTGGACACTCTATTTAAAATATAAGAAGGGTGTACTGAACTGATACGCCGCAAACTCAGTCGGCTGCTCACAGTTTGCCTACTGGGGACAGAGCCTTATTAACTCCTTCCCGGATGTACAATCAGCGAATACATTTTGGAATTTTGTTACCCATAACACAAGCTCTGATTAGCTTGGGGCTAGATGATAATGTGTGGATTATCCCACTTATATGCAACAGTGCTGTTTATAAAGTACTAGATACGCCCCACGGCTTCGCCGGCGTCGAAACTTATTTGTCAGATTTCAAAATTTATTGCACGTCTCCTAGGAGTAGTAAAAATAACAAAGACGTGTCCAATTATTCACTTTACAGTTTATTTATAGAGGAATAATAAATTTCCATACAAACTTTACCACCCTATTCAACCCGCTCAGAGGTTAAAGTTTCCAAATTTTATTACCCTATGTGTTATTCTAGGTCCTAAACTATCTACATACCAAATTTCATTTAAATAACTTAAGTAGTTACGGAGATTACTTATAACAAACAATTATAAAGACTCTCCCATTTTTATTACAATACGAGTAGTAAGATTGGACACAAAACTTAACAATTAGACATGTACAAAGGCGAACTTAACCCTAAAAGAGTTTTCTTACAGCAAACATTTCTTGGAAATTGAATAGTAGTGCAATAAACATGGATATGTAAAGTTTTTTTAAAGTCTGTAGAAAAAATATACTTAAGTACTTGTTATTACATTGGCTGAAAAAGAATATTTTATTAAAATACCTATAAAATCAGGAATATATAAAGGGATATCTTTTGGTGTATAGAGAAAAGATTTACGTCAGAAAATCAAATCATTGGACATATCTACCCTCAGTGACCCAGTGAGGGGTGCGTGCGGCCGCCAGTGACAAATGACCTATTGTGTTGTCTTCCTTTATTGCAAGGGTTAGTTTAATGGCCGACCTGGCAAATCAGCACTCATTTGTTTATTTTACGCGTTTCCGGGACCTAGGATTTAGGACAGATAATGTTGTTGGGGCCTGTAATAATCGTCCTAACATTCAACTAATTTAGTTATTAATATAGTTATATATTATGCAGTTAACCACCTTTTGTTTATGTTGATAGAAATAATTTTTATAATTTTATGTTGATAGAAATAATTTTGAGTTGAATAAAATATACTTAGGAAAGTAACATACTTTTGACCTAGTAAAACATGAAATTCGTCATCATCAACTATTTTATAATTGGGTACTTACATAAAAGTGTGGTAGGAACCAAAATAAAAGAAAAACTGAATTTTAGGTTCAGTTTACAAATTATCATATTCGAATTTTCGTTCCTCCAGTCAAATTATATAATTTGACTGGAGGAACGAAAATTCGAATGCGGAAGACAAGCAAACGTTAAAAAAGTATTTCAATTGTTTTTTTAAGTAAAATAATTGATATGAACTAGGAGTGGGTCGTTAAAAGATATTCCATTCACTTAACGAAACTATCTAATGGTCAACAATAACCGTTAAAATAACGATCTATCGTTAAGAAACGTTAAAAGCTAGGACGTTGAGAATTTCACGAGAGATATAGCTGAACGCGTGAATGTTGACGTTAAGGCAACGTTAAAAACTTTATAAAACTAGATTTTGACAATATGCTAACGTTAACATTCACTTTACGCTTCCACTCCATCCAAAGGTTGCCTGGAAGAAATCGCTCATAGCGATAAGGCCACCTATTGTACAACTTATTATTTGATTTTTTCCTGTCTTGTTTTTACATTTTTAGGCATGTATTTATATTTCACTCAACAATCAAATTTAAAGTCGCTCAACGAACTAACAGTGGTTTACAAACTAAACTAAATTCACGTGTTCGGTTCACTGACTCATTCGCCCACAAGCCAAAATTTAACGATAGCTTATATTCAATCACCCGCTATTTCACTGGTTTTGATTTCACGATCCGTTTAGCGTCTTCGCGAACGTTGCGGTGCACGCACGTCGCCGTTTCGTTGAAATTCGTTATCGTCGTCGTGCGTGAAGATCGTTAAGGAGTTTATAGATAGTTATTGAATCGTGGCATAACGTTATCGTTGTGGAATCCTGTTAACGGTTTATTTAACCATCTAGTGAAATAACGACACACTCCTAATAGACAGTTATTGAATCGTGGAATAACGTTATCGTTGTGGAATCCTGTTAACGGTTTATTTAACCATCTAGTGAAATAACGACACACTCCTAATATGAACAAAGCAAAAAAACCATTTGAATTTCGAATTCGAAATTCTCATGATCTTGGAACTTCCAGAAAGATGGCTTATCAGTAAAGACGTGTAACTTTACACAAAACATTTAAGAATATAAAATAAACATCAGACAAGGCAATATGGCTGGAATTTGACTTTCGCCTGTTCATAAAAATTGACAAATTAAACTAGAAAAAAAATCTCATGATCATAATGGCTTGCACTGAATTTTCAATTTAGTTCTAAATTCGAAATATGCCTACAAAGAGCGAGCAGTATCACCGCAGCCGAACATGTGTCTCACAGCGCACAGTGCATTGACTGAGCGGGCGCGGTGAATGCACTCGGCGACTGCAGCGACCCGCCCGCCTGCGTCTGTGTGCGACCCGGTAATATTGCCAGCTCGCACAATTTTCGTTACATTCAGCAATTATAATGATAATTTGGGTATTGTAGAGTTTAAAGCTAGGTAAATTTTCTATGAATAGTTTGGGTCTACGTCGTAGCACTTACGTAGACAGTGCTACGGAGTTCTACGGAGCTACGAAAGGCTACGAACAACTGGGTTAGAAAAAAATATATGAGAATTATGTTACGAGAAAGATAAAAAGTATTTTTTAAGACATTCAAGTTATGCTTATGAATGGTTACTAAAGGTATAAGTAATAAAAAGGTAAAAATAATAATTATAAATTTAATTAACATTATATTATATTACTCTCTCTCAGGTTTCATGCTATTCGAAAACGTCGTCAACTAAGTTTCTGGCTCATATAGAGCTTTTAGAATTTGGCCACCCAGCAGTATCCACGATGACAACCCAGCTCCAGTTGGCAAACAACGCAGCACCGTCTCCTCAATTTGCTGCGCGCCTGGTGTGGTGGTCGCGCGCCCCGGGCCGCCTAGCCGACCACTTGGCAACCAGACAGACAAACAGATATGGCCGTGGCCCACATATAGACTGACCACTAATAACAGACAATCTTAGCGATAAATCTTAAAATAACACAGCATGAGCACTGCATTTGAGTTTAATTTGGTATCTCGATTTATCGGTGTGTTTTCCAAGCAGTTTGTTACACTTGCTACTATCATATCGGTTTATAAGTTGTAATAACCTGCAACCATTCTTTGACTTCATCAATTTATCTTGCACAAACTTGATAAAATAAATAAATAGGTATTCAGATTACACTGGTATGATGCTATCAGAGCTGATACAGATGCTAATAGCCAGCAAAAATTATTTTCTAGCGTAATTATATTTGTCTTGTACGCTCGGGCCATTTTACAAGCTAAACACAAACTTTCACTCATCTTAATGTAACGCTCATCCGTTTATGCTACACTGGTACGTTAGCCACGCAGTTTCCATAACAACACCCACGCGGAACCGTTTCTCCGCCCATCCGGGAGAAAGGGACGTGCCGACATCTCTTCCCGTTTATATGTTCCTGGTACAAGTGGATTGTAAGCTTTCAGGATAGAAATAGCGGAGAATCCGTAGCGCATTCTTACGCTTCTGTGATACCCCGAGCTTTCCAACTTTCTTGCTGTAGATTTTTAAAGCTTTTTGAAAAGCCTTCTTCTGAAATGGGCTCAAAAGATAAGATAAAGATAAGATAAATTTATTTCTTAGGTTCTTAAATTCTAAGTACAATTAAAGGAATACGAATATGTTATAGTTTGTACAAAAGCTGTTGGGAAGGTTTCCGTTTCCATTAATAAAAAGTCCATCGACCTTTTGCCGAGACAACGCCAAAAGTTGGGCGGCCCTTCGCCCTTGTAACTCTTATTATAAACTGTGCTTCTTTTCTCGAACGGAAATATCTCTTGCCTTATTATGCTGCCCTAATACATATTCGATCTAATTACGCATAACATTATATTTTTTTGATTACGCGTTTTTGAGGCCTTTTCACTGACCTCTATTTATACTCTATTTGTACGCATAGATAGAGGTCAGTGGGCCTTTTTATTAGAAGGAGCGGCTTTAGGAGCGTCACGTTTCGTGATTTTATGTGGTTAGTAATAAGGTTTGGTGTCGTGTCAGTCTAGATTTACTTGATTAATTCGATGCCCTATTAGACAAAATTTCATAGGCTAATTAATTGGAATAAGTTAAGCAACATTAGTTGTTGGCAAAAGACTAATTTGTCAAATTAAAATTAGTTAGGTTCAAAATTATTGAGTTTTGGGTGGATTCAGTCACTGAGGATGAGATGAGATGGCGAGACCTCAACATCTCCCATCTCACGTGTACTGTCTCCCGCGTCACGCCCCAATGCAACCCCTATCCGGACCCATTCATTCACCTGCCGGAACCAATATACCGTGCTGTATACCTTCGAACTGTATTAATGGAGTATCGATTTCTGGTCGAACGACCTTCTCTGCACCCATGACGCCCTAGTGTTTTCCGAACGGTTCGACATTATCGGCAATCGCCGATACATTTCCAATTGCTTGGGCATCGATAAAATAGTGCTTTCAACCAGCCCACACCAATAAGCTATTTTTTATAAATACGCGTTCATCAACAATTTAAATGAAATGGGCATACCTGTTTACAGCACCAATTTACTCTGCTATTTGATAGTGCAATGCCAAATTTTATATTATAATTGGGAAAAAATTATAGGCGTCCCTCCCTCCCTTATTTTCACCCATCCCATAGCCATGAATGGGCTAGACGTTTTTGAACCTTATTACACAACACTAAAGTCTTCACAACATTTCTTAGAAGTCAAGTGGTTTTAAAATATAATTTGTTTTCTCTCCGGATTTTATTGATTGTATTTTCATGAAGGCTTGCCTTGGACATCCGCCCTTCCGCCCAGTACCTACCTTCCGGCCATCATGGAGGCGGATCCGCACCAACAGCGGGTTCAAATGTACCAGGCGATAAGAAGTGGTTAGGAAGTTCAAAGAAGCGGATCCAATGTGGGATAAATAAACACAACATTCGAATTGATCAACAAATAAAACAAGAGTTCAATGGAATCTTGGACTCGATTGAATACTGCATGTGAAAAACGAATGTTTTTTTTTATAGTTTAAAAAGAGAAAAGACCTGAAAATGTTTGAAGACATATTTTGGCCTCTTCATCATGGAGCCTTGAAGAATAAACGAGCAATTAACAATATAGGATATTCTAACAATATAGGTATCTTGTCTTGTCTGTGTGTTGCATTGCAATGCAATCGAGCTCTAAAGGCGAAGCAACTTCATGATTATCTGTGCCGTAGGGCCGTCCATTGACTGAGGTCGTCGCTCGGTGTTGTATGTATATGTAATTTGAAAACTGTTAATAATCTTTCATCTCTTTTCCTCCTTAAAAATAAGAAAGAAATGAAAACTGTAAGTAGCACGTAGTACAAGGGACCGTGCGTGTCGTCTTGCGTAGCACGCTCCCCACCGATTGGTCGACCTTCCTTTCTAACCACGCCCCGTGCGTGCCCAAACCTTGGAATTCGACGGCCCTTGAGAAGCCCTTTCTACTTCTTCGTATCTTATGCTCTCCGGGTAACTTGTGTTATATTATAAATAATTTAAAGGGCTTGGAGATATTATTATTTGATAACAAACAATTTATTAATATTTTTACTCGTAAAACTTGGCCCATTTTGTCCTATAAATTTGAAATCCTGTGTGTAACGAGAACCTACCCATTATTTTGTTTCAGATATCGGTAAAACAAAAGACCTCCAAACAAAAGAATTCTTACTCGAAACCTAATTAACAGCAATTAAAAATTGTAATTTGTTCAAAGGGCTGGGTCTCAAGGTGTGAATGACTGAAGGGATTTCCTTAACGAGAAATAATGGGCATGTCACTCCCAATGACTTTGTGGACCAGGATAACATAACTGCAGAGAAGTTTTGAAAGGGCTTCAGTACCTTTATTCCTTACCTACCGAACGAAGCCCTACGTTAGGGAAGGTTAGTTTTTTTTTTCGACGGCGCGGCGGCGCGGTGACTTGCAGCGGGGCGGGGCAGTGCTGCCGCGGCAAAATTCAAAATCGTAAACTCATTTATGTTGTTGGTACTGTTTATGAAAATATTTTGTAAAAGTTAACTTGGTTTTTTGCGTCATAACTTTGAAGTGATCTATGATACAAAAAATAAAATGGCTATAGCACAGACACGAAAAGGAAGGTTATAAGGAAGGAAGAACGGCTTTAGTGAAGCAGATTTATTTCAAACAAGACTTAAAAACTCTACCTGAAAAGTAACATCAAAGTTCTTTTTACAACCCTAAGGGTGATTTAGTTGTCCCTACTCAATGCGCAAGTCAGTCGAGCTGCCCGCCACGCCCTTTGTCGGCCATTTCGGCAAAGATGGCCTCACTTGAATCTCGAATACTAGGCGAACATGAGCATACAAGAGGCTTATGGTATGCCGTGATAGCATTCCACGCATTCTCTGTGTACTCACATAGAAGAATGAAGGCCAGTCTAAGGAATGTAGAATGAAGATTCCTTGCTATTTAGTAGGATATTAATTCGACTATGGAGCCGAAATTCCCGGCCGGAAAGGCCCAACCTCTCACGAAAACGCATTTAGCGCCAATGCTAACGAAAATTATTTCAACAACGTCCCACGAAAGTCATCTTTAGATTATACTAGCGACCCGCCCCGGCTTCGCACGGTTTTATTATAAGTACCGAACGGGATAAAAAGTATCCTATGTCCTTCTCCTGGCTCTAAACTACCTCCCTGCCAATTTTCAGCTAAATCGGTTCAGCCGTCCTTTAGTTATAAGTGAAGTAACTAACACGACTTTCTTTTATATATATACTAGCGACCCGCCCCGGCTTCGCACGGTTTTATTATAAGTACCGAACGGGATAAAAAGTATCCTATGTCCTTCTCCTGGCTCTAAACTACCTCCCTGCCAATTTTCAGCTAAATCGGTTCAGCCGTCCTTTAGTTATAAGTGAAGTAACTAACACGACTTTCTTTTATATATATAGATAGATTTTTTCAATAGTGATTTATCCCTTAGAAGATAAAATAATTAAATTAAATTTTCAATGACAGCTCACAGTTCCTTTAAATTAGTTTTAAAAAACTCTGGACAAAAGCAAGTACCTACCTTACAATTTCTTAGCGCTCTGTAAAATAGTAAAATAACCTGTGAAAAATAAGGGTAGATGAAAAAAATCTTTGCTACGGGCTAGGCAAATCGTAGCATTATGATTGAAGAACTTTGAAACTGGGATGTGCAAAAAATGCTACGCATTTCGTAGCAGGTCCGCTACGCCTGTAGCTATTGTGCCCCACAAAAGATTTCAACGCGCTGGTGTAGCAGCGCTACGAAAAATTAATAGGTTACTTTATGATGTCCTCGTGATTGGTGAGTAAATCAGTTTTACAAATAAATACTGTTCAAGTTTTTGCTATATTTTTATAATACGAATATTTTTAAAACTTTTTATAACTATAAACATACCTTCACACTCATATTGTTGTTTGTGTATCCTTCTAATATTTTACACGCGAAATTTTGTAAGTATGGATGAATGGATGTTTGTTACTCTTTCATGCAAAAACTACTGAACGGATATGGATGAAATTTTTCCCAGAGACAGATATAGTCTGGAATAACATATAGGCGATATTTTATCCCGGAATTCCCACGGGAACGGAAATTACGCTGGTGAAACCGCGAGGCGAACTAGTTGTATATTATGTATTGCACTTTAAATTGTACGCAATTACACATCAGTCATAACGACTAGCAGACAGCCTATAAGTACTTACATGCTCTTATATTACGGAATCCAAATTCCCTAATATAAGCACGTACAAAGGCCGGGCCTTGACAACTTATATGGGGTGAATCCCACACAAGCACACCATAACTTCCCCTTTCCATGCACACAACCCTGCTCCCCTAAGCAAGTCACACACACGCGCATACACATGTGTTTAACCTCCGACCAGCTTCTGATGTCCTGGTACATATAGCCCACATGTGCAACCCTTTCTGACACGTGTGAGGATATGTTAGGCCCCACACACTTCTTTCTATAAATGATCTTACTTAGTTTACGCTGTACGGTATTTTGATGTGTTGGTTCGTTGGATTATACTAATTAGTGAAACTCTTGTACTGTATATGTGCAGTATACGTACACAGTACACACATGTTGAATAGAAACACTTAGCCTGTCTACCAGAATCATGCAAGGTATTAACATTCTAACGTGTGTTGCTAAGGTCGTTGGATAGACACGTTTTTGTGTAAAAAAATATCGTAAACACGTGAGCAGGTGTGTACGCATGTACGTACATTTCCCCACACCGATGCACACGTTTGTATCTAACGTTATCGTACGCAAATAAATGATACTTGTTCGCTTGTGTCAACATCTAACCTGTTTGCGTTCGCGAAGTGGAGTGAGCGTGGCGCGCACACGCCCCACGACGCAGTGACATGCGTCAAGCGCGACCGATGCACCAGGCCAGCAGAAACGCCGAGAGGTAATGCCCTACTTCGAACCACACTCCAGCCCAGACCAAAATACCAAGGCCTGTACAGTCCGCCCCTTTCGTTCCCAAAGCCAAAAGTTAGAGTGAAAACTGGGGTCAATTGATTCTGGTGGTTTGAAAACTCGCTCTCTGTCGCACCCGTTACTATAACCGTTGCCGCCGGCCACAGTTGTTTGTGTGCAGTTAACACAACTCCACCTACACACTAATGTACCTGTCCTACATTTCCCTACCGTTTCGATAGCGTCGTAGAACGAGCTTCATTTGATTGAAAGTTGAAACAGCGCTCTATGAAAAGCGAAAAGTTTGTTCAAGATTTTGGACATTCTTGGACTTGAAGGAACTTTTTCTACAAGTGCAAATTGTTTGTACATTTCATTAATATGAAATTCGAGGATAAAGTTGACTGTCGTTTCAAACCGGGCCCGAATTACACTAAATAAATCGCTTCGAATACCAAATGAACAAACGTCATTTCAATCATCTTGATAGAATGGCACTATTGTTGACACCTTTGTTTTGAAATTAGTGGAATTCGGCCCCAGTTTAGTAGTACCTAATGTATTACTATTCTTTGATTAAATTTAAGGGAAAAAAATCTTACCGAATTCTATCCCTATGCGAAAGTAACTCTATCTGTCTATCTGTCTGTTCACACTTTTCTTCTGTCTGTTCTCACTTTCACGTCTAAACTATTAAACCTATTATAGATTTAAATGAAGTTCGGTACAGACATTTTAAAACCTGAAAAAGGACATAGGCTCCTTTTTGATTCGATTAAAGGGTTGTAAGGGGTTGAAATAAGAGATGAAATTTTGTATGGTAGTTTTGTCATTTTTAATGACCATGCTTTCTCCATGGCTTTTGATTTTTGAAAAATAAAAATAGTATTCAAAGTTTGTAAAACATTTTACCTTTTACTAAAATAAAGAGTATGAAAGTTTGTATGGAAATTCGCAAGGCAATGTGGCTGCCCAAAGTCACTATTCCACACTGACGAAGTCGCGTGCACAGCTAGATAGTATACCTATATATTTATACATACATACATACTATAGGTGTGTCCAAATAGGTTCATTTAAAATACCTTCTCGGATGCAATACTCACCTAATACTTTGACGTGATTTCGTACACCTTCTTTGAGATAGATGCGCCTAGTAGCACAACGAAACCAAACGCGAACGGGTTACGAATTTCGTAGCTCTGCAAAAAGATATCGTAGCATTAATTTAGCCACTCAAACATGAACCTTAGCACAAAGGCACAAGACTGGAGATTTGTTATGCGAGGATCCAGGATATATCAGATAGGATGGGGATGAGTTTCAAAGTGCTCTTTGTGTTTGATGATAGCCTAGTAGAGTTCTGTTACGGAATTACGTCATATTTGCCTCCCACACAAAGCTCTTCAATTTATTGCTCGCTTTTAAGAGATCTTGAGAACAAAACGTGTGGGTAATTTTTTAAGGTTTTTTAATTTTTGCTGTTCAAATGATAACTTGATAGCAATTTTGAGGATAAATCCTTGGACAATTCTATTAGATTAACATTTAAACTTAACTTTTAGTGGAAATCTAACTAAATATTATTAAATAAATTCAATGGCTTATTAGACCTTTATTATTTAAAGTAAGGTTTGTAAGTATAGCAAAAAAAGACAATCAAAAAGAAGATTCTTATTTAAGTGAATCCACAGTCATAAAACCCTTGGGCAACAACCGACCCGCCTCTTTAACCACCGCCCCCGAACAAAGCGAGCCCGAGCTTTCGGATGATTTTATCTCTTCGCGGCCTATATGTCCCTGGTATAAAAAGGGGGCATTCCATTGTTCTTACGCACACGCATTTTTTTACGCACTTTTTGTGGAACATCGACTTTATGCCCGATACACAAGAGCATGAGCAATATCGATCGGTAGGTAATACATAAAATAATAACAACATAACTTAGATTGTTTATGCTGATTGTGTCTTGTTTCCGTTGGACTTGACATCTGACTTGTCAAGGATCAAAATGTTGCATAACACTGCTTGTTTACAACATTTACATTATATTTTTCTTCTTAATAACATTAATAAATTCTGCTAACAAAGAAGGGCGTACACAGCCGCAATGAATGAGCTGCAGACACGCAGACTCATGCATGATTCACACAAAGAAAACGATGTAACATGAAACTTCCTGCTGGTTATGCTCTCCTGATGTTATGAACGGGAAAGTTACATTCCGTTTCGTTACGTGTCCCAGTAAAATCCTTTCCCCAAATCCGAGTAATTCTCCCCGCAACTTTACTTTCGTTTAGACTCAAAATAGAAATTGGATAATGGAATGGGGCATAGACAAGGATTATGAACTTTTATGAAGAATATTTGATTACTGTCTATTTTAAGATTCGTATCTGATAGCTTAGGCACTTACAATGACTCTAGCATCATCATCATCATCAGCCTATATTAGTCCACAGCTGGACATAGGCCTCCCCTAATGAACGCCATAGCGTTAGCATATAGCTACCATAGCTTCAGATGACTCTATGATGATTGAGAGCCAATTTGGGATGGGGAATCAATATAATTGCTTAGAGAATTACCGCAGTTAATACTTTTGCTAATTTATAGAAATATCTTTGCTAGAAATTACTCGTATTAAAATGAGATTAACCTCGCAAATAAATACATACATAGTAGGTTAGTAGGTATGTACTGCTACTATCGTTTATTATTATTTTATCATTATGATGCATGCACTTGAGTGGTGGAGTGAATGGCCGGACGACCGCGCGGTCGTTGCCATATCCTTGAGTATCCTTGCACAGGACAACTTCACGCAGCAACCTCCTAACACGTTTTGCCGCCCTGGTACTTCGCAGGATATTTCGTCCCTTCGGGAACACGTCATCTATCCTTAAGGGACGTAGTCACGTGCGTGAGGACTTTTTCTTGTAGGCGTAAGATTATCTTTGTTTGTGTGCGTGTGTGAGTCTTCTATATTAAACAGTACTTTGGTTGATTAGGATGTCTATAATATTATATTATTATTGTATATTTACATAACATTTATCTACCTGTTTGCTCTTCGAAATGCATCGGTAGAGTTTAAGACATAATTATGTAGAGTAGATAATTTTCATGTTGAGTGTTTCGATCTTCGTATACCTTTACAGATAAGTACTTAACCATTTTTTTTACATTATGTAAAAGAGAAAGAGAGAGAAACTAATTCTACTACTACATATTTTAGGAAAAAACTAAAACCGACTTCAAATTCTTGAATTTCAAACTTTTTTTAAGTTTTGCGGATTAAATAGTAACCCCACGGAATAATTTTTCAGTGGGTCATCATGGAATACAATAAAATTTTCTATAAGTAGGTAATAAAAGGGGTCCACAACTGACAGAGCAGGTACAAAAATAGGAAAATCGACGAAAATAGGTAATTAAAAAACATAAGTACAAACAAAGCCAAAAAACATACTTCTTTTTCTAAAGCCGGTTAAAAAAATTCTGAAAAATTTAAGACTAAAATAACCCTAAGCCATTGAATCACGTCCACATCCACACATTCAATCATGTTGTGTTATAACACCACTGCTCTTGTGTGCGTGCATTGAAAGCGAAAGGGCTCAAAGCCTCCTCGCAACCTCTGTAGTCCTGTTAGTTGTTGACGTCATTCCAATGGATTCCTCATCCCTTGGGGTACCTCTCCGCAGGGTGTTGACCCTAAGACGGAGTCTGCGCAGTAGAGTCACGTGTAACATGTTGTAAGTTTGAGATAGAGCTGATAATGTTTTAATAAGTTGTTATCCCAAAATTTTACTGAATATGCACGTAAAAACAAGTAAATAACTAGCTAAAATTATAAAGGATCCTCAAAACAATTACAGTGCTTAGTCCTGTTTTCAAATTAACTTGGAAATTTTTGCAAACTTTTGAATTGAATGTATCAACAACAAAATCTAAACAACTCTAAAAGCCCTTGTCAGAAGAAAATGCTGGTGAACTGAAACAAAAAAACTGTAGCAAACCTTCTTTTGTTTGTTTAACAAATGAAAGGGACTATAAATAGAGCAGCTATAACAAAGCAAGCAGCCATTGTTAAGTTACACGCCCCCAAATAACGTCGTTATCGGGGTGCGAAAACGAGAAGTTACAGGCGCCCCTTTCCGTCCCTGTTGCACCCGAGAGCTTTCGTTGAAGCTCTCTGCTATCCACCTCCGTTTAAGCTATGTGGCCCTGGTAGATTCCCGCGCCGCAAACACCGTTGTCGCTAGCCGCTTTCTCCTTCTGATGTATGAGCTTTTATACCGTGAGACAGGGGATGTGGAATGCGTGTTATCTCGCTCCTTTTGTCCTGTTCTGGGTTACGACCAATTGATGAGAGGGTTTTATGGGGTCCAATGTGCAAGACGAGTCAGTGTAAAATGGCTGCTTGATGATTAATTTCCACCATTTTCTGCATCCTTACGAGAGCGCCCTAGCCCATTTATTAATCAAAGTAGACATAACATTATTCTAAACAAATTCGATCTAAATGTTTGTAAACAAACTGCTCATAATTAACCTAAAATTCATTATGGTACCGCGTCATTTTATGCATACATAATTTAAAATACTTGTCATTTTGAGATCGTTCCTGCAATGTATGCGTATTGCCTATCATTTTATACTGTCTGAGATTATTAATTTATCTGAATAATAATTTGTATAATAATTTGTTTTATTTCTGTTGTGCAGTTTTTTTTGGTCATTGTCACTTGTTACAGAGTCAAAACATTACACTTAGGTATATTATATGGTAATATGTAGAAAATATAAAATATAAATATTTTTTTTATTCATTTATAAATAGAGGCTTGTTCGCTTAAGCGAAGGCACCCAAAGAATATTCTAATATATAAATCCATACATCAGTATTCTAGTACCCATAACACAAGCTCTGCTTAGCTTGGGGCTAGATGATGTTGTGTGGACTGTCCGGAATTATTTATTTATATAAATAAGACTACGACGTTAAGTATCAAATTTTATGATAAACCTGAAAAAATCCTTTTCATTTCGTTCCGATGACTGCCTCCATACTAGACTCAGTATTATGATTTTCCCTTGTTTACAGGATGCTACGGCGCGCGGATGTCACCACCTACCACCACGTCATCAACTCCCCTCCCGACCCCCGCCGCATCCCCCGTAACCATCACCCTGCAAGAGATGACCACCCCCCCAGCGGCGCCGGTTTGCGCCGACGCCCTCAACACTGAGAATCCGCTGGGCAAGCTTCGGAGGGCGCTGCAGAACCCGTCTTACACGCAGAATTCACCGCTCGATGTCTTTATAGTGTTTTATAGTGACGAGCATTTGGTAAGACGGAAATTTATTGGATTAACAACATTATAAAAGAAAGTAACGCAATAAACCTACCGTAACATCCTAAACGTAAAGGATTTCACAATTTAAAATTTACCTAGCCACAAAGACCTTTTAATTTCCGTTAGCTGCCGGTATTGTTTTTCACGCTCGGCTCCCATTATGAATAGTCTCTGTGCTATTATAATCTTTTTTACAAACATAAAACTTAAGCTACGGCTTTAGATTTATGTTTGGAGCCCTGTCGATAACATTTTAACTGTGAAGAGACGATGTTGATATACGACGGTTTAAAATACCAGGTAATTAATTAACACTAATGTAGATAACAGTATAACTGGAAGGAAAAAAGACTAAAGTTTCAATGTGATTCCGTAAGGCAAGGCAAGGCTTATTGGGAACTCATCGGACTAGATTATAGGTACATACTAAATAAATAGATAAATAGATAGATAGAAATAAATAGATAATTAGATCAATAAATTACTATTAGATCAATAAATTCCTTTTAGAGATTTTTTATTATTACATAGAAAACACCCAGAACCCGTAATAGGTAATAGAAAACGTATACATTTCACGCTTGAATTCTCTGATAAAGATTTTGATACATGATAAAAACTGACAGACGAATCAAAATTTTCTTTTATCCTATACCAGAGCGAAGACCCAGCTCCAGAAGAACGTCGTCTCGAGTACCTAAGCGGATGGGACGGACCCGGCATGGCCGCTGTCCTGGCCGACGGAGGAGCGGCCATCTGGGTTCCGAACGGGGACGTGCCCCGAGCAAGGGCCTCGCTGACCTGTGCCTGGGAAGTGCTGGACGCCGATAACAACAACTTCTATATAGCTGATTGGATTGCAGTAAGTTCACGGACTATTGGGTTTAGATAAACAAATTGCCCCACCAAAGAGAGGGATCTGGGATCTCTCAATGCTAAATTTAACAGTCTTCCGTTCGCTTCCGTTCAATAAGAGAAAAATAAAAAGGCGTTGAAGACCAATATTCAAATATTCAAACTGGATAACATCCAAATAAATAAATATTCAATCATCTCTGCGATCTCTCAAAGTTCTCTTCTTCTATTCTTCTGAGCCTTTTTTCCATCCAATAAAATGCGATGCAGTTGAATCATTTACACTAAATCACATTATCCACTAGAGCTAGAAGTAGATATATGCATACAAAGCATCTCGACAACCAACGGAAGGACCGACCGCGAAAATCATTAGGGGCGTTCAATAAACGTCTTTCGGCTTCATGGATCGTACTTACATCAAACAAATGCTTACATGCATTTTAATCCTAGGACCGAGCAGCGCGTAACGCGCGTGTTGGCGCCGATGCGCGTCTTACTTCAGCAGTGGAATGGCATACCCTCTCCTCTTCGCTCCAACAACGCGGCTTCCCCCTGGTGGCGATGCCGAACCTGGTGGATACCTTGTGGAACGAGGAGCTGGATATGAAGAGAGTGCGGCCCAACTTCTCGAAGATCGTCGCTAGGTTGCACGATCCGGACTATACTGGTAAGTTTTTATTAAACTTCCTATGGTAAATAATGTGTAAATGTTAGACAAAGGTACTGCAAATGAGCTCGAACTTTTGTTGGGATAGGTTTTGCTCCAACTCAAAAACTAACAACCAAACAAGGTAAAAGTTTCTTGTTCAATCATTTAGGTACTTCGTCTTAAATATGATTGAAGTCAACAAAAAATCAAAATGATCTTATTTCTTAATTTCACTAATAAAATTTGAATTTTCATACGTGTCCAAGAGTCTTGTGAGATCTAAAGGAAATAAAACACATTTAATTTTGAACAGACACATGCGGGTCCATTATAAGCAGATTTGGACTCAAAAACATTACTTTTCAATCACAGTTCATTATTATAAATATCTACAGGTAGGTATTTTTTGCATTTATTCAATTATTTTTCCTGACGTTTCAAAAAGTTTAATCATCTCGTGACCGTCGTAGTGTAAACCTGTTGAAACGCGGGGAAAAATAATTAAATAAATTGGATAACCCGTGGATATTTAGAATAATTACCTTCATTGTATACCACCTTGTGAAACTATGATCATAACGACCTAAACCCTAGGGTCTAATTACCTACCGATTTCATCCAATATCCAAATTCTCCACATCCCCCAGGCATGAGCTGGACAGAAAAAGTATCAGCAGTCCGCGAAGAGCTCCAAACCTCTGGTGCCGATGCCATGATCGTCACAGCACTAGACGAGGTGGCCTGGCTCCTCAACATCCGCGGGCGAGACCTGCCTTACGCTCCCTTGTTGAAGGCCTTCTTGATTGTGACCATGAGGGATGTGAAGGTGTATGTGCCGCAAGGGAAGCTCTCGATGCCTGTTAGAGAGGTGCTAGGGGTTGGATTTTGCTTCAACTGTACCAAGTAAGTTTTATTGCAAGCACCAAAATACAAAAAATATTTACTCTGATTTTAAACATATCATATTTATTACATATTATTACTATCTACTTCTATGATCTTTATTCTAATCGTGGTTATTGCGTCAGTTCATTATTTACTACCTAGAAATCAATTTATATCCCAAAATTGTTTCGACTTTGACGGGAATCGAACCCGCGGCCTTTCCTCAGCTACGATATGCGCTACCAACTGAGCTGGTCAAGAAACTCGAAACGCAGTCGAAAACTCTGTCAAAGAGTTGATCCAGTCCATTCCCTGTCTTCAAAAAGTATTTATGTTCATTATTGACCTAGAATAAAACAAACAATTGATTCTTCCAGAGTCAACGACTACATAAACATTTACTCCGACCTCCGTCGCCTGCCCGAGACCAAACTCCTGATTCCATCCCCTGGAACCTTCCAACGCGGTGCCTCAGCCTCCATCGTCCAGGTGGTTCCACCTGCTAAAAGACTGTTCCAGCTGTCTCCAATTATATACCTGAAGGCTATGAAGAATCAGGCGGAGGTTGATGGAATGAAGAAAGCGCATTTGAGAGACGCTGTAGCGATGTGCACGCTGTTTAGTTACATTGAGGTAAGAAGGGTGAATGCATCGGTGGATGTCACACATTTTGGGAGTTCTATGTCCAGCAGTGGACTAATATTGATTGACGATAAGAATGATGTATACTCATTTATTAGTGAGGACAATCCTGCTGCAAATGAACATGAGAAATGATGATGAAGCCGTATGAGCTGACGTATGAGCCGTTTAAAATATGAAGAGAATATAGACCATTCTAACCTTTGTTTTGGAAGAAAGAAATAGTTCATTTTCTATTTAAGACTCAAAACACATCACGCATTATATTCTGCCGCTGTTTTCCCGATATCTAAAGCCAGCTTATAGTCAAACCAAATAAAAAATCCATATTTCAGTAAGATTCATGTGAAGCTCAGAACAGGTCACTATCTGAATATTTTTTCAGAATAAACCAGGACTAGACGAGCTGTCTGTAGCAAAGATAGTAGACGACACTCGCGAGACCCAGGCTGGGTACTCCGGGACCTCCATGAAGACCAGGGTAGCGTTCTCAGTGAGCGGCGCCGACCCTGACTACAGATCGTCAGCGCTGTCCAACCGGAGGGTGTTCAAGAATGGAACGCTGGTGGTGAGGTCGGGAGGACAATATACTGGTAAGAAACATTAAAAAATATTAAAAGTGTCGGTGCGTGTAATGTCTCTGATGTTGCAGGCGTCCATAGGCTGCGGTCACCGTTTTCCATCAGGATTTTTATCTAAAAACGGCGAGGGTCAGCAAAATATTTACTAGCTAGTAGCTCAAAATAATCAAGGCAGGATAACCCTCCTAGTCCTAATCCCATTAACTTCGTAAATGCATATCAAAGCACATAAAACTTCTCGGAAGTGAAGGAAGGTTGTTGGAACTAAAAACAAAACCAGCCTTCGTAGTTTAGTCTACTTCGAAGGATGGTTTTGTTTTTAGCACGTTTATTTTTTTCAATTCTATAGAACTAATTTTCGATTCTTTAAAGAAGCATATAGATATTCTTATAATATAGGAATATAGATATTGTAATAGTTATTTTACACGAATAAATAAATAATGCTGGACAATCCATACAGCATCTGGCCCCATGTTAAGCAGATATTCATGTAGGTTTAAAATTGTAAAGTTTTTAGAAGCCATAGATCTCTTCAGATTCGGCCAAGCAAGATGGCATCTCAGAGGCATCACCGATGAAAAATTTCAGCCACTCTTTCCTCTCATATCTGATCTATTCCAGAGGGCACCACAGTTGTAACCCGGACAGTCCACTTCGGCAAACCAACCCGTGACGAGCAGCGAGCGTACACCACCGTCCTGCGTTCGTTAGCAGCACTCGCAATGCTGAGCATGCCATCAGCAATGCCCGCGACACATGTGGACCCAGTCGCAAGGGCGCCCTTGTGGAGCGCTAAGCAGGATTATATGCATCCGACAGGATACGGCGTTGGTGCGGCTTTGAATAGGAAAGAAGGTAAGGAAAATTCTTATTATAGCTTGATGGCTTTATTTAGTGTGTAAATTGACGTTGAAGAAGGAAGCACCTGCCTTATATCGTCGTAGACGTAGTTTATAGTTAAAACTAAATATTTATTAATACACATACTCCTTAAATTGTTAATATAGTCGTTCAAGACAATATGCATTTTAAATTATTGAACGAATCTTACAGATTTTACGCTTCATAAACATTCACTTTATTCTGAACGTAGGGTAGAAAAGCTATTAAGACTGGTGCACACCATGGTGTTCACCAAAAGATAATCGGGCAATTAGACAGCTTTGTCGCTTCACTTTGACGTTTAATGTATGATAAGTTGTGCCAAAAATGTCGAAACAACTGTTTAAAATAAAAACATCCATTGGTGAATTCTGCAGTTCCCATCTACAATATTTTTTTAATTTCTATTTGCAGATCCAGTGGTGATAGATTACAGACAAGACACCAATCTATACACTTTTAGAGAAGGATATTTTGTCATGGCTGGTAAGATTAGATTCCTCTTGCATCAAATGTAGCAATTTTACTGCAACATACATTGCCTCTTTTTGTTCTTGTGTTTCTGACCGCGTCCTAGGATTTATCACGTCCCATGTTATATTTTACTTAAATCGCTCCGTAGATACAGTTACAACAAATATTGAATTCAGATCTTGCATCACTTTCATGTAAAACTTTCTTAACTCATTGTGTTCTTGTAGAGCCCGGCTGGTACGAAATAAACAAGTTCGGAGTCCGACTCGGCAACGTCCTAGAAGTGGTTGCTAAGCCCAACGGATACCTTGGGTTTCGGGAAACCACGCTCATACCGTACGAACCCAAGCTCATCGACAGGAACTTGCTTACGGAATATGAGGTAATTTTGACACCTTTTTTGGTTGGCAGAGAATTTAAATCGGTGTAGAGTAGTAAGAATAGCGAAGCACCCATGAATTTTGTCTTAGTTTTGACGATAGGAGTTTTATGACATGGCTTGTACACGGTCACGGCACGGCGGCGGCGCTTGCGTATCGTTCTTAAGTGTTAAGGCGGATGCAGATTTGTATCACTTGCCCAATCCAATCAACGTATCCGTATTAGCGTAAGTATCAAGTCCCGTATCAAGCCCCGTATCAAGTTGTGGACGCCTCGATTGGTCCGTATCCGTAACTTCACAATAGTCATGATCCCGTATCTGTATCACCGTTGATGATCGGACAAAAACCGACACGACATGGGCCGGGCCGTAGCATAACGGCCGATCGAGATCGCGTATCATCACCCGTCCATATATGCGATCATGATACGCTTCGGCGATATGGATACGGTGATCAGATTGGGCAAGTGATAAATATCTGGACCCGCCTTTAAAGTTACCTTAATGAAATGCATGAGCAAACAGCTAAGGAGAGAGCCTTAAAACGGGGCTACCGTGCCGTTACCGTATGTATGTAAATAGGCGTTTCGTCTAAGGGCCAATATCCACTGCAAAAACCAGTAGATTTAACAAATCTTCTAACAACTCTTAGTCCACTGGATGCTTTGCGTTGAACGAATATAACCCTCAATTTTTAACACTTATAGATAAAATGGCTGAACGCATACAACGACAGGATACGGAAGACCGTAGGCCCAGAACTAAAAGCCCAGGGCCTCACAGAAGTCTACTATTGGATGATGAACAAGACCATTCCCATGGAACTACCTTCCAAAGCCAAGAAACCCGTGACTAACGCTGGATTTATAAGTAGAGACCCTAAGGATCTGATTAAGGTTATAATAATGACATCGTTGTATAGTTTTATGTTTTAGATTATACCTTATACTTATAAAAGTTGCTTATCTTAAATACCATTTAATTGTTCATGAGAAAAGTAAATTTACTGTCAATAGAAAACACTGCGTGAAACCTTTATAAATAGAAATCTTAACTATAAATTACACTGTTAGTATATGTAGGTACTTAAATAAGGGACAAACTTTTGGAAATGTTATTTTCTTATGTTGAATGTAATCCTGCCAGAAGACTTCTAAGTAGGATCACGTAGGTAGATATTTGCACTGGAAATGGTAGCGTAGTTGTTGCTTTTAGGCTTTGTCCCCATAGGCAAACTGTGAGCTGCCGACTGAGTGAGCCGCAAATTTGTGGCGAACAGCTACCAAATCGGATCAGTTTGCGTGCGTATCGCAAGCACTGGAACCTGCGAGTCGACCGCTAACTGAGACAGTCGACGCAAGTAACGCTGCAAACTGCGTACAGTGAGCGCAAACTAGCAAACTGTGGACACTCAATTTAAAATATGTATATGGAAGGGCGTACTGAACGTATACGCCGCAAACTCAATCGGCTGCTCACAGTTTGCCTACTGGGGACAAAGCCTTTTTATTACTGCCTATAACTACTGTCAAAGCCGAAATATATAAGTAGAACAGTCCAGATAAATATTATAAAGGTATTATATATACCTATTAGGTATAATATAGAATATATAGGAACATAAAAACATATCATATATTTTAGTAATACCTAATTATCATTATGTGGGGATGCCCGAGTGGGATGTTACAGGCTTATTATAATTGTATCATTATTATATTATAATAGTATATTATTTATAAGACAATAAAATAATACAATCATTTCATTTGTATATTATTTAATCAGTCAAAGCAAGTGTAAGTAAAATTATTAGAAGTTAAAGTTGTCTTCTTGTTTAGTCAAGTGCTTCGTAGTTACATTATTATTATAAATAAATAAATGTAAGTAAACAAAACACTTACCTATTATCTGTTTTAAATGAGCCTTTAATCCTGTACTTAGGTACACACCTTTATGTACGACACTTTATTACTAAGGATAAATAAATATTTAAAAAAGTTTTATTTAATTAAGGAACTATCCGAAACCTAATTACATAGGTACAAACATTTCATAGAATGTACTTTGTTAAGTATTTATCCTCCGCAGTAAATTGTCTGAGTACTTTTAAAGTAGGAAAAAAAGTGAACTAGTAGAAAAGTGTACTTAACTAAAAATATTATGGCTAATAAACGATTTTGTATTTTTTGTATTTGTATAGGTACCCACTAATGAAATACAAGGTGAACCAGGGCAGATAACTACTCGATTCAATCCGTATATGGTAAGAAGGGACCTATCTTAAGTAGGTCTACTCACATCACGATGTGGTGATGATGAAAAGGTTAAAGATTCTTCGCTGATTCTCAAATAATAAACTCTAATTATGTTAATTGTCACATAAATTGTACTGTAGTTTTAGATACACGTATAAGAATAGAATATATAAGCAGTTACATTGCTTGAGCTTATTGAGAAAGTCCCAGGTGGTGCCTTAAGGAAAAACAAAACTATAAACATATTTTTAAATTACCTACAAAAGTACTAAAGATAGATATCCAGAATTACTTCGAATTTTTTTTTAATTAATGTTTTTATAATGGATTTGTAAAATTAGCAGATATATTTAGGGTGTATATGTATTAAAAATATCCATCTATTTAGTATAATGTATTAAATACCTAAGTACTTATATCAGATATCTATTACCCTTAACACAAGTTCTGATTTGCTTGAGGCTAGATGATGATTTGTCTAGCATTATTAATTTATTTATGTAGGAAGATACAAAGATATAAATTAGGGTAAGTTCCATAAGCTTTGCTAATACATATAGTTTTAAGCCAAAATGTGAGCAATATATTGTAATGTCATACAGTCGTATTTTTAAGTTTAGTTTTATTGTGTAAATTGGACGTTGAAGATGCAAGCACCGAGTGCCTTATGAACGTAGTTTATACTTGTAACTAAATAAGTAAGTAAATATAATTATATCCTGCTTAAATAGATATTATAATCGAACGAGCACATATGAATTTCAAATTATTAAACGAATCTTATAGATTCAACGCTCGATAAATATTCACTTCTGCACCTTTCAAGGTTTATTTAAGATTAGGCTAGAAAAGGTTACTGTTCACAAATCTGCACTGTCTAGGTACTTAAAAACACCTGTACGTACTTACATACTTTTTTATGTTTTTATTGCACTAGTCTTATGTAAATACCTATTTTTTGTAATTGTTATTTTTTCTGGTTTGCAATAAAGCAGTTTTGTGTTGTAGGTATATGGATGATTTACTAATACAAACCTAATACCAGAATAATGTATAATTCCGATTATTTTTCGTATGTGAATACGAATTTCGATTCATACCTTTTTATCACCGTGGACTCGAAATGAATTTGCGAGCGGTGTTCGCCGGAACCTTTATTACATATTGGAATTGAGAATAACTTCATTTCTAATGTTTGAGCATGGATAATGACTTCATTCTTAATTTACCCAGGTTATACTTTTATATAGTAGTGGTTATCCCATTATGTGTGTCTATATATATAATTGATAAATTTTAGATCAACACAATAAGTTTGTAAGTATTATATACCACAATAAATAAAAGTTCATAGTTATTTAGTACATGTTTTATTCACATTGGTCCATATTAATATGCAATCCATAAACTTATGCTCTTACAATCTAGATTAATTGCACACATATTATTACACATCTTGTGATAATGAAGATAAAGTTTAACTTCCAATAACCGACGCTCTTAGGAACTTTTTGGTATACCCAAGTCCAACTCATACATGTATTTACATTCGATTATAAATTAACAAATTATAACTAGAATTATCGGAAATAAAAGAGGAAATTTCTTGAAATAAATGATAATAGAGGTCATTCCACACATTTATTGCCTTTGTGAAACACGCACGCATATAAAGTTCCCTAATAGTTGACAGGTGAACGAATGCAATACATATTTGATATAACAAGTTACTTTTCTAAAGAGTCAGAAATTATCGACCAGAAAAATATCGGGACATACTAATGTTTCTGTTTTTATCGAGTTGATAGATAAGATAACTTAGGTAACGAAGATTATACCAGTTGATTTTACCATATAGTCTAACTATCTAGATCTGTCTTTAAAACACGGAAAAACGCGTATAATGCAGTGGGTAACAATAAAGATGATACTGTATTATCAGATTTAATAGTCTGGTTCTAAAAATATAGACATTTTGTATTATTGTTAAAATAACTATACAAACTGTCATACCTAAGTATAAATTTAATCAGTAAAGGACACGACTTTTTGGTTGTCACTGGAACTGTCAGAAAGATAATAAATGCGTGGAATGAGTTTAACAATTCAAATTATAAAGCAAGTAGAGAAATCATTTCTTTAAGCTTATTCGAGTTGCATATCTTCTCGATGTCACAATATTTAATCCAAAACATGTACGTACATATACTACAACAATGGCACAAAATTGAGTACCTACTTAGATATTTTTAAATACATTGTGCTAATATAAATAACGTTTATAAATAAGTGCTGTTATGAATAAAAGTTACTAGGTTAATCCCAATATAAAAATCAATAATACTCTATTTACTAAGCATGGTCATATTTTGCCATACAGCGGGGTTTATGCAGCGTCTTGGGGACGCTTGAGCCGCGTACAGACTGCAGTAACGTAACATGCAATGTAACACGCAATGAAAGAATTTACCGTCCACACTGTCGCAACGTATCATGCAATGTAACAGAAAGCCCATAGTGTGGACGCCTTGCGCGCGCGAACCGCGCACACTACGCGCACGAACAGAGCATTTCAACTCGTGCGCGCCGCGATCCGCCATTTGTCGGTTTTTTCGCCGAACACAAAGGGGCGCGCAGTGTGCGCGGAGCGCCAGTGTGGACGGGTTGTTTACTCGAACGCGCGCGAACTTTGGAAGAATGGAAGAAAACACAGCTACAGCAGAGCCGTTTACGTTACGTTTTTTTCACATGATTGATGATAATCATCGTAGCCAGTAATAATTGTATAATAAATTCTCTCTGCGTGTTCTCGGCAGACTGAACTATGTTCGCCGCGCGCATGCCGGAAAACATGCGAACACGTACTTGCTCAGTTCGTGCGCGCGCTGCGTCCACACTTATGAAATGCTCCTTTCATGTTACATTGCATGTTACGTTACAGCAGTCTGTGCGCGGCTTCACGTCTAGTATTGATATTTGAATCTGTTGAGCTATCTCTAGATTGTTTACTACAGTCTGCAAAAGGCTCAATTGTTTCAATTGAAAATAATAGTTTTACTTTGTTTCATTGTTATTTTCTTCTGTTTGCACGATCTGCAAATAATTCTCCAGGGTTCTGGGTAATTCCTATGGATACTTTACAAAAAACATCTATATTAGTTATCTAGTACCCATAAGATCTGCTTGGATTAAGGCTAGATGATATTGTGTGGATTGTCCAGTATTATTTATTTTATTATTTACTGAGTAACTTTTATTTATCTCAACACTTGAAATTAAAACCAAAGCATTAACGTGAATAAAAGACTTGTGATTAACCAACAAAAATAAATTAATCATACACTAGGTGTAACGAAAATAATATATTTTATATTAACTAATGAGTAATTTAAATATTATTTTAATAGAAATAATTTTAATATTATTTGTGATGTTTAACAAGGAATTAATTTAATAATAGCCTTAATTCATAGTCTTTAAAAAGACCCAACAGCAAATCACATAACTTTATAAGAAAACGACAGTTATAAACTCATAAGTTATGAATAGTCTACACAGAATAAATAGTATCTATCTGTATGATCCAAAACATTAAAGTCTGAAATTTCAAAAAACAATATATATTTTTTTAATATTGCTTGTAGTTTTTGAGTTTTCCGTACTAATGCGTGAAATTCGAGTTTTAACAAAAAACATAAAATTTTGTTTAATTCGTTAGCTTTGATAAGTTATATTTCGATAATGCAGTGCATTTCCTATGAACACTCAAAGCGACTAACCTAATAAGTTAAAACTATTCTACCCTCCAACTATAAGCATCAGTCTTCAGGCTTGTGCCATATCACACGATAATACAAGAGCCCAGAAGGTTGACTCCATACAATACAATACAATATAAGCGTTTGGCTACATTCGTACCATTAACATCAGAAGGGACAATAATCCTCAAATCTCTGCGATTTCTGTTCGTCCCGTTAATATAGCAGATGCTGGAACCAATTAAGCTAAGAGAGAAATAATGCTGAAATGTTTTCGTAAAATTATTGACCACTTTGATTTGTCGCACTAACATATGGCAGTTTAATTTTATAATCATCAAGACAAGACCACTTAAGTTGAAAACACACAGAAGCCGGAGGCGGAGCGGAGGCGAAGGCGTGGCGGTTTTTCCTATGGCACCGCGCTGCCACCGCCTGCGGTGTGTGTGTAGGCTTTCATATGATTCAATAGAATACAACTTGCACGCCTTCGCCTCCGCTCCCGCCTCCGGCTTCAGTGTGTGGAGACTTTTAGGATTGGTTAGCCTTATTTTGATGACGTGCCCAGAGTCCGGTTGCTGATTGAGTTGAAACACAGAAACCGTGGCCGGGCCGGAGGCAAAGGCGTGCGTATCCTATTGGTACCGCACCGCCACCGCCTCCGGTGTGTAGTCTTTCATATGATTCAATAGGATACAACTAGCACGCTTTCGACTCCGGTCCGGTCGCAGCTTCTGTGTGTGACGGCTTTAAATGTTATTGCAACGAGACCGAATTTTTTATGGATTATCATGGAACTTTAGTCGATTTGAATTCATTTTTGGAATCACGGACCTTCCATTTTGTTCTGATGGAATTTTAAATTTAGATATAGTATCGAGACGACGGCAGCGCCTCTATCGTGCGTTCTATGAACGCAGAGGTATAGCCATATATAGATTGTATAGATAGAGTCACTGTCCCAAAACCTATAGAAAAGGGAGACGTCACGATCAAGTCTCGATACTATCGTAAACCGGACTCACCCCTCTTCTCAATACACTCCACGAGAGAAGTTACTACCTAACATTATACCTCAGTTCCGTACTATTACAATTCTTATAAATGAATAGAAAATCTTTTGTTTTTATATACAGGGTTACAGGAAAAGTCGTGCTAGATCCGTTAAGGGCGTGGAGTACCCATCATTCCTGACATATTTCACTATGAAACACCCTACCCTAAACTAAACCCTTTTCGAGATATTCGACTTTTAATTTTTTTATTGAAAATTGCCGATTTTTAGGCAATTAAATTTATTTTTGTTTGTTTTGTGTATCTTATTATTATTATTATTGCATTTTTACATGTGTAATTAGATGCTTTAGGACGTCAATCATTAAAATAGTGCATAAGTTAATTGAATAGACCGTAGTAGACAAGTGAAAGTTAAGAAATAAAAAAAAAATTAGAAAGTTTATTTTTCTCTAAGGGATATCTAAAAAAAATATTATGGCAATTCTTCGGCAGATGTTTTTAAAAATATCTACGTTTCATCAGCTATCTAACGAGGTATAATAATCTAGGGTTTGTATTACATTTCGTGGAAAAAAAGTAGTTGGGACGCTCCAGGTAGCAGTTCTAACGGTCCCGCGCCTATTGTCCTTCAAGTTCAGACACACCGTGAGAGCGAGACAAGTGACGATTTATGTAGGTATGAATGAAAGAAAAAATGTGTAGAGACCGGTTAGGGCTGGGAATACAACAGGGGGTATTGTTTTGGTTGTCAGTCTGCTTTTGTGCTTCGTACATAGTAGATGTGATATCGTTTTGCTCTTTTTCTCGACTTGGCTGTGATTCTGGACTATTTCTTCTGATTTGTGACTACTATACTTGTTAACCGGACTCTGATTTGTACCTGTGATACGGAAGTGTTGAAGATGACGTCCTACACACCTGAGGAATATGCTGATATGCTTATTTGTTACGGATACTGCGATTGTGTATCTGCGCAAGCTCGCAACGAATACGTAACTCGCTACCCCGGTCGTCGAGTGCCGGATGTGGCCGTTTTTGACAGAGTTTATCGAAGACTTCGAGAATCTGGCTCTGTTTTGAGACGTAATACAGACATGGGTAGACCACGAATTGACGACGAAGAACAGGACAATGAGATAGTGCAACGCTTTCGAGCGGATCCGACTACTTCCACTAATATTGTTGCCCGTGATCTGGGACTTTCGCAATGGAGAGTGTGGTTTACAGTGCATACTGCTGGCCTATACCCATACCATTACACGCCGGTACACGTTATTGAAGAAGGAGACCCCGCGAGAAGATTGGACTTTTGCAGATTTATGCTAAATGCTGACGTAGAAGACCCAGATTTTCTAAGAAATATCTTGTGGACGGATGAGTCCAAATTTGATAAAGATGGCATAACTAACTATCACAACGCCCATTACTGGGCCCCAAAAGCACTAAGGAATCCCAATAAGAAAAGAGTGAAGGGGTCCCAACGAAGATTCAGCGTGAATGTGTGGATGGGCATTATCTCCAATCATTTGATTGGACCTTACTTTCTACCGGATAATTTAAATGGGGAAAGCTACGAAAATTTCCTGAGAGCAGACTTGAGTGATTTGCTGGATGATCTGCCACTCAACCTGATCAGGGACATGTGGTTCCAACACGATGGCTGCCCTGCCCATTTCAGGAGAAGTGTCAGAGACTGGCTGGACACAAATTATCCAAACAAATGGATAGGACGAGGTGGGCCGTTGCCATGGCCAGCAAGAAGTCCGGACCTAACCCCCATGGATTTTCATGTGTGGGGGTGCATGAAAAGTCTTGTGTACAGCGAGCCGAATCCAGTTTCGTCTGTGGAAGACCTAAGAGAAAGGATTGTGGATGCAGCAAATAAAATGAGGACCACGTTGACCACTGGAGTAGTGAAGACTGGTCTCCGTAGAAGGATGCGACAATGTATCAGAAATAGAGGCGGCCATGTTGAACATGAACTGTAGAATAAGAAAAAGTTGTGTGAAAACCTTTAATAAATGACATTTCATGCTTACCTATTGTTTTACTTTTACTTTTTAGGGCTAAGTATAAATTTTCTTCTCCACTGTCGCCTATAAAACTAATTTTTTTTCAATGCAATTGAATAAAACCCTAGATTATTATACCTCGTTAGATAGCTGATGAAACGTAGATATTTTTAAAAACATCTGCCGAAGAATTGCCATAATATTTTTTTTAGATATCCCTTAGAGAAAAATAAACTTTCTAATTTTTTTTTTATTTCTTAACTTTCACTTGTCTACTACGGTCTATTCAATTAACTTATGCACTATTTTAATGATTGACGTCCTAAAGCATCTAATTACACATGTAAAAATGCAATAATAATAATAATAAGATACACAAAACAACCAAAAATAAATTTAATTGCCTAAAAATCGGCAATTTTCAATAAAAAAATTAAAAGTCGAATATCTCGAAAAGGGTTTAGTTTAGGGTAGGGTGTTTCATAGTGAAATATGTCAGGAATGATGGGTACTCCACGCCCTTAACGGATCTAGCACGACTTTTCCTGTAACCCTGTATAAGATCTCGCTTCATTCATGCTTAGACAACACAATATTTGGCATATTTAAATTGCAATAAATGCTTGGCTGATATTACTTCTAATAATATTAAATAACGAAGGGTGAGGTCACCCAGTATCTAAGAACTTAACTAGATACTGGGTGATAAATAAGTTATGCAAATTGGATGTAGTACAATGCCTATTCGATTGTTAATTTTAGTAAGATTAGAATTATATTAGAAAGTTAGTAATGAAATAAGTTTTGTGCTGTGTGTTGCATATAGAGTTATTGTAGAGGTATAAAAGCTTTTTGAATTAAATCTGTTTTCAAACTATATGTTATTATTTTCTTAGTAGTAATCATGAATTTACTGGTACTAATTTATAGTAACCTCGAATTTTTTTAAGCAATCAATGACCTGTATTTTTTTTTAATTTGAAAATATTAATAACCAATATAATATCATAAAAACTATTTGACTTATGAAGGTAAATATGAACTGAAATTACGTTTCTAAGTTACCTTTATCTAAGCCTTTAGTGGAAATGAGAAACGAGTGAAAGCGATTGAAATTTGATTGTTAGTGAAATGGTAGACCTCATCGGAGGTCTACCATTTCAACCGGCGCTGAGTCCTCCAGTTTGATATGCGTGACCGTCTGAAAACAAAACAAATCATTTCTATGCTATTCATACTAAGGAAAAATAATTAAACTGTAAACTAGCGATTTCACCCGCGTAATTCCCGTTCCCGTGGTAATTTCGGGATAAAATATAGCCTATGTGTTATTGCAGACTATAATCTATCTCTGTGCTAAATTTCATCCATATCCGTTCAGTAGTTTTTGCGTGAAAGAATAACAAACATTCATCCATCCACACTTACAAGGTTCGCTTTTATAAAGTAGTAGGATTTACCTTTGAATATACACTAGATTCAGCGTAAGCACGCCAAAAGTAACCAAACAGAAAAGTGCTTAGGTATTATAAATAAGAAAAGAAAGCAAAAGGAAGTATATGTCAATTGGTTGGAGGTGTAGGAAACTCAAGCCGTTTTTGTGCGTTGTGTTAATGGAAAGTTGCATTTAGGGTATATTTAATCTAAGAAAACAATCATAGAACAGAAAGACATTAAAAATTGTACATTGAACCATATTTTAAAGTTTAATTGCTTTTTCTACGATTTAAAATCAAATCATTTGTTTGCCAAATTATGACATTCATTTCATAGTACTGGTAACCAAAAAACAGCTTCGGGGCCGTATGTTTGCGTCACCCAAGTGACCGTACTGTTTAGAAGGCCATACCTAGCGAAGTATATCATAATACCGCAGTCTTTTACCTTGTGGAAAATACCATCCACTGGCACTAACACCCGTATTCAGGAACAATACTGTGAGGTCTCACAGTGCACACGAACGCATAGGGCCGGCAAATTCGATTCATAGACAATACTTGAGTGATGCGCGACGCTATGCGCTCACTTGGAACGACCCTTAGGTAAAGTAGCTCGACAGCTATTTTAGCCAACGCATAGTGTAGCTATGTCATAAATATCAGGTTATGTTCTGTCATTCTGTGGTAAATTTATTTTGCTTTGCTTTGAGATTTCGTTTGTATTCCTTCCTTCATACTTTGCAATAGGTATTTTATTCCAAAAAATGGATTATAGCAGTTAAGAGGAGTTTGATAATTATGTCAAAAATGTTTTGTATGCACATCCATTGATTATGTTGTTAAATATGACCTTAATACCGCAATTGACAAAAACTAAAATATTAACTTGAAATACAAGAATATTTAATTTTTGTTTGTAGTTATTCACCACTCACAATTTCAACAACTGACAACACGTTTTAGGTTAGATTTTTGTCATCCGCACATCTGTCAAACAGATGCCAAACAGTAAAGAGAACTTAGCAACAGAAACTAGCTATAGCTATAGCTGTGTCTGAACTGGTTCGTGACTTAGGTATTCTATTAGATAGTAAGTTGTCATTTTCCGAACACGTAGAGTCCATTGTAAATAAATCATTTAAAAGCTTGGGATTTATTATACGGGTCTGTAAACCGTTTTCTGATATTGCCTGTATAAAGCTACTATATTACTCCTATGTTCGAAGTATTGTTGAATACTGTAGCTGTATATGGAATCCTCATTACTTAACTTATATTAACGACCTTGAGAGAATTCAACATAAATTTATAAAACATATTAATTATAGAAAACATTATTATCCCGTAAGCTATAAAGACTCATGCAATTTTCATTCCATTACAAGCCTTCAAGACCGACGTACCTTAATGGACATGTCATTCCTACATGGTCTGTGTAACGGGTACATAGATTGCCCTGAACTCACTGCCAGGACTTTACATATATGGGCCCCAAAAAGACGTACAAGACATACCATTTCAAAACTCTTCGCCACTACAAAGTATTCGACTAACTATGCACATTACTCTATTGTTAACAGGCTACAAAGACTCTACAATACTCAATTTCACACCATTACTGACATATTTAATGTCAGTAAGGTAGAATTTAAAAGAGATGTTCTAAAAGTTTTGCAGGAGGACACTCTATAAATCATTTTGTAAGTAAATGTTTTCCTTTAAATATGTATATGTATGTAAGTAGGTATACAATAATTTAAGTTCTTAAAATATCTATCATCAAATATAAATAAGCATGTTAATCTTAAAATATACTGTAATTATTTAGGAATTATTTGGAAATCTAGGCAAGTAGTAAAATTTTAATCTTATGAGTCAAAATTTCCATCTTTCTAATTAAGTAACTGTATTAATTTTATATTACCTTTATTAATTTCTATAAGTTGTGATTTGTTTATTTTAGACTGTCAGATTTTTAAGTTTCTTTTATAAAATATAAATCTGTTATTGGCCGTAAGTTAGATAAATAAGGTTTGAAATGTTTATAAGTTAAGGGCTGTTGATTTTGTAAAACAATAAAAATAAAAATAAACCGACCAATCACAGATCTGCAATTGACGCAGTGCGTTCGCTTAGTGAAGTGTCGCTTGAGGGTTGTTTGTGAATGAAAAGGCCTGCCATGGCCAACCCTGTGAGAAATGCCTTACTTCGCACAGTGTTGCTTGCTACCTTTCATAAGTATTGTTCTTGAATACGGGTGTAAGTTATTTACCTCTACCTTCATCATCACGCACTGCTGTTTCGAATACGCTTGCTGCTGCTGTTTTCCAACCAATAACAAAACGGGTCACCAAAGCCCCACAGTGAATACGTTAATACCAATAAAAAAAGCGAAGTATATTATTAAACCACTAGCGACACGCCCGGCTTCGCACGGTTTTATTATACGTATAAAACTTCTTCTTGAATCACTCTATCTATTAAAAAAAACGCATCAAAATCCGTTGCGTAGTTTTAAAGATTTAAGCATACAAAGGGACATAGGAATATAGGGACAGAGAAAGCTAATTTGTTTTATACTACGTAGTGATAGTGATAGTCCTCCGGATATGTATATCCACTCGCATTAAGTGTTTTACCTATACCATATATATTATATTATTATTACCATATATATTATATTATAATATACGATATTTATCATTATCGCGCCGCAAGGTTTTTTCCGGTCAATTATAACCTATGTCACCGAGGCTGGGCAGTGAATGTATTAAACAGGCTACTTACATGGAAGAGCGGTGGATCTTCGGGATGTGGATGAAAGCCGGTCTGTCGGCAGCTCGTTATGTACTGCATGCCGTGGACTGGAGTCAGAGCGAAGTACCCCGTCCTAAAACAAGACAAGCTCAATATAAACTCATTTTCAATGGGATATTTACAATGTATTACGATTTGTTTTCTCGGTAAATGTAGGACGCCCTCTTGCCAGGTGGGATGACGATCTGCGAAAGACTGCTGGCAGATGCTGGATGCGTCAAGCTGAAGACAGGGCGCTATGGCGCTCATTGGGGGAGGCCTTCGTCCAGCAGTGGACTAATATAGGTTGATGATGATGATGATTTGTTTTGAGTGTTCGATATTTGATATTTTGGCATAGTTTCATGTAACCACTCAGCGTGTGCTATGACAGAGCAAATCATGCGACAGCGATTTACTATGGCCAATCCAAGCGTGTTACACATCTAAGACAAGATAGAGTGGAATCGGACAAAATCGTATTTAGAACACATTGTGACGTCACACGATTTGGGCGTGGAATCTCTTATGTCATAGTGAATCACGTCCCTGGTCTTTCGTGGTGACCGTAGTGCTTGTATGCACTACGTATACACACATAGGTACTAAATAATAACTAAACCACAGCTTACAGAGATACATCATAAAAATTAGAAAAGGTAAATAAAATATACAAATAAAAACATTATTGAGGCTCAACAAAATATTTCAGAGCAGAAAAGTTGTTCTAGACTTGTCTTTACTGAAATATTTTGTTGAGATGCTAGAAGTAAGTATATAATGATTTTTTGAAAGAATAAATAGATGTACATATTAGTATCACCACAATATAATAACCTCTATCACAAGTTCTGCTTAGCTTCGGGCTAGTCGTGTAATCAAGCTTCATTTTTTATTTAATGTATGGGGTACTAGCGTCCCGGCTTCGCACGGTTTTATTATACGTATAAACCTACCTTTTGAATCAATCTATTTACTAAAAAAACCGCATCAAAATCCGTTGCGTAGTTTTAAAGATTTGAGCATACAAAGGGACATAGGGACAGAGAAAGCGACTTTGTTTTATACTTATGTATGAAGTGATAAAACAAGTTCTGCTTGGCTAGTTGATGCAGAGAGAATTATCTAGCATCATTCATTTATTTATTTATATTTACGTGGTAAGACTCACTCGTTGTAGGTGGGCGCGCAGACGATGGCAATGGCTTCCGGCATCATCAACTGATACGAACACTGCGTGTGGAGGTCCACTGATGACAGGAACGCTGTTTGTGTTGGATGTGTCTGCGGAAAGATATATATTACATTGTAGAGCGTCATTCTATTGAAACGGCTCCTAGCCACTCCCTCCGCGCCCGCGCACCTTCCCCGCAAACGCCCAGCGAAACAACGTAGCTCGCTAAATGCCTCGGCATTAAGCCCACTCTTTGTACTTTAGCGCAATAAAGTTTTAAATAAAACAACGCGACGCTCGGCAAGACTACAGCATAAACTCGCGCGCCAGTCCTAATCGTGCCAACAAGCCGTCCGCACGCCGCGTTGCGTCGCGCATTACTTAAATATTCTTGTTTCCTTAAACCTAGTGTGTTGAGCGTGTTTATATTAATATACGGGTGTGAAAACCATAACTAGACTTTGTCTCAAACACCTCCCCTGTAACATGATAAATAAATAATTCCGGACAGTCCACACAGCATCATCTAGCCCCAAGCTAAGCAGAGCTTGTGTTATGGGTACTAGATGACTGATATACTTAATACAATTTATTACATAGATATATATTTTTTATTATTCATAGAAAACACCCAGACCAAAGGAAAAAAATCTGTAGATAGTACACAATTTTTTTCCGAGGCGGGAATCGAACCCGCAACCTCCTGTGTCGCAGGCGGACCTTCGCCCACCGCGGCACATCGGTCGTCATTTAGATAGTCTTACACCTTTATTAAAAAACAAAAGTACAATCAAGGAATGGAAACTAGTATATATCCAGCAGTGGACTAGTTTAAGCTGATGATGATGATGAAAACTAGTATATATAATTAAAACAACTGAGCTAACTGCAGACGGTTGCAAACAGTCTAGATGGGTGTTTTACACAAAAACCGCGATTTTCATTTTTTTGCGATGATAGTTCATTTCTCTAACTGTTGATCTTTTACGTTACAGCAATTTTTGAATAGTTAGCAATGTGACCTGTAGTAGTAGTAGTGAAATGATAATTGATGTTCAGTTCGCCTCAGTTTTTTGTCCACTAGTGGAAGAGGCGAAATAGAAACCACTAGCATGTGTATAACTTATGTGTCTAATACATGTTTGCCTTATAAATAATTACATACTATTGTCGATGTGGAACTGAGCGACATCTGGCCAAGCACTAACGTCATTGATGTAATCATTTATGGAGTAATATGCCTTCTTGATAAGATTTAGTTTTAGTTTTATTTTTATTTAGTTTTATTATTTATCCTGGGATATCGCAAGTAAAATCGTGCGGGGCAACTACTTTTGTCACACTAACATTATTAGTTTGGTTTTAAAAATCAGTAAAATTAAAAAAAACTCCGGGTTTGGACTCTACTCATGATACTGAACCTCTGGTTTCAAGGATAAGACTGTTCACACTAACAGCCTGTATAATTACGTTAAAGGAGTTTCCAAAATTCTCACGTTCAGTTTGTTATACCTAACATAAGCTTTTTTTTAATGCATCTGTAGTAGTTTCATTTTGTCTATTTTAGGAAAATATACGAAAATAGAGTTTCGTGGCCACTTAGAGAAACTTCGTTCCCCTCTCTCTATGGAAACTCTCCCAATAGAAACAACGCGTGCGACCAGTCTAAAAGCGGTATTACACTACACGTTATTCAGGGCCCGGTAGGCGATAAGGGAGCAAGGCTTGCCACGTTCGTCCCTTAGGGACCCTAAATCTTATTACACCACTCTGAGTTAGGGTTAGGGTCCCTGAATAACGTGTAGTGTAATACCCCTTTAAATATAAATCCTTACGTGTATCCAGCCCAGGGTGATCAGGTTGTGTTGGTCCTGGTAGAGGAAGATATCCTCTTCGTTGTTGGTGACGCACGAGTCCGGACTGCCCGACTGTTTGGGAACCAGCACGTGCGTTATCTTCAGCTGATCCCTTTCCTGTCACAAACAAGTAATAACTATACACTAGCCAAACTCGATGTAGAATGTTTGTAAACAAGCCATGACACAAAAACTAAAATTCACTTGCTTTGCGTCGAATTTTAGATATGAGTGTACAAAATATTTAGTGAAGGAAGGATCTTAAATCGACAAGTAATGTGAATTGCGTATAAAAAGGCGCGGCAACAGAGTGTATTTTAGGTTAAGTATGGGCGGTTTGTTTACAAACATTCTACATCGAGTTTGGCTGACGTATAGTAGAAGTATCTATCAAAAAAACCGCGTCTAAATCCGTTGCGTAGTTTTAATGATCTAAGCATACATAGGGAACGAAAATTACAATCAAGGAGTAGAAAAAAGTAAAACTAGTATATACAATTGAAACTATTGAGCTAACTGCAGACGGTTGCAAACAGTCTGAAGCTAGCTCAAATGATCCATGTCAATACCAATCGGAGGCATCCCCAAGACTAAGACTAGTGTCATACCGTTGGTTCACTTGCCATCGTCACGGAACAGACCATTCTTAAGGCTTGATATCCCAACAGAAGCCGCGCGTTTGTGATTTTTAAAACCACCTGATACTTAGAAAATAGTATTTAACATTCTGATAAAAAGATATTTCATACTCAAGGATCTAGTCTTTTCAAAGTTGCATTCAGTTAAACGATCTGATGAATTTGACTAAATAAAAAAAAATCCCGAAATTACCCCTTTTTGGAAAGTTTTTTCAATATTCTGACTAAAATACTGGTATTTTTAAAATTTTTTTTGTACTGAACTAAAAACACTTAATATTTCTAAACATATTCGTAGAGTTTGACTTGATAAAATGATTTTCATAATCACTGTGTTTGAATAACTACAAAATGCACCAGCGCGGCGGCTTGGCAGGCGCGATCAGTCGCGCGCTGGCGCTTACAGACGACGGATGTGTGTCAAATTTTCCCGCGACATTTTTGTGCACAAATCAATCAGTTTTGGCGAATTTATTGTATTGTTGCAAGTTATTCATAATGGGCAATAAACAATGCAAGCGAAAAAAGTCGACTACAGCCATAAAAAGAATAAATAAAATGCGTAAAATATAATTCACTCCAAAGATATGAAAAGAAGTAAGTAAATGATTCGTTTGTTATGACATTTTAGTCTCTGACACAATCACGTTAGATTTCATTTTACTTCAACCTCTGTTGTGACTATGACCGTAATCATAGTGCCATAGTATAAGAATATCAGTTGGTATTATTATATTAGGTATATTATAAAATATAAAATTTGGCTCCCATTTGTAATTTATGCGCGTACTTATAGCTCAATGAATACTTTAAATAAGATGTTGAAACTTTGCATGATAATAGATATATATAAAAGGAAAGTTATGGTTAGCAGATATTTTAAAATAATCTTTACATTAGTTGTAAAGAGAAAATACTTAAACAATCGCGCGCTGAGAGCATTCTCAGTCAGGCTGCCCTGCCGCCCGGCCAACGACTCATTCTCGCTTCGGCTTTCTGACGGGGAGCTTGTGTCGATTGCGGTGCTTGCATGTTGTTGATGAATTTTGTGATTGTTACAGGATACCAATATCACCAAAAGACGTGACATATGAACATGTCTTATAAAATATTGAATTGTTAGTACATACATAACTATACACTGCTTGTGTATATATACCGAAACGGTACATCTATGAAAATTTAATGTATACGCACAAAAACAGGAGTAGCTTTTTGAAAAATTGTGATGTTCATAATAGAATCACAAGAAACAAGAATAAGTTACACATCCCATCATTTAGATTACAAAATGTGGGGAAATCATTTTTGGGTAATTGTGTGCGCTTCTTTAATAAGCTTCCATCTGAAGCTACTAAGCTCTTTATTCATAGATTTAAACAGTACATAAAATAAAATCTTATCAAGAAGGCATATTACTCTATAAATGATTACATTAATGACGTTAATGCCGACAGTAGTTTTTAATTACCTACCTATTTATTTTTATAAATAAATAAAAATACTGTCGGTGTGGACAGTACATTGTATTATATTGAAACATTGTATTAGACACATAAGTTGTACACGTACTAGTGGTTTCTATTTCGCTTCTTCCACTAGTGGACAAAAGATTGAAGCGAAGGGAAAATCAATTATCACTTTATTTCTTATATTATTTAGATAATTATGTATAGTTTAAAATTTGACTTGTTCTAAGTGCTTATTTTGTAAGCCTAAAGAAATAAAGATTTTGATTTACTGATTTACTGACTTACTGTGTGTTTGACAATCAAAAATTCGTATAGGTACAGTGAACTTTTTAGGGTTCCGTTTTTTAATTGCCAAAAACCTGATAAGTCAACCAATGCAAAGATATTTTTTAAAGCACTTACCATGCACGGAAGCACATAGAAAACAAATAGAAAGATATTACAAAAAAAATCCAGCGAATGGTTAGAGCTGAGAAGAAAGATTCTAACGGCGTCAAATTTTGCCAAAATTGTAAATAGGCGACAAAACACAAACGTGAAAAATTTAGTGAAAAACCTAAATACCCTAAACATTTAAGTCATGTGCCGACCCTAAAACACGGTTTAGAAAATGAAGCGACTGCTATTGAACAGCTGGGAACCCAACTAAACATCAAATAGACCCTTGCGGTCTATTTATAGACAATACCCATTTCTAGGTGCAACTCCCGACGGAGTTGTGGGAGAAGACACAATTGTGGAAATGAAATGTCCCATTACCGCTTATAAGTCCGCTTTGGAGGAGGCAATAGAAAAGTAAAAAGTAAAGTTTTGGAGAAAATCAGCAAATGGATACCAAATAAATAAAAAACATACTTACTTGGTTCATCCAAGTGCAAGGACAATTGCATATAAATAGAAAAGATGACCAATACTGGAAACAATTTATGGAAAATGAATTAATACTTTTTTATGAAACATACATAATTATGTTACCTGAACTATGTGATCCCAGACATGTTAGAAATATGCCATTATGAGATTTGAGCGAATTCAAATAAATATTTTCCTGTTGATTTAGAGGTTTTATTACTGAAATATTATCTTCGTACAAACCATCGAATTATAACCTATTTCGACGTAAAATTATCACTTTTGAAGTAAAAGTTCCCGTTGAACTGAGGGCTCAGTACCTACATAAGTTTAGGTAGTTTGTTTATTTGGCACCGGACACGCACTTGATCTCTTTTAGTAAGTCGGTCAAAATAGTTTTGAAAACTACAGTACCTAGCCAGTACTACCTATAAGATAATAAGGTTAGTACCTAAGTACCTAAAAAAAACAATAAAATTTATGTACCTAAGATAAAATAAAATGCAATAGAAAACTCTTTATTTGTGTGAAATACAATAAACGTAAGTAGGTACGCACAAACATAACATAACTATCAACCAACAAGTGGAAAACTGTATTTTAGTTATAAGTAACTATCTAAAGCATTTTACAATCATCATCATGGATCTTCTAGATAGAATACCTCGACGAGATCGCTTATAAGCGATTATGCCGCCTATTGAACCTCTGTATTGTATCGTATTTCTCTATTTTCAATGTAGGTATTTTTGTACTGTATTGTAAACTACATTATGTAATGTGCTGAACTCTCGTCGGTTCAATGGGGACTCGCACTTGACTAGTACTTTTTAGTAAGTTAGGAATTGGGAATGCTAAAGCGTAGGTAAATATATTCTACTAAAAGCCTTATGTGCGGAACCCTTACGCACTGGTGACTCACACTTGAAAAGTATTTTTTATTACAGTAGCTACTACTGCTATAAAAAATTAATAACCTATCATACCTACCTCTACATAGGTTAGGTAAAAAATGCAAATTTATTCGATTTGATGATTTTACAAGTTAGTACCTACCTAGGTAACTAAACAACCCCTTCAATAGTGTTGTTTAGGTGTGTGCGTGACCTGTGTGCGCATTGTGAGCGCGCTGTGGCTGTGTGTGCGTGTCTGCGGGTGGCGGGCCCGGAGTAGCGGGGGCAAAATTGAAATCTGAGCTGACTTACCATGCGCTCTTAATAAATAGTAGTATCTATTAAAAAAACGCATCTAAATCCGATGCGTAGTTTTAAAGATCTAAGCATACATGCAGGGGGGAGCGACTTTGTTTTATACTATGTATGTAGTATAAATAATGGTCAGAACTTACAGCCAACAACTTCGATCAAATACCCTAGATTCACCGAAAGCACGCCAAAAGTGACCAAACAAAACTGTGCTTAAATTCATAATAAGCACTGTTTGGCCATAATTTTGCGCGTTAAAGTTATATGAGGATAACGTTTTAATTTCACTAGACAATACCACCAACGTCAAAAAAAATTTTGGGGACTACCACTGTGCGGAATCTCTGCGAGCCGTACAGCGCGTCGCTGTATGCAGCACTAGTGTACCTCCTATAGCACCTTAAGAGAGTTAATAGGATCCTTACTAGAATGCCCGCTAGAATGCCGCAGGTCTCGACGTTCCTCGCCGTGTTAGAGGCGGAGAGGCGTAGGAAGCGCGGCAGGAGCGCGGAGGGGACTATCACTGTGCGGAGTCTCTGCGAGCCGTACAGCGCGTCACTATATGCAGCATCACTGAAAATAACACATTAGTAATTATCTCTATTAACTTCTAATTGTATATTACATGATACTTAAAACAAAAAATTTCAAGCTAAGTACTTATAATTTCATGCATTTTTGCGGGCTTTTTGTCAGCGGCTTCGCAAGCGTTGTAATATAACTCTGTAATGGTCATATCGAAGAACATTAGAAAAAGAAACCCATTAGCACCACCATATTAAGTTGAAAAAATTTACCACGCGTCACATAGTCAGTCCTTAATATCGTCTATAACCTGATTCATCATTATAGATATTTTATGTAAATAAACAAATGTCATGATATGTCACTGTCATAATGAAAAGTCAGAAGTAGAAAACAGGTTTTTTCCATGGATCACTACTGGTAATAACTGCGCGCGGTTTTGCTTGTGCGATATAAACCTAATATTTACTACGTAACCAACCTTACCAACTACTTTTCGCTGTTTTGTAACACTGAATAGTAGGTACCTTTCAAGATCATACATAAAACAAAGTTGGGTTACTTATACCATTTATAACTCAAGAACAGCTGAACGGATCTGGTTTAAATTTTGCACAAAATACATATAGATCTATAATCATTAGATGGGAACACCGTCGTAACCTTACTCTCAAAATAAAAGAAAAAGTAAGTAACGCTAGCTCGGATGCGGCCTCGTTTTCCAGTCTCCATAGGGAAATAAAACAATATACTTGTAATAATTTAAAAAAAAATTGCTTATAAAATCTAACATTCTCCAGACATATCAGAATCGGATTCTGAATCCGATTCCCTGGTATTTATTATGAATCTTCCTGTGCGTCATCAATTATGTGGTTTAGGTGCTTTGTGTTACTTCAATATTTTTTGCACAGTTATTGCAGAGAGCCCCAAAAGCTCGGTCACTTTTTTCGCACTAGCTCCAAGTGACCACTCAACTCAACTTCACCCTGCGCCCAATGTTTGTATCTTTTTTTATACACATTCATCACCATGAGTTTTTCTGTAGAACTCATAGATTTCCTCGGACGTTTTTTTGGGTGGCGACAGATAGTCACTTATTGACGATGTCGATGGACCCGGCGGCATCTCCGCCATCGACGACGGTGCGGTTTGAGGTTCCATGTTTGTACAAACAAAACAATAACAAGGTTGAAAACTTAACAAAAACTGATAACGATAACAGAAAATGATAAGGTAATAATGAAAACTCAACAACGCACAATTGCACACATTTGTCTTCGAAGGACGAGAGACGAAAGAAATTACAATACAAACAAACACAAAACATGGCATTTTTTGTCAAAATTCAAAAACTGTTTCGAACTTCTATTTTAGTCCGATGATACCAGTGTCGTAAAATATTCGCTCCTAATATTTCTTTATCATTTTATAACTTTGTTATCAAAATGAAATAAAATATAATGTATGTTACAAAACCATCACTGTGTGTCATTCTATGGATATTGATTAGAAAATAAACCCTACCACAAGTTTTTAGAATTTTTTTGTAAACTTCTATTCCGAAATTATTATTTCATATGGTAACAACCATTGTTTACAAAAAATATCTTTATTGATGAATTAGAGTATAGTGAAATCTCGTGCTTTTATGTAAATCACAACTTTTTGTTTGCAGAAAATAATTTACAACGTGAAAACTAGAATTTTCCTCGAATTTACTAAGGGTGGTCATCGAAAGAGAAAAAGAAAGTAAATGGGAAGCGACATAATTTTTTTTTTATTGGTTACGCACCCTTTCTATCTGTCTATCATAAGACGCAACGTGAGGCCGCACATGAAAATTTATATAAAGTGCAATGCATAGGTAGGTACGCGTAACGCGACGTAAAATGAGCCTCGTTAGATACGCGTTGTGTGTTTTTGGTCTAAGTGATGAGTATGGTTACTTGAGGGGCCTCGTTAGATTCGCGCAGTGTGTTTTTGGTCTAAGTGATGAGGATGGTTACTTGAGGGGGCCTCGTAAGATACGCGCAGTGTTTTTGGTCTAAGTGATAAGGATGGTTACTTGAGAGGCCTCGAGGGCGTTATCAGCGGTGGCTTGGGCTGGTAGTGGTGTGGCGGCGCGCAGTGTGTTTTTATTCTAAGTGATGAGGATGGTTACTTGAGAGGCCGGGTAGTTTTGGTCTAAGTGATGAGGATGGTTACTTGAGCGCCTCGTTAGATACGCGCCGTGTGTTTTTGGTCTAAGTGATGAGCATTGTTACTTGAGGGGCCTCGTTAGATACGCGCCGTGTGTTTTTGGTCTAAGTGATGAGCATGGTTACTTGAGGGGCCGTGTAGTTTTGGTCTTAGTGATGAGCATGGTTACTTGAGGGGCCTCGAGGGCGGTATGAGCGGCGGCGCGGGCTGGTAGTGGTGAGGCGGCGCGCGCGGAGGCTCTGCCGCGAAGTCGTCCGGGTACAGCACGCCATCTATCGGCGGCGCTGAGGGACTCGCCGCCCATTCCTCCTGGAAATATACAAAATGCTTTATTATCATAGATACAACACGATGCACGCACACCAGCTGAGAGCTCTGCCAAGACGACTGGAGAAGACGTCCTAGTTGCATCACGTGATGGGAACGGCTGTTTTCAACCGACTCCGAACTGCTATCACCAGCGCACAATCCATACAGTTTTAAATATAAATTTAAAAAGTGGCTAATAACTCGAATAATTTATAATTTGAATGAAGTTATGATTTTAAAATGTACTGAATTATTATTTTTTAATTTAATTTTAGCTATTCTACTTAGTAGTAATATTTTATGTAAGTAATACAGAATTGTATAAATAGATATTGAATAAGTGACCTGTAACACAATTTGTTATTAATAAATGAACTATGAACTATACAGGGTGTCTCACAGTACAGCCATGCAACATAGAGGGAAAGTACCTTAAATATTGTACATTGAAAATTTTGCTAAAAGAAGACTTCATTTTTTCTGTCCCATGCAAACTGATCGAAAAGTACCTTTGTTTTAATCCAGGGCTAGAAATACGTCTATTCAAAAAAATTCACCCCAATTCGTTCAGTAGTTTTTGCATAAACGAGTGACAAACTTCCTTACATACAAACTTTCGCTTTTATAATATTAGTAAGGTATTGTTAAGAGCAGCAGTGAAAGCAAGGTGAGTTTAGGATAATAATAATTCAGCCTAACATACATTTTATATTGATAAAATAAGTAAGGACTAATAATACCTGATTTACACTTTTTTAAGTATCAAGTGCGAGTGACAAGTTCAAGTGACACCTGCGTCGCCTTCAAATCGCAAAACTCAAGACGCACCTGAGAGATGGCATGCTTCCTATTTTAAAATGTTCCGTTCACAATTACTTATTTGAAATCATTATGTCACTAGCACTCGTCACTCGCACTCGCAAAGTGTAAACCGGGCATAAGAAAGGAGCTTTCAAATATAATGCCTATGATATTACATTATAGTTTCGATAGTAATTCCCAGGGATCACTGCCACCAATACTGTTTCTCGCCGTCCGTTGGTACCAAACACTGACTGATAGTGGTACATTGTGATGTAAAAGTAGCAGTCTATTAATAACTATGTATAGAAAACTGCATTTCTAATATTTTTTCATTATTTAGGCACTATCCTATCCACTTTTATTCAACACTATAAAACATTTTCTACTGTTTATTAATAACTACGTATAGAAAACTATATTTTTAATATTATTCCACTAGCACAATCCTATCTACTTTTATTTAACATTATAATTTTTTTCTGTCTTCAGTTTAGGAGGTTATTTCAAGCATAAAAATATAACTGTACCCAGTCACTGTCAAAACAAAACTAAAGAATGTTTCAAGATTTCTGTCATTAATGCTAATTAAGTTGCTTGGACAAGAAAAACTAGTTTTCGGTTGGTTTGATACCAAAGTTATTATATATTATGTAAGATTCCAGCACTGGTATTGCCAAGGTCTTACTTTGATTAGGAAGAGCACGTTTTAGGAACCAATTTAGGTTTGAACTTGACATGACAATGACTACATCTCCTGAGTGACTGATAGATCCCATTTGAATGTGTTAAATACAATTCGGCGTGTTTTTAAAAACCTTTAAAGCGAAGTGAATTCTTTAAATTAAAAATGAGAATATCATTAATGTAGTCAATAAAAACGCATTATTAAGTATAACTAATAAACTTCAAGTCAGATCTTGATCAAATTTATGCAGTCACATAAGAGGCTCCAGCTTTCAATTAAAAAATAATCGTAATATCAACAACTTTGTTGTCAAAATTGGTCCAAGTGATAAGGTGTTTCGATGTAAAAAAAAAATATCTATACACTATGGAATGTAATTTATTAGGTATATCAGTCATCTAGTACCTTCATAGTCTAGTACCCAACCCATAACATCTGCTTGGTAGGCTAGATTATATTGTGTGGATTGTCCAGATTATTTGTATTATATCAATAACCAGCGACCCGCCCAGGCTTCGCACGGTTTTATTATACATATAAACCTTCCTCTTGAATCACTCTATCTATTAAAAAAACCGCATCAAAATCCGTTGCGTTGTTTTAAAGATTTAAGCATACATAGGGATATAGGGAAATAGGGACAGAGAAAGTGACTTTGTTTTATACTATGTAGTGATAGTGATAGTGAAGTGATGGAGAAAGAACTTACATCATGTAGATGTGGGTGTTTATCTTTCTTATCTTCGTCAGCCTGCAGACGTAGAGCTAGTTTGGCATCCTCCATCTCTTGCTTCTTTCTGTTCTCCTCTTCTTGACGTCGCATTTCCTGTTAATGAAAAACAACTATGATATTAATATCTATAACTTATAAGAAACTAGCGACCCGCCCCGGCTTCGCACGGTTTTATTATACGTATAAACCTTCCTCTTGAATCACTTTATCTATTAAAAAAAACGCATCAATATCCGTTGCATGGTTTTAAAGATTTAAGCATTCAAAGTGACATAGGGATATCGGGACATAAGGACATAGGGACAGAGAAAGCGACTTTATTTTATACTATGTAGTGATTACCAAAGTTATCGACATAGCTCAAAGAATATGCAAGCTGAAGTGGCAGTGGGCCGGCCATATCTCGCGAAGAACCGTTAACCGTTGGGGTAAACTTGTTCTTGAGTGGAGACCGCGGCTTGGTAAACGTAGTGTAGGACGCCCTCCGGCCAGGTGGGATGACGATCTGTGAAAGACTGCTGGCAGATGACGGATGCGTCAAGCTGAAGACAGGGCGCTATGGCGCTCATTAGGGGAGGCCTATGTCCAGCAGTGGACTAATATGGGCTGATGATTATGATAAGAAATTAATATATATTATGTATAGGTAGGTACCTACCAAATAACTGTAGTACACATACTGTGATAATTGAAATAACTCACAGCATTTTCAATCCAAAGGGTATGTTCTTTTGTAAACTGTGCCAATAGTTTTTGCTTAAGTTTTTCAGCCTTGGGCATAACTTCTTTCAGCTTAGCTTGGTTCACTGCCTTCACTTGAGCCGGCACATTGGCATAGTCAGGGTGTTTGCGGATCTTCTCAAGGAATATAGTCATGAACTTCATGTACAGTATGTAGGCATTCTCAAGACTTCCTTCAGCAAGATAAACATTTGCCATTCGGACCATTTCCAAGCCTGAACGGTAATATCTGAAACCAAAATAATTAAGTAATTATTGAGTTTAAATGAAACAACTGATAGTATAGGGATTAAATACTTCATAGATGGATTTATAGGTTTAGAATACTTAACATTTAAGTTTAATTTTCAGCCAGAAAATTGTGTATACTGAAAAACAGGAATACCACAATTATTGGTGAAACCAATCTATATATCTTTGATCTTTATTAATAATTCAAATATTTTATATCATAAATTTTAATATTCTACTTAATTGATTCATAAAATTAAATATAAGTGAACCAAAATACATAATGTACCTAAATACAAATTTTATAAATAATAAATAATTCCGGACAGTCCACACAGCATCATCTAGCCCCAAGCTAAGCAGAGCTTGTGTTATGAGTACTAGATGACTGATATACTTAATACAATATACTACATAGATAGATATTTTTTATTATACATATTAAACACCCAGACCAACGAAACAAATTTCTGCAGATCGATTCAATTCACTGTTCTAGTAGTTTGTTAACAAAATAGATGTAATAGATAAGCAATAGGATTCAACTTGATTTTGAAATATCATAGACTGCCATTTGCAATGATGGAGTCTGGTAGTTTATCATAAACATAACAGGGAGTGGGCGACAGAGCAAGCTTGCATGTCGAGTCCTGTATGAGTGGCTGTCACCATTCTCCATGAACTCATCCAGGTTCGAACGAATGTACACTGCCGCTTCCACACACACAATGCAGGGGAGAAGTATAGGGTACACTTCCACCGCCCTACATTGTAGATAGTTCCATGATGTATAGCATAGGAAAAGGTGTGTATAGCTCGTTTCTGCACTAACTAGCCAACGAAGGCGCACTCTTAAGGTTGTTCGATTCGTTCGATCGTTCATACGTTTGTATTTTCCCAAATATGAGCGATGTGGACATAATTTAACAAATAAATAACTGTTTTTGGCTTTGTTATTCGTCATTATTTGCGGCAAATTGTGTTTGATTCATGAAAACACTCGGTATAATTAGAAATAACGTGAAAATTTTAGGCCATTTCTATCAATGCGTGAGTGAACACGGATAGTATCGTACGCCCGCTTACTTGAACATGTGAGTGTGATGGCGGCGACGGAATCGCCATCTGTGTGCTATCTAAAGAATCATCTAATAATACCATAGTCTACCGTTCTCAAAGGGTTTTTCCATCGTCCAAGTATTTATTCCTATCTATTTTTGCTGCATGTCAAATAATATCTAGGAAGCCTACGTTCCGTTTCCATGACAACAATAAATGACACTATGTAAACAGATAAAATGTTTGCTTATAGATACCAGTTTAGAGAGTTTTACGCTGGGGCCACACTACCTTACCGTCTACCGGGCTGTTACCGCAATAATTATGACATTAAATTACCGTTTAAATTACTGCATGACCTGGTGTGGTTACACTAGAGTTTACCTAGATATGTCAATAAATAAGGCGGTAAAAATATCACGTGCGTCGCCGCGCCGGTGAGCTCATATTGCACACTGGACAAACGGTAGTGGCCACAAACGCATTAATTACTGCGGTAATCTTCTTTGATGTGCGAAAAAAGACCGCCGCCGGAGCTATTGTCTACCGCCATTTGCCATATTGATTGGCATTGTAAAATTATGGCCATAAATCGTGGTTACACCTAGGTGTTGTTTAAGTTATAATTAAAATAATTATCGGCATATCACGGTAGTGTGGCCCCAGCATCAGACGTGTCAGATTGTATGCAAAGCATTTCGATCATTCATCAGCGACAACCGATGTGGCGCAGTGGGCGAAGGTCCGCCTGCGACCAGTTGTGGGTTCGATTCCCGTTTCGGAAAAAATTGTGTACAATCTACAGAAATTGAACATGAAATTGTTCCGTTGGTCTGGGTGTTTTCTATGTATTTATAAAAAAAAATCTATCTATGTAATGTATTGAATTAAGTTTATCAGTCAACTAGTACCCATAATACGAGCTTTGCTCACCTTGGGGCTAGATGATGCTGTGTGGACTGTCCGGAATTATATATATTTTTTTTTATTGGACTAATCGTAACTTTTTACAGAGAGCCAAAACAAAATTTTGAACATGATTTTTTTGAAAAGTTAAAGTTTTTCTTTTTTAATATTAAAACATCATTGTTTTCGTAATTTTTTGCTCTATTTTTTAAAATAATGGTCGCTGTTATAGCTATCACCCAACTTGATAAAAACTACAAAAGCCCATTTTGCATTAAAATTTTGAAGCAAAGTTAAGATAATTATCCCAATAAAAAGAAATAAATATTTAAATTAAACTAGCTTTATGAAATGTTCTCAAAAGAAAATATACTTTATCAGAAATAAAACCATTTTCTAAATTTTTGAAATGTGGCCGTTTTGCATTCAATGAGCGATTTGTAAAAATGCCTGAACTTAGCTGGCGTAAGAGCTAAAATAAAATAAAAATCAGTTGGTGTTGATAGTACATCATTGTTTCTTTTTATTTTTGTCATACCGTTAGAAACGAGGTCAGGACCCTTTGTGGGATGTACCTACGCAGAACAGTCTACCAAAGTTTTATATAACAATCAAATAGACTTAGGAAGGCTTACAATAAGTAATTTATGACAAATATGAATTTGTTTGTACTAGGTCTATGACATTGTTCAAAATATAAAGAATAAAAATGATAAAAATCAAAAATTTTGGTAGTGTTGAAGGGATTCGAGCCCGTACTAACGGGATGTATCAAAACTTTGTGGATATTTTATTTTCAAAAAGCAAAAAGTAAATTAAATTTTCGGTGGTTTCGAACCCAGGTACGACTATACATCGTCGCACCCACCCGACTGTTCAAACCGCTAGTCCAAAGTGAGTTATTGAAATACTGTGAAAATTTGTATTACTTTTAATCTTTTATAAGTGGTCGTAAAATCGGAGCTAAAATACCTAAGTACACAAAGAACAGAGTCAAAAAAAGTGGAGACTTCCTTACGATAATAATTTTAATGTAATTTTATTATAAAATTGGAACAACTTTCACAGTGAGTACATTTAAAATTAATGATTGTTATTGTGAACTTATTCAATTTATTTGTCAATTCCAATGATTTAACGAAATTAATAAATAGCATGAAAAGTATTTTTTTTTACCTATGATTTGTAAGATATTCTTTAGCTAATAAGCTAGTTTGTAAATAACATTACCCTCTGCGCCTTTTTACTTAAATTGTTCAAAACGATAAAAGAAAATTACCTCCAATTTTTTTTAAATGTAAATAGAGCCTGTTTTTATTCTCAAAAAAAACAAGAGTCGAAAATTAGTTCGTTAACTAGTGGTTTTATTGAATTAATTTTAGATGTAATTTAGTAATGTCCCGAAAACGGAAATATTGGTCCGAAAAATATTTAGTCCTAAGGCGTCTCCAATTATCTCTGTTATTTTTCGAACAGTAGTTATTTTAGTTCCACTGAATTTATAGGGTTTGCCTGTGTGAGTGACTCGTAGCGGCCGATCACTCACACGGGCAAGATCTTTTTGTGTGAGTGACTCGTAGCGGCCGATCACTCACACAGGCAAAATCTTTTTTGCTCTTCCCAAATACAAGCTCCATAGATGCTTTCAACACTTGAAAAATTGCTTGGTACATAAAAAACAACATCCCATTTGCGGCAAATATATTACAATTAAACAATTATGCACAATTTAATAAGAAAATAGTGAAAAACTTCAACATAGAAAATCAGCGCCATCTAATAGCGGAGCTATGCTTAGTCCTGGACCAGAAATCACCTTAATCACACATTACTAAATTAGTATATTGTCATCATATTGTTATCTGTGGCTGAACTATAGAAATTGGTACTATTTATAAGATGGTTACGAGGGTTTACCTTCGAGGAGGAACGTTGGAGTCCACTTCAACCATGGTGCCGTACTGGGCCAGCTGTTTAACCCTTACGGAAGGATCCAAAGACGCCGGAACAACAGAACTTTTATGGCGTTTCTCTGTCTGCATACTTGCAAAATATTTTTTGTTCAATCTAATCGGTTTTGGAGAATGTGTTTTTCTACAGCCTTGCCTATATTGTGAGCTTCGTGTTTAATAAGACTTTCGTATAAATTCCCCAAGAAATCTCTTAAATCCAATTAATAACATTCCCAAAAAAGCAAAATAATAGACAATGCCGTGCCTAGGCTGTCTTGTTTGACAGACTGACCGACTTGACTTTGACTTTGATGGCAACATGTTTTTGGTTTGCCACTTTGCTGCCAGTGTCCGGCTCGTGGATTTTTTTTATACATAATTCGAAACACTAATAAGGGCTCAAACACAAAACTGCGAGCTCGCATCGCATCGCAAATCTCTGCGAGCTCGCACGATAACGTCCGATCTCATTTGCATCGCGCATTCCTGTCATATTACGTCATACTTGGTGACCCCCCTTTTAGTCCGCTCTGAGACAACTTTAGCGAAAGATGCGCGGCGCCTGAGCCGCCTTCTTTGTGTTTAAAAAAAACTGCTTCAGTTCTCAACTCATAGTAATTTCGAGTAAAATAGTTCCCTTCAGAGTTCATAATCGTATTAAATGGATGAATCCAGAATCTTCTTTTTCTTTTATATCTATTTAACAATAACAGCAGTGCAATTGGACCGATTTATGCAAAAATGATCCAACCCACAACCTAGTCAATTTCGAGTTTTTTTTAACCTATGTAATCAGTATAAGGTATATTTTAACATATCAAAGACTCACACCTCTATGTTCACAAATGTGGAAAATCCATATGATCCAACCCACAACTGTCATGTCGAAGACCATTTTTTAAAATGTATAATCATTTTTGTGTTGCTTTGGTTACCCTAACATATAACCGTTCTATTTTGCTACAATGATTCAAACTATAATATTAAGCTGGTCCATCAGTTCAAAGAGCTAAGAAAGCTATAGAAAGAGCTATGCTCGGAGTTTCTCTGAAGGATAGGATTCGTAAAGAATACATCCGAAAGAGAACCAAAGTTATCGACATAGCTCAAATAATTAGCAAGCTGAAGTGGTGGCAGTGGGCCGGCTATATCTCGCGAAGAACCGACAACCGTTGGGGTAAACGTGTTCTTGAGTGGAGACTGAGACTTGGCAAACGTAGTATAGGACGCCCTCCGGCCAGGTGGGATGACGATCTGCGAAAGACTGCTGGCAGATGCTGGATGCGTCAAGCTGAAGACAGGGAGCTATGGCGCTCATTAAGGGAGGCCTATGTCCAGCAGTGGACTAATATAGGTTGATTATGATGATGATGATATAAAACAAGTTAAGCTTTGACAAGTTAATATTTGAAATTGCTATTCCATCTAAGTACGTAAACGAAATAAACCATAAAGTTCAAAACACACAGAAGCCGGAGGCGTGACGGAGGCGAAGGCGTGCCGGTTTTTCCTATGGCACCGCGTTCGCCACGGCCTGCGGTGTGTGTGTAGGCTTTCATAGGATTCCATAGAATACAACTCGCACGCCTTCGCCTCTGCCACGCCTCCGGCTCCTGTGTGTTTCGTACTTTAACGAAAAATAAATAAATAAAATAAAATAAGTACAGGACCAGCAGATCTAATATTAGATACCAGATGATTGCATTGATTAATTTAAGAAACCGAAGGGAAGCTGCAATAATAGACGATGTAGATAGTTTATGTGATGAACCTTATTCTGATTTGGACGAGGAGTAGGGCCAATTTTGTTTGTTTTGTCTTTTAAAACACAAAAATGATTACTAATTTTTATCAAACTTTGAATCATTTTTGCATTTTTTTTTTTTGCACCCTACATAAATCTTTCCATACAAAATTAATTTTGTAATAATGATCCAGGCGCAAGTTTTCCCAATTATCTACTAAACTATTACAATTTATTCTTTATATTATTTATAGCAAAAAAGTTGAGTTTACATAGCATTAAATTAAATTAAAATAACAACATTTTGTATTACAAAGCTAGAGAAATACCGCCACAAACTTAAATATCGATTATCTCGAAATGAGGTTTGTGTGGGTTGGATCATTTTTGCTTAAATCGGTTCAATTATCTTTTTGGGATCCATCTTACGCTTCCTAAAAACACGTCCAATTCGGCTGACTAAACTTGAAGGTATGGTTACCCTACAAAACGGTTCGCCGCACAAATTCGAATCGCAGAAATTCGCAAATCAAGTTCGTGTGACATCGCATCACATCGCATCGCATCCATCGCATCGCATCCATCGCATCGCATCGCACCAAATCGCAGTTTTGTGTGGGAGCCCTAATGTAATGAGATAAGACTGCTTTTCACTAAAAGCGGTATTACACTACACGTTATTCAGGGCCCTAACAACCGGGCCCTGAATATCGTCCGGTTCCGGGTCCGTCCCTTGGACCTTAAATCTTATTACAACACTCTTAGTTAGGGTTAGGGTCCCTGAATACCGTGTAGCGTAATAGGTACCTACCCGTTTTAGAGTGCCTCTGAGAGGTTTCAGTAGGTACCTACTCAGAGCTTGAAAATCAGACTTCCTTCAGTCCAGTAAAGCTCAGGCAAGCGCAGGTAGATCAAAGGATCGCAGTCTTACTAAGCTGCCCTGGATCTTGATGATCCTATATTAGTCCACAGCTGGACATAGGCCTCCCCTTATAAGCAAACTTTACCACCCAGAAGTTAAAATTTCCAAATTTTAATAGCATGTATCCTATTCTAGGTTCTAAACCATCGACATACCAAATTTCATTTAAATAACTTAAGAATTTACGGAGATTACTTATAACAAACATTCACACAGACTTTCGCATTTATTATAGGGTGGGTGTACCAGTAACAAACCGATTAAGCAACATTTTAAAAGTAATTTTGATGTTGTGACTTAATTAAATATTACAACAACAATTGCAAAAAAGAATAACCTGCTTCTCTAGTCTACCATAGAATAAAGAAGCTTATTCAGATTTACTTAAGTTAATAGGTTTTTTTTTATTTAATAATTAATGTAAAAAGTCGCAATGTGCCTAAGGTGGACCAGCTTGTAACAGCAATAGACCAGATCTTGTGCCAGTAGTGAACCAAGAAATAAAACAATTGCTTTAAATGAACAAAATTATTATTAGTCCATTGAAATGTTACATTTTTTAGGCCTTACCTTACGTTTTTTTAGAGGACGCAATTTTGTTTTTTTGATGTGTAGGGGGGGTCAGTGTAAAGCAAGTCCGTTTCATGAAAAAAGTCCCACGGCAACTGGTGGAACTAAATTTTACGGATTGCCATATGCTTGCTGGCTTCATTCGGTCGTACTACTACAGCGCCGCGTCTAGGAGACTTCTTTCCTGAAAAGGACTCTAAAAACAAGTTTGTGGGGTTGCCACACTTGTCCCACGGCCGCCATCTTGAAAATAGGGGTTGAAATGGTTTTAAAGCCGATCAGATGCTGAGCCGCAGCCTGGTCCATCGAAACGACTGAGGACGGAGTATTTCTAAGTTAGAAAATCACCGTGGGTTATGCCTATTGGGGTTACCACGTAAAAAAAACGCGCCTCTAGACTCTACCTCGTGGGTGGTGGGGAAAAAAGTAAATAATTAATTATTAATAATATTGCAAAATTTGTAATTAAAAAAGTATTAAAAACAAAAAAAAACAATAACTGATTACATATTATTAGTACACTACACACGTATAATATAGGTATAGTTAAGAGTACTGAAAAATAGTACTCACTTAGGAGCGCTGTAAAACCTTAGCTATTGACTTAATGAAAAAATGATGCGTATAAAAAATGTTCCTCAAACAACGATCTACAATAATGGTCAGATATAATTTTTTTGTAAAATGATAAAAAAAGTTACATCGAAAAATATAATTTTTTTCACGAATTTCTGAAGATTTCCGCTTATAACTTTTTTATTTATAGTTCTACGACAAAAAGTTACAGGGCCAAAGTTGTAGAGAATTTAATTTGCAACAAAAGATGTCACCAATTTTTTTTTATCAAATAAATAGTTTAAGATATATTTCGTAAAAACCATTTCAACCCCTATTTTCAAGATGGCGGCCGTGGGACAAGGGTGGCGACCCCACTAGGTTTTAACTTAACACTGACCCCCCCTACACATCAAAAAAATAAAATTGCGTCCTCTAAAAAACGCAATCCCAAATGTAACTTTTCAATGGACTATATAACAAGTCCTGAACTTAACAATCATCACAAACGGTTCATCAGTCTACAATCACCATCATCAACCTATATTAGTCCACTACTGGACATAAACCTCCCCCAAATAGCGCCATAGCGCCCTGTCTTCAGTTTGACGCATCCAGCATCTGCCAGCAGTCTTTCGCAGATCGTCATCTCACCTGGCCGGAGGGCGTCCTACACTACGTTACCGAGTCGCGGTCTCCACTCAAGAACAAATTTACCCCAACGGTTGTCGGTTCTTCGCGAGATATGACCGGCCCATTGCTACTTCAGCTCGCTAATTCTTTGAGCTATGTCGATAACTTTGGTTCTCTGTCGGATGTATTCGTTACGAATTCTATCCTTCAGATATTCTACAAGTTTCATGTAAAAATTAAATGCTATAAAGGTAATTGCTAATTTGATAACTAGATAATTATGAAGTGATCACTTACATAATCATAGCTGGCAATAAAATATTTATGAATTAAAATGAATGAACTAATATAATACAAATCAAAATACAAAAAAAATAATTTTATAACGTTTTTTTCGGCGTCATTATGTCTGTTAAAAATATAGGTGGTCTGTTACTGGTACAAACTCGTAGTGTAGATATCACCAGTAACAAACCACTGGTCTACAACAGGAACATTGTGGATATTTTAAGATTTTTTGAAAATAATGAATACAGTGTAATTAAGTAAACATAAATGTAGAAGAAACAATAAACAAATTGTCAAAAAGAGAGCATCCAGGAGGTGTCTAGGATGATGGAGAGCATCCAGGAGGTGTCTTTGATGATGGAGAGCTTCCAGGAGCTGTCTTTGATGATGGAGAGCATCCAGGAGGTGTCTAGGATGATGGAGAGCATCCAGGAGGTGTCTAGGATGATGGAGAGCATCCAGGTGTCTAGGATGATGGAGAGCATCCAGGAGGTGTCTTTGATGATGGAGATCATCCAGGAGGTGTATTTGATGATGGAGAGCATCCAGGAGGTGTCTTTGATGATGGAGAGCATCCAGGAGGTGTCTTTGATGATGGCGAGCATCCAGGAGGTGTCTTTGATGATGGAGAGCATCCAGGAGGTGTCTAGGATGATGGAGAGCATCCAGGAGGTGTATTCGATGGTGAAGAGCATCCAGGAGGTGTCTTCGATGATGGAGAGCATCCAGGAGGTGTCTAGGATGATGGAGAGCATCCAGGAGGTGTCTAGGATGATGGAGAGCATCCAGGAGGTGTCTAGGATGATGGAGAGCATCCAGGAGGTGTCTTTGATGATGGAGAGCATCCAGGAGCTGTCTTTGATGATGGAGAGCATCCAGGAGGTGTCTTTGATGATGGAGAGCATCCAGGAGCTGTCTTTGATGATGGAGAGCATCTAGGAGGTGTCTTTGATGATGGAGAGCATCTAGGAGCTGTCTTTGATGATGGAGAGCATCTAGGAGGTGTCTAGGATGATGGAGAGCATCCAGGAGGTGTCTTTGATGATGGAGAGCATCCAGGAGGTGTATTTGATGATGGAGAGCATCCAGGAGGTGTCTTCGATGATGGAGAGCATTCAGGAGTCGTCTCGGATGATGGAGAGCATCCAGGAGGTGTCTTTGATGATGGAGAGTATCAAAGAGGTGTCTTTGATGATGGAGAGCATCCAGGAGGTGTCTAGGATGATGGAGAGCATCCAGGAGGTGTCTAGGATGATGGAGAGCATCCAGGAGGTGTCTAGGATGATGGAGAGCATCCAGGTGTCTAGGATGATGGAGAGCATCCAGGAGGTGTCTTTGATGATGGAGATCATCCAGGAGGTGTATTTGATGATGGAGAGCATCCAGGAGGTGTCTTTGATGATGGAGAGCATCCAGGAGGTGTCTTTGATGATGGAGAGCATCCAGGAGGTGTCTTTGATGATGGAGAGCATCCAGGAGGTGTCTTTGATGATGGAGATCATCCAGGAGCTCTCTTTGATGATGGAGAGCATCCAGGAGGTGTCTAGGATGATGGAGAGCATCCAGAAGGTGTCTTTGATGATGGAGAGCATCCAGGAGGTATCTTTGATGATGGAGAGCATCTAGGAGCTGTCTTTGATGATGGAGAGCATCCAGGAGGTGTCTAGGATGATGGAGAGCATCCAGGAGGTGTCTTTGATGATGGAGAGCATCCAGGAGGTGTCTTCGATGATGGAGAGCATCCAGGAGGTGTATTTGATGATGGAGAGCATCCAGGAGGTGTCTTCGATGATGGAGAGCATCCAGGAGTCGTCTAGGATGATGGATAGCATCCAGGAGGTGTCTTTGATGATGGAGAGCATCCAGGAGGTGTCTTTGATGATGGAGAGCATCCAGGAGGTGTCTAGGATGATGGAGAGCATCCAGGTGTCTTCGATGATGGAGAGCATCCAGGAGTCGTCTAGGATGATGGAGAGCATCCAGAAGGTGTCTTTGATGATGGAGAGCATCCAGGAGGTGTCTTTGATGATGGAGAGCATCCAGGAGGTGTCTTTGATGATGGAGAGCATCCAGGAGGTGTATTTGATGATGGAGAGCATCCAGGAGGTGTCTTTGATGATAGAGCACCTAGGAGCTGTCTTTGATGATGGAGAGCATCCAGGAGGTGTCTAGGATGATGGAAAACATCCAGGAGGTGTCTAGGATGATGGAGAGCATCCAGGAGGTTTCTTAGATGATGGAGAGTATCCAGGAGGTGTCTAGGATGATGGAGAGCATCCAGGAGGTGTCTTTGATGATGGAGAGCATCCAGGAGGTGTCTTTGATGATGGAGATCATCCAGGAGCTCTCTTTGATGATGGAGAGCATCCAGGAGGTGTCTAGGATGATGGAGAGCATCCAGGAGCTCTCTTTGATGATGGAGAGCATCCAGGAGGTATCTTTGATGATGGAGAGCATCTAGGAGCTGTCTTTGATGATGGAGAGCATCCAGGAGGTGTCTAGGATGATGGAGAGCATCCAGGAGGTGTCTTTGATGATGGAGAGCATCCAGGAGGTGTCTTCGATGATGGAGAGCATCCAGGAGTCGTCTAGGATGATGGATAGCATCCAGGAGGTGTCTTTGATGATGGAGAGCATCCAGGAGGTGTCTTTGATGATGGAGAGCATCCAGGAGGTGTCTAGGATGATGGAGAGCATCCAGGTGTCTTCGATGATGGAGAGCATCCAGGAGTCGTCTAGGATGATGGAGAGCATCCAGAAGGTGTCTTTGATGATGGAGAGCATCCAGGAGGTGTCTTTGATGATGGAGAGCATCCAGGAGGTGTCTTTGATGATGGAGATCATCCAGGAGCTATCTTTGATGATGGAGAGCATCCAGGAGGTGTCTAGGATGATGGAGAGCATCCAGGAGGTGTCTTTGATGATGGAGAGCATCCAGGAGGTATCTTTGATGATGGAGAGCATCTAGGAGCTGTCTTTGATGATGGAGAGCATCCAGGAGGTGTCTAGGATGATGGAGAGCATCCAGGTGTCTTTGATGATGGAGAGCATCCAGGAGGTGTCTTTGATGATGGAGAGCATCCAGGAGGTGTCTTTGATGATGGAGAGCATCCAGGAGGTGTCTTTGATGATGGAGAGCATCCAGGAGGTGTCTAGGGTGATGGAGAGCATCCAGGAGGTGTATTTGATGACAGAGAGCATCCAGGAGGTGTCTATGATGATTGAGAGTATCTAGGAGGTGTCTATGATGATTTAGAGCATCTAGGACGTGTCTATGATGATGGAGAGTATCTAGGAGGTGTCTATGTTGATTGAGAGCATCCAGGCGGGCGCGGAGCCCCCCGCGGCCGACGCCTTCGGTCTGGACCTGCAGGCCTTCGTGCAGCACCAGCGCAGGGACACGCGCCCGCTGCTACTGGGGGAGACGGAGATCGACGAGCTCATGTTGTAACAAAACATTACGATAACTAAATCACGAGTTGTAGACCAAATGGAATACTACTGGAAAAGCACTGAATTCGTATTCCATTAGCTTTCCAATGACAACTTTTGACTAAAATTAACATTTTCTGATGAAAGAAAATGAAATTTGATTGCTTTACACATCATATTACGCAACGATTGATACAAACAAAGATTTCAAAAGATCGAAAAAACTTAACGTCGAAGTGCAGCTTACTAATATGGCCGCCCAGAACGAAAAGAATGGTTTTGCATTATGCGTTTTTTACTGATAGGTATAGATGGCATATTTACCGCTTTTATTTTTATTAAACGATTGATAGAAATACAACAGTGCTACCAAATGTAAAAAAAAGTGGCGTGAAATTTGACAGAAGATTAATATTTTGATGTGAAGGTAGAAATGGTGTACTACTGGTTCCTGGTGTGGCACTGGTGCACCCACCCTAATAGTAAGATGTAATTATATAATATCAAGAGTATCTTACTTCTTACTATCTTACTTTTATAATAAATGGGAAAGTCTGTGTGAATGTTTGTACCTAATCTCCGTACGTACCTACCTACACATATTTTACGACACTGGTTGCAGGAACTTGAAACTATTCGAGATTTTGAGAGTTTTCATTCATCATTCCATCGAACTTCATCTTTTTCGCTATGCTTGAGCAATTATAGTTGTAAAAGTTTTAGTTTTGCTTTTAAGTAGTTATCTTGCAGTTACACTGCCGTCGTCAGTTATTATTATAAGCTTTCATTAAATTTTCTCTTTGATTATATAACTTTCCCATACCCCATTTTTACCGTATAACGAGAAATATTATTATAACGCAGACCTCGTAGCATGTGCTACTTTGCTACGATGGTACCGCGTAGCATACAAAATACTTCAACGAGACCCCACAATTCTTACTACATAATTCGTAATTACATAACCTATAATTCGTAATTCCTTGTATCTTTGAAACTACCAAAACCTGAAGAGAAGCTTTTCAGTATGATTAAATATGAAGCTTTTGACTCTTTATTTTAAATGACCGAAAAACATAGCAGGTAAGTATAGTATTCCCTGTATTCCAAATTCGAACAATGTGCAAACAATGTAACGTGACGCGACCTACCTACGTATGGTCATATGGTGCATACGTACCTAGGTACTTATTTACTTCTGCGTAGCGTTACATGACATTAACAGCTTTTAGGACAAGAACAAGTAAATAAACCTGTCACTACCAAACAAAACAAACAGGGCAAACAACTTATAACTGTGCACCAAAGTAAATTAATCAAAGCTAAGCATAAATGCTTCATAACATTTTTCCAAATAATATTTATAATTTTCAAATTGCTTATAATACCTATATTTACGAAAACTTTATATTTGCACACTCGTAGAAATATCAATAAGTTTCCTAAAAATAGCGATATACACAATGTCAATAAGTAGGTACTAGAAATAAAAATAAACTAGCTTTGCCTACAACTAGACTGTTACAGTCTAGTTGTAGGCAAAGTTTTGTTGTAGAAGCGTATACATTGCCCTTTGAAATATAGGTAGAGTGAGTGGGGGGAAGATGAAAAAAGGGGTAAGACAAAAAGTCTTCAATAACACCAGATTTATAGTACATATGACTGTGCTGGCAACATCGTTAGGGCCACCAATTTGTTACTTATTATCACAACTCAGTCAGCGGTTGCGGCTGAGAACGCCTGGTTGTGTGTAAAGTGCAATTTTCTAGGTCAGTGTGTTTTTAAGGATTCACAAAAGTGATTTCATCTTGCCCCGTGTCTTGTAAATTAAATTACAAGGCAGGTACGAGTGTTTCATTGAAACATCTGCCTATTATTTTTTGTACATATTTACGTAATTACTTCTAAATCTCTCTATTTCTCGTATTTTAGAATTTATTTCAACTTTTCATCTTTCCCCATTTACATTTAACGGGGTAAGACAAACATATCAATGTTTTAATTTTGACCCTTTTTCAGATTTCATACTAAAAGCCAGATGTTCTCAAACTGTATCTTTGTGTAAGTTTCAGGAAGAAAATAAGAAATAAGAAAACAATTGCTGAAAGTAGTAAAACAAAAAATAACAAGAATGCTAAGAAATGTGAAATAAAAAAAGAATCTAATAGAAAAAGAAAATACCTTAAAAAGTACAAAAGAAAAAAATTAAGAATTATTTATGGTGATGAAAAAGAATATTCATATAGGTTTCATGTGAAATAAAAAAGTTTTCAGTTTTTATTTCATTTTTCGTTAATAGATAAATTTTTTTTTTCTTCAGTCAAAACATGTGCAAATTGGCTCCAAAGTTTGAGAATCTCTTCTTCAATCTTCCCCCAGTGGGGTAAGTTCGGAATATATATATTTTTTAAATTTGTTATATCTTCGTTAAAAATAGGTATTTTGGCACTACAGTCAGTTACAACTTTTTAAATTACTTAACACTATAGACTAAGGTCCATAAACTTTGCCTAAGACCTACCTAAGACACGTTTTAACGATTTTAGATTTTTATTCGATCTTACCCCGTCACCTTTTCATCTTCCCCCTGTTTCAATTAAGTAAAAACAATATTTTTAATTACAGTTTTCTACTTTTTGGACAGCTTTATCACGCTGTTATTGACATATTATAAAAATCTAGTTTTTACCCTTTAATTATGTCTAATTTACTTTTAGCTAACGTTAATATCTATTCTTCTACATGGATTCAAAAACAACACTGACCATCTCATCAAAAAACCGTTCGATCTTGCCCCCACTCACTCTACAGTACATATAATCTTATGACAGTACCTATATTTCAAAGGGCAATGTATACGCTTCTACAACAAAACTCCAAGTGAGCTGCAAAAACTATCAGTACATACCTAAATAAATTCAAACAAATTGTCAAAACTATTCTTTGTAAAAAGGCTTACTATAAAGTATCTGATTATTTAGATGATAAAAAAGCTTGGGATGAGTTTTGCTCCAACTAGAAAAATAACAAACTAACAAGGTAAAGGTTTCTGTTCGCTTTTTTACTTTACCTTAAAAAGATTAAAGTGAACAAAAATCAAATTGAGCACTTTATTTCCTAGTTTTAATTACCTATTTATAAAATGTATTATATGACGTGTCCAAGTGTCCTGTAAGGTCTTAAAATGCGGGAAGAAAAAAACGCCTCGGTAACGCTCTGCAAGTTTAGACACGAATAATGACAGAACGCTCTTTGACAACCAATTTTAAAATGGTGGCATGGATGAGTCATGTTACCAGGAATAATAAATTCTGTGATTACAGTAGTTTTTTCAAAATAATACCGCGATATTGCAGTTACAAAATGGAATTCCACTTATGTCCAAAATCATAGGACACTATTTAATTGATATACTTAAAGTTATTATTTTTGTATGAAAAGACCCACATTTTTACGTTTAAATATGATGGCTTTCATATATTTAAACATAAATAATCCAGTTTTAGCCTTCATCCAAACCAAGTTAAAAAATAATCTAGAGTCGAAAAATAAAAGTCGGTCCGCTGTAGGCGTAACCAGGCTGTAACCATTTTAAAGGGGTATCGGAAGCTAGTTTAATTTTATTTTAAAAATTTTGTATTAAAAGTCGTAAAAATATCTTTTTTTATCGTAAATAAAACTATAAAACTTAAAATATAGTATAGTATTTTAATATCTAGCAATCGACTGGTTTTTATGTAAAGTATTAATGAACTTGTAGGACAGCTAAAAATACGCATGGACGTTTTTTTTTAAAAAATGCCCACCTATATCTACATAATTGATGCTGATTACATTTATTTTATTTTTTAATGATTACCTAGTTCGGGTAAAACGTAAATATATCGGGAAAATAGGATAACCGATAATAAAAATCAAAACGCAAAATGACGACTACTACTTTTTTACACTTATAGTATATCAATAGGTAGGTATTATATCAATCTACGATAGAAATAAACTTTTACTATTTATTCGTAAATACCTATCCTAAAAATTTAAGCCGTCACCAGAAGGCAGATTACCCAGAATGCTGGCAGCATTGCCACGTTATATATATGTATAAATGGCAATGCTAAGTCGTTGACCGATATCGAAGCCAGCATTCACATTTGAACTCTTTGAAAAGTTTGGTAAGATCGTTATAAATTGAATGTGGACCCCGAGATCAAGAGTTTACACGCAACGGCTCAAATAGGTAACCTCGGTAAGATTAGCTTATTTTCGCCGTTAGAGGAATTGAACTGATGTTCCTGCGTAGCCGGCCATAAGGGTGACAAATCTAAATCGAGCTGTGCTGCGCTGTACTGCGCTGTGCTGTGTTTGGTCAACTCGCTCGTCTAATATTTTAATGATACAAACAAACCATGCTGTGCTGCGTCAATATTAGACGAGCGCGTTGACCAAACATAGCACAGCGCAGTACAGCGCAGCACAGCTCGATTTAGTTTTATCACCCTTAGGTACTGAAAACTGATGTCCCTCCCAGATGTGAAGGCGCTCCTTGAGTATTTACACACGTGGCATCCCAAACAATGGGCTGACTCATCTTCCAGAGAATCAGATTCATACTGACAGGTCTTTTACCATCATTTCGGATATGGGTATGGTTCGAGGGTAGCTGCCACTCTGATGCTGGATCTACTTTGATTATAATACCTAATTTTTTGTCAGTAAAGTTTTCATATGATATGATGCATGTTCCATTTCGTGAACTTTGGTGTTAAACTTTTAGTTGCTCGTTTCGTGTGGGCGATTCAAAAAAATTTTTACCTAACTTATGAACCGTGGTAGATAGACACTTCAGCCTTACCACAAAAAACAAAACCACGACTTAGACAGGCGTTTAACAGTTGTTTAACAAAAGTGATGCTACATAACCATGTTAAACAACTGTTAACACGTGTCTAAGTCGTAACGTTGTTTTTTGTGGTAAGGCTGTTTAAATTTTCATACAAAATAAGATTTAGGTAGGTATATCCTATTGCCGCTATAACAACAATTAATAAAACAAAATACCTATAATAAATATTTATGGGCTCTCAAACAAGACATGATTTTTTCGTTTTTATACCTTCCCATTATACCCTTCGTGCGCGGGTCGACGTAAATAGAAACTAAAACGTAGATTTACCTACATTTTATTTTAGATAGGTTATAGTTAAATAGGTTATAGTTATGTTATAGTTATGTATTATTGAAAAACAACAATAATAACAAGAACTTAGAATTTAGAACAAGAACAACAACAAATAAGTCCCAAACCTAAAGATATCAAACAGGGAAAGCAAATAACAACTGCTGCCATGACCACTTTCACCAACCATTTACTATGCTTATTTACTTTTTTAACGAAACAATTCTTCAGTTTTCTAGTTTGTGAGCCAAAGACACAGTTTGGGCTTTTGGGTTCAGCGAACAAGAAACTGTGGTTCATTTCCATCCAGTCCCCACAAGCTATCGGAGGAAGTGTTGCGAGAGCTCTTGTGCATGTTTCATCTTCATCATATGTTGCGACTTGCCTCAACTTCTGTGCCTTATATGCCTTAGAATGTTTGGGACTTTTTGGATATTTGCATTGACACTGGCAAGGTTTAATCCTTTTTTTTTTAGATTTCTTATTTTTCTTTTGAAGAGCGCACTCACAACCAACTTTAATTTTATTTTCAGATGAATATTTGGAAGTGCGTTTTTTCTTTTTTGAAATTAGTTCAGATTTGTGATTAAGAACGCAGCAGTCGCAAAGAAATGGTTTTCTTGATTTTTTGGCCTTTGATCTTTTTATTTGAATTTTGCATTTCCTATTAGCATTTAGTATGGAGTTTAAAATATAATTTGTTTTATGTTCATGCAGTTTAGTTTTATTTCTTACTTCTTTATTTTTTTCCGGATTTACTTTTGATTCTTTCTTCATTTCTTCTTCACGAATTGATTTTGATTCTTTTATCTTTTGTAGTGATTTACGGAAACATTTTGTTTCTCTCATCATTGGTTGTCCAGAAATCGATTGTGTTTCCTTAATAATTTGCTGTGGTTGTTGATTTGATTTTGATTCTTTCATAATTTGTTGTGGTTGATGAATTGGTTTTGATTCTATCATTATTTCTTTTGATTCGCGTGTTAATTCTGATTCTTTATTCATATCCTGTTGTAATTCATGTGAAAATTTTGTTTTTTTCATCATTGGTGATTCACGAATTGATTTTGGTTCGTTCATAATTTGTTGTGGTTCACCAAATAATTTTGATTGCTTAATCAGTTCTTGCAATTCTTGGATTGGTTTAGATTCTTTCATAATTTGTTGTGATTCAAGGGTGGTTTTTAATTCTCTTGATATTTGTAGTGATTTCTGAGTTGATGGTAATTCTGTCATTTGTGGTTCATGGACTGATGTTAATTCTTTGATATATTTTTGTGTTCCACGAATTCCATTTGGTTCATCCGTCATTTGTTGGGGTTCATTAGTTGTTTTTAAACTTTCCGTTGCTTGTTGTGGCTCGTGGATTGAAGTCTTCTCCTTGATTTCTTGTTGTAGTTCATAGATTGGTGTAGGAACCTTAGACATGTGTTGGGGTCTGCTGACTGCAGATGTTTTAAGCACTGTTTGATCAAAACAGTCATTTGGGTTATCAGACTGACATGGATTTAGACAACAAGATGTGTATGTTATTTTATTTTCATCATTTTTGTTCTGGTCTAAAGGTCGGTGATACTCGCACGATGTCGAATTACAGTGGCACGAGCAATCCAATGCAAGTAGACCGCTACTGGTAAAGTCACACTCAGAATACCCTAGTGGTGTTTGGCGGTCTCGTGAACTGCATGATAATCTAACTGGTTCACAGGTTGTCTCTTCCGTACTTTGGTAAGGATCGCAACATAAGGATTCGGGCCTCGTAACTGGTTCACAGGTTGTCTCTTCCGTACTTTGGTAAGGATCGCAACATAAGGATTCGGGCCTCGTTCTTATCAGAGGCTGAACACTAGTAATCTCTACGGGGTATTCACTGAAAGAGTTGGTATAATGACTTGCATATGTTTCACTATCACTTTTGCAATATATATCGTTAACGGACTGCCATTTAGATTCACTCATTTTATCGGAGCATATTTCAGTGCTGATGTGAGAAGCTTTAGGAGATTCATAGATAGACACAGTTTCACTACTAGAAGACGACGCAATACTGGCGACTAGAACTGATGATTTGCGGCTCCTCGATCCTTTACGTCGCAAAAACTTATTTATTGTATTTAGGCACCAGTCTGCATCTAAAGTAGCATCTATCATGCAAGTACTTGGTCGAAATAATCTATTCACAAACGATGCATCCTGTTCAATCAATATGGCTTTTTTTACATTCTTAACATTTTTGTTTTGCGAAGATTGGTACCCATTTTGCATATGTGTATTATTTCGTAGTTCGTAGGAATATTCACTAGATTGGTCCATACAACTAGTTTCGCTAGTGTTCATACTGGAAGAGCTATTTTTTGGACTATTATTTATAGAATGTAATCTCATGTTGGTATTTACAGTTGCTCCTAAATACAGCGTTTGACTGTTCCTACGGTGATTCAACTTCAGTTCTTTTTGCTGGAGAATCATTTCTTTATTTAATAGCTGTCGTTCCTTTTCTCGAAGCGCGATTTCCTTATTTTGAAGATCTCTGAGGTCATTCTTGATGGTTGATCCTGAGCGGCTCTTCTTGCTAGATTTCCACCGCATACTTGTTAGTTTATGTGGCTTTTAATGAATTAATCTCAAAATTATCTGACTTTGTCTACAAAGATTTTGAATTTGAATTGCTGTTCAATATGTCCCTATTCTACGTGTTCCTATAATGCTGGAAAATAGAATACAAACATAACATTATAATAGTTAAAATAACTTTGAATTATAAACTACATCCCCAAAGATAGAAAATAACTGACTTCTTTGTTGATGGCAACTTATGTCTGGTGTGACACTTTTCTATCACTGTCCGGTCCATGGAAATTTCATTGTCATGGAATATTTTTTCTTAGCGAAGTAGATAATGTTAATTTATTTTCTCTTACATATTAGTTTTTCTTTGTTGTTTTTTTTTCTGTTAGTTTTGTTGCCTTGTATAGTTAGGTATAGGTTTTTTTTTAATGAATTTACTTAATTGAGACAAAATCCTTTTTTGTAAATATTAAAAACTCAACACCAAAAAAAAAACTCGACATTGGCAAAATTGCGTCTATGCTGACGCAGAGCCAGCATCCAAGAAGAACTAGAACTAAGAACTATTATTCTCTTTGATTTTTTGTAATTATTGTTACAAGTCTATATTGTTACTGTGGGTTGGTTGAATAAAAGATAGTTTGTGATTTTAAACTGAGTCTATTAATTACACACGAAACACGGATACATGAAATGACATTTACGATAATCTATAAACCTTAATTAGGCTATGTGTTTCCTAAGGGAGGTTGCTGGAGTGACTGAGGTGGGACACTGAGGGCTCGGCTTAGCCGCTGTAATTTGCCGCTGTAGTTTTTTTGCGCCGCGTACTATATCCTAAACTGTGTCACCACATCAATCCTCCCCTTTTTCAAAATTTTTTACATTAAAAATTTTATCCATAAAGGTAATCTTCAATTCAAAACTTTACAATTCAAAACAATCTTAAAAGCTGCACAAGTCCGTGCCTTCATACACAAATTTGCTGACATCGACAATGCGCTCACGTTACGAAGTCGCATTCCTAAGTAGGTACAGTACAATCAAAGTATTTCAACAAACATGATAAAGTACAGTCAGCCTACAAAATTACATACATGGTTTTTTGAAAAGCTTTAAAATACATTTTCTTTTAATAAAGTTGTATAAGAGTAAACAATGACAATTAAACTGTAAATAAGTAAACAATAAAGTGTTTTTTTTATAGTTCTATAAAATGTTTAAAAAGTATTTCCAATAAAATATTATCCATTACATTTTTTTAACACACATAAAAAGTACTATCGGCATACAAAATAATCTTTACAATACACATTTCTTGATCATAGTAGGTACATAACACAAGTAGATACAAAACAACAATTTCTTTAACCATACACAAATTCTTAACAAAATAAACTTAGTCTGGATTCCCTATAGTTATAATATAACAAGGTAAAACCAACTGTGTTTATTGAACAATTTACTTTCCACAAAACATTATTATAGCAACTATATAGCATTTCGGAAAAAAAAAAAATTAACTAGACTCATTTCTATAATTTCAAAAAAAAATTAACGCACACACACTATTGAAAACTACGTCTCGCTCGTCCAGTCCTACACAACAGCACCTTCAAATCACAAAATCACAGGATTTATTTCTCTTGGTCTCCATGTAGCGCAGGAACATCGTATGCCAGTCACTCAAGGCAGTGGGAATGAGCCATATCTCCAAAATCCAACACTGATCCTCCGGTGAGCGTACCGACTCCAAACCGGGCAATATCCTTGAGTGAATCTGCAGGTCTAAACACCTCTATAAATCTTCATCTGCCGCTAAACCATTATATGCGTCTGGACCGCGGGTGAACCACTTCCCGGTCATGCGCTGCCAATATTTCTCGTCTATAAGGGCTTCTATAGAAGGTAGGAAAGGGATCTGCTGACGTCATCTGCTGCGCATTCCATACCGCGTGGTGGGCGTCTTTCCGTTGAATTGCGTCATCCTGTAATGTTCTGCTTATGCTTGCGTTTCTTTAACCTCCCGAGGCGTGGACTTCATCGGGAGGGAGTCACTCCGTCTATTCTCTCCACTGTTCTCTTCACTTTAACACTGCCCACAGTACATAGTCTATAATCGAATCGTCGGGGTCACCACTTTTGTAATTATTGTTACAAGTCTATATTGTTACTGTGGGTTGGTTGAATAAAAGATAGTTTGTGATTTTAAACTGAGTCTATTAATTACACACGAAACACGGATACATGAAATGACATTTACGATAATCTATAAACCTTAATTAGGCTATGTGTTTCCTAAGGGAGGTTGCTGGAGTGACTGAGGTGGGACACTGAGGGCTCGGCTTAGCCGCTGTAATTTGCTGAATTAACGAAACGCGTTTGCGCCGCGTACTATATCCTAAACTGTGTCACCACAGATTGATAGAAAAACCGGAAGTAATGCTAGATCTTCGAGAAAAACGTAGTCATACTAGAGTCTTTGATAGAAAATGTATTTTGAACTCATTTTGAAATATTATTGTCTGACTAATGCTCGGTCAAATGTCGTAGGTACCCACTAATTAATGCCCCGAAGACAAAGATTCTAGCACTGTGATTAGTTTCTTTTCTGTACCTACTCAGAGTTCTAGCATGTCTATACAGGGTGTAACATTTAAAACTGTCAGTATGGGAAAGTCTGAAACTAAAACACTTACGAAGATCTCTTCATATGAACCATGTCATCGATTTTAGTGACAAGAAAAACTGCATACACACTTTTAAAAAAATCTTGTTCTCAGTCCGGGAATCGAACATTTTTAATTAATTAGTACATAATAAAAATAGAGCTTACTGCAGAACAGACTGTTGCAAACAATATTGTAGTAGCTGAATTACAATCTTTGTAGGTATAAAAATACATGTAAGTATAATTTGTAGGTATAATGTAGGTAATTGTACACATTTAAACTTAGAAGGTGAACCGACACCTAAAAATTAAAAGAGAAAATTCGCGCTTTACCTATTAAGATAGGGAGATAGAGGTCTTTTTTGTTTTATCTGTCTGTTAGTCCACGGAAGTTATGGTAAGAGAAGCGGATGGGACAAAGCTCACTACATTATTCGGATGTCGGAGCTTATGTACACAAATTGGTTGTCGGCCACGGTCAAAGCTGGCTAATTTTTATCACTGTTCGCGAGGCGGCTCTACATGATGGACGTCGACTTATTTCTTGTTGTGATGTATTTTTGTAGTATATAAGTCTTCGGTCCCGACATCCGACCAATGTGAACTACCTTTACTAGGCGTACATACGTACATAGGCGAGCAAGTTCCTGAGTAATTCCTTACGACCTACAGTTTGACCAAGACATACAATTAAGTATGCCTACTTAGGTAGAGCAAGGAGCTGCTTTGCCTAGTAATTAACGAACTCTTAGAATTAGCTTCGTAGGTTCGAATGAGGTAGGTAGTTGGATACGCAATGCAAATAGCATTCTGCAGCGGAATTGGTACCCACATTTCCAAGTGCTTTAATTAATTAATGATGGCATAGTGTGAATGAATGATGGTAGAGCTGTATGTATGTCTGTTCATCTTATTCTAAGTGGGATCTGCAGGGCTTTTCAAAATCTCCTCCGACTGGTATTGACATGGATCAATTGAGCTACCTTTAGACTGTTTGCAACCGTCTGCTGTTAGCTCAATGGTTTCAATTTTAAATAGGTACTAGTGGTAATTTTTCTATTCCTTGCTTGTAATTTTCGTTGTTAATAAAGATGTGTTTAAAAAAATCTCCTCTCATTTAAGTAGTTTTTAAACGCTCTACAGGGAATATAAATAAGTATCGGAAAAGTAATTTCCCGTAACTAGTAAAACATTTTCTATGAACTTGCGATTTAGAGCTACTTTCGGAGAAATTAATAAATATAAGAGTCTTATTACTAGAATTCAACATATTACCTTCCAAAAGTTCTATAGGTACTTAATATATTGTATAATTTTGTAACATGGAGTGATAGAAAATGGTCAACGTTTTGTGGATAACTATTTTTTGGTACTTTTATTCTTTGTAAATGCAGAATACAATAAAAACCGAGAGAGAGAAAAAGAAAGAGGTTTTTAACTTAAAAAAAAAAAAAAAAAAAAAAAACGCTGAAATATTTGTATTTCGCGCGAGCCTGTGTCAAATTCCGTATCCGTGACTAAAGTGGACCGTGGACAAAAGTTTGAAGCGAATGGAAAATCAATTATCACTTTATTTCTTCTATTATTTTGATAATTATGTACCTATATTAACCACTCAAATTTAATAGGTACCTATTAAATTTGAGTGCTAATTTTGTAAGCCTAAAAAAATAAAGATATTGATTTACTGACTTACTATAATAGGAAACTTTCTGAATAGCACCTGCATTGATATCTCGCAGGGGTAGGTTGGTATGTTTAGTTCATTGTCCCCCTAACTAACAAGCCCAACTACCTACATCGAGGAAGCTGGCTATCCCCAAAAGTCCTGTTTCGGTTGAACAGGACTTTTGGGGATGCAAAAGCAAGCTTCCTTTCAGCTTTACTAATGGTTTTTTTTATTCTTTTTTATTTTAAGGACTTTTAACTTTCATGTCAGTCCCATCATAACCTAAAATTAAAGTAAACATAAAAGAACACAAATAAAAATATATAAAATCAGTCAGTCAAATCGTAGGGCTATTCAAAGGACGTCACTGATTCAAAAAACTTTTAAAGAGTTAATTGGCCGCTAATGAATTAGCTTCTACTAAAATGTCAATAAATGATCCTAAATTTAGTCTATTTAAGTTAAGTTCAATCATCAGTGCCTCACTAATGGGAATAAAGATGAAGATAAATTATTTTTTTAAAATATTATGGACAATGTTAGATGTTGATATTAGGTTAGGACCATTTGACAAGTTACTAAACTACTATTTACACTAATATACTATAACAAACTCCTGAAAACCTAAGCCAGAAAGAATGCTGGCAGCACTAACACGTTGAATGGCAATGCTAATTCGCTTACCAAAATAAAAGTCAGCATTCCGATCACCTGTGGACTCTAAGATAACTAAAAGATAACATAACTAGCGACCCGGCCCGGCTTCGCACGATTTTATTATACGTATAAACCTTCCTCTTGAATCACTCTATCTACTAAAAAAAACGCATCAAAATCTGTTGCGTAGTTTTAAAGATATAAGCATACAAAGGGACATAGAGACAGAGAAAGCGACTTTGTTTTATACTATGTAGTGATAGTATATAAGTATACCTAGTAAGATTTTAAAAATACATTAGTAATGTTTTCAGTCACATTTCACCAATAGAGAAACCCGTTTGCTTTGTTTGTAGGATAACAGAAAGCCTAACCAACGTCTCCGTTGCAACGGCACAAGAAATTATTACAATCTAATGAGTTGAGATGACTTGCTACGTACCTAAACTAAAACTGTACTCAAAAGAACGGGTCTGGTGTTTCAATGATACTCCAGTCCCGTCTTATGTCGAGACGGATTGTGATTCTGTGATACATTAATTCTTACTACTTCTACAGTTCACATCGCTTCTTTATCATTGCGACGTTACCATTGTCATAGTAAAGCGATTGATTAGCAGAATTGGCCCCCAGGTAGGGCTACTTTGAAGAAATTGAGTACCTATTTCTGATTTCAATGGAGGTGACAAAAGATTACGCACTTTTAAAATAGAGAATAATCTAGTAAAATTTTTAACAAGGTATTTTTTGGTACTTTTTGCAGCACATAACAATTTTTCATTAATTTTGAAAGAATTGTACGACTCTAAACATACTATGTACTCATCCACTCATTCCACTAGTATAAGTTAGGGATATCGTATTAACAATAAAATATTTTTTCGACTTCTTTTTTATGATACTTAATGGGTATTTTTATGTATGGCTAAACATTGAGTCAAAATAATATTTGGGCGTACTCTATTAGTATTATAGATGAAAGATGATAGAGTGTGTGCCTCATTGTATAGATCATACTACTCTATTTTAGAGTACGGTTGGCAACCATAGCCCCAGGACATCTTTTTCCTTTCGCCAGCTTGACCTCTGACCGGAGAGTTGAGCTCCCTACTTGAGGTCAGCAATCCGCTGCGAGGTAAGTGGTACCATAATACTATAGAGGTACATACGAGTAAGTAGCCAAGCCAGCCAGTCAGTATACCGGCAGAATCAGCCGCACGCGCACGTCTGCGCTCGCGCTGAAATCATTCAGTGAATTTAAGTTACGTGCAAGTGCGATCCCTACAGGAGCCGGATCAAGAGTCCTAGGTATTTTTAGCTGTCGCGAAACAAGCCTAACTGGTTCCTAAGCATTGCGAAAGTTCTCCGGCATTTTAATTTAACGCCTTCTGTTTTAATTATTTATCAAAAAAGAACCCTGAAGTCTGCCTTGTTTTGTCTGTTTTATACGCAATGTTTTAAGATTATCCCATTGTAAATTAAGGGGAGGCGTTTTGTTTTATTTTCATGGCTGAAACGTGATTGCTGGGTATTTTTCCAAAATTAACAGACCAAGAAATACTTACTGTTTTGGTTGTTGTCTGAATTTTCAGTGGACTATGAACTAATAAAATTCTATTTGTAGCCATACGTTGCATGTTTACATTGAACAGTTTAAAAATAGACAAGACGCCTCGTGCTATACCTACACAAACATTAACAAAGACCATTTTATCACTGTTAGGTATTCTATTGTCCGCTTATCATCTTCTACGTGTGACCACAAGTTGATAACGCAATGAGGTTGAATGCCAACATATTAAAATATGGTACGGTAGCTAGAGTGTAAATTACAGAATAAACATAAATATCTACCTTTTTAATTTAAATATGGGTACATACTGCTTGCGTTTTTTATCTGCAGAAGGGCTTTTCCTACCTTAATTTTTTGATGACTCAGTACAACAGTACTAATTGTACAAATCTGCTACTACAAATTTAGCACTGAGTTGAGAAGATTTACTTTTAAAGAAATAAAAAATTGTTATCGTTTATGTACAAGATGCCAATAGGTACACACATAAAGTATATTATGTACATTTTGAGAACCCTTTAGGTAGGTAAAGAAATAGGCAGGCGAATATAGCGATTTTCATGCGTTTTGGTTAGGTCTAAAAGATAGCACAGGTTCTTCTTTAATTCATAATAATTAAAATGCTGGAAAATCCACACAGAATAAACCAGCTAACTAAGAGTAGCTTGTGGTTTGGTACTAATAACTCTATACCCTAAGTACTTACCTAATACCTACATTATACGTAGGTACAACGTAGATAGATATTTTAAATTACACAGAATACAACCTCTATCTACCTCGCCAAGCTTTTAGAAAAGTTAGGAAAATAAAATTTATTTCCACTTTTCAGATCTTTGTAATGAAATGGCGCAGTACCACATCGTTTTAATCCTCGCCGCGCTTGGTAAGGTACTTTTTATTGTTCTACGTGTAGTTAATTAAAATTAAATACCTATGTATTCAATTGCAAAACGGAGGGCAACCAACTCCATGGGAAACTTTCGCAAGGAGTTGTAGCTTTGCCTTGTGCATAGCACCTAAGATATGGGCGATTTATCTAGATAGAGGCACTAGTGTTGTGCCTTGTGTCCGGTCCGGTGTTTGCCCTTCGATTTTATCATAATAGGCTCGTAATTTCTAACCCGATCTGCCATATAAGCTAATGTATGTTCTTTTTTTTTTTAATTTTGTAACAATTTGAACCATCCACTATGAAAAAGACTGATAATTGCTGCGAACGACTTATTAGACACATAGATTTATATTCCTTAAGACGCGTCAATCCGCGCCATGTGATATCATGTTGGATGGAAGGTTTAAAACAAACAGACAAAAATAATATTAAAATAATGCAAACGAAATAGCGTGAGAGCACGTAAAATTACCATGGAACACGGTCACAAATCAAAAATGCTAAATGTAAGCCACTTGAACTTATTTATAGATTCAAAAGAGATTCCCAAGAAATTAGTGTTGGGACTTCCTATATCGATTTAATAATTTAAGATGTTCAGCCACTCCCACGCATAGCGACCTCCTGCTTGGCTCGATCAATGAAACAAAGCCCCAACTCCGGTGCAACAAATAGGATAATATTCAGACCAATCTACGAACCTTACTTTCTAAATTCTGGTAGAGTTGTGTATGTCCAATCGCTACCGAAGATTTAAAACGTTGCTTCGAGGTAGGGTCCTAGATTTTAACGCCCACGCGTATGAATACGCCGAGATAGCTGGTGGTTAAAACAATCACATCTCCGCTACTGTGTAGGAAGAAGAAATTGATTTTACCGTGTGATAATTCGATAACAAAGATACTTATTTGTGTATGTCTTTAAATTATCTACTACAACATAACTAAACAAACGTTATTTTAATCATGGGTAATATTTTTTTCAAAAAACCTACTCTATTCATTTTATATTTATTTAAAAATATATATTAGTATATTAAATTTATCTATTATTATTTAGAAAATAAAATTATTCTTGAGCCACTTCCGAGGTATGATGGGATGTAATAATAATACAATTCCTGATCTTATTCCAATTTTGATCTTAAAAGGTATAGTGGAATGATTTAATAATGGAATTTGAAAGGGATTAAAGTGGGGTGTGTGTGATGTGTTGATCACATCAAACAGATGGGATTGTTCCGCTTTTATTCAGGTCTTGTAGTAACACCAACTTCAAAACTATCGTTGGTTTATTGTAAGCAAAGGTAAGACCCAAATGATAGAGCTCTGCATTAACTCGTTCATTTGAACACAAATTTGCAAAAAACATTGTTTGCAACTTACAAGGAGTTTTCATCATCAACCTATATTAGTCCACTGCTGGACATAGGCCTCCCCCAATGAGCGACATAGCGCCCTGTCTTCAGCTTGAGTTTTATCGAATTATATTTATTAACAACGAAAAGTACAAAAAGGAATATTATAAATTAAAAATAGTAAATACAATTGAGCCAACTGCAGACGGTTACACACAGTCACAGCTCTAGAGATAGCTCATCAAATTAATTGCATAAAGGTTGTCAACAAATAAATTCTGATCAGGATTTTACCACATCATTTTATCCCTTTAAATGTCGGTGATCTTCGATACCCAAGACATGACATGTGTTTAACAGACAGTAAGTAAAATAATGGCAAACAGATGCAAGCTCGGGCCCTGTAATAAATCATGGAAGTCAGATATGTATCAGCAATATCTCGTGAAGTTATACAATTTATTAAATTCGTCAAGAGCGTGTGGGGAACAGAGATGAATTGATTCTATTAAAATTCGGGGTTTTTAATTTTGTAAGAAATTAAATAATATCGCAAAAACTTTCCACTTCGGCGGGACTTGAACGTATCCTCTTTTTCCGTATCCATTTTTCCATAACACCTTTTTTCGAAATCGTTTTTTTTTTTATCCAGAGTGCGAGGGCTTTACTCACACTACGTTACTATAATTAATTACCAAGTCCTTAGAATGAAGTTAAATTGTTTGCTAAATGAATAATTTTGGCGATGAGGATTTTGGAGCCTGGTCTGTTAGAATTTTAGTTGAATAAGAGAAGGCTTTTCCATCTTTTCTATCATAAGTCATTTAAAAGTAAAACTATTGACAATGAAGAAGGTAAGGTACCGTCTGCAGTTAGCTCAATGGTTTCAATTGTAAATACTAGTTGTAATTTTTGTATTCCTTGCATGTAATTCGTTGTTAATAAAGATTCTTTCTAATTTAGAAGGTAATACCTATTGTTACTAAGGTACATCGAGTACCTACTTTCCCCATTCATAAATTAGTAACTTTTAAAGCAAATAAATACATCGTGGATGCGCAATGAGAAGCCATTTGAAGCCTAAAAACCAGTCAGATCCGGGGCAACGTCCGAAAAGATTTTCATTGATCTGTTTTATTTTTTAAGAGTCCACAGGAATCGGATAACTTGGTTGTTATAGTTTAGTTTATAGTTATCAACATAGTATTCAGTTAGTAGACCACGTAGGTACTGAGTACAATATTGGTACCTATTAGTTAAATATTGGTGAAATCTGAATTGATACAATGAGTCAGTAGGAACAAAAAAGGTTTATTTGATAAGTCAGTTGGAACTAAATTTGATTAGGTACTATAACTTTAATATATGTATAAATATATATTTACCTATTATTTACAAGAGATTTACCAATATTTTGCAGCTGTAAAATATAATCTCCTCTGATTAAGACTATAGCTAAATACCCATAGTTGTTCTGAGAAAGACCACAAACTAGTTAGGCATATAAGAGCATTAATGTCTTCTTATCGGAATATCCCATTCAAATCCTATTAAAACATCACTCAACATATCCATAATGACGCTGTAATAACTACTGTTAACATCATTTATCACTCATTCATTATCATCACCTTTTCTCTGAACATCTGAGTTACGTAGGCAGGTGATTCATTTTACTCACAATTCGATAGATACCTTACAGAAACTAAAATACCCGTGACTTATTACTTATAAGGAAGTAATATCTTGGCATAGCGTAGTAAATAGTATTTTACATAATGATTCACGCTGTTTTGGCCGTGAATAGGACTTGTTTCGTTTACCTTAGTGCGACCTTTGTCTCGCCTGTCTCGAGAGTTCGCATCTTTTTGTTGGGAAATAGAATGTTCAGTTGAAGGTTTTACTAATTGGTTTAGGTGCATGACAAATAATTATAAGAAGTTTATAACTGGGAATTGGCCTTCATCTGTTTACAACTTTATGGTTATCAAAAGTAAATGTCACACGTAAAGGTACCCATACGCATCGCTTTCAAAGATATTTTGAATGTCTTTAATCACATTCCATTCGAAGGTCTAAAATATGAACTTAGAGGTCTAAAATAAGAACGTAAAATAGGTAATATTTTGAAAAACCTTTGTACTTATACGAATATCTCTGATCCATGATTAACCCGGCGAGGATGTGGTACAAAAAGGGTACATTGAGGATGTGGAGGGTCCTGGTGACCCTGTATTTAATATATGTATATTAAGTATTTATTGTCATTTTTTGACAAAGTATGGGAGGGTGACGTATGAATTAGTTATTAATGGATGGATTTTATTTAAAAATAAAACCATTATGCATACAAATGTTTTATTATTAAAATTATAAGAAAAGTCTAAAAATAATCAACTGCAGCATGACTCTGCGTTACACATTTCAAAAATCAACATCTTACAAAACAATCTTAAACGTAATTAGTATTTTTAGGTAAATATATAAGAGATCAATCAAATTACATCACAATATTGGTAGCAAATCAGTCTTATAAGCTACTAATCATCTCTCACCGCAGCACATTGTTGGCAGAACGGAACAATGTGTTCTTGACAAATGTACTTGTTACATCCTTTGCAAACATGAGCCGTCTTACGATGTCGGGCATAAGGGCATACTTGGCACCTTTTTCTTACACCTGGAACTCTGGCAGACGGTTCCTGTAGAGGTTCTCCTCTGAATTCTCGGATTCTCTTACGCAAAGTGCTCGGCAACTGAGGTATTTCTTCTCGGGCACTTCTGATAACATTGAACCCTGTGTTGTATTTTGGAACTCAGATAGCGGTATATTGTCTTCGATGTCGCTGACATCATTGGCATTTTGCTCTGCGTCACTACCATGACTGCGCTCACTCACATGATCTTCAATCTCGCTACCTTCTGATATAAATTCGTCTTCACTGTCCGATGACTCCGCCAGCAAACGACGAATACGCTGAGCCTGCCGTTCTTCGTTGTTCATTTTGACCAATAACACCTAAAAATACAGAATATTCAATACAAATATTAAATCGAAAATGGCACAAAAGTACTACGTCGCGGTTGTGGAAGGGTCATAATTACCCTATTTGCGTTCGCGCACGTCTACCTCGTTGCACAGGCGGCGGCCAACTGAGTGGTGACACGCAGAGGGGAGGGTAGTTCAATAACTGTAGCTACTGAGAAGTTCGACAGCGTACGACTACAGAACAAAAAACTGTAGACAAAACAAAATGAGCAGGGTCATATAGACCCTACCACATCCTCGCCGGGTTAAGACATAGTTATATAGTTCATAGAGCTCTCATTTATATTTATAACTAGCTGCGCCCCGCAGCGTCGCCCGCGGGGAAATTTATTTATTTGTCAAATATCATATTTTTATAATAATAATTCTAATTTTTCTCGCCGTAAAAACCATCCTTGAACTTCAACGAACATTTTAAAAAAAGATTTGGCCAAATTGGTCCAGGCGTTGTTGAGTTATGCGCTTACCAACACATTTTGCGATTCATTTTTATATATTATACTATATTATATTATATTATATTATATTATAGATGTATATCTAGATTTAATTATACCTAACTCATTATGGTTTGATTAAGTAAGGCGCACTCTATTCTTATCTTTTTAATAAAAAGGAAGAAGCTACTTTTGGATAAAAGGAACAATTTGGAGGGATTTCTACACAAACACCCGATAAGAAGGGATTTTTGAAAACACCACTCCTACCTATGGGGATTAAAAAAGCAGTTTAATTTTTTTGGTATTTTTTGCAACTCTTTAACCAACATGTTCCGTTTGCTTAAAACTTACACAGAATATATAGAGATATAAAACACCATGAATAGCAATATTAGTGATTAACCTCCACAGAAACGTGACCAAGGCAAAGATTGGCTTTACATGGCTTCGAGCTGAGAGAAGGAACTGCAGATATTGCCTTACACGGCACAGGTCATTAGTTCAATGTAGAGAATCTAGACTTAAGAACTTCGATAAACATTTAAAACGAACTGTAAATAACCTTTAGGGTTCGTTATAAACGTCTGTGAAATGATTTATTTTACGTATAAACTTGAGAATACATTTAAAATAGTTTAATCAGAAAATTACAAATAAAGAATAGAAACAAATCAATACTGAAGACTGTTGCAAGAATTGATTAAATTATCAACTAGCGACCCGCCCCAGCTTCGCATGGTTTTATTATAAATATGTAAACCTTCCTCTTGAATCACTTTATCTATTAAACAAACATTAAACTTTATTAACAACGAAAATTACAAGCAAAGGAATAGAAAAATTACAACTAGTATTTACTATTGAAACCATTGAGCTAACTGCAGACGGTTGCAAACAGTCTAAAAAAACAAACCGCATCAAAATCTGTTGCGTAGTTTTAAAGATTTAAGCATTCAAATGGACATAAAGACATAGGGAGAGAAAAAGCAACTTTGTTTTATACTATGTAGAGATGATAATGACTTTTAGATAAGTTCTTGATTATTAATTTACAGAAAATATACGTCTTTAAAAGTACACACACTACACACTAAAAGTACACACTTATTTGACAATAACACAAAAAAGAACTAAATACAACATATTTATATCAAACTACTAAAAGTTCTTGGTAAGTATAGTACAACTGTTACAAAATTTGTCAAATAAGTTGCATGTAAAAAGTTATAATGCCTTCAGACATGAATTAAAACCTCGCTTTAAATTAATTCCTATAATCGCTGCTAATTAGACTTTGTTAGTCTTGTCTTCAAGGTTTCTTCAGCCATTGTGGTCCTGTCCATAAATTATCTGTGGCTTACGGAAACACTGACAGAATGACTTGAGATTTATCATTTTCTAAACCTGAGTTGAGCTAACTGTAGACTTTTTGCAATCGTTTGCAGTTAGATCAATTGTTTCAATTGTAAAAACTTACTAGTTTTCATTTGTTTCCATTCCATGATTGTAATTTTGTTTGTTAATAAAGGTATTATTTCATTTATTATCAAGCTCTGATTACCTTTAGGCTAGTTATCTGTGTAAATTGTCCAGCATCATTTATGAATTTATTACTAAACTGTTGTCCACACAACCCAAAGGTTAGCAGGTAGAGAATGCTATCTAGCATTATGCTCGCCCGTACTTACTTATATCAATTTTGTGCAATCACTACATAGTATAAAACAAAGTCGCTTTCTCTGTCCCTATATTATGCTTAAATCTTTAAAACTACGCAACGGATTTTGATGCCGTTTTTTTTAATAGATAGAGCGATTCAAGAGGATGGTTTATACGTATAATAAAACCGTGCGCTAGTAAAGTATATCCTACCTTTTCTATGTTACCTATAGGTTATAAAAACACTCCCTTTCTCTACTCAAGAACAACATTCTATGAGTCAACATTATTCTTTTCTTCAATATTTCCAGTATAAATTCGCATTGTTTTAATCTAGCTAGTGACCTATAGCTTCCCACAGCCACCGGAAGACTGGCTAAGTGGAAACTTCCGGGTTCTATCATCACTATGCCGCAGTATGGTAATAAGTTTTGCAACGATGCTCCCCTATACCTCTAGTATGCAATGTTTGTTATTTATTGGTTCCGCAGTAATAAAATAAAATTATCGGTTCAGGTCTATAAATGGACCTACTACCTAGGTAGTGATATCTTACTTTGTCTATCTATCGCGCCGGACAAGTCTCACGTCATACCTATACCTACATACCTACGTAGTACCTACAGGACTTGGGGACGCTTCCGACTGGTATTGACATGGATCAATTGAGCTACCTTTAGACTGTTTGCAACCGTCTGCAGTTAGCTCAATGGTTTCAATTGTAAATACTAGTTGTAATTTTTCTATTTCATGCTTGTAATTTTCGTTGTTAATAAAGTTATGTTGTATTGTTTAAAAAAAAAGTACCTACATCAGTTGTAGAAGTTTCTAATCTCTTTTTCTAGCTTTACTTACCATCCTAACATATTTCTTCTTCATGATTGATGCCTATTTCTATCATCTATGTACTTAATATAAATAAAATGACAATGGACAATCCACACAACATAATCTAGCTAGACCCAAGCATAGCAATGCTTGTGAATAACACAAGCTTTGCTTAGCTTGGTCCTTTGTAGATAAACAGGCACAATATAAAATAATTATATGGATATTTTTTGTTATACACCGATAAAACACCCAGAACCCCGGAACAAATATTTGCAGATCGTACAAACATTTATCCCAAGGCGGGAATCGAACCTGCGTCGCAGGTGCACCTTCGCCCGCCGCGCCACATCGGTCGTCGAACTCATGTGTAAACTCTACCCACCACATATTCCATTAGTTAACTTACTTACCTGAAGTGCCTGTAGTACCTATCTGATCACCCTATTACAATAAATCTATGATGTTCTTGTGATCCTACTAAATATTATAAACGTGAAAGTTTGTTTGTAAGTATGGATGGATGGATGTTTGTTACTCTTTCATGCAAAAACTACTGAACCGATATGGATGATTTTTGATTGAGAGATAGATTGTAGTCTGGAATAACACATAGGCTATATTTTATCCCGGAATTCCCACGGGACCGGGAATTACCGCGGGTGAAACCGCGAGGCGCTGCTAGTTTCTAAATATGTACTTCTTCAATTACTTATCTCATCGAAAGTCGTGAGTCTGACAAAATGCTTAGCATATTTATGTAGAGTTCCCAGAAAATTTATTTTATAAGTCAAAGTTACAAATCCTCTACAAAATACGGCGATACTATTAACACTAATGCGTTTTGGTAATAGGAGACTCCATTATTAGGTCTGCCCAACAGCCTTGTCCGACGTCGTCGTCGTAAATTGGTTAAGTGACACACAACGACTTATCTCTTTAGAGACCATTCGTCATACGGATTTGTACCAAATTGAATATTTGTAAATGTGGAATATTTATGGGCAAAGCGATGGAATAGACTAGCGAACAGAATTTAGAATACATGTAAGAATGTTTACGACAAAATACCTATGGATTATATATATATATATGTAAGGGTATAAATAACATACAACAACAAATTCAAGTGTTACTCAACTATATCTTTGATTATTAATTTAAACCTGGGTTACAGAATAACTTAACTTAAACATCAATATTTTAATGAATGTAAAGTTGGTAAAATTATCATTTGCAAAAAACATAAACAATAACTAAGAATTAAAATAAATAAATAATTATAATTTCTCTGTGTAGAGTCACTTTCTCTCTATAATTAACATAGCACAGATAAAGTAGGTCTATAGTCTGAAGTTCAATATGATAAGTATCTAATTTTTTTGCAAAGCTTCATTGAACAGTGCTCGATGTGATATTAACGCCTCAGGCCTAAAATTATCTACTGATACTTTCACTTTACCTACCTAAAGATAGGTATGTCGTCGCATGTATCTAAGCCACTAGAATGAGTGACTCATTGAATATAGGTACCTACGTACGTTATTCATGATCTTGACTTCAACAGCAGTGGGTACAAGTAATCCATATGCTAAAAATATTAACTCTTACTCTGAGTAACTTTCAGAAAACCGGATTTTATCACCGTTAAGTAAACATTAGGCTTTAGTCTGACCCACAAATTGAAGGCCCGACCGGAGTTTTGTTTGCATTTAGATAACTTTGCTGCAGGTTGGAGTTAAGTAATTCAATTGTAAATATTAACATGACTCGGTTAACGGTTTCTTTTGGAAATAGGTAAGGTTCACAGTCACGTGCATCAATAAGACACAAATTAGAAATGTGAATGTCATGCTTTTGCATTCTACAACGATGAATCAAGATTAGTTATTTACTGCCGCTAATAAAGCGATTAGGTTCGATTTTATTGCTTTTCTCTAATTGCTATTTTATATTTCAGGCTTGGAAGTGGTTTATGGAGAAAACTTCGATGCGTTGAAAGCTGAAGAAAGAGCGCTGCCGAATCTGGCGAAAGAAGTAGAAGACAACAGTCGATACAAGATTCTAGAAGCTAATGCGACGGTCGTAAAATTACTGGTCGATGACAAAGATGGGGTGAGCAGGTAAGAAATAGCTCTTCAAACACAAAACAGCAAGTTAAATCAGTATTAACTCCATTTAGACTAGTTCGTTCGATTCGCCTAGGTTTCTCAATTCTATGTATAGCCCGGATCTAAAAGCACCGTTATTGACTAGGGTCTAATAAGCTGGTGCGATTTTATGAGGGAGTAATTTAAGCGCCTTGCTATTTTGCTTTACAAAGTGTCGCGTGGGCACTTTTATGAGGAAAAGTACCTAATAAAATAATCCATAGGAATTTAATGTTTGAAAGTCTAATGCTCTAGCATGTAGCACTGGGAGTCCTACGTAGGACTCCTAGTGGAAAGGCCGGAGATAAACCACTGTGCCTTTTTGTGGTATGGAGGTATCGAAATCTAAAGATGAAGGGTTTTCAGATCAGAAGTATTCGACATGCTCCATTCAAGAGATGACAATGCGGAACACATGGATCTGCCTACCTTTCCGGAAGATGCAGAAGAGTCTAAAGCAGATGTCCCAGCGATGCCCGACGCCCAAGCTGAGTTTTTACAAGGTAAACAGAAAGAGTCCACGCAACAAAATGTCAAACAGAAAAACAAAGTTGACGAAATTCTATTTAAGATTTGGTAAATCGAATTGACCGAGTAGGCCGGTGGGTAGTTCCTCCCAAAGAATTGTATTTTTTATGGTTTGGTTGTTACCTAAATTATTGTTTTTAAATATATTTTGAGTAAAGAGTGGACCTAGTAGACCGCTGTCCTGTCAAGTGTATTGACGATCTGCGAAAAACTGCCAGATACAACTATACTGGATGCGACAAGACAGGACCTTATAGTGTTCATATTGGTATGCCTCCAGCAGAGGCTGATAATGTCCTTTATAAGGTCTAAAGGAAAATCTCTTTGAATTTGAATTAAGTGAAAGATGTTTAGGATAAAAAAGCTGATATTTATAATCGGCGTGAGAGATACGTGGGTGTTAACAGTTAAGCAAGTTTATGAGGTCAACGATCATGTTCATGTGTCCATCAAATATAAATCTCTCGTTGATAGACGTAATCTCAAATACGCGCGATATCTCAGATTTATTTTATTAGCTGCGCCATTAGCTATCAAGTTTTGATTTGATGCGTAAGAATTTTGCGTTAGAATAGAATAAAGATTATCTGACTGTTTTAAATACCTACTAATTATACCAATCAGACTGTAGGTACTTACAAAATTAAAAACTAAGATAAAAAAAGTAAATTCAGCTTTTGAATTGTAGCTCTTTCAATTGTATTTTCTTTCTAGTTTTAATTTTCTTCTGTTCCTTGATTGTTTTTTTCTTTGTTAAAGAATGTAATGACTAAGTATATTGTGTGCGGTATTACAGCAGCAGACGATGTAGTCCGAAAGGACGCGAAGAGACGATCCGGTCCTCGTGGCGAGCCGGCCGGGGCTGTGGCTGGCATCATGGTCGTCATCACGTGCAGCATCGTCTGCGTCGCATACACCGCGCTTATAGTGTGGAGGAGGATATACTTGTGAGTAGAGAAATTATAGGTACCTATTATATCAGAAGCAGTCAGCAAGGAATAGTAATAACAGCAGACGAAGTAGCAAGAGTTATGATTAGAGCAGTGGACGATGTCTATTTTAATACCAACTGGCCAAATTTAAACTCTTCCTAATATTGTAAACGCGAAAGTTTGTTACTCTTTTACGCATAAAATACTGAACGAATCGGGCTGAAATTTTGAATATACCTACATAATCCTAGTCTTCTATATTTGACAGATTCCTTTATCTAGGTATTGCATTGCATCGTTCTTATTACAAAGTTTAAACTCCGTCAAAAAAAGATGAAGTCAAAATGAGTCACTAACCATAGAAATCAGAATGCACCTTGTAAGTTGTGCTCAACTTGTATAAACGGTTTTCCGAAATCACGTTTGATTTTGTTCTTACTTTTTTAGGAGGAAATCATAAAAGCTCTTGGTTATTTATAGGTAGGTAGGTATTGTGTTTTTTTGCTCTCATCTCAAATTATGATCTTTTACAAAACCTGTTAAGACCACGTAGGATGGTAAACGCTAGGAGGAGCAACCAATAAAGATTTGAGATAACGATATTGAAACATAGGTACGATGTACTAGCAATTTAAGATCATACAACTATGATATGAGAAACATTTGGACAGTGTGGGGGCGTTCAATAGGGTTGTAAAACTGTATTAGGTATATGTAGGTATAACTGGTATATCTAGCGGGCCGTACCGACTTCGCACATTTGTACATTTATTTTTGAATCATTTCGGGATAAACGTAGAGCAAATGTATTACGCAGGACATAGACATGCAGGTATTTTTTTTTCGCAAATTATTATTCAGATTTTTCATAAAAACAAATATTTTTAACTTTTTCATGAATTTTTATTCTCAATGCTTATTTTTAAATATATTTTTTCTATGTAGGTATATCACTTGATGTAAGTATTTTTTTTATCCAGACCATGACCCTTTTTAAGTAAGTATATTTATTTTTCTATTTATCTAAAATGGATCGGTTTTTTTATAATTTAAGATTTAGTAGGCTATGCCTATGTTATTCATGTAGCATTCTAATAGTTAAAGAATTGTGAAATCAGTCCAGAAGTTTTTGAATAAATTTGTTACTTACACCTAAGTATACGGAAATTCAAATCTCTTTATTAGATATTTTAGTTTAGATTTGATTTTATCATTTCCAAGATTGAGAATTTTTATACAAGTTACACTAACATGATGGCTTTCCCGCTCTACTATTTCGTTGGTAATATAAAATGGATTACAATAGCACGAATTCGACGATAAACATGCAAACGTCGATCATAAAATCAAAATCGAGAAACCGTTTTAATCCGGCTCGAAGGACCATAAAGTTTCTTAATGCATTTATAATATACGCCAAGGGCTTTATTAAATGTTGAATAAGGCACGAGTCGGGAATAATAGTTATTTGTGGCTTCCATGTTTGTGAAGCCCATTGTGTGGGTAACTTGATACCTAGCGTCCCGAGCACAGTGGGTACTAAAGGGGACATAAATGTATATACGAAGTATATAGGTATCTACATGGTCTATGTGCCGGGTGCACATTGCGTAGGAAGCCAACTGTACGGAAAGAGGATAGTTTAAATTCCCGTTTCATTTAGAGATGTCCTAACAATGTAAAAAATTGTTTTACAGAAAAAGAAATGGCTTGAAACATGAATTGCTGCGAAATGAGGAAGTGATTGCCGAGACGAGAATAGAGGTGAGACAGTACTATGTATATTTTACAAGTTGACGAGTTGTTAAAACTAAATCCGTGAAGTGGATTTACTTTTGTTTACGTCCGTTATCTACAGTGGTAGCGATAACACCAATATTTAAGTAGGTAGTTGTTGACCACAGAGAATATTATTATTGTATTAAGTTTTTAGATATTTATAGTTTTTTTTAAATACTCTACCGATTTCGATAATAAAATATATGGATCACTACCTAGGAAACCTAGGTACCTAACCTTAGAAACAAAAAGAATTTTCCAAATCGGTTCAGGCGTCTTCGTGCAATCGGTGAACATACATAAAAAATATTCCAACGAAGTGATAATCTCTCCTTTTTTGAAGTCGGTTAAAAACAAAGAAACTTTTAGTATATGCACGTTTGTATATGTTATCAGTTTCGCACTGATGGAATCTGGTAGGTATTCATTTCAATCGTAACTTGTTACAATAACTAAAATTAATAAAGTTTGGAAAACTAAAAATAGAATTCTCATTCCTTAAAACTTAAAAAAACACTGTAGGTACCTTTTTAAGTTTTGCTCGATAAATACCACAGATTATAATACTAATAAATACTAATCCGTCGGGAATCTTGTTTTTATTGGGCCATCTTTCTCTGAAGGTTAATAGAAAAAGAATCACTCAAATCAGTCCATGATTTATGGGACTGTTGTAGTTAGTAGATAGTAGAAGAGGTACTCGAAGAATAAACCTAAGTAAGTACCTAGGTATATAAAATATTTTAAAGACGAACAAAGAACTCCTTTTTTTAAATTGAGTAAAAATATTCCATGTTGCTTGGGGGACACTCAAATACAGAGCTGATAATTTAAATTATTGACCGATAACCAATCTACCGGTTTGTCAAGTTGGTAGGCACGAAAATAAACACGACGACGTTTTAGTGGACAGAGTTTCTCTTCCGTTGTTCTCATGGCCAAACTTTAATGAAAATATTTTCTGATTAAAATCTTATATTTTATCCTATGTAGCTATTGTTGATCTTCGTTTTAACGTAGGTAGACAAGATACAGGATTTTTAACCCAACTTCCAAGGCCTTGCTACTTTAAAAGAGACACGAGGCTATCTACGACAGTTAATTATTAATCTTGTTTTCTTATATTTTCAGTTGTGAACGTGAAGATACATCAGAAATTACCGGGACCATCAAAAATGCTACGCTCATCAAGATCTTCAAGAATATTTTTAAGAAACCGAATCCTTCAACCCCTTACAAAAGGAACGACGGAAAGAAAAAGGCCATACTCATAAGGATACGTTTTCGTCCGAATTTCAAAGGTCGGAACTCGGAATCATTCGTACGATTACGCTCGAATGATCCCGACCTTCCAAGAACTATGGGAGTGCTCAGACTACGTGCGATTAGTCCTCCGTATAAGTGCATTCGAACAGTGATCATACGTTTACAAGGGAACAAATTCGTATCCAAAGTAAGCGGCCTTACTTAGGCCTAACTTAAATCGCAAGTGATGCCAACAAAAGTCCAATTTAAAGGTTTCTTATATTATGTACCTAGGTAGACTTAAGAATCATGTCGCTTTAAGTAAACCTGTTCGACATCCGCCAAAAAGGTACAATTTGCCAGAAAGCGCTCTTCATTGCATACATCATATAGTATGATTAAATGAATCTGCAGCCAGTGTCTTGGGGACGCTTCCGACTGGTATTGACATGGATCAATTGAGCTACCTTTAGACTGTTTGCAACCGTCTGCAGTTAGCTCAATGGTTTCAATTGTAAATACTAGTTGCAATTTTTCTATTCCTTGCTTGTAATTTTCGTTGTTAATAAAGATATTTATCTTAATGTATCTTAGAGTGAAGGTATTGCATATTGATGGACTCAATTAATTAAAACTGAAGACTGAGTCTGATTACTTTAAGTTTATATTTGTTTTGCTAATTTGCTATAGCCGAGTAGCACTCGCACTATAAGGAAATCCAACCTGTATGACGTAAGCATAAATTTCTAAGTAGGTATATAAATTACCGACCTTATTTACATTGTAATTTGTGATACAATATGATTCATATAGATAACACTAGAATAATGAATGAAACCAAGATTCACCTGATCAAAACATCCTGTATTAATAAAACATTTAGTTAAGGGTACTCAGTCAGTGTGTGCATCATTAGCACCTGTAATACCTACAATTGTAATTACAAATTTGAATTGAGAATATCACAGGAAATATAACATGTTACCCATATACTAATTGAAATGAAATTAAATGAAACATTTATATTTCATTATACATTATAGACATTTATATTTCATTATTTGGAATATAATATCGCTTTCTTTTGCTTTGTTAGCTCCTGTTTGAAGATTAGGGTTAAATGAATATGTATCAAATTCCTAAACTCTTCACTTTTTGAATCAAGAAACCACTTTTTTTGTACCAGAAGTATAACATAATAATATGTGTGCCATAATAATAAGAACTAGGTATAGGTGTTCTACACTTCAGATATTAGTTTGTATATTGGTGTATTTATTTTTCGTTCTGCAGTCATTTGTCTGTGATGGCATTTTACTATTCATTTTGAAAAATTTCTTGCTATAAGGTTATTTATAAATAATAAATGCTATATTTAATGTATTTGTTTATTTGAAATTCAACATTACAGAGGCAAAAACCTAGAAATAGTAATATATTATCTAAGTATTCTAATGATTTAATTTTAGCTGCACTTTATTAGCTAAAATCATTTACAAATAGATCTACAAATAACTCTTTCCATTAATTTTAACTAAATTTCAATAAAATAATTGAGCAACTAAGAACAATAACCCATTCCATACATAAAGTAGGTAATTACTAATACAGCATAAGATTAAATACAAAACATTTAAAAAGGCATAAAAATAAGCTCATGTTTTCTGAGAGATAAGGCGTGAGGCCCTTGAACCTTGACAGAAATGCTGGATAAACTAATAAGAATAAGTTTATAAAAATGTGTAAATCAGGTCCAGATAAAAATTGCTTTTCATTATTATTATGTCACGGATAAAACCGCTAGTATGTACATTGAATATGCATGTACATTGAATTACTTACTCTTCTCCGGGCATTGTATAACAATGGGGCCAGTATTGTCACCAGCAGTTATGTTGTGCTTAGCGTGAGTCCCATCGCAGAGTGGCCACTGAAAGAATTAAATTTTATTTCATGAATTTGAGGCCACTTTAGCCACAGAGAACGCTCACAGGAAGGGCCCACACAATAGCCATTTTATAAGTTTTACTTACAATTCCACTCTTCCAGCATCTGCAGAAAGCCTGTTTCCCATTTATATCTTCTATATCAATCACATCAACCACTTTGGCTTGATCTTTTCGAATTGCAGCATTTATAGGTGCAGTTCCATTCTTAACCTTCTGTATAACTTGATAGGAGTAGTAAGAGTAATAGGAGACTCCACCGATGACTAGAGTTGGAGGAATCAGCGCCAACCAGTCCTTTACTGAAAATGACAGTGTGATCATTATAACCTGGGTCTGAGTAGGTCATGTCATGGGTAAGAACGGCAAAGTTTTCCATGTCATTTAGAAGGGATATGAATAAAATATGCGCACGTATTGGTCTCCCAGTTTATGTCATAAGGGATCTACTAAAAACAGCGTCTATAACTTACCTCCTAGACGAAACCAGCCACCAAAAGAGTCTGGAATCGGTAGACTCGCCAAATAATTGGGAATGGTAACTTTCACCACATTAGACAAGGTATACATCGTAGATTGATCTTAGACAACGCGTAGAAGCAACGACTAAGGCTGTAATCAGTGAAATTAGTAATATAGTAGAGAACACTGTTTCATTATTACACAACACTTGAAATCAAATGGAAAAATAAATAAACAACCACGAAGTTGGCAACGAACGACGGTTGCGTTGCGGGGCTGCGCGGCTGGATTTTTTGTTATTTCTGTACACGGGCTCAGAATTTAACAAGAAATCCTACTACGGCTGGCAACCCTTTAGAGGAATGTCAGCCTTAAAGAAGTGCGGAACAAAACACAGTTAAAAAATCTTTTATGGTATATCTTTTAATATTTTTTTATTCATTAAAATACTTTCTCCAGACTCGAACTGGAGTTAGGGTCGTACAGTCCAATGACAAGCTTTATTCTTCCCCAAATGATCCGCGCCATCTATTGAGTTCTTAGGTAAACAGCAGTTTTCGAATCAAATCTCCCTTGGTGAACGACTGCTGATAGCATGAAATTTTTTTATGTCTTTGGCTGATAGTGACTCTTGATAATCTCAAGTTTTACTTTTAAGGTTGTTTCTGGTCCAGGACTAAGCATAGCTCCGCTATTAGATGGCGCTGATTTTCTATGTTGAAGTTTTTCACTATTTTCTTATTAAATTGTGCATAATTGTTTAATTGTAATATATTTGCCGCAAATGGGATGTTGTTTTTTATGTACCAAGCAATTTTTCAAGTGTTGAAAGCATCTATGGAGCTTGTATTTGGGAAGAGCAAAAAAGATTTTGCTTGTGTGAGTGATCGGCCGCTACGAGTCACTCACACAAAAAAAGATCTTGCCTGTGTGAGTGATCGGCCGCTACGAGTCACTCACACAGGCAAACCCTATAAATTCAGTGGAACTAAAATAACTACTGTTCGAAAAATAACAGAGATAATTGGAGACGCCTTAGGACTAAATATTTTTCGTACCAATATTTCCGTTTTCGGGACATTACTAAATTACATTTAAAATTAATTCAATAAAACCACTAGTTAACGAACTAATTTTCGACTTTTGTTTTTTTTAAGAATAAAAACAGGCTCTATATACATTTTAAAAAAAATTGGAGGTAATTTTCTTTTATCTTTTTGAACAATTTAAGTAAAAAGGCGCAGAGGGTAATGTTATTTACAAACTAGCTTATTAGCTAAAGAATATCTTACAAATCATCGGTAAAAAAAAATACTTTTCATGCTATTTATTAATTTCGTTAAATCATTGGAATTGACAAATAAATTGAATAAGTTCACAATAACAATCATTAATTTTAAATGTACTCACTGTGAAAGTTGTTCCAATTTTATAATAAAATTACATTAAAATTATTAGCGTAAGGAAGTCTCCACTTTTTTTGACTCTGTTCTTTGTGTACTTAGGTATTTTAGCTCCGATTTTACGACCACTTATAAAAGATTAAAAGTAATACAAATTTTCACAGTATTTCAATAACTCACTTTGGACTAGCGGTTTGAACAGTCGGGTGGGTGCGACGATGTATAGTCGTACCTGGGTTCGAAACCACCGAAAATTTAATTTACTTTTTGCTTTTTGAAAATAAAATATCCACAAAATTTTGATACATCCCGTTAGTACGGGCTCGAATCCCTTCAACACTACCAAAATTTTTGATTTTTATCATTTTTATTCTTTATATTTTGAACAATGTCATAGACCTAGTACAAACAAATTCATATTTGTCATAAATTACTTATTGTAAGCCTTCCTAAGTCTATTTGATTGTTATATAAAACTTTGGTAGACTGTTCTGCGTAGGTACATCCCACAAAGGGTCCTGACCTCGTTTCTAACGGTATGACAAAAATAAAAAGAAACAATTATGTACTATCAACACCAACTGATTTTTATTTTATTTTAGCTCTTACGCCAGCTAAGTTCAGGCATTTTTACAAATCGCTCATTGAATGCAAAACGGCCACATTTCAAAAATTTAGAAAATGGTTTTATTTCTGATAAAGTATATTTTCTTTTGAGAACATTTCATAAAGCTAGTTTAATTTAAATATTTATTTCTTTTTATTGGGATAATTATCTTAACTTTGCTTCAAAATTTTAATGCAAAATGGGCTTTTGTAGTTTTTATCAAGTTGGGTGATAGCTATAACAGCGACCATTATTTTAAAAAATAGAGCAAAAAATTACAAAAACAATGATGTTTTAATATTAAAAAAGAAAAACTTTAACTTTTCAAAAAAATCATGTTCAAAATTTTGTTTTGGCTCTCTGTAAAAAGTTACGATTAGTCCAATAAAAAAAATATATATATAATTCCGGACAGTCCACACAGCATCATCTAGCCCCAAGGTGAGCAAAGCTCGTATTATGGGTACTAGTTGACTGATAAACTTAATACAATACATTACATAGATAGATTTTTTTTTATAAATACATAGAAAACACCCAGACCAACGGAACAATTACATGTTCAATTTCTGTAGATCGTACACAATTTTTTCCGACACGGGAATCGAACCCACAACCGGTCGCAGGCGGACCTTCGCCCACTGCGCCACATCGGTTGTCGCTGATGAATGATTGAAATGCTTTGCATACAATCTGACACGTCTGATGCTGGGGCCACACTACCGTGATATGCCGATAATTATTTTAATTATAACTTATACAACACCTAGGTGTAACCACGATTTATGGCCATAATTTTACAATGCCAATCAATATGGCAAATGGCGGTAGACAATAGCTCCGGCGGCGGTCTTTTTTCGCACATCAAAGAAGATTACCGCAGTAATTAATGCGTTTGTGGCCACTACCGTTTGTCCAGTGTGCAATATGAGCTCACCGGCGACGCACGTGATATTTTTACCGCCTTATTTATTGACATATCTAGGTAAACTCTAGTGTAACCACACCAGGTCATGCAGTAATTTAAACGGTAATTTAATGTCATAATTATTGCGGTAACAGCCCGGTAGACGGTAAGGTAGTGTGGCCCCAGCGTAAAACTCTCTAAACTGGTATCTATAAGCAAACATTTTATCTGTTTACATAGTGTCATTTATTGTTGTCATGGAAACGGAACGTAGGCTTCCTAGATCTTATTTGACATGCAGCAAAAATAGAAAGGAATAAATACTTGGACGATGGAAAAACCCTTTGAGAACGGTAGGCTATGGTATTATTAGATGATTCTTTGGATAGCACACAGATGGCGATTCCGTCGCCGCCATCACACTCACATGTTCAAGTAAGCGGGCGTACGACACTATCCGTGTTCACTCACGCATTGATAGAAATGGCCTAAAATTTTCACGTTATTTCTAATTATACCGAGTGTTTTCATGAATCAAACACAATTTGCCGCAAATAATGACGAATAACAAAGCCAAAAACAGTTATTTATTTGTTAAACTATGTCCACATCGCTCATATTTGGGAAAATACAAACGTATGGAAATCGAACAACCTTAACCATAATATTTTAAAGATTATTGTCGAATAATAATAATATTTTGTCATTGTCACCTACTATAAATGATGATGTTAATGATCTATAATTTTATGATCTGTCGGTGGTGGATCAATATGAATCAAATTATACATACACATAGGATCAGCTAGACAAATACTAACATTAACAAATAAATAACGTGAAAAAGTCAGAAGCACTTTATTTTTATCAATAAGTTATATAACATAAAAACAATGCTTTCAAAAAAGATAAAAAGTAAAAACTAGGCCTACTTATGGATAGTTATTATATTGTAGCTTACTTTGGGGCTGATGGTGCTGTGTGGATTGTCCAAGATATTCATTTATTGTAATTATTATTATGAAGGTACCTGAGGAAGGTACTAGTAAAGATTAATAAATAAATACTGCTGGACACAGCATCATCTAGCTAGACCAAAGCTAAGCAGAGTTTGTGTTATGGGTACTACTAGGTAACTTACTATTATTAGATAACTAAGGTAATACAATAACTTATGTAGATAGATATATTTTTATCATACATAGAAAACAACCAGAGGAACAAATATAAGGATAGTTATCTCGATATAATTTAATTGTACTGCTTGGTATGTAACCAAATGTCCCTACCTGCCTTTAGGTAGGTACCTACCTGTTTTGTACGAGAGAGACATAATGCGATAAAAATAAAAGATATCATTTTATGGTTTCCTTCCTGATTAAGTTGATAGGTTGGTAGTTATGGTTTTTTATACCTACGTAAGTTATACACAGGCAATTATTTTTTGATCACATAATAAACAATTTAATTGTTGTCTTATCACAATAATTACGGGTCGGTAGTTTACTCTCACTGCTCACTTATTTCCTTTAATTTCCTTGTGTCTCACCACAACTGGTCCAATATTATCTCCAGTTTCTTTGTTGTGTGAACCATGGGCACCATCACAGTATGGCCACTGAAATAAATTTTAGGTTTTTAAAGTTACATTGTGTATTAATTACATGAAGTACCTACCAATTTCTTTTAAATTACACTTTATTTTTCACAACAAGTAGAAGTTCTAAATAATATTCAAATAAATAACTACGTAAGATAATAATTATCTAGCATGTGACTGGCTATTATATCATCCAGGTACACTTATGTACCTAGAGTACCTACCATACCAGAATGGTAGCTAGGCAACGTTCTATTTTATCTGTTTTCATATCAGTTTGAGACTCAATTGTTTAATTGGTAAACAAACATACCTACCAACTTATCTCAAGATTGTGAAACTTCTTTTGTTATCTTACAGTAAATACACTATCAAAGTTGCCTAACCCAACAATATTATTATCCTAAATGTTGTTTATGTCATAACGAAAATAAATGTCTTTCTTTCTTTCTTTAAACCTTTTCTAGATTGCCAATTTCATGATTTTATTTTGTGCTGCTATCTACCAACGAAAATCGAGTCAAAATCGGCCATTTCGCAGATTAACCAAAGCAAACATACAAATAGATGGAGGATAAAAAAATAACATTTGTTGTTTTGTTTAAGTAAGTATAGTTTATACAATGCCACACATGCACATTCATAAAAAACTGTTATTTTGACATTAGAGACAGTTTTTTCGGAAAATCTCGATTTTTTTTTCTTAGCGCGTATTCAAATATGCACTTTTGAATATTTTTAATGCTGGCCTTGTTTTATTGTTAGGTAAGTTTTAATTCATAAATGATTGAATTAAATGAAATATGTTGGATATAAAAATGAAAAAAATCTGAAATTAATAACTATTTCTTTAGGATAACAAAATAAGCACCTAAACAAGTCAAATTTTGAACTATAAAAAATCATCAAAATAATTATAAGAATGTATTAAATAAATGCAATTGTTATAGTGTTTAATCTACAAATAATAGTGAAAGTAGTGAAGGTAACTTGTGCAATATTTATCAATTTAGATGTAATTTTTGGTTAATTATAGATAATCTTTCCACTGGTAGGTATATATTTTGTTTGTATTTTTGGTGTTCTTCTATGGAAAATATATCTCCAATACCCTTAATCCTCAGTAGCAACCGAGTGATTGAAATTGTTTGAATATTTTTAAGTCAAATATGTACTTACCTACGTAGTTACATTTCTGTTTTAGGTGCCTTATTATGATCATAAACATATTATGGTAGGTTCTTACATTTTTACTCTTCCAACATCTGCAAAGCGAAGCCTTCTCAGTAATATCTTCAATATCAATGAAATCCACAACTTTTTTGAGATCCTTTCTGATTCCAGGATTTATTTGACCATTGCCTGCATTTCTTGCTCTTCTTATTGTTTGATATGAATAATAGGAAATCCCACCCACAGCCAAAGTTGGTGGTAACAGAGCAAGCCAATCTTTCACTGAAATCAAGGATATTGATTTGATAAAAAAAAATATTAGTAGTTAGTTAAATAGTTATAGATATTAGTCCTAAAAAAAATCGTGAGTCTAATGTGATTTGCACACTCTCAGTCTGCTTACTGTGAAAGAGTTACTGTTTTATTAATAGACTAGCGACCCGCCCCGGCTCCGCTCGTTTGTATAAATTTTATTATGTAAACCTTCCTCTTGAATCACTATATTTATTAATAAAAACTCCATTAAAATCCGTTGCGTAGTTTTAAAGATTTAAGCTAACATAGGGACAGAGAAAGCGACTTTGTTTTATATTATAATGTAGTGATGATTAATAACATAGTATTGCATGTACTTAAGTAACACAATATCATTGATATAGATATGGACAGGTTTTGTTTTAGTAAGAGTAATGAGATGGAAAAGTAATAAATTAGTTAAATTCTTGAAATCGTGTTATTATTAGCGGATATAAAAAAAATCATTTGTGATAGTTACCAACCAAGGAAAGGAAACATTAATTAAATCACACGATTTACCTCATATTAGGTACCAGAAACAAATAATTTTTCGTATAACTTTGAGTAAAGAAATATGTAGGTATCGCTAGAACCCGGGTAAGAAGGTACTTAAATGAACTTTGAATTAGTTACATTATCTTCTGCTAAATATACGTAACTCATATTTTCCTTATTGTCTACTCTAACCTTTACCTACTAATGATAACGGTAGGTACTTACCACCCAGGTGGAACCAGCCTCCAAATGTATCCGGAATGGGTAAACCAGCCAAATAGTTGGGAATTGTTACTTTAACAATATTTGAAAGAATAAACATTGTGACAGTAATTATAACAATGTTTTAAAATTTGAGATTTGTCTCAGTTTACCTGTCGTACGATACGCCAACAACACGTGATTACACAACAAAATGAATCAAGCTAATTCGTCTGTACGTAGTTTACTACTAACAAAAAACACAACTCACTCCACCAACCAAGAGAAGTCTTGCCCGCCTACCCCCTGCTACCCCCTGTAGGTACCGTGCGCGGTATAATCTTTCTCGTTATTTTTGCAATGAATGAGCAGGATAAAATATATTTTTTATGCTCAAAGTGAACCTACACCATTTTTGACTATAATAAAACTTATTCAAAAATTTAGGGTGATTATTTGAAATCGTAAACTTTAAACATTAAAAAATTTTTGGCATCAGAAAAATATGTAAGATCTATAGATAATATGACTATTAAGGTAGCTTTCATTCTACGGATTCACCCATCACTAGGATCTTATTTTATCTATAGCAACACTAAACTCACCTTTCATTTCAATCAAATGAAACGTCAGTTCGATCAAGCACAATCAATCAATCAAATTCATTTCATCTGATGTGTGCCTAACTTCGTTCGCTTTGGTTGGGTGCGCTTGCATTTTGTCGTCCGTTGTAATTAGGAATTTCTTGGTTTTTAGAAAAAATCTTAACAATTATTAGTTCCTTGTGTAATTTTACCAATATCGGTTAACGTGAAATCCTTTAGTGAAGTTCTTCAATGCTGCTGTACGCTGAATATGGCCGACGAAAGACTTGTGGTCCTGAATCGTAGTGAGAATTTGGGATTCGGGTTCTCCTTGCTTGGCGAAGCCGGTTTGCCACATATTATTTATCAAATCGAGGAGAATTCACCAGCTTCTCGTAGCGGCGAGGTAAGCTACCTTACGTACTTGAATATTTTAGCGATTCTAATCAATAAATATGCACTTGCTTGCCTGCTCTCATGTTGCTTAGAATCTTATTATCCATCGTCCTTTCCATTCCATCCCTATCAATAAAATGTCATCATTATCATCATGAATTTAAGAATATTATCATTACGTTTGGACACAATCCAAGAGAGGAGATGGTGGCATAAATGCATTGCAGATCTTGTAAAAAGAAAGTTAAAATCCAAAGTATCAGTAGATTTTTGAAGACATGGAGAAAACTAAACCTTGTTTGTCTATAATGTATACATCTGATAGAATGTAGTGTTATTATGACAATTGAAACTACTGAGACTTGCAAACAACATAGAGGTAGCTCAATATCCATATTCCTATACCTAATATACTTGTTTTAATTTGATTCTATTCTTTCATTGTAATTTTATTTGTTAGTAATAGTATAATTACTGAAGTAGTGTTATTTATTATCATCTATTCATAATGCTGTGTCAAGGTAATCATGGTGTTCAAGGTAAAATCTAGAACATACTGTACTATATCATACTTCGGCCCTTGAATTGCATTAAAAAACATATTCTTAATGTTTAAATGCATACAACGTAATAAAGTCCAATAACCTAAAAAATTACAAACAAGATATTCCATTGAAGGGTTCAACAATGGAAAGATAAACAGGTTTTCCACTTTATGTACTTTACTAGATGCGCCTGCGGCTTCGCCCGCAAACCAGAGTTATTTTATACAAATTTCAGAAATTTATTACACAACCTAACTCCTGGGTTATTTTCTAAGTTGAGTTTTGTAGGTTGAGTTGAGTTGAGTTCTGTAATAAAAAATATGTGTTTAATTATTTATTTTATAGTTTATTTATACTGAGTTTTAAGTAAATCGAAATAAGGAAAAATAATTTTCCATACAAACTTTACCACCCTATTGAACCTAATGAAAAGTAAATTTTTGAAAACTTTATTAGCCTTTGTCTTATTCTGGGTCCTAAACTATATACATACCAAATTTCATTTAAATATCTGAAGTAATTACAGAGATTACTTATAACAAACATTCATACAGACTTTCCCATTTATTATAATAGTAAGATGATATGTGAAGGTATTTTAGTACAGTAACAGCAGACTTGTTAATTCAAATGATGACCAAGTGCTAAAAGTTATGACGCTCTAGTGACTTAATTAACGAATAGTTGATAGCCATACAAAAGCTTTAAATAGCACTACTTTAGGCCGCAAACACCCGCTGCTGGTTTATAGGCCTCTCTTACACACAACTTTAGTCCTGTGTGATCATGTATATCTCCTGTCTTCCTGATACTTGATGATGGCTCCAATCCATCTGGCTGGTAGTCTATCATAAGGATCTTCTCTTCATTCAATTGATATAGGTGTCTGAAACAATACCAATGTATTTTGCATATTATACCAGCATCTACCCCAGCTTCACACACATTATTTATATGGAAACATTTCAAGGCTATTTATATCCCATGGGAATTGATTTATGGCATACTTGCAGCGACTCGCGGTTTCACCCGCGTAATTCCCGTTCCCGAGGGAATTCCTGGATAAAATATAGCCTATGTGTTATTCTAGACTTTATTCAATCTCTGTGCCAAATTTTCATGATCAAAGTTTTTGGGTGAAAGTGTAATAAACATTCATCCATCCATACCTACAAACTTTCGCTTTTATAATATTAGTAGGATAAAGAAGCCTGTGTTATACCAGGACTAGAACTATGTATGTCTATTCAAAATTTCAGCCCACTTGGTTTTAGAGTCAAAACAGGGCAACAATTTTGTTTGAAAATATTTAGTTTCCCATTTGACTTATCTAAGTATTGACTTTATATCAATGAAGAAATAGGAAATAATGATTCTGATTCTTTAATCCTTTGATGAAGTTTTTTGTTTTCAAAAACTTAAGTTATTAATTGTTATGGAACATCGGTGCTTCTAAGACTTATTGTTTTACCTTATCATCAAACTACAACAATAGATACCTGGTGAATGAAATATCTCAGTGACTGAATCAATCAAAGACAACCTCTGTAGCACAGTTGGTGAAGTTCCACCCGACGCAGGAGGTTGCGGGTTTGATTCCCGCCTCGGGACTTATGTTTGTGCAATCTGCAGATATAGGTTTAGGGAATTTTCTATAAGTATAGTAGAAAAATATTTATGTACTTAATATAAAATTAAAATATCTTTAGTATACATCGTAAATACCTAAAGTGTAAAAAGAAAAGTAATGTCACTACATAGTATAAAACAAAGTAGCTTTTTCTGTCCTTATGTCCCTATATCCCTGTCCCTTTGACAGCTTAAATCTTTAAAACTACGCAACGGATTTTGATGCGGTTTTTTTTAATAGATAGAGTTATTCAAGAGAAAGGTTGAAAAAGAAGAGGAAAAAGCCGGGCGGGTCGCTAGTATTAAATAAAACAGTTATCTAATACCCATAACACAAGCTCTGTTTATCGTAGGACTGGATGATGCTGTGTGAATTGATTTTCCAATATTCCCTATTATTTTTTAACATTTTATTATTAGCTATTATGTTTTAATCTTTCAAATCTCACGTTATAATACTAGCAGTGGGATGGGATATCTCCTGAACTTGATAAGAGTCTTATCATTTATCTAAAACGGCGTATTCAGTTTCATTTTTATAATGACATCATTAACTTAATTTGAGCACTAATAAAAGCGTTATTAGATGTTTTGCATTCGTGACGCGAATACTGGGTGACGCATAAGTACGATCACAGACTAAAGGCAGTAAACTGGTTCACTTATTAAAATATTTCATAGAATTACGAGAGTACTCCGATCTATTTGTTTGTGGAATTATGCTTCCAATTAGTTTCATTCAAATTTTGAAGTTTTTTAACGTCCTACAATCCGAATTATGCCGTTTTGTAATCTGTTTAGCCATTCTACAAATGGGCATTCTATGACGGCGCGGCTCAAAAGTATACATAATACTTTTTCTTTCAAAAACCTTATACCTAACTAAAACAATTTGTGCGTGTTTAATTCTATAGAAGGTAAAATAATTGAATCTTATCTTAAAGCGATTTCTTCCAGTCAACCGAACAGTTTATAAAACAAAAACGATTTTAAAATTTGACTTTTCTGCGTGCTTATTTTGTAAGCCTTAAGCTATTTATTGATTACTAAAACAAAAAGAATATGTGAGAGCAAAAAAGGGTAATGATTCTCTTGGGGCAGTTACAATCAATGAAACACGATCAGTAGAAAAAAGTTGCACGAATCTTGAAAGTGTTATCTTTAGTTACGGATGCTCATTCATTAGGTACATTATAAACGAGATCACACAAGCGATCATTTGCACTTTTCTCACATCATACAATTACGAACAGGACAAATGCAGAAGGTGACGGAACTCTAATACTCCTCTAACCGATCAATTTTAGTTTTATTTTGTATATTTTAGGATCAGATACGAAGACAGTTTGGTGGCCACCAAGAGCAACTTCGTATCACTTCCTAAAATAGACAAAATGAAACTAATACAGAGGAAATAACAAATCTTAGCCTACTAATATTATAAACGCGAGAATTTCTAAGTATGGATGGATAGATGTTTGTTACTCTTTCACGCAAAAAACTACTGAACGGGAATAACAAATAGGTATATTTTATCCAGGAATTCCCACGAGAACGGGAATTGCGCGAGTGAAACCGCGAGGCACTGCTAGTAATAGATATGACAAACAAACTGAATGTTTGTTTTTTGAAAATTCTTTTGTGCGACGCCTATTATTTTATCGTTTACGTTTAGTAAACGATAAAATAATAGGCGTTGCTAGTGTGCTTCGGGGTAAAGCCTTAAACATAACTACACAAAAAGAAACTCTACCCTTCCTCTGGTAGTCTCTTAGTCACCTAGGACATCCACAGCCCGGCTGAAGAGGTGAATAGGGGGGCTGTGCCCATCCCAGAATGGTCTATTGCCCACCTCAAGGTGAAGAGAAATGGCGGATATAGATGGGTCCACCTCATCTATATCCGCCATTTCTGGAAGAAAGGCTCAGTAGTAGTTCAGAGTTTGGTTAATAAACTATCTACATACGAAAATGTATGATAGAATTAGGTAGGTAATAATGTGAAACCAACATAACGTTAGCATAGGTCTGGGTGGTAGACACTCGCATTTGGCGGACTTTTTAAGAGGGCGTTCTACTTTACATACATCGCGACAGCCATAGCATAAGTAGCATGTATCTGGGAAAATGACAGAGTGATTCAGCTGTAACAAAAAGCTGTACCGCAGTCTGTTATGAAGTTGCTATTGCTGGGCCAGGGAGGCGTCATGTCGCTTCTCTGCCCCACCGCACAATCACAAATTATACCAAGGCCGATAGCACCGATACTCAATGCCTACGAGTACGGTCGTATCGCCATTTTTGCCTATTTATGTTAACGAGAATTCCTAAACTGGTTGCTTTCGTCAAGCGTTAGGTATGTAGGGTTATGTTCAACTATTAAACGGTCGATAAAGGTTTAATGCTGCTTTAGTTTTATTCCCATCCTAAGCTGGAAGTTCTGAGCTGAGTCATGAATGACATACAGATGAGTAGGTAACCTACGCTTTCAGCATTCTTTTTTATCTGTCTCTATGCTTTGTTACTTATCTCGGTAAAGTTTTACCCACGTATACATATTGGTCTGTTAAAATAAAAAGGATTAATTAAAAGTGATATTTTTTACTCTGACTTATGCAAATAGAAGAATGAGAAATAGAGACAGAGTGAGAAATAGCAATGCTGTTAGCAGACTATTATGAATATGAGGATTAGTGATTAAGTTTAACTCGCTTTAAAAATCTCATACAGATTGCGTTAGCGCGGCTTTTTACAAACACCACTCAAACACCTCAAATTATTGTATTTCTTCGTTGCGACTTCCATTTTGAAAGTCCACACTTATTAACCAAGCTTAAATTGTATCCTGTTAAGAGCTTAATCTGGTACGTACTACCTTAAACCTAGACATGGCCGTGACAGAGCGTTACATTGGGGTTACTCACTGTTAACATCTTAACATCTAAAGACCATTAAATGTAAGAAGAAACACTGGAACCGTGGTAGCTCAACATCGATTATTGTTTAAATAAACCTTCTTCTGAATTTTTTCCTCATGGGAAAAAGTATTTCTTAGGTTTCGCCAAAGGCATCTTATTAGATTTCGCTAGAAGTCAATCTAGTATCGATAATATTTTATCATTTTCTTTGCGTAGGTAGCTAAGTAGTTGTTTCACGGAAAGTAAATTAATTAAAAACATCGTTCTAGGTAATAAATCATCTACTCTATTGCAAAAATCATCGGTTTCCACTAATTGGAATGTATAAAAATGTACATCAATATCATAGATTCAAAAGTATTAAAAAATCCACATGGTACCTTTGGTTGTAACTACCCATAAGACCGATAACGATCTATCTGTTCCATCTTACGAATAACAGTAGTCTTTATAGCCGTATCAATAAGTATAATATAAAAAATAAATAATATTGGACAATCCAAACAGCATCATCTAGTCCCAAGTTAATCAGAGCTTGTGTTATGGGTAACTTAAAACAATAACATTACACAGATTTATATATTTTTTTATAATACATTACATAAGTAGTACATTGAATGATACGAAACTTCACACTTGCCCAGACTCCATATCGAAAAACGTTTATCCAAATCGCCGTATGGTACAATAGTACTTACCTAGAACTCTGTCATCAGATGACTTTGCAGTGTCAACAAAGTACTTGCTCCAGAAGTCCTACAAAGGTATTTCCCCCTTCTGACAGTTAACACTTTCATTGCCCTTAAAATAAATTTCCACGTTTATGTGGGTAGAGTTGCGATGCAAAGCGGTTCTTCGGTTCGCACCACTAGGACTGAACTGACTTAACTTAAATAGGTTCATCATCATCATCATAAACCTATATTAGTCCACTGCTGGACATAGGCCTCCCCCAATGAGCGACATATCGAACTAAAAAAACGAAACAACGTTTAAATAGGTTAAGTTCTATGTATCCTTAACATGCTTCTAGAATAACTTCGAGAAATAAACTGCGTTAATATTTACTACCTGCTAAAGCTTCAAGCGTCATAATCTACTAATTAGAACTGCTTCACAGATATAAATGGAACTGGTTTTATAGAATATAATTTCTTTTTATATATATAAGTACAATAGAAATGCTTATGTTCACGTATCCTAGAAATCTGCAAGTATGCAATGTGAATCACAATATGTCCTAAAAGTTAAGACTTTATTTCTTATGAACGTTTTCCTAGCCGGTATGCCATCTCAATTATTCACCCACCCATACAAGAGCCACTCAAACGCTTACAAGGCGAGGTTTAAGTCCACCTGTGGACTGATAGGCTAATGTAGTTCTACCCTTTTTATACCACAACAATCTCTTAACAAGGTCCTCTACATGGAAACTAAATAGAGCTTGATAAATTGATTACATACTTCGATTTGCACGAAATCGATTTAAGTGTTTATAGTACTAAAATAAAACTTAAAAATGACCGCATAAACTATAAAGTCTGTAAAGTAAACTTTTACAATTAACGAATAGTAACAAATTAACCTTAAAATGTCCAGCAGTGGACTGATATAGACTGATGATGATACTAAAACCTATAAAAAGTCATGCAAATCGTATCAACACTGCAACTCCAACAACGGTTAGAAAGTTATGCTCGAACAAACATACCAAGGCAAAGCTCAAGTTTCTCACTCAGATGTTCGCTCGATCAAATAATCAGTGACAGTTATTGCATGATATTCACCAGATTATTGCTAGTTTACCACTAACTGACATTGAACGATAACGATTAGAAACCGACCTGTTATCATTGTCAAGTTGTTGGGCGTTCATAAAATGTGTTAGTATGTTGATAAAGTTGCATCAATTAGTGAAAGTGTTTTATAATTGCAAACACCGAACAGGTTAAAAACAAGCTTTTAGACCCATTTTCCCTTTAATACATTGCGTTAGAAATTGGGACGCCCTTTTTTATACAACCTGAAGAGGTAGTAAGACGAAGATCTTTCATCCTCATCTCATAACCTGACGGACGACCTCTGTGCCGCGATGGACTAAGGTCCTCCTGCGACACATTGCGTGTTCTATTCTCGACTCTAGACAAAAAGATCGATATATTATACTTTACTATCCCTCACAAAGATAAAGCGTGGACATCTTGTACCTATTTGAATGTTTTACGTGTCCAGTCCACGCTTTGTAATATTTTTAACATGCTTTATTTTGAGTTAATCTGCAAATTTTAGAAATGTCACATTTAAATAGGTCAATGCCCGATAACATCCCTTCAAGCGACTGTAAAACATTAGAAATCATCCGTTTTGAGCCAACCGAGGAAACTTCATTCACGATGCGATTTCCGGCGGCGGCGTGTGGGCGGATCTGCCTCATTTGTTGGCTGGGGAAAAATAAATTCATCCTTGTCTGATCTATGATTTGCCTCTTTTGCCCGGTGAAAAATAAACTGTTCCACTCCATGTTCGTGGCTTCATCATCCGGCAATAAATAGCAGTTTTACAAGCTTTTAATACCGCGCCCGGAAACTAGCTCAAAAGTCTCCCCATTCCCAAAAATAAAGGAGCTTCTGGTTGGCGATTGGCAATATCCATGATTCATAGAACCAACGTAAATACTGCGGTTTACGATTTATACAGAATCGACATATTTCATTCCAATTATAACATTGCGAGAATACAGCACATATCCACCCGTAGAATTTAAAATTGAATTGAGACGAAGTGAAATTGAAAAGCTGCTCTCGCAAAACCTGCGTTTCCACAACAACTTGAAGAGAAACACTGGTCACGTGACCGACCCAACGCAGTAACCGATAGCCGACCATAAATATTCTACTAATTGTACTCGGGCATGCATGTCTCGTATTCATCGCGATTGGTCCCTTCATTGACTTATTCTAGCTTTATTGCTACCGAAGCCGATCCCTTACTAGACCGCCAAAATACTATGTTCACGACTTAGTTATCAAGGTTGGTTTGCTACCATTTGTTTGACTTCTATTCTACAGCAATGAAGCAAATCCCTTGGGACCATAGACCGCCAAAATACTATGTTGAGGACTTGTTTAGCAAGTTTGGTTTACTGCCATTTCATTTTAATACATTTAAAGACCAATTCAATGATACCATGTTTGGATATCGTATGAAAACAAAATGCAATAATAATTTGACAAATACATGGCTGTGTTCGTCACCCTAAAAATCAGTAACCAAACTAATATAAAAAATGCGATAGTTTGGATGGATAGATGGATGGACGGACGTTCGTTACCTCTGCACGCCAAAACCAGGTACATTTTTTTTTTATTGAAAATCGTCGAGCGTTTGGCCACTATCCCAGATAAGTGAAGATGTGGCCTAAGATGGAGCACGCTTTCCCAGAAGGTACTGAATGGATCGGGCTGAAATTTTGAATAGACGTAGTTCTAGGCCTGGAATAAAGTGAAGACTACAAATTTTCACGCAGGTGAAGCCTTGAGGCACAGCACAGCTAGTTTCTCAATAATAATAAAATTCGACCGTCAACTTGACCTTATTTGGATTAATGAACTCTAGGTTAGTGTTACTATTACAAATTTTCTGTCTCTCGTCTGACAGTTTAATTCAATTTGCCCCGGAATGTAAGCCTTGCACAGCTGTTTTACACTGATAGGACAGTGTTGGATACAAATTGTTTTATCAGGTGTTATGTGTTGAAAAATACAAACGTACTGTAGTGTTGAATTATTTCTGCCGTGATTTCTGCCATTTGTTCAAACACATCATAATACATATTTTATGATTTTGTTCCACTTCTGAGTCACTTTTGAAACTGAAATACAATTGACAGGGACTGTTTACTGTACTTTTTGATATAGTTTCTTATAGCGTAATTTCTGTGATTTGTAAAATAAATTCCCGGAAGCAGGAAGCAGGTAAACAAAAATAACATCAAACAATGTGATTCATGCACGAAATACAAAGTAGTATGCAAATTACTTGTACGATAGCTTAGGCAGTTACTTTTGTGGAAGTTGTGAACATGACAGACCAATTCAAACGCTACTTTGTACTTCTGATTGCTCAATAGCCTTGAAAATGAATTGTAATAAATGCGGTTCCAACCCAACGAATTTTTGATTAAGATAAATTGATGGTATCTTTAACTACAACCGGCAGGGAATATAAGAATATTGATTCAAAACCCACGTTTGACGAGCCATTTCTCCAGCTTTTACTTCCTTTAGAAATAGTAATAGGGCATTAGCGATGTGGTGAGAGGCTTGGCAGCCCACTCGTACTAGAAGCCTTCGCAAAAAATCTTCATGCGAAAATGTATAGTGCTCTAGCTTTTACCTCTAAAAGGCACCAGGGGAAAAGCAAGGCTAAAAAGAAAGCTTCAATATCGCGTAGGTGGTTAACGAAGTCTACCGTGTGGGCGTAAGCGCCTTGGCGTCGCGTCGACCCTTCGTTCTCTGTTCTATGACTTACAGTCTGTGTACTACAAGCACGGCTGTCGGCTAGACTCGTTATTCACGTCTGCGAACATATGGCACGCTTATGTAACACAAACAAACAAACAACTCTCATTCATATCGATCGATTACACTGTTTACCAACCCCACGTTTGACACCTTTGAGCGTGCCGATGTCGATACATACCTACTCTTGGTAAACTCGTTAGCTGCATTCTGCCACGCGATGCCCAGCTCATAATGTATTTGTAATTAAGCATTATAAAATAGCTATCATAATAATAACATTGACAACATCCTCCGTATTTCAAAGATCCGGTTTGCGATGTAAATTTAATACGTTGATGTTGTAATTTAGTTATGTTAGCTCTTTGATGTGACCTCGTCTAATTCCCATTTCCGCTGCGCCCTTCTGTGGGAGTTTGATCGAATTTATCTTTAAGTTCGATCCATTAGTGGGCCCTCTTTTGATAAGGACGAGTTGTCAGCGGGGCGGCGCGCGGGGGGTCGCTCGTGGGCCTCTGTAAGCTCTCATTTCCCATTAGATAAACATGTCCGCTCCACGCAGCGCGATCCTGTTCTGACTCCATTCCGATGATAGTCAGTAACGCAGTCGGTTGTGTTAGTGCGGTACACGGCGCGGTTCCCAGTGACGAGACACTGCGCCTCAGTGAATCACTGCATCATCACAATGATGCACTGATACCGATTGTTATCGGCAATAAACTTAACATTGTTTAGTGTCGTGTTTCCAAACATTTTGGTGGTTCTGACGCGGCGCCCGGCTACTCTGTGAATTCGTCTTGAATAAAACATCGAGGTCTGTATTCTATCTATACATGTTTATAGGACTAATATCCGGTACCCGTTCATAAAGTAGTACTCGACTTGATAATTATTTATGGAATAGATATATTTGTCCTGTTCTACTTTATTTAATGGACACCATGTATTTATCAGTTCGCTGTACGATACAACGAAAGGTGTTAACTCTAATGCTAAGATGTTTTCATCTTACATTACATCATTGAATATAATGTAGAGGAGTAACAATTTAGCTGAGAAATCTAAACAATAATATTTGAGTATTCTTTGGTTCTTGTTCAAACAACAAAGTCACGTAAAACTTCTTTAGGGGACACTAATATCACGAATATTGTATTACGTAGAACTTAACATCAATTCGTCAAATAGATATTAAGTAATTTTGGCTGTTTCGATTAGTCCTGCTATGAGCAAAATTAATAATTCATTACATTCTTCAAACATAAAGTCTAACTGAAAATGGCACAGAAGAATGATGGTTTAATTAACCGAACACTGAGTTTGTCGTATTCCATCAAAAACTTGAGCCTAACTTACAAGTTTAAAAGAGCATAGTTAGCTTGACTTCTTAAATAATATAACAAGGCTGTTACTTCAACTTCTATGAAGAATTGTAAAGGTCTTTGGAACCGTAAATAACAGAAACATTTTTGAAAAACCCATCGTATAGTTTGTTAGTTTTTAGAAGTAACCGAATGTGTTGCATTACAGGTCGAGGCGGGAGACGTTTTGCTCAAGGTTAATGGGACTGATGTAAACCGGTTCACTACTCGAGAAGGTAAGGAATTTGCCATTTATCACGCACAGCCACTTATCTATGAAACATTGCCGATAACTGCCCCTAGTGCCCCTGCAATTGAAATGTTGCTCCAGTTTTTAATTGGGTCTTAATGGACGAGTTTCTCGCTACGGGTCATTTGCATTATTTCGTTTGGAGTTACTTAGGACTCCACTCCATCTGTGATGAATATTGAAAACCTTGCTGTGGAAATGTTTTACATTCACTAATCAAAACTCAATTAACCATTATGGTTTCTGATCGCGTGAGTTTAAAAACAATAAATATAGCTGGCGATATAACAGCTAGCAAAACAATTATAATCTCTGCTGTAAACTCAAGAACCCATGTCCACTATCTATTCATAGGTACAGATACATTCTGAGTCAGAGTTACGCACCACCGAGCCTCGGCTCTATCCCATGTTATCGACGTCACGTCGGACCGTTATCATCGAACTTATTAACGCTAATTTAATGATCGCGTTATGCCCGGCCCGTAGCCGACTGCCGGCACGCAACATAGCAATATTTTCACACTCAACGCAGCTGAAATAACCAGAAAAGCTAAATTTATTTCCTCCGACAACGCGCAATAATCTTGCTATCGGAGCACAATCAACAACCTTCTGTCTATTGTTTTACGGTTATATTTAATTTCCTTTTGTGTTTGTTCGAATATCGTACGCTACAGCGAGCATTTCGATTGTTGCAGTTTTAAAATGCTTGCGACTCTCATCGGACCCCGTCACCCTAAGACTGAGAAAGGGTGAGTTGACTTGTTAACCTGTAGTTTATTGTAGTGGGTGTGTAATATTGCTGCAAGTAATAGAATTTTAGAATTCCCTGTTGGCTTGGTTCGGTTTGAGGAGTGGCGGGAGTGCTACAAAATAATAGGTAGTGGCTTTACGCGAAGAGTAATTTCATAGGTGGCTCGCGGGAGTTGAGCCGGGTAAATCTCGTTCACATTGCTTGTGTTTCCTTTAGTAATGGAATTTTGTTTACTTTTGTCCCAAGACCGTGAATTACTTTGGTCTAGAAGCTATGTTATTATTCTTGCCTTAGAATGCCATGTTGTTTCGATATTTGTCTAATTCTCAAGCCTGCAAAACTGCATGACATGATACAATGACATCAGAGCAATCCATGCAACCATTTGAACTGAAACAGAAAACATGAAATGCATGATTCTGCTTTCCATTTGCCGCTTTTACCATCCCTTACTTATTCAAGGCACTATCCTGGATGTCAGCCAACTGTGTACATAAAGTTAAATATGCATCTCCTGCCCGAGATAACAACGAATAGTGGGTAGTAAATAGAACAGCCCATGTGCCTTCTTAGAATCCTAGCCTATGTAAAGTTATGTAGATTTCTGTCTTTTAATCTAGCGTGCTCATTATGCGTTCTGGGTCTCATTGTCTGTAGGACGTAGGCAGACTTGTTATCATTCTAGGATCTAGCTTCCGGTCTGAAGTATGAAGTACCTAATTGCGGCAGTTCTAGACGTTTATTTTAATTGCGAGCATCAGTAAGCCTGAGCAAACGTATTTAACGTATTTAAAACATTGTTTATTCATTACCTGTTTAGCCTTGGTGGTATGCGATCTACCTGAATGGCGAATGAAAGTGATTTCTACCTAGGACAACTGCCAGTAACATACTCTAACGTTCGAAAAGCATAGGTATTGCTTTTACCTGATGTTTTCATTTATAATCATGTCGACGCTTCTCATTTATAAACATAACGTAGCTACGAGTAGTTTCAATCCTATTATTCAACTATGTGTTTATTTTAATCATTAAAAAACAGTACACGTTTCTTCCGAGCATTTAAAAATAATACGTTTTTTCCGGAAACTCCCGAAGCCCCAAGGGTGCGATGATCGATGGCGCGTCCACTACGTGCTTCTAGTAAGGTACTTTGAAAATCGATATAAGACTTTTCGGACGATCGATCCAACGAAACGAACTTGCACTTAACCATCGCGTCATCTAATTACACCTTTATTTCGGATCTTTTTGAAGTTTGCATACAAATCTTACGCAAATTCGAAAAAATACTTACAAACATAACATTAGGGCCCGAATTCCACTAATTTCAAAACAAAGATCTGAATAGCGCCATACTATCAAGATGCCTAAAATGAAGTTTGTGCATTTGGTATTCTACTATTTTTTTCACTTGAAGAGACTTTCATTATTAGAATGTCAAATTGGTAGTTATAAAGGTAATCGTCATAGCTATGAATGAACCTCGAAAAGTTTGTGGTAATAGAATACCAAAAAGAGTTTAACACTGTCATTTTGAGACGAAACTATTGAAATGGTGAAGCGATTTATTTTAGTCGAAATCGGGCCCTGAACGTGTCCACCAATTATTTTAAGATAAGAACAGTCTCGATCTAGTAATATTTTAAATATTATATATTTTTCACGTTTTCGATATCACAAACATAACAGACTCAAAGATGCACTCGCAAACGTAAAACACCGACTTTTTTATCTGTGGTTAAAAATGTCAACATAATATGTATTTATAGTAAGGTCATCGATAGATCGAATAGGTCGTATTCGAGACATCAACTTATTAGGAAAACATGCGAGCTGTCATGTCATCCGAAAACTTCGTATTTCGAGCTAGTCGTTCAGTTTCTCATATACACACCTTTCAGATCCACAGATCAAAGCGAGTCTGAGGAGGTACCTTGCCTCATCGACGGAGCGGCGTAGTGCACGCAACAACCGCGACAAGTAAGTACCTACTGAGCTTGTAATAACATACGTAGGTAGTAGATACGTACTAGAAGACAGTTACATGTAAGCAGTATGTTATTTACAGCCTACGTGCATATGCATTATGTGCATTTCACTATCACTATATAGTATAAAACAAAGTCGCTTTCTCTGTCCCTATGTATGCTTAAATCTTAAAACTACGAAACGGATTTTGAAGCGGTTATTTTTAATAGATTGAGTGATTCAAGAGGAAGGTTTATACGTATAATAAAAAAGTGCGAAGCCGGGGCAGGTCGCTAGTATGATACAAAGCACGCTGTGTAGAATTGAAAGGACGAGAATGTAGGAAACTATCAAACATACTCATTATAATTAGGACAAAAATAGCCGAAATTTCTTTATGGCCTTTCTTAGCTCTTATTGGCGAAATGTTCTATAGTATTCCTTTATAATCAAACCATTGACAAGGTATAATGTTTGAAAATAAATAAAAATAAGCAATTTCTAGCCAACCTAAGCACATCTAATGTAACATAACTCACAACTCACAACACAATAAAGAAAAACAATTTGCAGCTGAGTTTGAAAAATAATTTTCAGCAGGAAAGGCGTCCAATCGGAAATTATTGGACATTTTGGCAAAAAATAAACATAAGAAAGTTGCTTTTGGGTTAAGTATGGGCTATGTAAAACGTGACCTTATGGGCTATGTAAAACGTGACCTTTGATACTTAAGATTACTTCGACAACTTCGTTATTAATTTTATAAATAACAAAAATTAATCTACAGAATTATAGCCGCTCTGTTTGCTCCCAGTCTGTTTTAAAACAATTCGACGCAGTACCAGTACTAACACGTACAAGAAATTGTATCATATCTTGTTGTTGTTTTGATAAGGATAACGAACTGATACAAAGTCAGCAATAGGTACTATTGACAAGCATTACAATAACATACGGGTAGCCCTGTTAAAAAAAAGCTATTTCGTCCCAATTTTCGGTAATAATTAATTACATCCGTGAGATCCATGGTTATAATGATGTCACAAAAAGTTCTGTGCTGGTCCCATAATTGCATTCCGGTTTTTGTACTGAAGGTTGCAATGTATTCGACTGGTTTTTTAATGCACTTGTACCTTCCACAACTCTTCTCGTCGTACCTAAGTTATTACAACTATACAAGTATACATTCACAGCAATCTGTAGATGACAAACTGGTATCTGCTCTACCAGATAGTGTGGAAGTGTATTGGGCTTTATGCCCCTGCTTTACCAGACCCTAGGACCACCTCCTTTAAATTCGTAGGTCAGCTACGTTTCGGCATCTCAACAGGTATTAACACTTTAATAGCCCATTACGTACCTAGGGAACTGCTTGTAACTGTGGCAGGTCCCAGTAGGTCTCACCTCAGAAGCAGTGTACCTAAGCGTTAAAGAATGCGTTATTTCCATGATAATTTTTAAAACCATATACAGTTGCTCTTCACCTAAATCGAGCTACATAATCAGTTATTTCCAAGACGATACACATGTGACCAATGGCTTCAAGGGGTCTTCAAACCACGTTGTCTTCACCTCGCATTTGTTTGTCTTTTTACATAGATAAGACATGGAAACTTTTCCATTTGCTTCGTGCAGCAATGTTGCAAGATGCATGTTTACCCGTGAAACAAAAAGTTGCGTTATCGAAACGAGATTGTGATTAAAAGTGCACTCACCTCTTCCTCATGGGACTCGGAATACGGCATCGTTAATGTTATTGCGCTGCACCTTACTTGTTATAGCTAGCTATAATGTTATACATAGGTCGTTTTAACTTGTCAGTTATTCGCTATTCAACGTAGTAGTAGCACATTCATTTGTCAGTTCTCGGAAAGATGAACTGATGTCGTAAATTCAGTTTATTATTTTACTGGTATCTGCCCGCGACTTCGGACGCGTTGTGTTGGAAACTTTTCAAGGCTATTTCTATCCCACGTGATCTAATTTATAGCATGAAAAGTAGCATATGTTTTACTAAAGGCCTAGGACTACGTCTATTCAATTTCAGCTCAATCCTTTAGTTTTAAGTAGTTTTGCCTTGAAGAGGTAAAAACATCGCTTCTTTCATCAAAACTTTCGCATTAAAGTATTAGTGTGATTCAAAGTCCTAGTTTCACCTATATTCGTCACCTATTAGTCCACCAATATTTCGTGACATCTCCACATAAACAAGTCCATCCAGTCTTAATTAACTTACATTTTATCTAATAATGTTCCGTTCCTTTACCCCTGGACCCCCTAATAGTTTGACAGCTGATTTCCGACGCGATAAGTGACGGCACCATGTGTTTACGGGGTGGTGTGGTACTAAGGGTGGCACCCCTCGACACGTCATTGTCGGTTACTCACTGAAATGTGCCTCACTTTAAGGCATTGATTGATAAATAGACAAAAAGTATATCAGAGATAATACGCCAAACATTCAAGGCATATGTGTACTAATATAATAAAGAAGAAAGATTTGTGCTGTATTTATGTATGTAACGAACTCAAAAACTCCTGACCTGTTTCAAAAATTCTTTCACTATTAGAATGCTACGTTATCCCTGAGTAACATAGGCTTTATTTATTAGTATTAAAAAAGGGATCCCTACTAAAACTTTAATTATGTAAACCACTGCAAAAAAATGCCTTAAAATGTATAGGTATTTAATCTTATGGGCTGCGAAAACTATTGATGATGGGCTTTGACTCTTACCTGAACTATTATTTATTCCGTTCACCCGTGCGAAGCCGGGACGAGACGCTAGTGATTGATACGCAACAAAAAATATTTCTCCACCTAATAAATAAACCGTTGTAATAATCCGTCCTTCACTCATGTCCTTAAAAGGTCGTCTCCTCGCATCGGAGGCGAAGCGAGGGTTGATTGATTTAGATCGCGGTATCAAACATTCTTGGCGAACTATTTTTAGGAGCGTATTGTTTCGAAACTCAGCCTAAGAACGGGACAAGACGTCTGTGTACGGCTTCTGGAATGAGTGACAAGTATTTTTGTAGAAGGACTGTCTTGTGCCAATAGAATGTTATCTTTCGTTAATACAGAGAGGTTTGTTAATCAAGCACACAAATAGATATCTCTTGTGAATTGTATCTATCCATTCAGCATGTATGGGTTGAAAGAATAGACAAAATTTACATGGTTAGAGAATAGAGAGAAAGAGTTTTCCCAGCAGTGAATGTCCACTGATGGACAAAATCCCGCTTTTAATTACGCCCTTCTTATGATCCTGTGATGTCCATGCAGATCATGGTGTAAGAATGTATGTGTGTGTGTATATTGTGTTTGTGTGTGTGTGTATATATTTGTCGCAAGACGGGAATCGAAGCCGTAAGCTCCAGGAGGAGCCCGCTGAGCCATATAGGTCGTATTACGGTCTGTATGGTCCTACTCGGGGCCACCGCTTGCAAATTACTCAATTCTTGGTATTTCATAAAGAATTTGACCCTTACCAATGCCAGCGTACAAGCTATTTTCGTTTGCTTTGGATTCCAATAAACTTAAGTTCACGGTAATGTCTCAAGGCAAGACTTTCATTATCACATTTATTACAGTGTTGATACCGGTTCAATCTACTTTTTGCACGTCTCGTTGTAAGTAAAAGTAAAGTTTCTAGAAACAATGTCTAGAAACTTTATCAACAGCAAGTACTAAAATATTGTCTGGTATTTCTGTTTACAATCGGTGGAACGTAATTGAGTTACCTATTACGATAATGCGTAAATATTGCGTCACCTCGTCACCGCTTCAGTGTTCTCTTATTATTTGTCTTATGTTTATTATTTTGTCTGCTTTCTTCAATAGCCTGTGATTCATTGTTTGTGCAACAAATTAGCGGTCATGTTAACTCATCTCAGCAAATTAATTTTGTATAAGTATGGATGGTATAAATGTATTTTAAATAATGTCGGGTAACATTTAATATTTTTTAGGGAAATGGTTTGCTATGTTTGCAACACTTTTAATCCTGTTATGTTTACAACTTTTTGTCTACAATCTGGTTCACTAATCTCACTCTATTGATACTGTGTATGTGTGATTGTAAAACTGCTTTGTAAACTAATAAACCTATTTGATAGTCACTCGGCTGACTCTAATAACACCACAAACCTCCGTGGATTTCTAAGTCTTGTTAACTTGTTTCATTGGAATATTATTCTAAGTTGTTAAAATCAAGGAATAGAAAAAAATACAACAACTTTATACAATTGAAACCATTGAGCTAACTTCAAACGGTTGCAAACAGTCTAAAGGTAGCTCAATTGATCCATGTCAATACCAATCGGAAGCGTCCTCAAGAGTTGTTCAATAAATAAAAAACATCACATTATAAAACATTTCTAAATAAGTTTGGTGGTTTGTCACCGCTCGTAGAAGTTCTGCAGATATTCCTAATTAGAGGACCGCGCATGCCATAGATAACCAGATTGAATGCACGCGTGTGTACTGTAAATTACCTCGTCTAGACAGTCTGCAACTCATATGCTTTCATGAAAGCAATCTACCTTCTTTGGAGTATTAGATAATCAACTTTTAGAATTGTTTTGCTTTCAGACTGAACTTTTTTGAATAGAATAAGAATATAAAAACATTTATTGCCTAAAATACTAATTACAGACTTACTAACCTTACATCAATTGAAATATAAACTAAGACAGGAGTAAATTTTGAATCAGCTGCATGGATTATATTCTGATATTCTTAAATTAACTTTTAGGGTTAGGTACTTACCCGAGAGGCTGAAAATGGAAAACTATAACTATTATACCTTTGCTGTATGTAGTATGCTCTTGCCGCTATTAACGCAATATTAAAATAAAATAAGTACTAAAATTAAATGAGGCTGCCATACAAAAAACATGATATTTTGCCTATCGTTGCTCTAAGTTTTTCTCTTGAACCATAATAGGTAGAAAAATTATACTATTTAGAAGTAACGAAACAGTTGTATTTTGACAAGAAAAAATATTACTTATAATAAACTAATAAAGTAGAAAATTCAAGGGACCCTGAGAATTTTCTTTTTGTTTAAAAAAATATGCATGCACACGCATGTGACAACTATAAGTATTTAATATTTAAACTATGGTACAGAACGGAACCCTGTGTGTGCGAGTTGTCTCGCAATTGACGGTTTTATTTATTTGTGAACATCACCAGAAATTGGCATTTTGCAGCATGCAAGCAGGCATGCGATACGCCTGATGGAAAGCGATTTCCGCAGCCTTGTAAAGGGACTAACGCGCGCCTTGCCGACCCTTTACGTATTAATGTTATGGTATGCTAACGTTTCTGTCTCCACGATAAAAATAGATACCTAAAAGCTCTCGAATTCGTGTCGATCCAATTAGAAACTGAAAATATCTGGAATTAACAACATTGTACCGGCCGGTATAATCGTGTTCAGTTCACGATTGCGTTGTCCTCTAAAGATATGTTTAAAATATATTGTAATTTAACAAAAGCCAGGAGTTCTATAAATCAGTCCCTTAGTACCCATTGTACAAACATTCCGGTTACTTTGGCCTTAGTCATCTTCTCAGTATTATACTGTGATGAATGCGATCATTTTTATGAAATGTAGCACAGATGGGTGATTTTCGTATGCATGTTAACTGAAATGCTTCATTTGTATCTTCGACAGATCAAGCCCACCTTCAAGCAACTCTAACTCCAACTCATCCAGCTCGTCGAGTAACGGTTCAGGGGTTGCTTCAGGCGAGAGTTGCGAGGCGCTACTAGACGGCTCCCGACCGCGCGTCTCGCAACCCAAGTTCGAAGCCTTCATGATGACCGGGGACCTTATACTGAACCTGTCTAGAGTAGAGCATCCGCATCACAATCATCACGCGCCTACGCATCGTACACACTACCACAGGTACGTTTACTCAGTCCGTCTTTAAAGACTAAGCTCGAAGCCTTCATGATGACCGGGGACCTTATACTGAACCTGTCTAGAGTAGAGCATCCGCATAACAATCATCACGCGCCTACGCATCGTACACACTACCACAGGTACGTTTACTCAGTCCGTCTCTAAAGACTAAGCTCGAAGCCTTCATGATGACTGGGGACCTTATACTGAACCTGTCTAGAGTGGAGCATCCGCATCACAATCATCACGCGCCTACGCATCGTACACACTACCACAGGTACGTTTACTCAGTCCGTCTCTAAAGACTAAGCTCGAAGCCTTCATGATGACTGGGGACCTTATACTGAATCTGTCTAGAGTGGAGCTTCCGCATCACAATCATCACGCGCCTACGCATCGTACACACTACCACAGGTACGTTTACTCAGTCCGTCTCTAAAGACTAAGCTCGAAGCCTTCATGATGACTGGGGACCTTATACTGAATCTGTCTAGAGTGGAGCTTCCGCATCACAATCATCACGCGCCTACGCATCGTACACACTACCACAGGTACGTTTACTCAGTCCGTCTCTAAAGACTAAGCTCGAAGCCTTCATGATGACTGGGGACCTTATACTGAATCTGTCTAGAGTGGAGCTTCCGCATCACAATCATCACGCGCCTACGCATCGTACACACTACCACAGGTACGTTTACTCAGTCCGTCTCTAAAGACTAAGCTCGAAGCCTTCATGATGACTGGGGACCTTATACTGAATCTGTCTAGAGTGGAGCTTCCGCATCACAATCATCACGCGCCTACGCATCGTACACACTACCACAGGTACGTTTACTCAGTCCGTCTCTAAAGACTAAGCTCGAAGCCTTCATGATGACTGGGGACCTTATACTGAATCTGTCTAGAGTGGAGCTTCCGCATCACAATCATCACGCGCCTACGCATCGTACATACTACCACAGGTACGTTTACTCAGTCCGTCTCTAAAGACTAAGCTCGAAGCCTTCATGATGACTGGGGACCTTATACTGAACCTGTCTAGAATCGAGCATCCGCATCACAATCATCACGCGCCTACGCATCGTACACACTACCACAGGTACGTTTACTCATCCGTCTCTAAAGACCAAGTTCGAAGCCTTCATGACGAGGGGATCTCATAATGATTCTATCATTAAACGGTCAGTTACTTTATTTTGATAATCACCGTTACTAATAAATTGTGGATGGCAGATCCACGGCAACATATATAGTCGAGCTCTGCTTAGCTTGGGGCTAGATGATGCTGTGTGAATTGTCCTGCATTATTATATTATTTTTAAGGCGATTGTAAAGATAATAAAACTGTATATTTACAGATATAACTCGACCCCAGCTTCGCCGAGCGAGTCGCGCATGTGCGGTCGCGCGGATTTGTCTCAGCGACACAACTCCTCTCCAGACACCGGCCTCAGCGCCGACCATGCCAATCAGTTGTAAGCATACAAACAAATTATATTTACTAATATGTTTGTTGTGATAAAGATTATATGATTTATAGTGCGTAAGCCAATCGCAATCGCAGTAATATTTACGCAGTAATATATACGATCGACTTCGGCGGGAATGCGCTTGACTTCGTTGCGCAGTTGGTAAGCGCATCCCGTGCTGAAGGAAGGTCGTGGTTTCAAGTCCCACTTAAATCGAAATCTTTTGCTATGCTATTTATTGTGATAAGTTTACAAAGGCGTTTACAATCACTTTTATACATTTTCAGTAAATCTTGTCGAATGTTAAAAAAGCTTACAAAATAAACTAAATCCAACTCTAGCTGTGGCATCGTAGCTCGCAAACGGTTTCTAATTTCAAATAAAGAGTGCAGTTTGTGAGCTACGATGATATAAATGTTACACCCATTTGTCTGCAGTCGAATGTTAAAAAAGCTTACAAAATAAACTAAATCCAACTCTAGTTGTGGCATCGTAGCTCGCAAACGGTTTCTAATTTCAAATAAAGAGTGCAGTTTGTGAGCTACGATGGTATAAATACGTTACACCCATATGTCTGCATTTTGGTAAATAAATTAAAATAAATAAATAATACCGGACACTTCAAACAGTATCGACTATCCCCAGTTTAAGCAGAGCTTGTGTTACGAGTACAACAGATATACTTAATACATTTACACTGCACAGATAAATATAAATTTTTATCATACATAGAAAACTACCAGAACACTCATACAATATCAAAGAAATATATGCAGATCGTAGAAATATTTGTCCCGAAAAATTATGATACACCAAAGACCCAAAAAAATATAATACTCCAAATTATGTTTACACCGTTTTTTTCTCTGCTTTTTTAGGTTCATATCACAGCCAGCCTCGCCAGGTAACACGGCAAACGCATCAGCTATAGACATGTGTGCGAGATCGCACCAGCACCATTCTGTGAGGACCTCCAGATCGGAGGACCATCTGCAGGTAAGCACTTATTATTTGCACTTTATGGTTCATATCACATCGAAACGAATGTCTGAAGAGTTCTTGATATACTGGCTGATTGTACTATAATTTCCGAATTCCTTATGGTTCAGGAATGAAAACGGACTTAGGCCTTTAAGACTTAGATAAAACATTTCAAACATTAATAATTTCCTGAAATATCTCATTTATGGGCTCTTTAAATTGATCATAATCTTCTACGTAAATCGGTCCACTGCTGGGCATAAGCCTCCTCTAGTGAGCGTCATAACGCCCTGTCTTTAGCTTGCTTTAATTCATATTACCAAAATATATAAATGATATTTACCGTCATGAAATTATGAATGTAAAGTGGATGTTCTCTATAAGAATCGGACGCTTCACTATAAGGATTTGGATAAGTATTGTGACATTATTCGTCAATCAAACCATCCTAGGACAGTTACCGTTCGTCCGATTACCTTAAATGTACCCCCAGCCTACCGATCTATAAGTATTCTACAGATTGTATGTATTACCTATAAAGTACTTCCACCCTACCGATCTATTCTACAGATATAGAAACGCAAGTTTACCCCTAGCCTACCGATCTATCAGTATTCTACAGATTGCTATAAATGAAACATAGAAACGCAAGGTTACCCCTAGCCTACCGATCTATCAGTATTCTACAGATTGCTATAAATGAAACATAGAAACGCAAGTTTACCCCTAGCCTACCGATCTATCAGTATTCTACAGATTGCTATAAATGAAACATAGAAACGTAAGTTTACCCCTAGCCTTCCGATCTATCAGTATTCTACAGATTGCTATAAATGAAACATAGAAACGCAAGTTTACCCCTAGCCTACCGATCTATCACTCTATCAGTATTCTACAGATTGCTATAAATGAAACATAGAAACGCAAGTTTACCCCTAGCCTACCGATCTATCAGTATTCTACAGATTGCTATAAATGAAACATAGAAACGCAAGTTTACCCCTAGCCTACCGATCTATCAGTATTCTACAGATTGCTATTAATGAAACATAGAAACGCAAGGTTACCCCTAGCCTACCGATCTATCAGTATTCTACAGATTGCTATAAATGAAACATAGAAACGCAAGTTTACCCCTAGCCTACCGATCTATCAGTATTCTACAGATTGCTATAAATGAAACAGAAACGCAAGTTTACCCCTAGCCTACCGATCTATCAGTATTCTACAGATTGCTATAAATGAAACATAGAAACGCAAGTTTTCCCCTAGCCTACCGATCTATCAGTATTCTACAGATTGTTATAAATGAAACATAGAAACGCAAGTTTACCCCTAGCCTACCGATCTATCAGTATTCTACAGATTGCTATAAATGAAACATAGAAACGCAAGTTTACCCCTAGCCTACCGATCTATCAGTATTCTACAGATTGCTATTAATGAAACATAGAAACGCAAGGTTACCCCTAGCCTACCGATCTATCAGTATTCTACAGATTGCTATTAATGAAACATAGAAACGCAAGGTTACCCCTAGCCTACCGATCTATCAGTATTCTACAGATTGCTATAAATGAAACATAGAAACGCAAGTTTACCCCTAGCCTACCGATCTATCAGTATTCTACAGATTGCTATAAATGAAACAGAAACGCAAGTTTACCCCTAGCCTACCGATCTATCAGTATTCTACAGATTGCTATAAATGAAACATAGAAACGCAAGTTTTCCCCTAGCCTACCGATCTATCAGTATTCTACAGATTGTTATAAATGAAACATAGAAACGCAAGTTTACCCCTAGCCTACCGATCTATCAGTATTCTACAGATTGCTATAAATGAAACATAGAAACGCAAGTTTACCCCTAGCCTACCGATCTATCACTCTATCAGTATTCTACAGATTGCTATAAATGAAACATAGAAACGCAAGTTTACCCCTAGCCTACCGATCTATCAGTATTCTACAGATTGCTATAAATGAAACATAGAAACGCAAGTTTACCCCTAGCCTACCGATCTATCAGTATTCTACAAATTGCTATAAATGAAACAAACTCAAGTTTACCCCTAGCCTACCGATCTATCAGTATTCTACAGATTGCTATAAATGAAACAAACTCAAGTATACCCCTAGCCTACCGATCTATCAGTATTCTACAGATTGCTATAAATGAAACATAGAAACGCAAGTTTACCCCTAGCCTACCGATCTATCAGTATTCTACAGATTGCTATAAATGAAACATAGAAACGCAAGTTTCAGAAGGAGTCTTCGCTGAGCGCGGTGGCTGTGGAAATGGAGGAGGATGTGACGTCATCGCTCAACACGCTGCTCGACGCAAGACCTGACTCGGCGACGCCTGCGGCTTCGTCTGCGCGCTCCGATGAGAATGAACGGGATCGGTATGAATCTAATCATATGTCGAAAATAGATAGGTAGATAGATAAACTTTTTATTTGAAACATACACAAACAGCACAGGAAAATTAACAAAAGAGAGAACAGAAACAAACAATTACTTAAATGGAAAATCGGTACAGTAGAAAAGAAGAAAAACAGGTAGGTACGTAGGTACTTATCTAACACAATTATAAAAAAAATAAAAAAAAAACTAAATAGAAAAAAACAAACAGTACCTACACATTATAATTTTTAAGACTTAATTAAAATAGGAGTGAAATGCTTAAAAAAATCCCCAGAGTTCTAACAGGAAGGTGAGATAAACACAAATTTACAGAGACGGGATAAGATCCACACATAGAGGGAAGCAGAGGCGAGTTAACACTCGAATTAGCAATAAAAACGTTGCTCCTACGGTACTGAATTGATTGACAAAAGAAAATACGAGTCCAATAATTTTCGAAAATCTAACTAAGTAACGAATAGATATTTTTTAAGAAACTACCCTATTCCTACACCGTCATCGTGCTCCAAAAAACAATGTGTAATCAGCTTACTAAAGACTACTAAATATTTACGAGATAAATATTATTTTACCCAAGAAGCTACCCTATTGTCCAGCATTCTTTATTTATATAGTCATCTGTTTTGGTTTTTCTTACGAACAATTTGTTTTATAATTTTTGTATTGTTTCAGTATCGTATGGACGTACAACGCACCCGTGTCATCCGCATCGGAGCGAACGCACTGCAACGGCTCCGCAACTTCCAACTCCACTTCCATATCCGACGGTATCTCGCAAAGGTCAGTTTTGTCTGAACGTTACATCTTTGGGTAAAGTAATTTTTTAGATTTAAATATATTCTCAGAAAAGACAGTCACTTACGTGAGGATAGTTAATAGAAATAGCTCAGTTTAATATCGAGAAGCATCATCATTATGACTTGACGTGATATTTCTTTTATTTTTAGCAGTACTTAATCTTAAGTTTCTGGCGAACCGTTTGCAATTTCCATTCGGGACGCGTGCAAAATTGATATTATTTTACAGTACATATAAAACTCTTATAATAAATTAAACTTCTTTATTAACAACGAAAATTACAATCAAGGAATAGAAAAAAATACGACTAGTATATACAATTGAAACCATTGAAATAATATAATATAATAAATACTTTAGTTTGTGACCAGTGTAATTGTTCTATAGATCGTCGTCCCCCGCCTCCCCGACGTCTGTGTCGTCATCGCTGATGTCGTCCCGTACGTCCCCCCCGCCGCGGTTGCCCCCGCACGCCGCCTTGCATCGACCACTCAACGGTATGTATCACTTGCTAAACGCAACCCGAATACAAAAATGTGTATGTTTTTGAAACTCAACATTATAAAGACTGATTGATTGATAGACAAAAAAGACGAAGACGATTTTCAACACCATTTCCCATTAAACGCTTCTTAGTAAAATTTGCCATGTGAGTACGTCGTCGTTAGATAGGTTATATCAATAAAAATATATTCCTTATTAACTAAGAAAATAAGGGCGAAGTGACCCTTTACATTGAGACCAAAAAAAAAAACAAATTTACAATCAAGGACTAGAATCATATTGAGCTAACAGCAGACAGTTGCAAACTGATAAGCTCAACTGATCCTGATCGATAGCAGTTATCGCATCTCCAAGACGCTGACTTCATTACCACGCTCAAGTGCCGCTAAGCCTGTAAGCTGAAGACAGGGCGCTATAACGCTCATTAGGGGAGGCCTATGTCCACGTGGACATAGGCTTAGTCATAGACTGTGGTTGATGATGATGATAATAATGGCAATGCTGATGCGCTGCGCCAGATCAATAATAAGTATTCCTGTTATCTTAATCTCAATTTCATCCATAGGTGACATGAGCCTATCTGAAGCCGTCTCCAACATATCCAGCCCCGACTATCAAGACCAAGACGACATGTTCGAAACCGGTCGAGAATGCCCCAGGATGGAGCTCTCCGACCCATCAGACTCCGACTCGACAATCCTCGTGTCGGAACCTTGCCATAAGCGCGCCAAATCTAACTCTTCATACTTGAACGAGCACGGTAGTGACGTCACACTCAACGGGGATAACAATGAGTACAGAATAGTGATACAAGTGAAGGGGGCGGACAAAAGTGCTAGTGAGCATGTGAATAATAATAATAATAGTGTGTATGTGCAGAACGGGAAGGAGAATGGACATCATTCGCCGGAGCATCAGGGTTACCAGGTTTGTAAAGTTTACATCTATGAAAGTTATATTTTTTAAATGTAGGTCTTAAGTATTATGTGGGTTTAATTAAAAGACTTGAAAAGAGGAGAAAAGGTTCTCAATTCAATGAATCTCTTTTACTTTGTAAGTTTAAGTACATTCATCTGAAAAAATTCGGAAAATGTTTTTTTTATTTCTGAGAGGGTTTTTATTTCTTTCTTCCCAAAAACGATAAAATTTTAATGGGTGACATTTCAATTTCAACCACTTCTATGAAAAAAATCAAACATCTTAGTATAAACTTTTGTTTACTTACTAGGAAACCTCATTGCCTCATTGACTTGTCCAACTAACCTAACTATGGTAATAGACGTTTTAAAACACGTCTAAATACTTGTGTGGTAATCGTGTAATAACGTTTTTATGTTTAAGTGGCAGAATCTAGCAATCTACACTAAAACCTCAATGCCTTTGATCATCAATCCCTCGCTCTATTTAATAGGTTACTTGAGCGTTCAAACCTATATAATTCTTAAAATCACTTCTTATCTTATAATCTGTTGAGTATCTGGAGCAGCGCATCGGCATTGCCATACAGCGCGGAGCAATGCAGCCAGTGCGTCTTGGGGAAGCGACAACTGGTATCATGGTTCTTTGATCTATCTCAAGACTGTTGTTTATCTTTAAAATTTCAGCCCAAGCCATTCAGTAGTTTTTGCGTGAAAGAGGAACAAACCATACAAACTTTCTCGTTTATAATATTAGTAAAGAAGTACGGATTAGCCTTTGTGTTATTCCTAGAACTATGTATCTTCAAAAAATGTTCCCGAGCTGTTCAGTAGTTTTTGCGTGAAAAAGGAAAAAACCATACAAACTTTCCCATTTATAATATCAGTATATTTTTATGTTTAGTATATTAGTATGTTATAAGGAAGTAATAAAAAAAAATGGGTTGTTAAGTCTTCAACATAGTGTCAATGTTCCAGGAGCTATGCAGCGGTTCAGACGGCGGCTCCGACGAGGGTTCAGACGGCGACTCGCTGCACTCGTTCCACTACAGCCCCAAGGCCGTGGATATACCATCGGCGGAGCGGCTGGCGAAGCGGCTCTACCATCTCGACGGGTTCAAGAAGTCGGATGTTTCGCGGCATTTGAGTAAAAAGTAAGTTGGATCTGTTACTGGGTAAACAAACAGTGTCATTGGAACGTAGTTTTTAGTGACTAGTGTTGTATACTAAATCCACAGCAGAGGCTTTGAATCCAGGACAGAAATGTTTATTTTAAGTTTAGAAAATTATTCAAAATAATATTTTTTAATACATTAGCATTAATTATATTTTTTACATATAGCTATGTTCGGAAACGTGTATTAAAGCTATGAATGTTGCTCCGTTGCAAATATATAACTTGGAAATTGTAACAGCTGCACGGCTTCGCTCCGGGCATGTTCCACTAAACATGTTTGGGTTTATGATGGGCAAATCTGAGTCACCTAATTGCAGTCGATGTGGCACAATCGAAGATGTTTTCCACATTTTAATGGAATGTGCCAGGGGCGAAGAAATACGCAGTAGATTGTTTGACCCTCATCATATCTTCTGGATGGTGGGAGGCTGCAATGGAATCCTGTCGGAACCAGTGTCCAAGGATGCCAGGGCGCTTATAGAATTATATCGTGTTACTATCAATGAGAGATCGGAATCCAATTAGCAATGTACCTTACCTCTAATTCTTAGTCATAAGGGTGGCATAATTTTTTAAAACCCTGTATAAAAATAATAAAGATTAAAAAAAAAAAATATATAACTTGCTACTGCACTGTGGTCGCGCCTGTATTGTATCTCTTCTTATTTATTTATTTGGGAAACACAAAGCTTATATTTATGTAACAATAGGTCCGTGCACTAGAACTAATGAAGCTAAGACAGTTTCCACTCATAGTAAAAAAAAACAACTGAACTAAAACTTCGTAACTAACTAACAAACTTTTTGATCCCACAAATCGGATGGATCAGGTTCGTTTTACGGTCTCACTCTGTCTATGCTTTTTTCGCTTTTGAATATCTCAGTAACTACCGAAGCTTAACTTGAAATTTCAAATAACAATAAGGATCGTGCGGCTGCGCAAATTAAAGGAAAACTGTTTTGTGGAAATTTTAAGAGACAGATATTCGTTGTACATTCCAAACAAGTTTGTCTAGTCTTTCATTCTTTTATTTTCTAAAAAATATTGACCAGCAAAATATCCTTTGTTACAGCAACGAATTCTCTCGAGCCGTGGCCGAAGAATACGTGAAACACTTTGAATTCGGCGGCGTCACGCTCGACTCCGCCTTGAGAACGTTCCTGTCAAGGTTCGCGCTCAGCGGGGAGACGCAAGAGCGGGAAAGAGTGCTCGTGCATTTCTCGAGGAGATATCTCGAGTGCAATCCCGGGACTTTCAACTCGCAAGGTCAGTGTTATAGAATACTGGACTGTAGTGTTAATTGTTAAAAGGTTTGTATTAAAACGACTCCGCCTTGAGAACGTTCCTGTCAAGGTTCGCGCTCAGCGGAGAAACGCAAGAGCGGGAAAGAGTGCTCGTGCATTTCTCGAGGAGGTATCTCGAGTGCAATCCCGGGACTTTCAACTCACAAGGTTTGTGTTACAGCAGAGTGGACTGTAGTGTTTGTAGTCATAAGGTTTGTATTAAAAGAATACGGCGGTGAAAATACTCTTTAGAGGTTTAGAAAGTTAATATCATAAAATGTCATGTCAATAGAAACCTTTCAGTCATTTGACAGCCTACAAACAGACCTGCGCTTAGATAATCTTCGATGACCTTGCGAAATTAGTTGCGTCTTGCAATTGTTCAGTCACTAAGCAGATTATATAATATGTATATGTAGAAATCTCTGGGGCCTTATTGTCTAACCCAACTGATAATCGAGATCGATTCATTTTTGACATTTGAAACCTAGCTTGGCCTTCGATTTTACCACGGTAACCTATTTGAATTTCGATTTCAACCTATTTCAAGTTAGACAATAAGGCAGATGGTTCGGCTGGACTAGAAAGCACAACGTCCTGGGGAGGATTTCACTACATAGTATAAAACAAAGTCGCTTATTCTGTCCCTATGTCCCTTTGAATGCTTAAATCTTTAAAACAACGCAAACTACACCAGTGCACCGTCGTCACACACACCCAGTAGTTTACTAACGTAGATTACTAACGCTAACGCAGTGCTGCGTTGGCCTTAGTAATAAAAGAAAATGGTTTTATTTCTACTCAAACTTATTTCTATCAGCATAAAATATACAGCAGGTGTCTAAACTATATAAGTATACAAAGAGATAATGTAGTTTCAAATTATGTTTGTAATAATACACAGATTACTGTGTATTACTGTGTACTTATTGTAATTTTTATCCTATCCACAGATGCGGTACACACTCTAACCTGCGCCATAATGCTTCTAAACACGGACCTGCACGGCTGCGGCGCGAACGGCGGCGCCGGCAGCGCCTTCCGCCGGATGTCCTGTGCCGAGTTCATAGACAATCTGGCCGATCTCAACGACGGAGATAACTTCCCCAGGGACACGCTCAAACATCTGTACCAGGCGATCCGGGCACAACCCTTGCAATGGGCCCTGTAAGTATTAAACAATACAATAACACTTAATTCCACACCTAACGCGCCTTCCGCCGGATGTCCTGAGTTCATAGACAACCTGGCGGATCTCAACGACGGAGACAACTTCCCGAGGGACACGCTCAAACATCTGTACCAGGCGATCCGGGCGCAACCCTTGCAATGGGCCCTGTAAGTATTAAACTTACGTATTTTAGGGCACAATTCCGACAAAGCAGGTATAGTTGGTTTCCGTTTAAGAAATCATACGTTCCGCACTCTAAAAGTGGTGTATCAACGTAAAGATCACATCTCGATATTATAGTCTACCGGATTCAAGGCTCTGGTTATGATAATGGTGCTGGTTATGACTCTTGAATGGCAACAGTGATATTTTATGAGAAATAATAATTCCGGCCACAGAATTTTTTTTTGGCCACCTGGCCAAACTTCTCATTTAATAACTAAGCATCGAGAAATTGACATAGCCTCTAATAAACTAATTCATCTTCTTTACAACGCCACCTAAAAATGTTAAAGAAAGCGTCAAGTCAATATCAACAATTATTCTAACTTGTCCTTCTGATTATACATTGCCCACTAATTTACTAAGTCGGCCACGGAATTTGCAACTCATCACCATTTTACGTTTTACAGCTTCAATACAAGGTCCTCAAATATTACATATTCAAGCTTCAATAGACAACATCATATAATTATTACTTAACATGTAAAATAATACTTCATATTCTTATAACTTGAAAATAGCCTCTGTACGATTTGGCGCGAGTTAGCGACATGACAACAACCGGCCATTTGCACCAATCAGAGAGCGCCATTCGATTCTTTTACCGACCCGCCCGTGTTTGTTTATTGTGTTTGTTCGTGCGTCCGTATTGCAATAGTTTCATCTGTATTTCATTTATATATGTTTATGACATCGTGAAGAGAATCTCTAGGGGTCCAACTTTGGTTCAGGTGATTGACCCCAAAGTTAAATGACCTCAGCGTTAGAGGTCAATGAACTCAAAAAAAACATGAAGAATTACCCCGATTCAGAGCATTCCGATATGAGTTGATTAGGTTCAATTCGAGTGACGGATCCGACACAAAGTACCCCGACTCCACGTGGTCTTGTGCGTGGCGCCCCTAGAGTGTATTTAATAAGCCGGAGGCGTGAAGGGAGTGCAGCCTCCGCCAGCCGTGTTACGCAATGGCGGAGAGGCTGCACTTCCCGAAGCGCCGGAGCTATGGCGAATCGCGCAAAAAAACATGAAAAACTACCTCGGGGTAGTTTTTGACCTTGAGGATAATGACCTCAAGGTCACTTTTGTTAAGGTCATTGAACTTTAGATCAAAGGTGACCTTGACAAAAAAAAACTATAAAACAATAGTTCATTATGTAATAATAGTGGCTTTAATATTTAATACGATGACAACTTTAGGTAAATTTATCCATCGATAAATGTAGGATGACTTACATTTTAAACATACTAAATTATAAAATTAGAAGCTAATAGAAAGACTATTTTGGTGTCATATATTAATACTTTAGAAGTTTGCTATTTGAATGCATGCCACAAATTTAGATGCTAAAAAATAACCACCGTGCTGAAGTTATATTTACAGTGGCTTACATAGAAGATAACTAGTGGCTGAGATACTGTTATTCAGACGCGCGTTGGTTGTGGCCAACTTAGTAAATTAGAAGGTTACTTATATTTTCTGAGGCTAATAATGCTATTAAAAAGAAGCTTGTTTAATTAGTAGCCATATTTTATGAATACTACCGCACCTACGATTTCGGTAGGCGAGGCCTAATATATGCTATCTCACCTGACATAGTGTGAAAAAGGAATAAACTCAGAGAAGAGCAATAACATGGCGTGGAGAAATGCGCTAGGATGAAATGGACAACGATTTTTTCCTAAAACGACTGTGTTTCATGAACCAAAACATGGGACATACTTTTAGAATTATCGTAGTTTATTTCAAAGTAATTTTTTTTTTTTCAAATCTGAAGCTTTTTAGAGTTTTCTTTCTCCGTCTATTAGTTATTCGCCCAAAGTTGCGCTAATTTTCTTTCTTAATAAAGATTACTTCTTTTATTCTCAGTGACACAGACAACTGTAACGGCTCAAACAACGGCGCCGGCGAGGCTCGCACCAACAGCACGGCGGCCGTGGTCGGCGGGAATCCCTTCCTAGACGTGCCGGACCAGAGCCGCGCCATAGAGTACAAGAAGGGCTACGTCATGAGGAAGTGTTGCGTCGACACTAATGGCAAGAAGAGTGAGTATCTAACTCACTCCGCAATATATCTATGAAAATTTAATGTATACGACGACCGGCGAGCGAAAGTCTCTGCGAAGCAAGAGGTTGCGGATTCGATTCCCGTTTCGGAAAAAAATAGTTTACGATCTGCAGAAATTTGTTCCGTTGGTCTGGTTGTTTTCTATGTATAATAAAATTAAATATCTATCTAAGTAGTATATTGTATTAAGTATGTCAGTCATCTAGTACTCATAACACATGCTCTGCTTAGTTTGGGGCTAGATGATGCTGTGTGGATTGTCCAGCATTATTTATTATTCTTTATTTATTATACACGATGATGTTCACAAAACACAAGAAATAAGAACATGTTACAGTTCCCATCATTGCGAATATCCTTTATACTTAGGCAATTGTGTGCGCTTCTATTATAAGCTTCCATCTGAAGCAACTACCTCAGAAGCGCAGAATTCCTGTAATCTTCACAGGCTTCGCGGAGTGACCTCGGCAAGTTGAAGATTACTGTTCATTCATTAGGCTTTATTTCATTAGGCTGTTAATCCCTTACATTCCAGGATTAGGACAATTGTTTCGTCTTCGCTGGGGAATCTTCTACTACGCTAGCTCAGTTACTAGTGCTTTTTGCTAGATGCTCCTCCATAACATAAAAGGCCCTTTACAGTATGTCTGTTTATCACTTTCATAGTATAAAACAAAGTCGCTTTCTCTGTCCCTAAGTCCCTTTGTATGCTTAAATATTTAAAACTACGCAACGGATTTTGATGCGGTTTCTTTTAATAGATAGAGTGATTCAAGAGGAAGGTTTATACGCATAATAAAAACGTGCGAAGCCGGGGCGGGTCGCTAGTTTAATGATAATAGACAATAATTGAATAATAATAAACAGACATACTAAAATATATATTGTTTTCAGCGCCATTCGGTCGGCGTGGCTGGAAGATGTTCTACTGTACGCTGCGAGATCTAGTCCTGTACTTGCACAAAGACGAGCACGGCTTCAGGCGGGGCCAGATGTCGGATAACATACACAATGCCATCAGGTTTGTTTTATTAACAACGATAATTACAATCAAGGAATAGAAAAATATAAAGCTAGTATATACAATTGAAACTATTGAGCTAACTGCAGTCGGTTGCAAACAGTCCAAAGGCAGCTCAATTGATCCATGTCATTACCAGTCGTCGCGTCCCCAAGACACTGGCTGCATTACCACGCTGTATGGCAATGCTGATGCGCTGAGCCAGATACTCACCAGCTCTCGGGTTGGTAATGTGATTAAGCCATATTTGATCTAAGAGACCGTGTATTGTCGGCTTAAAATATAGGGTGAACTCATCTAATTTCGTGATAAAGGCATTTGAGCAATAAAATACCAATAAATTATTAATTATTTTTATTCAGGCTTCGCATGAGTTTCAATCAGTCTTTTATCAGGAATATAGGCACAATTAATAAGAGTTTTTTCTAAAATCTTAAAAGTTATATCAAATTTACTAAAGCAAGTCAACTTGCCTAATTCCGTGGTGACCTCTTTAAGTCCGTGATAGCTACTACTTTAACTCCGATATAACGGAATTAGGCAAGTTAACTTATTTTTGTTCATGGAATCTTAAACTCCTTAGAAGCTCTGTATACTGTCATTGTTGAACTCAAAACATTTTCGACGGCGGTTTTCAGATCAGACTCCGAATACTTTCGGTTCTTTTTGTCCTCCATGAAGTCTGAAAGTAAACAAGCAAATTATAATAATAATTACATACCTGCTTAGATTTAGCGTCTGTTTAAATTTGCAGCTCGTATTAATAAAAAAAATGCTGCGAAATTTGGTAATAAAACTACTCACGTAATTACGTGACAAGTGCAAAAAAGTCTCACTCAATTCCGTGATAGCAAAATATACATATAATATTGGCTTATAGTCATCATTTTAATTGAGACAAGATAAAACTAATCAAATAACATCAATCTTGTCTACTAAACTCAAAATAAGTCACTACTTTCAGTGAAAACCACAAATAATAGTATATAACTACTCTAATTCTGTGATAGCACAAAAACCACTCAACTGCTAAAACGCTAATATTTTTGACGAACAAAATAAGCTCTAACACTAAAACGACGCAGAACTATGACGAATTTTTTACTGCCACATCAAGGAAATATCATTTACAATTCATTATAATAGAAAGAAGCTAAGAAATCGGTTAAATACTTACATAAATAGAGCAAAGTTCGCCACCAATTCACAGACACTGCCGAAACCGGCGAGATTTGCGCGCGGACTGACAAAACCATTCGTTGTTACTATCTCGCTCACTCGAGCGTCCCCAAACTTTACAGACGAATTTGAACATTATTACAGAGGCATAAGGTTGTATTTCCAATCATTGATTTCGCTCGTACAGGCCTATGGTAGAGCTCAAACCAAATACCACTGAATTAGGCGAGTCACAGAATTAGATGAGTTCACCCTACCACACTAGAAACTTTTCCTGCAAGGACTTTCAGAGAGGGCAGACCCGAAAAGAGTAAATTGAACAGCGTTGCATGCATTCGGTGTAAATATAGTAAGTATATTAAAAAAACAGACTTACTATATTTACACCGTATATATTACTATATTTACGGGTGAAACCGTACTACCGTTTCACAAAAAAATTTATCGGCTTTGGGAGCGAAACGAGCCGCGAAAATATCAATTTAGTATTTTATCTCTTAATGAATTCTTGGACATACGGTAGACTGAAAAACTGTAAAACCGCCAACAAAAAGGTGAATTCAATTAAAACATTGGATTTTGCCCTCCAGCCAGATGGGATGAAGATCTGCGAAAGACTGCTGGCAGATGCTGGATGCGGCACGACAGGGCGCTATGGCGCACATTAGGGGAGGCCTATGTCCAGCTGTGAACTAATATAACCTATATTAGACTACATTGATGATTGGATTTGGATCTATGGCATGGTAGACCGATAAATAGTTGTTTCTATTCACAGAATACATCATGCGTTAGCGACAAAAGCGACTGACTACACGAAAAAACAGCACGTGTTCAGATTGCAGACTGCAGATCAAGCTGAATACTTATTTCAAACAAGGTGAGCATTCATTTATTTCCTTTTAAGACATTTCTAGTCAAGCTTTTCCGTTAATATCGGAACGTATAGATGATGAACGTGATAACTTTTGTAGCAATTTTAATGGATAGTAAATCCAAATATGCAACCATATAGCAATAATTAACTTTCAACCAAAAAATCATACAATTTTTAGTATGTTAAAATTCTCCTCTTATAAAAGTAAACCTCATTCGACTAATCAATAGCATTACGATTTTTTGGCCTCAAATAATAGAAGCGTTTTACATAAAATAAAACGCATATTAATTTACTTACCTTGGTAAACGTTTATATAACTGAGATAGGCCTAACATTTCCCGCCATATAAATAAGTATTGGCTTTGACTTTCTGTAAAAAAGTACTAGCCAATCAGTAACCTCGTCCAAAGAGGAGTTGGCCAATCCGGTGTCTTCCCGCCACCGGCCGCTACGTCAGATGTACGCTTGAAGCGCCGACATCGTTTTTCTTCATTGCGTCGAATATCACCAGGCAGAATTTAAAATGTAAACGTTTACCAAGGTAAGTAAATTAATATGCGTTTTATTTTATGTAAAACGCTTCTATTAATTTGACTGTACCTTGGTAAACGTTTATATAACTGAGACGTGTTTGTTATCGCCTGGTGGTGGTGAAGACACTCAACGCCAATGTGAACTTACTATTTTTTAAATAATGTTATAATCGTAAGCCACGTCGCTTTGAATGCAAATTAGTCATTGTGACATTCAAAACTGCAATACGTATGGTCCAAAACACAATTAAAATAGCCTTATATAAACAGATGGCTTAAATAATTAAAAGACAATTATGTCTTGTTTCGACTGGTTCTGAAATCAATATCATAGAGATACCATTCTTGAACAAATTTATCGCACTCTATCATGATGATGATAGAATGTGCCATCGATCCTAGTATAATAAATAAATAATTCTGAACAAAACCCCACACAGTATCATACAATAGGGCCGCCCAGCTCAGCATGAATATGTTTTGAGTGATTGGGTACTGATGACTGATAAACTTATAACAATAAATTGCTAAATATGTTCGTATTGTATCAGTATACCTAACTGTTTAATAATACTTCAGCAGCTTAACTTCTTTTAGAAACAGTTTTTGCAACTTTTGCAATGTGTACGACCTTCGGTGACAATAAATCATTGCACAACTGAAAACTAAAATATCTGCTCCAAAATGTGAGTAGGTAGTTACTAGGTATTTAACTCATTAATTTTCTGGACATAGTACTCGTTTTAACCAATTGAAAGCATGTGGGAAAACAGTAACATTAACATTTCAATTTATTGCAGTGCACTGTAATACCTGAGTAGGTACTTTATGAACCTTTATAACTATAGTGAAGCTTTGTATGTTCATCTAAAATGTCCAGTTATGGGAAGTTCTTATAAAACATTTGAATAACTGGTTTTTCCTCCCCACAATGTTTGGACTAGATTACAAGTTTTGCGATCAGACTTGTGTACATTTCCACTGTAGAAGCGTAAGAAATCTTAGATCCGATACACATAGCTAAAAATACAGATATATCTATTTCTTTTTCTCTTATAGGTACTTGTTTTGCTCTTAAATACGCACTGGGTATCCTTCTAATGTTATTCGAATATCATACCGAATAGGTTTACAAATTCTCACCCGAGAGCATATAGGTACTTAATATAGAGAGGTCTATTGAGACATCAATAAAATTAAGACCAATAATGGTAACTAGCAAACCCTAGATTACTAAGCAGCTTGTGACAGCGAAACCAAGTTTACTTCGAGAACCAACGTTATTGGTAACACTGTAGGTATTATACTTGTGCATGAATACCTCCCCCATTGTCAATGTACCTCGAAAACAAGCTCTTCATTTGAGATGCAGTAGTGTCTGTTGTACTACAATATTTATAAAATAACAAACAAGAACCATTTTCCGCTTAACTAGTAGTTATGTTGAAACATCTCACGACAAATTACTGAAAATCTGACGTCATCGCTTAAGAAGCGATAATATAGATGCACTTTTATTCTTATTAAGTATCACAGAGTGCTAGAGTTTAGAAGCTGACAATGATCGCTTACTTGTAAAGAATAGTGTAATGTAACACTATATAAAATATAAACAGTTCTTTACGTCAAGGACAGTGGCTGTCCTTTACTGACGTTCAAAAAGAAGACATTGACGACTTTCCAAGGTTTTTATTACTATAGTGCGCAAACCCTCAATTGTTCACGGTCATTTCTAAGAATGATGATGATGATGATGACAGTTTCAAATATTAATTCTAAAAATGTACTAGTATTTGCGATGTCTAATACATTTGAGAATACATTCAACAATTTATCATACAAAGCAGATAACAGAAATGCCACTTATGATAAAAAGTATGATGAGGGTAGTTGTAAATAAACGCGTGAACGTTCATTACCGTACACACCTTTATACAGATAACCAAGAAATGCCACCGGTTATAAAAAGTATGAAGAGGGTAGTTGTAAATAAACACGGGAATGTTTCTTATCGTTCACACCCTTATCGTTCCCACAATCATAAATCCGGACATGGGTTAAGTATAATTCAGAGCCTATACAGGTCAAAAATCTCCTCAAATCTCCTTCTTTTTGTCTGACAAGTAGTCTTTTAGACAATGTACTCATAAAACGGTCAGGCCAGTGAGTGAGCTAGACCGATACATTTGCGTGGACATATCCACTGATAGACAGTATCTTGATACTGAAGGCAACTTTGTGCAAGATATTGTGTTTTTGGTAGACGCTACCTTATTTATACAAACAACTATCTCACGCACGCAACATTCAAATTCGTTATGGAATGAGGGATTTCGTATCCCTATTCTAATAATAGGCACTAAATTTTTAATGCGGGTGGGCAGCATTTATCTTATAATTCATTTCCATAATTATTCGTGGTACCCACCCTACAATTGTTAATCATTTTAAAGAACTTGTCTCGTCAATGAGAAGTTTTGTAGGTAGACTGAATAACTTATATGTGTGTTAACCTTAGAGTCTTTCCTGCGATCTCATGAATCCAAAGGGTTCTTATATATGCTCGTTCACATATCATACAGTGTGAAAAATAGTAACTCTGAGTTAGACTATGTAGAATGTAATTCAGCTCGAGGGCTTCGGCTTGCCCTTAATTCACAATGACACCTCAACTAGCTGCTATACGCAATTTATAATTTGCCTATAAAAATATCAGCCAATCGATAAATTTATCAACCCATCACGCTTATCAGCCCGAGTTTCTTACGATATTCTTATATGACTTTTGTCACAAGTACGGTTTATCAGAAGATTTTATTATTCCTTCAGCTAAACAGCTCCTTCTGAATGTTAATGTCTAACAAGAACAGAAACTCCGTCTATATAGGTATCGAACCTCCCAAATCTTTTGTTGATAGGTATGCAATACACGAATCATATACATTACATAGATATTGGTAAGACATTTGTCAATAGGTACGCGATACCCTGCACTTTTTATTTTGATGCTTCTATTTAATAATAGTTAACCTTCCTGGAAGTTCTAGTCAATAGGTACGCGATACCCTGGACTTTTTATTTTCATCACTGTTGGAGGTGCACCACGATGCTTTTATAGTTAGCCTTCCTGGAAGTTGTTGTGAGTAGGTACGCGATACCCTGGAATTCATCGCTGGTGGAGGTACACCACCACGATGAATTCCTTTATCCAAACAAGCAACCCTTTCTGAAGCTTATGTAAACACATATTTATGTTGAATAAGACTCTTCATTCGAGAATAATGCTCATCACGTCCAAGACAATTTAAAGCTGAAAAATATTCGGTTCGCCCGAATTTTATATGTCATCGCAGCCGTGCGAGGGAGCGTAATAAACCCTGCGAGGGTTTTATTATATACTTGAAAGGAGATGACAATGCGCCAGCCATTGTAGCCCTGCGAGGGCGTTAAAACAACCCTGCGAGGGTTTTTATTCCTTGTCCAAGATAATCTAAAGCTGAAAAATATTCGGTGCGCCCGAATTTTATTTATGTCATCGCAGCCCTGCGAGGGTGCGTTATGAACCCTGCGAGGGTTTTATTATATATTTACTTGCAAGGAGATGACAATGCGCCAGCCATTGTAGCCCTGCGAGGGCGTTTAAACAACCCTGCGAGGGTTTTTATTCCTTGTCCAAGATAATCTAAAATTGAAAAATATTCGGTGCGCCCGAATTTTATTTATGTCATCGCAGCCCTGCGAGGGTGCGTTATGAACCCTGCGAGGGTTTTATTATATATTTGCAAGATGACAATGCGCCAGCCGTTGTAGTCCTGCGAGGGCGTTAAAACAACCCTGCGAGGGTTTTATTCCTTGTCCAAGATAATCTAAAACTGAAAAATATTCGGTGCGCCCGAATTTTATTTATGTCATCGCAGCCCTGCGAGGGTGCGTTATGAACCCTGCGAGGGTTTTATTATATACTTACAAGGACATGACAATGCGCCAGCCATTGTAGCCCTGCGGGGGCGTTAAAACAACCCTGCGGGTGTTTTTATTCTTACAAGAATGCACGAGGTGTTTTGCTTAAAAATCAAGGTACTTAGCTCATATTGAAGAATAGGAACATAGAACATATCAGTATTTATCCTTGAAATGTATCTTGTCAATCGTGGACTTAAGAAACATGTTTATATTGCATTTTCTACACTTCTGTTTCGTACAAAAACAATAGGCAATGAAATATGTATCTACCCGCTCCTGAAAAAAAAAGTTACTTTCTTGCCAACCTAGATTAACACTCAGTGCCCTTGCAAAACCACCTGCTCTGTGCAATGGTTAGGCAGTGAATAGGTTAGACAACCTAGTACATTAATCCACCCGACGACATTGCGTGTAGGCCACGTGTTATTTGCACAAGTGTGCAGATACACTCAACATATCATATTTTGTATATTCGCGTATAAATTACGGGCAGGTGACAACCAAACGTATCGTACATCGTACGCGTTGCCCACGTGGCTGCGTGGCCCAGAATAACCAAAACAACGATATTTTAAAGTACTCACGATGTTATTTCCATTACCATCCATTATTGACCTCCTTCTCCAGTTGTCTTTCAAGTCTCGTTTTCACGACATCGGTCAGAATTTTGCATATTATATCGTGTTTACATCCTTGCTAGAAAAATAAGTATTTTAGCACATAGCAACATATAACCTCAAAATAAATTCGAACGAATCGAACGGAAAAACCGTTAATATTTTACTTAGGAGTAATAGAAGCAAAATTATGTTACTGGCACATGGGATGCCAGGTAGTTGTAAAAAGCTAAGGCTTTTGTTATTAAAACAAATATAACCACGTGCTTTCGAGCACAAATAATAAGAAAAATGTCACGGTCTTAGTGCAAGGTAGTAAAAAGGCGTATGCTTTCGTACTAACCATGCGACATGTGTGCGACTCGTGAGTCTCCAACAAAATATAAATAGAATGGACTAATTAGTCCAAAAACAAATTACGAAACTTATTTCGCAAATTACCATTTTATTGAAAAAATGTGGGTATGTAGTGGTGTAGACAAAGAAAAATGTACTTACGCAGTAATGCAATTTTACACCAAACCTTTAGAATACTATGTGCACTTTGCAATAATCCTTGTATGCACTTTGAAATATTTTCTGGAATATTTCCTTAAAAGCGTGCTGCGTATTTGGTAGCACGTCTGTACTCGGCGGGAAACTAAACGCCAATGAAGAAAAACGATGTCGGCGCTTCAAGCGTACATCTGACGTAGCGGCCGGTGGCGGGAAGACACCGGATTGGCCAACTCCTCTTTGGACGAGGTTACTGATTGGCTATTACTTTTTTACAGAAAGTCAAAGCCAATACTTATTTATATGGCGGGAAATGTTAGGCCTATCTCAGTTATATAAACGTTTACCAAGGTACAGTCAAATTAATAATAATAATAATATAATAAAAATCTTTATTTACAGAAAGGTTTACATTGTTCGTACTAGTCTAGTTATTAACAGTAATACACTTTAAAATTTTAAATGATCACTAGCACAAACATGCTTAATATAAACCTATCAGGGTCAAAGAAAATTACTCCTCGCTCTAACTAAGTTAAAAAACTTGTATTGAGACACGAGGGCTCTTCCCTCCGGCTACAAATAGGCTCAACCAGCACCCAGAATACCCAAATATAAAGGTAAAATAAAGCTATGTACATTTTGTAGCATTACAACAACCAATAATCGTCACAGCATTGATGGATGCAGCCAAAACATGACTGTAAAGTGGCTGGCATGAACTTCATGTCATTCAACCCAGCAGTGGATAGAATCAAACTGCGGATGATGACGTTGACCTGTTTTGCGATAATTGAAAGAAAGAAAAAGACAGAAAATTCATTTACTTGACCCTTTTTACATAAATAACAATAATAGCTATAAATAACACATTATAAATAACAGATTTAGAAACAAGAAAGAACACAAAAACAAAAAAAGAAGAGTAAAGCTACCTTTATATATTATTATAAGGGGCCAAAAAGGTCCCTTTCTCAGCATTTTGCCGCAACTAGTAGCGACGCTGATTTTCAGACAGGGTCTTGTGTGGTGGCACAAAGGTAGATAGGTACTTACAATAGTTAGAGAAAAAATACAAGAGTAGGCACCTACATAAGTTACGAACAAACAGGAAACACTAGAGAACAGAAACATTTAAATAAAGCTATAACCAAAGATATAATAATATTTAAGTCCAGAAAATGGAAAAGAAAAAGAACAAGAAGAACCAAACTCGGTCCGGGTGGTGTGCAGCTCACAGTAACAGTACATAGCCGACTTTATAAAAAGAGAGCCTAATATATATTTTGTATCTGTGGCTAAGAGGCTACCTACTTGACACTATATATGATAATTCAAGTTATTTTTGGCAGTGATTCCAAAGAGCTATGTTCGTGGGTGGAGACAGTCAACTTCGTGTGCGCGGCGTACTCCGCGGCGCCGCTGGCGGGCGCGGTCGGCTCGCAGCGCAAGTTCCAGCGCCCTCTGCTGCCCTGCACTCACACTAAACTGAACATGGTACAGTACAATTACAATACTCAAGAATAATAATATAAGTAATCATTTACACATTCCGGGAGCAGGCTCCTTGCCAGCGTACGAGTTATCACGTTCGGCAGAACGTCATTTCAAGTCCTTTCGGTGAATATGTGAAGTCACAACGTCAAATCGCGTCTTTTTTAATTCCAATGCCATAATGTCCATCCACGCAGTCCAAGAAAACGGCTTGCTCGCGCGAACGTGTCAACAATATGTTTGAGACCGTCAACTATTGTCAGTCGGTTCACAGCGCAACTTCGTGCGCGGCGTTGCGGCGAACTTACCGTAAAGCGGATTTTAATTCTGTTCTTTAGTTGGATAGTTGGATGAATTCTAGGGCTAAGGCACCTTTATTGCCCCAAAAACCGCCAGGCAATACGGCATACGCAGAGCCATATAAAAAGTTAAAGTTGATACCATATACCAGTAAATTTATTAATTAAGCAGAATAAGTCCTCGGGTTACCTTCTTGAACGGCCCACTTGACTGAAACTCCGGTAGTCTATTTCACTCTAATCCACGAAATAGTAAATGTCCTGTCTTTTTCCAGCGTGAACAACTAACGGCGCACGAGGAGCGCGCGTCGCGGCTGGAGGAGGAACTAGCGGCTCTGAGGCACGCGCGGGAAAACACGCATCATGCGAGAGACAAGGAACATTATCTAGTATACGAGGTTAGTTATATACTTATTGTTTTAATAAAAAAACTAAAGAAATAAAAGTATTGAATTATATAGGTAAATAAGTAAAGTATTGAAAACAAGTGTTTTTCAAAAAGCTAATCATCATCATCAACCTATAGTAGTCCACTGCTGGACATACGCCTCCCATAATGATCGCCATAGCGCCCTGTCTTCAGCTTGCCGCATCCAGTATCTGCCAGCAAAAGCTCAAAAGGTACGATTTACTTAATTTAATTGGGAGTTATTTAATTTTCTTTGGGATTCGTTTTTGGATAACTATGAACGGATCTTTTGATGACCAATGTGGTGTCAGTGGACTAATATAGACTGATGATGATGAAGATAATAAATTATTTGTTCTTTCTTTCATGTGTACAAAACATGTATTAGACACATAGGTTATACACATGCTAGTGGTTTCTATTTCGTCTCTTCCACTAGTGGACAAAAAAGTGAGGCGAACTGAAAATCAATTATCACTTTATTTCTTACTAGCGACCCGCCCCGGCTTCGCACGGTTTTATTATACGTATAAACCTTCCTCTTGAATCACTCTACCTATTTAAAAAAACCGCATTAAAATCCGTTGCGTAGTTTTAAAGATTTAAGCATTCAAAGGGACATAATAACATAGGGACAGAGAAAGCGACTTTATTTTATACTATGTAGTGAAGTATATTATTTTGATAATTATGTACTTACCTATAGTATTAAATTTGACTTGTCTAAGTGCTTATTTTGTAAGCCTAAAGAAATAAAGATATTGATTTATTTACTATGAACGGATCTTTTGATGACCAATGTGGCAGTGGACTAATATAGACTGATGATGATGAAGACAAAAAATATTTTTTCTTTCACCTGTACCAATTTTCCAGATAAAGCGGTACCGCACGTACGCGTACGTGATGCGTCTGCGGTCGGGCGGCGCCGGCGCCGAGGACGCCGCGCCCGCGCTGCCCGAGCGCGCGCCGCCGCCCTGACGCCGGCCCTAGCCCGCGCTCTGCTGCCTCTGTCTCCGCCTGCCCTACTGCCGGGGGAACTAGCCTCACACCCACATAGTGTCATAGTGATTTATTTCCTATAGACCTTACAGGGCGCTTGGAGAGTGTTGTCACACCCACACCTATAGTGTCATAGTGCTTTGTTACTTTAAGACCTTACAGGGCGCTTGGAGTGTGTTGTGTGTGTTGTAGCTACAGCGACATAACACACAGTGTAGTGTGGCTACAGCGACATCACACACAGTGTAGTGTGGCTACAGCGACATCACACACAGTGTAGTGTAACTACATCGATATCACACACAGTGTAGTGTGGCTACAGCGACATCACACACAGTGTAGTGTAGCTACAGCTACACCGCACATAGTGTAGTGTAGCTGTACCTACACTACACTATGTGCGGTGTCGCTGTAGCCACACTACACTGTGTGTGATGCGGCTACTCCCCGGCATTGCCCGCGGTGCCCGATCTATATTAATAAACTTATGCGATCAGACCACTTAATTATGACTATAACGGTAATCATCGCGTTTATTTAAAGATTTTACGATGTTTCAATAGGTTTAAGACAGCATTGTCGTGGGATGACTGAAAAATCGTAAAAAATAGGCAAATAAACGCGATAAATACCTGTTAAATAGTTATAATTACGTTTAGATCTAGCCTCTCTGCTCCCGCACCTGCAAACCCAGTGTAGTTTAACCAGAATGCCGGTGTGACGTCAGCTGTAGAAACATGCCATAAAATGTAATGATAACAATTTAGCAAGTGAGAGCGTAGCGTGTATTCCACGGCGTAAATGTAAGCCGCCTCATGGTTAGCTGTCTAATGAAGTCTAAACACAAAAGCAGGCCAGTCTACATTTGACAAAATAATTATCATCCTATAGTATGTCTAATGAAACATACTCTAATGAAACATACTAATGTCGCACAGACTCTCCGGGCTGTTTTGTAGACTTTGGTGAGGGTTTAGACTCTTAAAAATACGAGACACATGGCGCAATACTGGGATCTGCTGACCAATAGCGCACATACCTACACTGACACCGAGTCAATAGTGTTAGACGCAGTTATATTTTAGGGCTGTTTAATGCTAAATCAACATCGATACATAAACCATTTCCACCGACCTCGCCTTAAAAAATGTTCGATAAAACAGATGTCGATGATCGATAAAAACTAGTCGCCAGAATAAAGTAGAGCATGAATTGAATGGGAAAAGAAAAGGGAATGCGATACAGTAACATTTTAAATCAAAAATAATAAGAAATATTTACATAGGTAATTACAGATAAATAAGTTCCCTGAACATAATAAATAAGTGATCTCTACATTTTATGGCCACATATGTTAGAAAACGTGGAACGGGCAAAATATTGCGCCAAAGTAATCAAGGTTCCACGCGGGAGTCCATAGAAAATGTTTGAAATCTAGCTATCACATTGAAATGATAACCTCTATGAATTATCTGGTAGGCACAAGATAGATACTAGTTAATTTAGATCCAACAAGGTCCTTTTAAAATAGATATACAATTTGAAATAATATTTAGAGTCGACCAGAGAAATATAACATGCGTCATTGTCGATATAAACTAAAATAATCTTCCTATACTTCACATTTGTAAGCCCCTATGGCTATGACTGTCTTGTCTAGCTAGATTCGAAGTAGAGTGAACTCAATCTTTTTGACCTTGAACTATACGAGCAGTTAGTCTTATATCCCTAGCTATCACGTAGTTATACGATATAGATTCTGAAATTAAAATTAAATATTGATTTGCCACAATAAATTGGACCCTCGCAAAAGACTGATACTCAAGCTACATTCCCACGGAGTTAAATTGTTCAGGTTTGGGAGCCCAGGGCAAGCGGCAGTGTGTGGACTCAATTGGACATTAAAATGTGTTTGTTAGTTGTAAAAAAATATTGATTCATCTAGTCCTGTCTTCCTGCGATACATGTGCTGTTGGATAATTTGTTGCAGTTCTTGTTTTGTTCCGCCGTGTATGTGTTGCGATAGGAACAAATGCGAAAGATGTGTGATTTGGATTCTAATGTTGATATATTAATCAAAATACTCGGATATACTTACTCAAGACTTTGTATTGCTACTGTCCTATTTTATGCTGATATTCTATTGGATTGGCTGATGTTGTATTTTATATGAAGTGATTAGTACTTTTTAAGCTCATTCTGTTAGTCCATTAGCTTTGAAATTCTGTAGTCATTACAGTTGTTTTGCATGATATGTTGTATATTATTTGGCATCAGCAAGCAAGCTGAACTTAATTTTATTTATCTTAAATCACAATATTGGTTAACTATTTATATTTATCGGAAAATCGTCATTCCATTACCTATATCGCTATTCATTATAAACAAATATAAGAGAGATTTGGCTCCTTTTAGCTGTTGTTTAGTGTTTATATTTGATCTTTAACAGCTGAATTTATTGCAATATTGTAAATAGTTTTAAAAGTGTTGAGACTGATACGTGAAGTTATTTATTTTGTTCTTAAAATAACCAGTGTCAAATCTTAGGCATCGATAGTGTATTATCACATCCATAGGATCTCAGATGTAGTAATGTAGATGTGAAATTTATACAATTGCTTGATTTGCAAATGTTTGTTCATGTTATATTTTTATAGGGAGTCTATAAACTACCGCAAAATTGAGTTAGTAGGGAACATTGCAGCTCCTTTACTGTAATGATGGGATAGTCCCCAGAACTGTTAAATAACAGGTCTCTAGGTTTAGGATTCTATTTATCCCTTGAGTCTTAAAAAGATGTTTCTTTCTTGGATGCAAACTAAGCAGGACAGCATCAGAAATTACGTCATTTTCAATGACATTCATCATTCTTTAAGCGTAGGTTGAACATAGTATGAAATGCTGTTTGATTCAGACTGCAGACATCTTGGTAAGTTTCATGACTGGAGTGTAATCTTACTTGTAAGTTTTGCTAGTGATATTGAGTTCTCTTTCTTTATGTATTATATTTGTTAACAAAATATTTTGAAATTGTGCTTCAAAGTGAGGTTTCAAGAAATCATTGTAAATATATTTTTATGGCTTGTTATCAATTTATTTTTGTATTATTTACTTGATGTAAAGTTTGCCGAGTTTATTTTATGAAAGTTTTCTCTGCTTCACTATTGTAGGTGTCAGCTCATATTTCCTACAACTACTAAAAATAACCCTTTGGGTACCTTCTTTTTGATGTTGAATTATTTAAATTATTGCTCAAAAGTTATAATGCACTCAACTCATCTTACACCACATAAAATCATTGTTAAATGTAAACATCATTTTAGAAACTATAAAAAGTATTATTAATTTATTACTTACATAACATAAAAAACTTTTATTGGTAAGTACGGAATTATGAATGGCTGTGCCGAAATAATGATAGAACAAGTAGTGTTTTTGTTTAATGAATTTCCCAGTGACTAAAGCAAATTCGAATTTTTGACACTGAGTTGAAGCATGTAAAAATTATAATCAACTTGTATGATACTGCATTTTAAGTGTCACACATACATAATGTACTGAAACTGGTATTTATAAAATCTGCAGAAATATTGCAAATCTAAGTAATATTTGAGTATAACGGGAGATCCATCTGAGAAAAGTACATAGTAAATGTCTAAGTATTTGGAACTATGTATAAATGTAATAGTAGAATTAGGTTTTTTTTCTTTTGTACCATTCATAACCCCTTGAAGAGCTGAAATAAATACTTCGAAAATCTATTACATAATGTTTCTTTATTTTTATTTCTATACATAAAGTGGTAGGTACATAATATGAAATTAAGTAGACTTATGCTTATGAATAGTACTTTACTATCAAATATGTTGAATTTAGGAGCCAAAAGCATAATTGGTATTTTTCTGCAAAGGTCTTTGCAAAGGATGTGCAAGTAATTTTGCAATACAATCATGGATTTTGGTGGCTTTCCTTGATACCTCATACACATAAGAATAACCATCATCCAGTTCTTGAAGTGCATCATAAATACTTTCACATTTATATGCCGAACAATCATCTTCATGAGCCAGTAATATGTCAATGAAAAAGTACATTTGCTCCCTGAGGAAAATGTAGTTTGGATCCTCCCGAGATATCAATGGGACACAATTTGATCTACCGTACAGCACAATCATGCGGACTATGTAGGGAGGAGGCAGTATGCATTCTCCTTCCTTGTATTCTGGTATTTCCACCTTTTGTCTCACCATCTGAAATACCTTCTTGAAATCAAAATTTTCACAAGTGTATTCTTCAATACTTAGGTAGTCAACAGCATTTATGATATCCCTCAGATTGTTGGTAAAATTTTGAACCCAACATGGTTCATTTGCCTTCAATTTTACTAGTGCAAACTCTGTGTTTTTGTTGATAGCATATTTTGAATGCAGGAAGAAGTCCAGAACTCTTTTCATCATATTAATTGGGGTGTAGGTGGTTCCATCTGCTAATCTGTATAGAGCATTGTTGTTGTCATAGCAGACATCCAAGCAAATTATTATCTTCTCAGGAACATTCACATTTGGTAAAATAGGTTTGTGAAAATTAGACAAAACTTGCTTCTGCAGTTCCGCACTATCTTCATGGGATGTTTTTACTTGATTATTAGTGCTGAAAGGAAAAATAATCCTTAGCTTATTTGAAAAAGAAAAATTATGGATATAAAGTATGACATCCCGTAGCCTCGTACCTTGGTGGTGTTTCTGATATATCTGCGGGAAGCGATGAATTGCTGGGTAACATATCGGAGTCCTTTCCTTGTCCTTCCTTCATGATGTATGCTCGATCAAAAAATTATATTTTCTAAGCTCAATTTCTCGTTTGTTGGAATGGTTTTGTTTACAATTTGCAAATTGTTGACATGTTTTGGATTTATCCACCTTTTACAAAAACATTTGACTTTGACATATATTTAACGAGTAAAACATGAAATAAAATAAAAGAAGTTGAAGTAGATTTTCTTAGCTGTCAAAAACAGCTGGTTGCAGTGTGACCAGATTCAGTATTTTAATACTTTTTCAGTATATTTTGTCGATTATTTTGAATATGAGTATTTTTGTAGGTATATTGCCGGAAGTCGGTATTTTTGGGTATATTTTGGTAATGAAGTTGGTAGCACCTTATGCAATGGTCCTCGCGAACGTTGGTCTTCGCGAATCAATGTTCGGGGAATCCCGTGAACATCAACTATCTAAACAAACCAAGGATTCAGTCTACCTTAGAGATGATTGACATTCATCAATGGTGAATAAACATCGATGTGTTAGTAGTCAGGAGGTTGCGGGTTCGATTCCCGCCTCGGAACAAATTTGTGCACGATCTGCAGAAATTTGTTTCGTTAGTCTAGGTGTTTAATATGTATAATAAAAAATATCTATCTATGTATATGTATAATGTATTAAATATATCAGTTATCTAGTACCCATAACACAAGCTTTGAGTAGCTTACTTTGGGGCTAGATGGTGTTGTGTGGATTGTCCAGCATTATGTCCAGCATAGTTATAAAATATCGATGTTTTGACATTGATATCATCAGATTCGATATTTCCTACACATAAAGAAATAAATAATGTTGGACAATTCACACAGCATTATCTAGCCCCAAGCTAATCAGAGCTTGTGTTATGGGTACTAGATAATAGATAACTGATATACATAATATAATACACTACATAGATAGATATTTTTTATTATACATAGACAACATCCAGAACAACCTGAACAAATATCTGCATATCGTAGGCACATTGAGTCCCGAGGCGGGAATCGAACCCTCAACCACCTGCTTCGCAGGCGGACCTTCGCCCGTCGCGCAACAGAGGTCGTGATGGATGTTAATACTGAAAAAAATTATAATATTGAAACGTAATTTTTTTAACTATTTTCCACTAGATGACACTGATCACAGTAGTCGGAGTAAGATTTTTTTATTATTTTGGACAGACTATAAAGAAAACACCTGTGAAAGAATTTTTTTTTACAGTGTAAGAAAAAAGTACTGGGAATTTTGTAATTTTTTTTCATTATCTTTTGTCATTTCAATCTCATGAAATTATTAGACAAATTTATTTGTTGCTGAAAACATTTATCAATTTTAATTCTTCGAAATGAATGCGATATAACCAACATTTATAGCGATGATTGATGATGATTAATACAATAAATATGTTAAGAAAATCAGTACTTTTATAGGTATATTTGCCCTGCATAGGTCGGTATATTTCCGTATTTTCTGGAGGTGCCTCGGTATTTTCGCATAAAATAATCTGGTCACACTGGCTGGTTGTTTTGGACAAGTTTTGGGTTCCGCCGCCGCTGCCGCCACTCTGCATTTCCTTGTAATTATTTTTTAATGGAAAAAGTGTAATAAATTTATCTCTTACTAAAGACGTCTCAAGATGGATTATAATTACGAACAAAGCAGTGAACTCGAAGCATTGGACTCCATCTATTATGGCGATATGCAAGGTATGTACGAATTCCAAGTAGGTATTCCAACAGATTTCATCCTCATGTCCAGTTACATTATATGTATATACCATATAAATACATAACTTGTCTTTTATTTGAATACAAGCATAAAATTTTATTCACTCAATTAAGAGAGTTATCAGTTCGTTTTTACCGATCTAACCTAAACCTTAGAACTGTTTTACCTATCTTCTCATTTGTTTACTAAAACCCATTTTTCTTTAGTTCTAGAAAAAGAACCCTATCACAAGTTCAGCATACCCATAAAATCAGAAGGCTTCGACGATGGCGATGGCATAGCGTGCCAGCTAGTGTTCACATACACAGCCAAATACCCAGATGAACTCCCACTTGTAGAAATTGATGATGAAGAAAACTTTGATGATAATATTGAAAAGGAAGAACTACACAGACATTTAATTGAACAGGTTAGTTTATTTGGCTATGTCATCTGTAAACAAACACTTTTACAGCAAACTATGCATGCTCCGTACCATGCACTGGTGGGGCAGTAAATATGTTTATAATATCAATAAAATACTACAAGAATATGATTCTTCATTAATTCAAAATTCAAAATTCAAAATTCAAAGTGCTTTATTTCCTTAAGACCTTACAGGACACTTGGACACGTCATAAAATACATGTTAAAAATAATTGAAATTATGAAATAAAGTGCTCACTTTGATTATTGTTCACTTCGGTCTATTTAGGTAAAGTAAAGAAGCGAACAAGAAACCTTTACCTTGTTAGGTTGTTAGTTTTAGAGTTGGAGCAAAACTCGTCCCAAGCTTTTTTATCATCTAAATAATCAGATATTTTATAGTAAGCCTTTTTACAAAGAATAGTTTTGATAATTTGTTTGAATTTATTTACCGATAATTTTTGCAACTCACTTGGAGTTTTGTTGTAGAAGCGTATACATTGCCCTTTGAAAGATACATTAACTTTGTTTAATCTAGTTGTGGGCAAAGCGAGTTTATTCTTATTTCTAGTATTAACATTATGTATGTCACTATTTTTAGTGAACCTATTGATATTTTTATGAGTGTACAACAAGTTTTCATATATATATTGACATGGTACTGTCATTATGTTTATTTCTTTGAATTTATTGCGGAGAGATTCTCTGGGACCCATATTATAGATTGCACGAACAGCCCTCTTCTGCAGCACAAATACGGTGTTAATGTCTGCAGCGTTCCCCCACAGTAGTATACCATAAGACATAATACTATGGAAGTAGCTGAAATAAACAAGTCTAGAAGTATCCACGTTTGTAAATTGACGGATTTTTTTGACTGCATATGCTGCAGAACTGAGTCTCTTCGATAGCTTATCTATGTGTGGGCCCCATTGAAGCTTACTATCTAGAGTGATTCCTAAGAATACGGTACTTTCTACAATGTCTAACGTTTCTCCTTTCACGTTTACATCAGCCTTAACTTGTTTCACATTAGGTAGAATAAATCTAATACATTTCGTTTTGGTTTCGTTAAGCAAAAGATTATTGACGCTAAACCAGTGGACAACTTTTGAGATTGCATTATTCACATCGTCGAAATTTGTAGTTTGTCTTTTCATTTTAAAAATTAAAGAAGTATCATCAGCAAATAATACAATCTCGTGATTATTCTTTACAAGATCAGGCAGGTCGTTAATATAAACTAAAAACAGGAAAGGACCGAGGATAGAACCCTGCGGTACACCCATAGTAACTACAGACCCCGAAGACCGTTTCCCATTAATGTCAACTCTTTGTATCCTGTCACTTAAGTAAGATGAAAGAAGATCCAAAGAGGTGTCATTTATTCCATAGTGATGTAGTTTCCTGATTAATGTCTTATGGTGTACACAATCGAATGCTTTTGACAAGTCGCAAAAGACGCCTAAAGCGTCTTGCGACTTCTCCCAAGCATCAAAAATATGTGATACCAACTCTACACCAGCATCAGTAGTTGACCTGCCTCGAGTAAACCCGAATTGCTTACAATGTAGCAGGTCATTGCCATTGAAATGCCTGAGCAATTGATGTAAAATAAGTTTTTCAAAAACTTTGCTGAATGTAGGCAGTACTGATATCGGTCTAAAGTTGGTGGGGTCAGACCTACTACCCGATTTAAACAGTGGAGTTATTTTACTATGTTTCATTAGATCAGGAAATACGCCACAATCAATGGACTCATTGAATATGAAAGCTAAATCTGGTGCAATTATATCAATCAAAGGTTTAATAATTTTAACAGAAATGCCCCAGAGATCTGCAGTTTTCTTAATATTTAAAAGTTTAAAGGCTTTAATTATATCTTTGTCATCAACATGATTGAAATTAAATTTATTTTCGCATTTAGGTACATTTTCTTTAAGTAGAGACTCAGCGATTACTTGAGAAGAGTTAAGACACTTAGTAGTAGAGATTGGAATATTAGTAAAAAAGTTTTCAAATGCTTGGGCTACTTCAACATCATTTTTGATTGAAGAGTTATTAATTTTTAAATTGTAATCATTAGTATAGTTACTAACCTTTCCAGTCTCACTATTTATTATTTTCCAAGTTGATTTGATTACATTTTCACTATTTCGAATTTTTGAGCTAATATAATTTGACTTTGCAATTTGACAAACTTTCCGAAACAATTTTGAATAATTTTTAACTTTTTCTTTAAACTCCTCTCTAAAATTGTATTGTTTTTCACTATACAGTTCATACAACTTTTGTCTACTTTTATGTATACTTACTGTTGCCCACTCGCTAAAGTTAAGTTTCTCAGAGACCACTATCGACCTGGGTGTAAATATTGAATTGAACGCATAGGTGAATTTGTTGAAAAAACTGCTATACGACTCATTTGGGTTGTTGTATGAGTAGTTAGGTGCTGGTTTAGAGTCCCAATCCAATTTAAACTGATCAAATCGATGTGTGGTTACTGGTATATATTTTATGTTCTTTTTACAATTATAATTTTTCAATTGAATGTTCATTTTTATGAGTTGACCTAAGTGGTCTGATTTTAAATTGCTGATTATATTTTTACTTACAATTTTATCATTTTGGCAAACAAATATATTATCTATGCATTTTGCTGAGGTTTCAGTAATTCTAGTTGGTTCCATAAATAGTGGACTTAGATTATAAGACTTAAATAAATTAGTTAATCTACTACTGTGGGAGTTAACTTCTAAAAGATTAACATTGAAGTCTCCGCATATTATGAGATTTTTATTTGATTTTGTTATTTTAAATAAGATATCATCCATTATGTTTTCAAATATTTCAAAGGAAGCTGATGGTGGGCTGTATACGCTTACTACAATACTTTGCTCCAACTCAACACATGCTACTTCGATGTGGCTTTCAACAGACATACATATTATGTCCTTACGTTCTTTGAATTTCAGTAGTTTATTTAGTAATATTAAAGAGCCTCCACGAATAGCATGTGATCTGCAAAAGGAACTACCAACTTGGTGGTTACTAAAGTTAAACATGAGCTCATGGCTTTTCAGCCAGTGTTCTGTTAAGCAGATGATGTCAATATCAAATGAGTTCATGTATAACTCTAATTCTAATAATTTACTTCTCAAACCTTGAATATTTTGGTGCACCAAGCTAGTAAGCTTTGCATTTATTTTACAACTTTGTTTTTTCTTGTGATTATTAATATTATTTGACTTTTTAGGGCAAGAGACTTCCTCTATTGTCTTTATTTCTAATTTAAATTAATTGGAATAACTTCCAAGGTATTGTTTTTTAAGTTATTGTAATGCTCAAAAGAAGCATTTGTTATAGCCAAGTTTTTGGCTGTTGTTTTAAAATAATAGGATAGCGAAATTGCTATCTGTCTTTTGTAAAAATTAGAAAGGTAGTAATTACCATGAGTCAAATAGATCTTATTAGATACCAATAAAATTGTGTGGATATATTATATTCAAAAGTAAGCTTTGTAGAGTTGTAATTTTTAATAACAGGGCAATGAAAACCTTGGAATGGTAATGGTGTTCACACTAGTGTCAGCTGGACAAGAGTGGCTCAATGAGAAATGGGACAATATAAAGAAGGAGAGAGAAGAGCAGCAACTTGCCAAAATCAAGGCAGATGAAGAAGCAGAGCAGGTAACACATACATTTATCATATGAATAGCTATCAACCCACCTCAGCTTTGCATGGGTGGATTATACATATAAACCTACCAGCGACAAAAAAAACTGCATCAAAATCCGTTGCATGGTTTTAAAGCAGTGGTCGTCATTTGCGGCCCGCGGGCCGCATGCGGCCCGCGGTGATTGACTCTAGAACAGCGCAAATAAAATAAGTATTATGTACTTTTCAAGCACTGTGAAAATATTTTCTGTGCTCTGAGTGCCAGTTCAATTATTACACGGCGGGAGCACAGATTTGAGATTGTGAACCTACGGGCGAGCCGCGCGACATAGGCAGTTCCTACTGGATTGGATATTGTCGTTCGCGCGCACCCGCGCCCCCGCAATAAGCACAAAAGAATAATTGATTATTGAACTGAAATTAAACTGTTCGTAATAAAATATTTAATATAATAATTTGCGTTCTGTAATTGTAGTACCCGACATTTCACTACACCTGTTGCTAGTTACCACATACTACACTACATACTACATAGTTGCTACATAGTGTGGCCCGGAGTAGTACGTCACATTGTCCTATGTGGCACTTGACCAGAAAATTATGACGACCACTGTTTTAAAGATTTAAACAGTCAAAGGGACATAAGGATATAGGGACATAGGGACAGAAAAAGCGACTTTGTTTTATACTATGTAGTGACTTGAATCACTGTTTCTATTTAAAAAAACCAGATCAAAATCTGTTGCATAGTTTTAAAGATCTAAGCATACATAAGAACAGACAGTAGAAAGTGACTGTGTTTTATATTATTGTGAAGTGATAAATAATGTTGGACAAAGCACATTGCATCATCATCATCATCTACAACCTTTACTGGTCCACTGCTGGACGCAGGCCTTCCCATGATAAGCGCCTCATTGGCATTCATCATATGCATCATCAAGCCCTAAAATAAACAGCATGAGCATTTGAAACTTTTTTGTAAGGACACATTTCTATCACTTTGCTGGCTGATTCGCCCTGCCCTACCCCAGCTCACTGGGTTAGTATTCATTTTAATTGACAATAAACAAGTAGCCTGGGGCTGATGGGTCTATATCCCACAATGTTGAATGAAGTCATACTACACTTTAGTTTGTTATTGACGTCCTGTAACCATTTGTCGAGTTTATTCTTGTAGGAATTTATTGATATTGCTGATACACTGTCTTCTGGTAATAGGTTTAAATTGTGACTCACGCTATTGCTGATAGAATAGAATAGAATCACTGTTTCTATAAAAAAACATATCAAAATCCGTTTTATAGTTTTAAAGATCTAAGCATACATAAGAACAGACAGTAGGAAGTCACTTTGTTTTATATTATTGTGTAGTGATAAATAATGTTGGACAAAGCACATTGCATCATCAAGCCCTAAAATAAGCAGCATCAGCATATAGATGTCATAAATCTCTCTCAGCATATAGATGACACATTTCTATCACATTGCTAGCTGATTAGCCCTGCCCTACCCCCGCTCACTGGGTTAGTATTCATTTTAAATGAAAATAGACAAGTAGCCTGGGGTTGATGGGTCTATATCACACAATGTTGAATTTAGTCAGCAACACTTTAGTTTGTTATTGACGTCCTGTTACCATTTGTATTTTGTGGAGTTTATTATTTATTGAAGGCATTTATTGGTGTGGTGTGAAGACATATCTGGTAATAGGTTTCAATTGTGAATCACGCTATTGCTGATAAAATGCTGCTCACTAAAGGATAATGTAATACATACACAAACAGTTTTTCTTTCTTACATAGTTTTTTTGACAACTCAAACCTAACCTTCTGCGTCATAGGCAAAAATTTGCCCGCTGCGCCATAGAAGAAGATAATGAGCCTAATAAATTATTTTATTATTTCAGAAACGATTTGAAGGCACACGAGTCACAGTAGAATCATTCTTGGCGTGGAGGAAAGAGTTCGAGAATGATCTGGGTATCCCAGCGAAACGAGAAAAGGAATCAAAGGATAAAAACAAGCTCACGGGCAGGGAACTATTCCTGCGTGACACCACACTCAATGAATCTGATCTTAAATTCCTGGATGATGGTGAGATAACCTGATTTTAAATATATAAAAAATGATGGATAAAATAATCCTGGACAATCCACACAGCATCATCTAGGCCCAAGATAAGCAGAGCTTATGTTATGGGTAGATCATTCTATAAGATGTTGAAGTTGGCAGATTCATATAAAATATATGTTGCTGGATACCTGAATTACCTACTTTTGTGGATTTGAATCCTTAATGTTAATAACGCGAAAGTTTATAATATTAGTAAGAATTCACTCTAATAAGAAGGAAAAAATAATGCTGTACAATCCACACCGCATCATCTAGCCCCAAGCTAAGCAGAGCTTGTGTTATGGGTACTTAATGACTGATATACCTAAACTACGAAATACGAAACACCCAGAACCCCCGAAAAAATATTTCCAGATCATATAAACATTGCCCCGAGGCTGGAATCGAACCCGCAACCTCCTAAGCCGTAGACGGACTTTCGCCCATCGCAACGGTCATCAACAATAATAATAAACCACACAATTGATAATTTCCAGGCGACGCAGTGAAAGTGGACGAGTCACTCTTCCAAGACCTAGACGACTTAGACATCTCTGATGAAGACGACGCAGACTACGTGCCCGGGCAGAGCAGCGATAGCGACTAGGCCTGCGCACGCGCATCCGCGCGCTTACTGAATGTGCTGCTTCTGACTTTGACATTTTATTCAAGCCCTATGGTCTAAGATCCGATTGCAAGATTAGCCCGCTCATCGCATTTTTGCTTAAAACCAAATTTTTATGTTTATTTGTAAGAAGGAGAATATGTATCTACTAGGTTGCCTATTAGAATTTGGCCTCAAAAAACAAAACAAAAATTTGGTCTTAAACAAAAAGCGATGAGCGGGCTAATTCTGCAGTCGGATCTCATACTACTAGTAATATTATATATCCTCAAAATTCGAATTAGTCTGGTCGTTCGATTTTTGAAAAACATTGGAAACGTTTTTCTTTTTCAATCATACATGAATGTGACGTCAAGGCATGTGACACTTTTTACCACGGTGTGACGTCACAAGCCCCCACTGCGCTTTATCTTTGTAATTTGTTTGATTTACAAGAAAAAAATACGTTTCCGATATTTCTTTAAAATGTAACTGACGGACTAATAGAATCATATCTTTTTCCAACCCTCCCCTATTGAGTTTGGTTCGTAATTATAGACCCTGTGGCATCGCTCCTTAAATTAATAAAACATGCTCAATTAGGGGCTTCTTTACTATTTATTAGACCTTATATCTGTACATAGTCATTGTAATTTTAATTTAGAGACTATTTAATTAGGACTGGTGATGCAGCGAAATTCATTTTAGATTTTAGCTTGAATGGAAACAAAGGTAATTTCAGCTTTAAAACAGGCTCACAAAGACTGAGACAAGTCCGAGCGCTCGCTAGCATGCTGAAATGAACTTTATTGCGTTACGGCTACAATATGAAATTAGTTTTTTCGTTAACACATCCAGCCAAGCTAAGTATTGTCAATGTAAAGAGCCTTTGTATATAAATGCTACAAATTCATATTTAAACCTTCAACGTTACCCCATTCACACTAGCGCTACCGTCTTTTTTATCTTCATCGTCATCAGTCTATATTAGTCCACTGCTGGACATAGGCCTCCCCCGAACGATTATTTTATCTTATTTTTATGTAAAACAAAGGATTTTTGAAATATTTATTAACCAGTTGGCAACCACCTATCAGCTTATATAATTTGGTAGGTAGAGTCCGTTTCACGAAAAAAGTCCCACGGCAACTGGTGGAACTACATTTGACAGATTGCCATTTGCTTGCTGGCTTTATTCGGTCGTACAACTAGCCGCGTCTAGGGTACTTTTTTCGTGGAAAGGACTCTAGTTTTATTCTGTATTTGAGAGATGTCAGAGATGCCAAAACAGAGTTCGGTTAGACCAAGAGCAAATTCGTGTCTGAAAACTAAGATAAAAAAATACCTACAGAGGCGCTCTTGATAGTATCACAAACTTCCCTATGGAAGAAAAAACCTTTGTTTAACGTTGATATTTATATTATTGAGATATTTATTTATTATTATTTTATATAAAATATGTGGTGGCGGCGCTAATGTGAGTTGGGTAAACGCCCGCTAAAAACCAGTGAATATTTTAAAAGTGAAAATTGTGAAAGTCAGAAAGTAGTACAAATAAGAAAAAGACTTCTAGTGCTATAAATAAGTTACTCACCTTTTTATACATTTCGCGATTGTGAGCTGTTAAGTTATCTGTTCAATAAATTATATGTCATTATAACGTTTTTTATTAATTTATATTAGGAATGTCAGAGAATCTTAAAAGTCCAACTTAACAGAGGGATAGGTACTAACTGGCTCTTGAACTGACAGATAACTTTTTACCTCAGTTAACGGATTTATTCCTCAGTTAACTGCTATCTGACTGTTGAAAAAATGAAATTACCTACCGCTATCTGTAGAATAAAACCTATCTGACTGTTTAACTGAGGATATAAAATCGGCCTTTAGTCTAGCACAATATATATATATATAATTAAAAGAATTTATGATTAGTCAATAAATAACCCGCCCCTGACCATTCCAGGCGCAAATGTGCCCATTAGGGATTGCAATCCGGTCCGGCGGATCCGGTAATCCGGCGGATCCGGCGTGTTATTGGACATACCGGATCCGGTGAGTCAGCGCCGGATCCGGTAAAGCAAAAAATACGCTAACGCAAACGTCTTAAAACAAACGATGAAACATTTTCGGTCATTAGTATAGTACAGATGAACTTTGCATATTACACCTATGTTGTTTGTGCGATTTTCATTTTTTGAACGTGCACTATACACGCTTCGTTTTATGTTATGCCCTTTGAATTTCACCTGTCTGGTTCTGTAGACCAATAATCCCTCAATGATGGTAAAATATGGTAGCCCATGACTAAATTCATACCAAAAAATGCTTTCATCTCGTCGGTTTCAATAGCGAATTCCCGCCCATTTTGATGAGCGTACCGCAGTGTATCTAATACAATTTGTTGCACTAAAATGTCAAAGTAAGTAGCAAAACCAAATATTTCAAGTGGAGTCGAAGTACGAGTGTGATCATCCAAACATATTTGTACCTTCCCATAATCGTATTCCACTGACGGAAATACGTTTGGTGTGTATGTTCTCTGGCTCCACTTGAAAGTAGGTTGATAGTCGGTGGCGGATTAGCGTCAATCCGGTGAAATCCGGCCGGATTGAAAATGATACCGGATTGCAATCCCTAGCGAGAATTTTCAGAAGTTTCATAATTTCATTTAGTACAAATAGTACCAAAAATTACAATGAGTACAAAAAAATATAACCAAAAATGACTTTATTTTCCATAAATACGTATTTTATTTTTCTTTTTATGTATTATTATCAAAACTAAAAATCACTAAATACTAGATTTCAAAGTTACTTTGAAATCTGGCCGAATCCGGCCGGATCCGTCCGGATCCGGTCGGATTAGCGTCAATCCGGTGAAATCCGGCCGGATTGAAAATGATACCGGATTGCAATCCCTAGTGCCCATAATGCTTGCAGCATTATAGCTGGTACAGACGCTCCGATTCGGTTGGAGCCAACCATCCAACCACGACCAAATCGGAACGTGTGGAGAGCGGTCGGCCCGACATAATTATTATTATTATTGGTTGGACGTGGTCGGATGCGCCGGCGATCCGACCAAACCAAATTGTTAGTCTGTCCAACCAAATCGGAACGTATGGAGGCTTTGTTCCGACCAAATCGGCTCAGTCGCATTCAGTGTTGCCGTTCTAGCGACTTTGTCGCTAGAACTAGGGGATTTTATGAATGCTTAGCGGACAAAATTCCACATTTAGCGAGAAAAAAATTTATAGCGACTTCTAGCTACTTTTAGGCGGGTCAATATGTCGCTACAAGGGCAACCGTGGACCATCGCCCGCCATGCCACATTGATCGTCAAGTATTATGTATCTCATTTTCAATATGTTACGCTGGCAGCTCCGATAAATAAATAAATAAATAATAAATACAACACCCAGACCAACGGAACAAATTTCTGCAGATCGTACACAAATTTGTTCCGAGGCGGGAATCGAACCCGCAACCTCCTGCGTCGCAGGTGGACCTTCGCCCACCGAGCCACATCGGTCGTCAATAATAAAGTTATTTGAACATTATAAAGACTTTCTCTGTTTGTGGGACTTAAGTCACAAAGATTACGCCACGATTACGGTATTTGATTATGCTGGACGTTTTAAGAAAAATAGACAGTGCGGCTACTTTAAAAACGTTGAAAAATATCATGGCATCAGGTGGCAAGACGTCCGTTCACTACTTCATAGCAAAGTCAACTGACGGCTGGAAGGCCAACCGTCGGACAATCTGTAGCAATGTTGGAATGGTTGCTATATCGGTTCCGATATGGCTGGCACCAACCAAATCGGAGCGTCTGTACGAGCTATTACCTCTGAATAGCGATAGCAATCCTTTGCACCAACAACGAACCGGAGCGGGAGTTCACTATTAGGAATTGTAACAAATGAAAGGGACAATTGAAACAGAAATGAAACACAATCTTCTTGGAGAATATTTTATTTACATCTCACTAAGATAGGTATTTACAACCGATTAGTGATTTAAACAAAGCGAAAACATATTGGGCCGGCAAATGAAATGAAACTTCCCTTTACTGCGGGTATCTACCAGCCTTATGCGGTTTGGAAGCCTGCTTTAAAAAACATGATAAAATAGCTCATTTAGCAGTTTCATAGGCGAAGCTGTTGGCATACGCCGTGTTTAAAGGGTTAACTAAAAGTTCTGTAGTCAACACTGACTGTTACAAGGGCACCAATGCTAGCTACCTGCGTTGTAGTTTGGGATTAAGACGTCTCTCATGTTGTCCTGCTCTATTCGAATCCAATATGAGCGAGACAGCATGTGTGACGATTTCATTCTCAGTTCTTTAAGGTTAAACGAGTCTCATCTTTCTATACAGATGTTGAAGGGTAACTACTACATTTGATGGTGACCATCCAAAACTAAGGTATAACTAACTGTTATCTGAGTCTATCCCTTCACACTATATCAAGTGTGATCGCATACATATAGGGAGGTCAAATTTTTTTAATAACGACTGAAAAACGACTTGTCGTCGATTCGATTACTCGTGTAACCTTACCTACTTAACTGTACCTCCGCAGTCGCAGATTATAACTTTAAACTTCGTAGATGACCGCAAGCATTTTATATGTTAAGTAGGGAGGTATATCATATTAAACACGAAGAAATTAGATATCACATCAAATTGGTAACTTAAATTGGAACTCTAGCAAACAAAACATAACCTAACATTTAGATAACATACATCTTACGATTATAGACGGTAACAGATAATCACAAAATATTTACAAATTTATGTGCAGTCTTTAAATAATGAATCAGTGAAAATAAGATTCATAACACTAGAACAATATAATTATAATTAACCACGGATATGTATTTTGATTGAACAGGATGTCCGGTGAGAAAATTTTGATTTGAAGTTTGAAAAGGTATATAAAAAAGCCGTTGTCCGGATTATCTGGAAAGCTAATTAGAGGTAGACTAGGCTTGAATGCGGATTATAGTTTCTACAGTGGTCTTGGTTCAACCCACGGTTGTCTGGTAGAGATCGCTCTTGAGCGATAAGACCGCCTATTGTTACACATTTTGCAATTTGTTTATGTTTTGCATAATACTTTTAAGTGAATAAAGAATTTTCTATCTATTTATCTTGTGAGCATGGTGCGTTCAGTCGAAGCTTGTTCCATCAACAATTTGGACGCCACAATTTTTAGGATTTATAGGTACACTTTTCGACAAACCAAAGTTCTATGACACATGAGACCCTCTAGCACAGGTATTATATAACTTAAAAGAGGGATTAAGTTAAACAAAATATTTTGTATTTAGTTCCATTGTTTAGACGGAATAGTTACCTTGAATTAAATCTGCATATTTAATCTGATAAGGATAGTAACTTTGTATTTTTTTGATTAAATAAATAGTCATTTTTTATTTTACAGATCAAAATTTACTCACCAAACAACCTGTAATAAACATAGGATTTAAATAATTATTATTGCAGGTACTGACCCAGCTTTAAATTGAGCGAATACATAATTAAAAATAATGATTATAGGATTTACTACTACTACTAATTCGTTAAGATGGTGATAATAATAATAATGAATAGTAACACACCTATTAGGTACAGAATAATTTTACCATTATAACAACAATATCATTATAATAAGTAACACACAATACAACAAGAAAGTACGTTTCTAATCAGGTAGTGCTGTAAGAACACACATTGTACATTAAATTTACTAAACAGTACATATAAACTAGATTATGCAAGGTTTAACAAAGTAGCAGCAAAAATATACAAACTGGAATAACGTGCATAACATACAAACATAAAAATAATATCTTCAGAAGATTAAAATATTGAATAGCAGTAATTTTCTACTAAAAACTTAAATTTCAGAAGTAACGATAAATAACATTACTGTTTATCAAAAAGCCACGATAACAAAAATATGAGCTATACATAGAAACCTACATACATAGGCCAAAACTTACAGCATAGATCTAGGTTATGTAAAACAATATTCTAGATCTAAACTTCAAAGGTTCTAGGATTTAAGTCTATTGTGAAAATATATTCTTTATTCCTAAAATATTCATATTCGTTAAATGGCATTATCTTAGCTAGAATCTTAGATACAATCTCAGCATTTTCTGGGAAAACCGGTGAAATCCAGCAATTAGCTTAAAATCATCAAGCTTTATTACAATTGTTGACTTGTCAACTTTTCTTTTTGTATCTTCACGAAGTCTGAATTCAATTTACATAGCTACCTATCTAAGCTTGTGTAAAAATATGAATGATTCGGCATTTACGCTGTGCCTATAAGCTTTATTTTACCTAGTGGCCTACGCCTATCTAAGGAAACGCCTGTCTACATGATTTTTGTCTTATTTGTATTTTTGGAAGATTTCCTATTTGCAGAATACTCTTGTAATATCAGAATTCGATATCCAGATTTACCTACCTATGTATTAAACAGATTTAGGTATCTATAAATATTTTAAGACATTACGATTTTTAACCTAAATCACATACCAGTGAAGTTTTGCAGTTTCACTGTGACAGTACCAAACCTGTAGATACGGAATAAGAGATTCACTGATACTTATGACTCGGCCTTTATTCTTTTATTGTGTCAGTATTTTTATAACGTATCAAATCGTTGCCCGAGTTGAATGACATGATTATAAACTCGCACACTTTATGGACTTTTACGCGCATCCATTCAATTCAAATTCAATTTATTTTCCATTTTATTTAACTCGAAAACTAACAATCTGACATGTTAAAAGTTTTTCACTTCTTTACCTTACTTTTGTATTGGAGTCAGTTAAAAATCAAAGTGATCACTTTAATTCATTAGTTTACTTATCTTTTCTGAATATTTCACATCCATTTTAAGTCCAAAAGTCCTGTAAGAGCTAGAGGAAAAAAAGTACTTTGAATTTAGGATATTTACCATGATTTGTTTTCTTTGGAGTTTTTCGATATTTCGGCACCGTTTCAGGCGCCATGATCACGAAAGAACTGAGGTCACTGCGAGTGAGTTTTTATTGGCAGATATATCGATCTACCCTCATTTTTCGTCTTTTGCTACGAACGTTACCACTATGACTATGACTTTAGTGTTAAAAACCATGATAGTTTTAAAAGTTATACTTTGAATTTGGACATATAGCACATAATCACATTATTTCTGAATATTTTGACATCCATTTCGAGTCCAAGAGTCCTGTAATGTCTAAAGGAAAAAAGCATTTTGAACTAGGATATTTATGACATACCTATAGCACATTATCGCATTCACATCAAGAATGTCATTCTTTAAAATGATCTATAGTTGCGTTGGATAGCGTTTGGATGTGGATCGATGTAGCCTTGCCAAGTTTGTATCGCATGAGGATCGAGTGGAGATCACTTGAGGCGCTGAGTGACGTTGGCGAGGGCGACGGCGAAGGCTTGCAGCGCAGAGAACGGGTACTGGAAGTCGAGGGTGTACGCGTTGCCGTCGATACGGCCGAACTGCATCACCTGGACACCCATCAAAAACATAACGATCACAAGAAATAAATAAAAACAAGCAGGTAAAATTCCAATTAACAGTACGTTACCTTCGTACTTTTTATTGGAAGTTAAAATTGGTAGTTAAAATGTTTGGTATCCTAATCGGTAGTTAAAATGTTTTGTATCCGAATCAATTGTTCCAAACAGTTTTGGTATAACGGAAGATAACCAAATTCATAACAAATTTTGAACGGCTAGGTACCTACTATTGTTATCGTACACACACGGTGCGCGTTTGCATCAGCTGAATAAAGATAGCAATTTTGGCCGATTTTTGTAAGCTCCTCGAATTGAAGTTGCGAGTAAGTTCCGCCAGAACCTTAACATTCAATATGAATGTCCAATCCAGGCTTAAATTAACACGGTAAAGTTCTGTTTACGGAAGAGATTATACCTAAGTCTTGTTTATAAAATAAAGATAATTTAACTTTTCTTTTTATATTCATGCATGACGGACGAATCGTCATCCCAACTGGCCAGAGGGCGTCCTACATAACGTTTTCGAGTACCGGTCTCCACATAGACACAGCATAGGCTTTAAGACACAAACCAAAATGTAATGTTGTTTTACCTGTATCATCATCATCAGCCTATATTAGACCACGGCCGGACATAGGCCTTCCCTGTATAAATAATTATAATTTAAATTATAATTGTTCGTGTCGTTATAATTATAATTGTATAGATTAATTAACTTCGTAACGATAATTTTAATTAGATTTAGTCATGCATGCTTAATTCTGTTTAATTTTTATTTTTAATTAGGTATTTATATTCCTTTTCTTTTTTAACGTTCTTTGCTCGCTTACTCTCTGTATGCACATAAGTTGTGAAATAATTAAGATTCAAAACCCATATTTTAAGTACTATTTTGTGATAATTTTATGTTTTGTGCATCTTAATAAAAACATATAAATTTAGGTAGTAAAATACCTATTTATGAGTTATCTTTAATAACAACGAAAATTACAAGCAAGGAATAGAAAAATTACAACTAGTATTTACAATTGAATCCATTGAGCTAACTGCAGACGGTTGCAAACAGTCTAAAGGTAGCTCAATTGATCCATGTCAAAATAAAGAAATAAAAAAAAATTACCTGTTTCCCATGATATTCAATCTGAAAGTTCTTAGCGGACTCCTGCGTGACCCTGCCCCCGAAGTCAAGCTGGTAGACCTGGCTGTTCTCGTTCCACATGGGAGCCTTGTTGTGCATCACGAGCTGGCGGCGCGCGCGGCATTCCGTGGCCGCGGGGGCTACGCTCGTGGTGGGGACTCCCCCCGCGCGAATCAACTGACGATTTATACGTGGTTTTAGGGACAAATGGTTCAGTTGATGTATCTAAGCCGATGTTAAGATACCAGATAAAGATGACCTATCGCTTTTTAAGGCTGTTCCCAATATACAATCTTAGTTTTTGCCTATTGAGGGTCTTTTTGGTAGTTATGGTAATATAAAACCACGGAGTTGATAATGCTCTGTGTATATAACTTGTACCTATTAACAATTTTGAAGTCCATATTGCAACTGACTCTTTAGTTTAAGGTTTAGGTACGAATTAAGATCGGAAATGTCTTGTACATTAATTAGGGGAAGCCTATGTCCAGCAGTGGACTAATATAGGCTGATGATGATGATTTCTTATACAAATATAGGTCAATCAAATTTAGACACTATAAAGCTTTTACTAAATTAAATTTAGCTCGATTTTTCTATTGTTAACAAATTACAGAAGCTTTGCTTAGCTTGGTGGCTAGATGATGTGTGATTTCTCTACCGTTATTTAAATCGATGGTCAGATCAGATTGAATATTGGGAATAGGCTTGTCTTCTGAGTAAAACATCGGCGTAGATAAGTCGACAAGTATAATTAACTTCTGCAAAGCCTCGCATTTGCACAAGCAAGTGCCGAATTAAACTATTGCGTACAAGCCTGGCAATGCAGCTTCATAGGTTAAGAATATAATAGCACGACACATTCTAGGTAAAGAAAGAGAAGTCATCAAGCGATTATTTGCATTATTGACAAGAATTCTATGTGCTTTTTGACACTTTAGTGTCTATATTGGATTGGCAAATACTAAAGGCAAGGCTTGTGCAAGTACGAGGCTTAAAGCAAAGATTCTTATCAAATCCCTGATTTATTCTTGAAACTTGATAGTTTTTGGTGTATTTTTTCCTGTTTGCTGCATAAAGCATAAATCTAGTGTTGGTGGAAGTCATTATGAAGCTAAGAGGCTGCCCGGCTGCTCTATTAGCCATTCATGTCGGTATATACCTTTGGGTTTAGGACGATTTTCTCCTGCTGCACATAAAAATATCTTTAATTCTATTCACAAAATCCCCAGGAATAAAAGTGGCTTTTTAAATAGAGATGCTAGTCCCATTGAGTAAGCAATTATGTGCTTGCGATACATTTTTCAAAAATAGAATTGAATTAATATCTAGAATATAATCAATTTTATAAAGAGGCTCGAGTTCTGTGCACATGTATATTAAAATTACTGATACTGATAGTGAAAATAAAACCCAAATTTTTTGAGCATTGAACTTCTTGTCCTAATAAAAACTTTTTTTCAGCATCACAAACATAAGCGTCATCAATTGGTCAACCTTCATTAGGCATTAGTTCATACAAAAATGATTATGGAAAATGTATTTTCAATCGAACTATCCCCTGAGTCCGGTTGAAGATAGCATCGTGACTTCTCTGTTATTGGTTTGTGTACCTATTATTTACAGTCCCAATTATTTTATTTTTTATTTTTATCATTTATGTTCTTAAAAACCCAAATGAAAATAAACCAGCCAAGTGCGAGTAGGACACGCGCACGAGCCCCTTTAATACCTATTTTTTCTGTTTTTATTACTAAATTTTTTTAATAGCGGCCACAGAAATACATCACATGAAAATTTCAACTGTCTACCTTATTATCATATTTCATGCCTTGTTGTGACAGGCAGAAAGCGGAGTCTTAGTAATAGCTGATGTAAGTTTACTAAATAGAGTCCCGTTTTATCCCTTGGCATAAATTTAATGACGTGTCCATCCAAGAATCCTGTAAGGTCTAGAGGAAATAAAGCACTTTGAGTTTGAGGTTGAGGTACGGAACCCTCAAAAACAAGATAGATATAAACCAACCTTATTCCTGAGCTGTGCTTTCTGGAAGCTCTCGAGATCCCGGAAGTTCTTTCCGTTGACCTCGCTGTAGCCGGCGGCCGAGTACTCGTCGTCGGAGCTTTCCGATGGCTTCTTGTTCCGTCTCCGGTTCAGAAGGGGAGAGTTTAGGAGTTGTCTGCAAAGTTATTTTATTTTTTGGTAAATTCGGAGAACAAACAGTTGTACACACAGGAATATTAATTTAAAAAATAACCCTTCACCAACTTTACCCAAACATAGAAACTTTATTCATATGCAAGGAAATATCAACCTCAAGTGTAAAGTGGCAATGTTTAGTCACCTAAACATTGCTACTCTCTTCTAACCCGTAGCTCGGTCCCTGTTTGGCGCGGATTGCCGCGGCACAGGGTTGTCGACAGTCACGAGTCACGACGCATCGTGTATCATACACGAACCCACGCGGTACTGCTAATCGTAGGTAGGTACATAATGTACCTACCTACGATTAGCAGTACCGCGTGTACTTACAGCGCGGGACGGCCCTTACTTATTTACAACTTCAAGTTGCCGAGCGCTGTAGGTACTTATCGCGGTAGGTATAGGCGAGTGACGAAAGCCTGCTAGTTATATACAGTACTGTTTATAGGATTACCTATAATTGCTATAATCTAATAGTTGTGTAGGACTGACCGTATGGGCGAGGCGGAGGCGTGCCGGGTGCGCTGCGGCTTGGGCGTGGCGGGGGCTGCGGGGGAGGCGGGGCGGGAGCGCGGCGCGCGGGGGGACGCCGGCGCGGAGCTGATCTCTCGCTCCAGTCGCTTGTGGCGCGTCGCTCGGGACGCCAGCAAGCGTAGCGCTAGCTGCTCCAGTGAACCTGTGCATACAAAATATATTATATTCCTTGTCCGTTAAACGCTGGCGACCACGCGTGTGCCTTAGTAATATAAGTTTTTATATGTATTTTAGTTTCAAGGTATAACATATTTATATGGACCGTAGAATCAGAAGGTTGCGTGTTCATATCACGTCGGGGTCACCACTTTTTTATTTATGTTACAAGTCTTTAATTTAGATACTGTGTTTGTGCGATATACTGAGTCTATTCATACACAGAAACACGAGTAGGTACAAGAAATTACATAAACGATAATCTATAACCCTCAATTGGAGTAGGTGTTTTCTGAGGGAGGTTGCTGGAGTAACTAAAGTGTAACACTACGAGCTCGGCTTAACGCAGATACCTCAAATATATACAATTTTATGGTATCCAAACATGAACTGTCAAATGAATAGAAACTGCAAAACCTACCCTAAGATTGTGGTATTTAGGTTCCAAATCTAATGTAGCGCTTCTAAAAGCGTGCACGAAGAGCAAAGCGAAGAGTGTCTACGTAGGATACTTTTGATAAGTAGATCTCTTTGATAGGTGTGTGTAGATTTTTGGGTGTAGCAATGTCATCATTGCCTTGGATGGAGTTATTTCGAAGCTTATGGATTGTATGAGAATCATATTGTGTCGTATTGAAGACATATCTCAGTTCAAATTTAAAACTAATATAAATCAAAGAGAATAATCGAGATTAATCGCGAGAATAATCGAGAATAATCGCGTGAAAAATCTGGTTATAAAAGTTGCACCGAAATAGTTGGGTACCTATTCAACAATAAATAGGGAAAGTCAGCGCCATCTATCTCTACCGATAGTATCTCATGAAAAGTTATTGTTCATTAAAACTTGATTCATGTACGTAGGTAATAGATCGAAAGGGATGTATTAAAGAAAGATAATTGATAACTGAGAAAAGTCTTCACAGAGCACACAATGATTCGAGGGCGCAGTAAGTGAGGAAGCATCTAATCATCTACTAACTATAATACTTGCTGTAGTCGGAGTCACTGTCCGTCGCGAGGCGGGGGGAGGGGGCGGCGGGCGCGGGCGGGGGGGCGCGCGCACACACGCACGTCGTGCACACGTACGCCCCGCCCCCGGGGGTTGAAACACCAATCGGAGCGGCCAAACGGCAAAGCGAACAAATAACTCGTGGCGTCTCGCTCTCCACCTCGGATACTTTCGCTTTCCCTTTCAGTTTCTTGAGCTTCGCGTTTTCGACAGCCGCGGCGGCTAGAGGCATGTCGCTGGAGTCGAGAGAACGGGATTTCCCGCAGCGTCGTAAAGATGGCGCTCGTTCTTTGGCGGGGGACGGCGGGGTGGGGGGCTGACGACGTCGTCTCTGCCTTCTGGGGTTGACTAAGACTAACCGTCGAGGAGGCTCGCCTCTCAGCGCGGCGACCGTGACCTGAGCGTGCCTTGGGTCTACTAAGTCTAAATACCCGACGCTGCAGCTACGCGTCATCGTGTCGACAGATGGCGCTGCGCAAACCGGGCTGATAGGAACTACGGTGGTGGTTCTTTGAACGCGCGCCGGCGGCGAACCTTCCTCGTCGATGTATCTTAACTCATCTTTCCCCCCTTCTGTTCTCGCGCATAGAGATTTCAAAATACGCGCGTTAACGTCATAGGAATCTCGGCCGCAGATATTCTTTCTTAACTTCGTCAGACAGCTAGAATCCGGGCCGGTCGCGTCTATTTTTTTATCTACTAAGTTCTTCAAAGCAAGTGAATCAGATCGCACGGAATAATCGGCGCGTCCGTAGAAATCGCCTCGACCGCCGCAAGCAACGGCCTGTGGCGACGGGCGTTCGAAGATTATGTCTGTAGGTGCTACGGCGTTTTTAGGCGACTGTAGAGTGGGTACCGAGGCTTCACAGCGCAGAGGGGAGATGGCATGACGACCGACTGAAGATGGCGCCGCGCGAGGCGTGAAATCTGAACTGGTTTCCCCTGTATCAATGTAGGGAAATTCCTCGTAAGACTCCGCGCGAGCGAGCGAGGCCGCCATACACCCAACGCTGTGCGTCTCACTCGCACCCGGTAAAGGGGTCGGACGATCGACTAAAGTCAGTTTCCTCTTCATTCTATCGACGGGTACGTGAGAAGGCGATTCCGTTGCCGATTCTCCTGAATGAAAAACGTCTTCTTCGTCCTCTGAGAATATGTTCGGATTGAAGTTCGGGTCAGGGCCTATTGGAAAGTCGTCTCTAAGCTCAGTGATCATAAGGGTCATTTGTCGAGGCTGTAAGTGTAGGAGCGATGTTTTGTAGGTGACTTGTCCGAGGTTGGCGGGGACGTTTTTGGCAAGCCCGTGCATTTTGAACTTCGTGCCCCAAATGTTGGATGTTACTTCGACTAGACGAACATCCTGGAAAAAGATAATACTAGGTTGGAAAAAACCAAATTAAATTGGAAATTTCCCTGCGTAATTCTTGGATGGATATTTCTAAATTTTCAATTAACTATTATTTTATTTATTTATTCATTTTACGTACTGTTTTTGTATTCCGCACATTCACATATTTAATGTGGCTCTATATGTATCAAATCTAGTAAAAATAAAAGCGATAGCAGTTGTTTTTTTATGTTCAGAGAAACTTAAAAAAAACGGTTATCTCTATTTATTGCATTAAAAAAAATTCAAGTAGTTTCTAATGTCACAGAAGTATCAGATGTTCTGAAAATGTTAAAACTATCAATGGAATTACAGAAAATACCTCAGGTAATGAATCAATAAGCAGTCCTCCTGTGCTATCTTCTTTCTCAGCTTGTCTTGCCTTCCGTCTCTCTCGCGCCTTGCGACGTCGCTGCATCTTCGGTGATGCGGCACATCCTGGGAAAATATACCAAATGCTATTGTTATTAAAGTTGAAACTTGTAATATGTATTAAAATATGTTGAAAGCACATAGGGTTCTTCTAAATAAAATAATACAACACTATTAGATAAAATAATTGATTATAATAGGTATTTTCTAAATGGAATAATAAAACTATAAATAATTGATTAGAATCAGGTCCCAGGAGCTATTTTCTTTCTCTAACTCTAATTTTAGTAAGACGAAGCTTGGGCCCAGCTGGCTGAAGACCGAGGTGCGTGGAGGGAGAAGGGGGAGGCCTTTGCCCAGCATTGGGACACAACAGGCTAGTTGTAATAAATAAATAAATAAAAAGTTTTTATTTCAGACCTTATGAGTCCATATGCTTACGAACAAAAATAAAATTAAATTAGAGTAAATACACACAAAAAATAAAAATAGAAATAGACATATTAAGATACTGTGGGAGGAACCAGCTGGGCTGAGGATAATCAATGCAGGAAGTATTTTCCTTCATTGATCACCCTCACCACAAAGTACCTCCAAAGCGGAGATGATACCCCCTCTGCCACAGTCCCCAGGATGCTGTTGCGACTATCCCGTATTCTGCGCATCAGGGATGCAGTTTTAAGTAATAATATAAATATATAATATAAATAAGTAATAATTGTAACTCTGATTTAGTACAAAGATTTTTCCTGTTTACATTTATCTCATTTTAAATGATGTTTTTATGAGAAAATTGTGTTGATGAAACTCAATTCCATTGGTCTCACATTCTTCCCTCTCGGTGTCTGAGGAGGAAGTGTCGATGTGCGCGGGGACCAGCCTCCGCGCGTAGCGGGGCGTGCGGGGCGAGGCGCGGGGGGAGCCCGCCTCCCGCACCCCGCGGCTGCTGGAGACTAGATCTATTGGTCTCACCTTCTTCCCTCTCGGTGTCTGAGGAGGAAGTGTCGATGTGCGCGGGGACCAGCCTCCGCGCGTAGCGGGGCGTGCGGGGCGAGGCGCGGGGGGAGCCCTCCCGCGCCCCGCGGCCGCTCCCCGCGCTGCTGGAGGACGCTGCGCTGCTGCTGTCTTTGGCTGTGCTTGAGCTTGAACTGCCGTTGAGCGGGGTTTTGTCTGTGGACGTCATTTTATAGGGTTAAGAGTACAGATAGCATAGTTTTAACGATTTGGCTTGATGGAATTACACCTCATTTTGGTGTACCCTCAATAAAGTATTGAGGTGGTTTAAGTATGTAGTGTTTAGGTTTTCTTTATTTGACCTGGCCTCTGTGGTAATCAGAGCCTGTGTCTAAGCTATCAGAAAAGGTTCATGCTGAATATTGCAAGTAACCCTACCACCCTGAATTCGGCATGTACGTAAAGCATATTTGATCGTTGGATAGCCCCTTTGTATACCTACCTTTTACCCTTTTACTAGCCCATAAAACTAAAGCTCACCATCAGCTTGCGGATCAAAGATCACAAACTCGGGTCTGATCTTGCTGGTCCGCCGCCCCTTCAGTAAAGGCACCAGTCCACCGAGGTGCTCCAGGTACAGCGTGTAGCAGCCTTGCTCGTCGTCGCCGTGTCTGATCATGGTGCAGTGGAGGCGGCCGCCGGTGGGGGGCGGTCGGGAGACGAAGCGGCGGAGCTCGCTTGACTCGGGGACGTTGCACTGAAAGGAGCGAAGTGAGCCGTAGTTTTAGCTTTTTATAAAGATACTAGCGACCCGCCCCGGCTTCGCACGGTTTTATTATACGTATAATTATTAACTCATTTATTCTCAGATCATACATAATCCATAAGTCATGTGCTTACAACTAAAATCAAATATCACAATAATTAAGAATAAAATTAGATAACACGATTACATACAAAATAGAATTGATTTAAAATAAATAGAATAATATCAATACTTAAATACTAACTAACCTAATTATAATTCAATTTAAATAGACTTAGACCCCATTAATATTTTCATCCAATGGTTTTGGATGGGACAGTCCAGACGCGCTACAATCATTTGCAGGATACTGTTGCGACTGGCTCGCACGCGCTGGAGTAGGGAAGCAACCTTTTTGCGGATGATCGCGAAAAAGTCGTCCGTGCGCGCCTCCGCGAACATACCAGATGCGCTGCAAAAGCGAGGCAGCCGCATCAGCATCCTGAAAATGTTGTTGTACTGAACACGTAGAGCGCTGGCTGCCCGGCGGGTGCAGTTGAGCCACAGGCTACTCGAGTAAAAGGACTGGCCTAATATGGCTATGGCTGGACTAATATGCCTTAAATAGCGTCACTTTCACTTCTCTCGAGCAGCGTGTGAACCTACGCGCGATCATGTTTCCTCGTACAGCCAGCGCTCTCGGCTCTCTTTCACATCTGAGTCATTATTGAGAGAGTCCTCGACAATATGTCCTAAATATCTAAACGTGCTAACTACTTTCAGAGCCACACCATTGAGTACTATAGGCGGAACATGGGCCGGTCTTACATTTCTACTCTTAAATATGAGAACTTCACTCTTCTTAGCGTTATATGTGAGTCCATGCTCCGCCGCCGCATAGTTTTCACAAATTTTAACAAGTTTATGTATAGAGCCCACCGAAGGACCCAGCAGCACCATATCGTCTGCGTAACTTATGTTATTCACACAAACATTATCGATAAAACAACCCGTATGGGTGTTGCTGAGTTCAACGATGAGCTCATTAATATACAAATTAAACAACAAGGGGGAGGTTATTCCGCCCTGCCTCACGCCAAGCTCCAAGCCATACTCCTCAGATAGAGCATCTGCCCATCTCACCTGATTTTTCTGGCATTTGTACCAATACCTCATGATGGAAATAACTTCAATCGGCACACCCTCGCTTCCCAGTTTTTCCCAAAGCCTGTGATACACAACAGTGTCAAAGGCCTTGGATAAATCCAGGAAACATGCGTAAACTGGGGTCTTTCTATCGGTATAGTACCTGACAGCTTGCTTAGCTTGCTAAAATCGCACTCTCTGTAGATAGCCCGGCCCTAAAGCCAAACTGAGCATCGTGCAGGTTGACATGTTGCAAGAGAATGTTATTGAGCAAGCTGTCAAGTACCTTTGCGATGATGGTTGCTAGTGAGATGGGCCGGTAGTTGTTCTTATCTGAAACATCTCCAGTTTTACATTTTACGATAGGTATAACGATAGTTTTGGTTAACGTATCAGGTAAGTAGCCATGGCACAAGCACAAGTTAAAGAGCATGGAGAGTACGTTCGGAAGATGAACACCCGCAAACCTCAGATGTTCAATGCTAAGGCCGTCATGCCCAGGAGACTTTCCTCTTTGCATGGTTCGAATGACTTTTCTTACTTCACTGGCTGTAAAACTTACCGTTCTCCTCTGCATGACGACCTCAGCCTTGACTTGCTCACACATTGCCAAGTTTGGCTTGGGCACTACCCTAAAATGTTCTTTGAAGACATCGGCAATAGTACTGCGGTTCACAGCGTTGTCTACTGACACAGGAAGGCCAGACTTAGAGTTCATTTTGTTTGTGTTTTTCCAGAAACGCTTGAAGTCTTTGGCGTTATGTTGTCTAGCAAGAGCATCCATCTTTATTTGTTCTTGTTGGTTTTGACACCACTTCAACTTTGTTTTAAATGCTTTCCTGCTTTCGCACATATCTACATAAATATGACCACATTTTGGTTTACCAGCCGCTACCCACGCCAAAAACTTAAGCCTGGCCTTTCTGTGGTGAGATGCTACGTGCTTATTCCAACCAGCAATATAACCATTTTTCCTGCGCGGCTTAGCTCGTATATACGTAATTTGTGCGGCTTCTGTCAGTATATTTACAATTTTGTCATACAAGTTACTTAACAATACTCTATGTCCCTCATCAACACAAGTTCCGTCACAACAACGGGCGAGCTGTACAGGAAAATTAATTTCTCTTAACTTAGAGTGGCACAGCTGTTGATACTGTTCAATTTGACTAATTGTACGCTCACCCCAGACAGTCAAATTGGGTACTGGGTTCAATTCTACATCAATTCTAGAGCTACCTCTGCCTAGATCACATTCAATTATCAAAGGGAAGTGGTCAGACCACTGCACATTGTGCTCTACCCATACACGTTTAACAGACGATAGTGCAGATCTAGTGACTAAACAGTGATCAAGCCAACGCGCACATCCGTGCGCTTCACTCACAAACGTAAAAGTCCCAGAGTCCGTGCCTAAAATGTCCATATCAGCACAGATCCAATTCTGATCTGCACAAAACTCTAAAAGTTCACAACAAAATCTCTCGTTCGGATGCGCATTATAATCGCCTAGCATATAAACTGCGTCGATGTCTATGTTTTATAAACCTTCCCCTTGAATCACTCTATCTATTAAAAAACCGCATCAAAATCTATTGCATAGTTTTAAAGATTTAAGCATACAAAAGGACATGGGGAAAGAGAAAGCGACTTTGTTTTATACTATGTAATGGTTGCTATAGGTAGTGAACTTAAAGCGGCCCTGAATATCGTCCGGGTCCGGGTCCGTCCCTTAGGGACCCTAAATCTTATTACAACACTCCTAGTTAGGATTAGGGTCCCCTATTACTCGTGGTGTATGCAAGACTACAGTGAATTCACTGGGATGGATACGTACGTGCGTGGCTATAGTGTACTCACTCACTCGTGGTGTGCCCCCGGCTAAAGAGTACTCACTCACTCGTCCCCCCCCGGCTATAGTGTACTCACTCTGATGGTGTGTGCGAAGAGGTTGGCGAGCGCGGGCTGCAGGCGCGGAGGCAGCGGCAGGCGCGCGGCGAGGCGCGGGTGCAGCAGCGCCTGCGCGGCACACCCCTATAGTGTACTCACTCACTCGTGGTCCCCCGGCTATAGAGTACTCACTCTGATGGTGTGTGCGAAGAGGTTGGCGAGCGCGGGCTGCAGGCGCGGAGGCAGCGGCAGGCGCGCGGCGAGGCGCGGGTGCAGCAGCGCCTGCGCGGCACACCCCTATAGTGTACTCACTCACTCGTGGTCCCCCGGCTATAGAGTACTCACTCTGATGGTGTGTGCGAAGAGGTTGGCGAGCGCGGGCTGCAGGCGCGGCGGGAGCGGCAGGCGCGCGGCGAGGCGCGGGTGCAGCAGCGCCTGCGCGGCACACCCCTATAGTGTACTCACTCACTCGTGTGCCCCCGGCTATAGAGTACTCACTCTGATGGTGTGTGCGAAGAGGTTGGCGAGCGCGGGCTGCAGGCGCGGCGGGAGCGGCAGGCGCGCGGCGAGGCGCGGGTGCAGCAGCGCCTGCGCGGCACACCCCTATAGTGTACTCACTCACTCGTGTGCCCCCGGCTATAGAGTACTCACTCTGATGGTGTGTGCGAAGAGGTTGGCGAGCGCGGGCTGCAGGCGCGGCGGGAGCGGCAGGCGCGCGGCGAGGCGCGGGTGCAGCAGCGCCTGCGCGGCACACCCCTATAGTGTACTCACTCACTCGTGTGCCCCCGGCTATAGAGTACTCACTCTGATGGTGTGTGCGAAGAGGTTGGCGAGCGCGGGCTGCAGGCGCGGCGGGAGCGGCAGGCGCGCGGCGAGGCGCGGGTGCAGCAGCGCCTGCGCGGCACACCCCTATAGTGTACTCACTCACTCGTGTGCCCCCGGCTATAGAGTACTCACTCTGATGGTGTGTGCGAAGAGGTTGGCGAGCGCGGGCTGCAGGCGCGGCGGGAGCGGCAGGCGCGCGGCGAGGCGCGGGTGCAGCAGCGCCTGCGCGGCACACCCCTATAGTGTACTCACTCACTCGTGTGCCCCCGGCTATAGAGTACTCACTCTGATGGTGTGTGCGAAGAGGTTGGCGAGCGCGGGCTGCAGGCGCGGCGGGAGCGGCAGGCGCGCGGCGAGGCGCGGGTGCAGCAGCGCCTGCGCGGCACACCCCTATAGTGTACTCACTCACTCGTGTGCCCCCGGCTATAGAGTACTCACTCTGATGGTGTGTGCGAAGAGGTTGGCGAGCGCGGGCTGCAGGCGCGGCGGGAGCGGCAGGCGCGCGGCGAGGCGCGGGTGCAGCAGCGCCTGCGCGGCACACCCCTATAGTGTACTCACTCACTCGTGTGCCCCCGGCTATAGAGTACTCACTCTGATGGTGTGTGCGAAGAGGTTGGCGAGCGCGGGCTGCAGGCGCGGCGGGAGCGGCAGGCGCGCGGCGAGGCGCGGGTGCAGCAGCGCCTGCGCGGCACACCCCTATAGTGTACTCACTCACTCGTGTGCCCCCGGCTATAGAGTACTCACTCTGATGGTGTGTGCGAAGAGGTTGGCGAGCGCGGGCTGCAGGCGCGGCGGGAGCGGCAGGCGCGCGGCGAGGCGCGGGTGCAGCAGCGCCTGCGCGGCCCGCACGCGCGCTAACAGCTGCAGCGGCGCCACGGCGCGCCACACCCGCGCCGTGCAGATGGCTCCGCCCACGCCCACGAACACGCGCCGCGCCGCGTGGCCCCACGTCAGCGCTGTCACTGGGGCCTACAACAACAAAGAACATATAGACCTCTTCAACTTCAATTGGAATCCTTACTTCCTTCCAAATTTACCAAATTTCATCCACCAGATTCGTTCAATATACAATGTGATTTGTCGAACCTTGATCAAACGAAATGTGCGGATACACGACACATATTTATCAATAAAAATCGGGATAAAAAAAATTATATGTTATTTATCTCAAATATAAAGCAGTTTTCATATTTTTTTAAATGAAGACTACTTCATCTGGTTTTTTCTTCGTTTCTTTTTGAGTAAATGGTGTATTTTATTCGAAGTAGTTTCATTTGAAAGCTAGATAGTTTACCTAGCTAATAAAATTAATAAAAAATACAAATACGACACATAAGCGTTGTAAAAAATATATTTTTTTAGAAACAAGACAAAAACAAACGATTTTTATTTTATTTTTCCTCTGTAACTTTAAAACTGGGTTATTGAGGTGTACTTTTTTGCATGTTGTATTAAACTTCATAATTTATTCTACAAATCCTCCAAAAACTGGGGGTCTAACTTTTTCCGTTGTCATGTTATTCACCATTTAAATAAGGTACTTTCTTTCAAGTACAAAGATCAAATAGGAATCTCAACTGATTTAATCTACATGTTTCTTTTTGTGTTAATGGTGTATTTTATTCGAAGTAGTCTCATTTGAAAGCTAGATAATTTACCTAGCTAATAAAATAAATAAAAAATACAAATTCGGTACATAAGCGTAGAAAAATAATAGTTTTTTAGAATTTAGACACAAAAAAACTGTTTTTATTTTATTTTTCCTCTGTAACTTTAAAACTGGATTATTGAGGTGTACTTTTTTGCATGCACCTACATCTACATGGCAGAAAGTACCTAATTTAAATGGTGAATAACAAAACAACGGAAGGAGATAGACCCCTAGTTTTTGGAGCATTTGTAGAATAAATTATGAAATTTAATACAACGTGCAAAAAAGTACAACTCAATAATCCAGTTTTAAAGTAACAGAGAAAAAATAAAATTAAAATAGTTTGTTTTTCGTCTATTTTCTAAAATAAATATTATTTTTCCAAGCTTATGCACCGAATTTGTATTTTTTATTTATTTTATTAGCTAGGTAAACTGTCTAGCTTTCAAATGAGACTACTTCGAATAAAATACACCATTAACTCAAAAAGATACATGTAGATTAAATCCGTTGAGATTCCTGTTGATCTTTGTAGTTTACAAACCGTACGTAATTGAAATGGTGAAAAACATGACAACGGAAAGAGTTAGACCCCCAGTTTTTGGAGGATTTGTAGAATAAATTATGAAATTTAATAAAACATGCAAAAAAGTACACCTTAATAACCCAGTTTTAAAGTTACAGAGGAAAAATAAAAATCGTTTCTTTTTGTGACTGAATTCTAAAAAAATATTATTTTTCTACAATTATGTACTTACCGAATTTGTATTTTTTATTAATTTATTAGCTAGGTAAACTATCTAGCTTTCAAATGAGACTACTTTGAATAAAATACACCATTAACTCAAAAAGAAACGAAGAGAAAACCAGATGAAGAAGTCTTCATTTAAAAAAAATATTAAAACTGCTTTGTTTTTGAGATAAATAACATATAATTTTTTTTATCCTGATTTTTATCGATAATTATGTGTCATGTATCCGCACATTTCGTTTGATCAAGGTTCGACAAATCACATTGTATAATTCAATATAATTTTTACGTCAAAGAGAAATAAACATGCATACAAACTTTCGCATTTATAATATGATAAGGATAAGGTTTGGTAAGAAAGAATAACAGAGGAGAATGGAAGAAAAATATATGGTGTGCCGACCCTACTTAGCTTGGGATGAGGTCCGGAAGAAGGTTTCTGTTTTACCATATCGCAGTCCACTCGCTTCATCATCATCATCAGCCTATATTAGTCCACTGCTGGACATAGGCCTCCCCTAATGAGCGCCATAGCGCCCTGTCTTCAGCTTGACGCTTGGACTAGTGGAATTAATAATCAAACGAACTTAAACAAGTCAAGTTCGGTCACAATAATTTTGGCTTCATTCGTCACGATTTATACTTACATGTACATATTATGTATATTCTATATACCAATTATCGCCATATATTCAAAAATACATATGGCGTGCATTATTGATTGTCACTTGAACCTTTTAAAAATACTCTGTTCCGATTCGCTCATACATGTTTGTACTCAGTAAAAAACTAATAAGATTTCTGCTGTATTTGACATATAATAAAAAAATTAACACTAAATTATGTTTACCTGATTGCAAGGTATAGGCACAGTGTAGATAAGTATACCGGCATCCGTATAGAACTTCACTACGTTCTTGTAGGGAGGAGAATCCTCAGGCTCGCCCGATTCTGAAAACATTAAATATGCAACGTTCATTAATTAAAAAGGTTAGGTTTCCCTTTAAAAAGGTTTATTAAACTTTTCTGCTACCAGTGCGAAGCCCCCGGCTTAGGTAAAAAAGGAGGTAGATAAAGTAGGATACCATATCAACCTGAAGGAAATAACCACAGACAATGTAAACAACAATCTCGCTGCGGGGCATAAATCGATCAGAGAACGGATCGGCATTTAGTTATTTTAATTCATCGGAAAAGCTTACGGATTCAATATCGGAAACTTTTCACTATGACCGCTGTTTTAAACAAGCGGTTTCGAAAACGTTTACCATTTGAATTTGGATCCTTAGTTAGTTTACCAAGGCATGGATCAATTAGACTGTTTGCAACCGTCTGCAGATAGCTCAATGGTTTCAGTTGTATATACTAGTTGTAATTTAGCCTATTCCTTGATTGTAATATTCGATTTTAATAAAAGTTTTCATAGATATGAAATAAAAATAGCGTTCTAAAGATCTGACGAATATGGAATCGAATTTGACGTTTCCGTTACGGAAACGAATCGAATGAATTAAAATACCTCTACATTACCTATACGACAAACACCTAAGCACTGGTGTCTCTTTTGATCTGGAAACATTGACGATTTCTATCTCTGAATTAAAGTACTGATTCTACCTACTTGTGCCATAGACTTCAATGTTCACTTATCAATAAAATTTGTTAGACAACGATATAAACCAAAGAATATCGATTGCTTAAGCATACTCAACATCATTGATACAAAGTCTATTTATAGAGACACTCTGAAAGAGACTTATAAGAGATTAAAGTCACACCTTTTGAAATAACAAATTGAAGTTCGTATCGTCTCAAGGTGTTCCAAACCAAAATTCTCTTGTAAACTTTACTAAAAGCAAAGTTACTGAACTTCTGATTCCAAGGTAAAATGAAAGACACTTAGATGATACAGAATAAATTTCATTAAGATTTATGTATGGAATAAATTTTCTCTGAAGTATGAAATAATGGCGAACTCAGGTAGCTTATAATAATATCTTATATAGTTACCAATATAGTTAGTTACCAATATCTTTGTTTGTTTAATTGTGATTTTTATATTTATGTGGACAAAAATGTCTGATTAAAGAAACTTTTTATTTTATTTATTTATTTTATTCACAATCAGCGTATACTTAGGCAGGCATGTACTTAGGTAATCAGATTTTATAGGCATGAAAGCTAACGTACGTATGTAGTTCATACATGAGAAGTAAGTACATTTGTTGATAGATTATACAGGTGTAGATAGCACGTAAAATAAATATGTAATAGTATGGAAGTAAACCATATAAGAGAACGAAACGGGAACATCTACAGCTGATAATTAAGAAAGAAATAACTTATATAGCTAGATGATCAAAAAAACTAAAGAAAGAGTACTAACATAGATGATAAAACAAGATCTACTAATAAGCCAATATCTAATTTTTTGGAATCTAAAGATAGCATCAAGTTATTAATTAAGTCTAGAACGTACGATAGTTTAAAATAGTTTAATTTATCCAACCATATTAATTCAATTAATAAAAACAAGTTATACTTCCATTAATAATTTATTAATAATAATAATAGTTTCTAATATAATATCTACCTATATAAAATATCTACCTATACCCATGCTTTATATTTACAGAAAAATATTTTGCGAGACAATTCTCTCGCAATACATTTTGAAGGTAATAAAAATTTCAGTGCTAACTCAATGCGATTAAGGTAATTTTCACGTATAAAAGGAATTTGAGTGAAACAAGTCCGACAAGAGCCGTGAAATAGGCCATTTAATTTGGCAAATTAGCACAATATCTCGCGTAAATTGCCTTCGCTTTTCTAAATTAACTGGATTCCCAAGAGCGACTCTTATTATGTAGGTATCTACGACAAAGCCTCTTTGTAAGTAAGCGGACAGCGGAGAGTTTTAATAATTATTTGTAAGATTGTCGTGGGTTAGAAGCTGAGCTTATAAAACAACAAGAAAATATTTTTTTATCTGTGATTACTGGTCAATGTCTTTAAAATATTTGATAAGTAAAACATTGTTCCATACATTTCCTGAAGTATTAGAGGCTTTGGTGTGACCCTTCGCGACTAGCCCATATAGCTGATCTATGGAAGGCATAGGTACCTACTAGTGAAGGTGTGAGGTTTCTATAATATTATCTTTCGTAGATGTCAATATTCGTCTCGAATGGTCTTCAAAGCTGACAAGATTCTGGAAACTGTATAGTATCCCTATTACTTCTCAAATATTTGATAGACTGGCATTTACCGCAGCTTCGTACGCTTTATATCTATGGAAAAAATGGAATTCTTGAAAAAATGAAATTCTTATGGAATAAAAAATAGACTATGTGTTATTTCAGGGCTAAAACTTCAGAAACTTCAAAATTCAGCGCGATCCGTTTAGTAGTTTTTATGTGAAAGAGGAATAAGCATCCATCAATACCAACTTTCGCGTTCATAATATTAAAAAAGAATACGCTTAGCTTATTTTGTTTTTCACCAACGATTTTTTATCTTTTGAGAAGTAAATAAATATAATGATGATGATGTTCTAAAATAGGCATATTTTTTAAAGTCATATCTGGCGGGTTTTTTATCTTACTATTATAATAAATGGGAAAGTCTGTGTGAAAGTTTGTTATAAGTAATCTTTGTAACTATTTAAGTTATTTAAATGAAATTTGGTATGTTTATAGTTTAGGACCTGGAATAGGAAATTGGCAATTTTAACCTCTGAGGTTGTTAAATAGGATGGTAAAGTTTGTAGGGAAAAAAAATTACTTGCTTCGATTCACTCAAAACTCGGTATAAATAAACTATGAAGTGAATAATCAAACACGTATTTTTTATTTTTACACAATAACCACTATATACCATACATTTCTGAAATTTGTACGAAAAAAATAATCTGGTTCGCGGGCGAAGCCGCGGGGCGCTAATTATTGAATAAATTACCTAGAAAGACTAGGCAAAAATTGTAAAACATTAAAGGAGCCGTTTGAAGAGCTTCAGCGCGGCCACTCTTTGTTTCACTAAGGTTTCAGTTGAATGCCTCAGTACTTTGTGCTTTATGAACTAGCTGAAGCTAAATTACCCTCTCAATGGCCCGTTCAACGTCTCGACCCATTTCAGGCTTCATTGGAAGATTATTTGCAAGGCCTTAGTTAATAGTATGAAACCGTAGCAAGGAGAATTTAATTTTAAAATAGATATAAAGCTTCAAAGATGATTAAATTTTATGTATTTTGTTTGAACCAAATTTCATTTAAAGTTCATTCGTTTAGGCGTGAAAGCCTAATAGACAGACAAACAAAGTTCGCATTTATTATATTATAAGGGATTTAAAAGATAAGGAATATAAGATAAGGGAAAGAAAAACTTTACGAAAGGTATCAATATCATCCATCACCGGTGAAAAACATCTCGAACAAATTAAGCCCAAAACCTTAAGAAATTTATAGCGTAATTAATCTTAATTAATTTTTTTTATCGTCACCTAGCTAAACTTAAATAAGAAACGTGTCATGAAACAGATTAGAAGCGCAGCATCCATCCATCTTAACTGCGAGATGAAAACTTTACGAGTGCTTGTTTACTTCACACGTTTCAACCTTAATGTTTCCTCGCGAATAGGTTTCATCTTTAATGGTTGCTAGCGAATAGGATCCAATCATATAAAAGGCCTGCCGTAAACTCTGCTCGTAAACTTTGCTATATCGAATAGGGTTACTTACGAAGATAATATTATAACCGATGAGATACTTGATTATGTCTAGGGTGTTTAGGTATTTTGGAAGAATGCTACAACTGCCTACATAGCACAGTTTTAATAAGTTAAAAATAGATAGGTAGGTAGGTATAAGTAAAATCAATTAAGTAAATAGGAGAATTAAGTGATTACTTTGTTTTTTTTGGTAACTTCAATCTTTTTTTCAGGTAAAGTGACAAGAAACCTTGAAAGGTTGGTAGATTTCGAGTTTGAGCAAAAACTAAAATTAAAATAAGGCTAAAATATTACTACAACATTTTAAATATGTTTTCACACTTTTCACACGTCTTGTGACACGCTGCAGTGTGCAAAAACGTTTGATTATTCATCATTCTATTGGTCTTTCATTCGTTATCGAAAACGAACTTGCTTCTTTTTCGCTGTGCTTGAGTAAATACGAGTTTTTGAAGAATTTATTTTGGTTTGTAGTTGATGGCTTGCTGTAACCCTTGAAGGAAAGAAAGAAAGAAAGAAAAAGTATTTATTGTCTTAAATTCTAATTATACGGTGTAAAACAAACAAAAGAGACTTACCATACTAACTTAAATAAAAATAAAAACTAAGACAAGGAGTAAATTCAGCGTTTGCTGCATGCAGTAAGTATATACAGATGCATGCAGCGCTGTTTTTAAATTTACCCCTCTCGGGTGGATTGTCACCGAAGGGTTAGGTGATTGCGGTGAAAAATTATTACAGTTTATTGTGAAATAATCAGCTCTATATTTGAGTTACAATATAAATTCAACAACTCATGTAGATATATTTGGGTTCACTGTCCTAGGTAAGTACTTAAAATTTACCTTCTGTTGTCTGTTATTCTTATCTGTTTTTGTTAAGCTTTCATTCATAAATGCCATTGTTTACAAAAAATATCTATGATTCTAAATCTAGACTATAAGGACCAGAATCCCGCGACAAAACTTAACGACTGGCAAAGCCACATCGATAACCGGAAGTAGGTACACTGAATGAACACGGAATTAGAACCACAGTTTTATTATGACATTGTTAGTTCGTGTTTATGTGAGTTTTATATGTTACTTTATTAAATGAAACGATATATTTCTTGATGTTATCTAGAAATAAATCACGGGTAAACCTATTTAAATAGGGACATATTATTTTACCCTATGAGGTTAAACTCATTAGGGGAGGCCTATGTCCAACAGTGGACTAATATGGGCTGATGATGATGATGATATGAGGTTTATACCAAGTTATGCCATCCACGTAACTTGGCCCTGTACTAGTTGCATCTAAAAGGAACGCAATTTCAAAATACACAAAGTTGAATTTTGAAAGCTTACTCACCAGCTATCAAGGTCCCAGCGACCGCCAACAGTTCTCTTGAGTTGGCCCACTCCATCGCCAGAGTTTCACCTCTCATGCCAGTTACCACCCTAAAAGAAACATATTTTTACAAAATTTTATCATATGATGTGGTAGCTAAAGTGCTAGTACCTATTATAGGTACCTACTTAGATACCGCAACGTATGATCCTTACTAATCACTACATAGTATAAAACAAAAACACTTTTTCTGTCCCTATTTCCTTATGTCCTTTTGACTGCTTAAATCTTTAAAACTACGCAACGGATTTAGATGCAGTTCTTTTTAATAGATAAAGTGATTCAAGAGGAAGGTTTATCCGTATAATAAAACCGTGCGAAGCCGGGGCGGGTCGCTAGTCGGTAATAAAACGGAAGCGAATAGCTTTCAGCGGTTACCTGACGGGGCTGACGTCATCGTGCCCCCGCAAGAGAACGATCTCCCCCTTGCCCAACGCCACGGCCAGCACGTGGTTGGAGTTCGTCTCTACGTCATTTTTGAGGGTAGTTTGAGATGGCGCGGTATATTTTTGAGGGTAGTCTTTATCGGTTACCTGAAGGGGCTGACGTCATCGTGCCCCCGCAAGAAAACGATCTCCCCCTTGCCCAGCGCCACGGCCAGCACGTGGTTGGAGTTCGTCTCTACGTCATTTTTGAGGGTAGTTTGAGATGGCGCGGTATATTTTTGAGGGTAGTCTTTATCGGTTACCTGACGGGGCTGACGTCATCGTGCCCCCGCAAGAGAACGATCTCCCCCTTGCCCAGCGCGACAGCCAGCACGTGGTTGGAGTTCGTCTCCACGTCTTCACCTTCCTCCATCTTGAACTTCTCGCAAGACCACGCCATTGATGTTATGCTGCCTTCGTCCACCAGTTGGACCTACGATCAAATATTACAAAATACACGTAGGGCATCACTACATAGTATAAAACAAGTCGCTTTCTTTGTCCCTATATCCCTATGTCCCTTTGTACGCTTAAATCTTTAAAACTACGCACGGATTTTTAATAGATAGAGTGATTAGTGTGAAAACCAAGCGAAGCCGGGGCGGGTCGCTAGTAAGTAATATAAAATACACGTGGGCCATAATTAAAAGTTACAATGAAATTTTTGTTCGTATGAAAAAGTTCTTCTTTTTCTTTTAAAATAACGCCATATCTACTAACAAATTAATGTAAATCATGGACCTATGAAGTCTGAAATAAAAAAAAAGAAATCTCAAACTTCTATAGTTTTATAGCTTCTTATGAGCCAAGTTCAGCGAGCTTTTATGTAATGTAGAGAAAAAACCTGCCCAAAAGGACTTTCCAAAGAACGCAAAAGCACTTAGAGAACTGTGCCCCACCATGTTTAATGCTGTCATTAACCTGTCTAATTAAAGCGTAGACAGAAAAGAACAAAAACGCAGAACAATAGAAACTTCTCTCTCCAAATAGAACAAATAAAACCCGACATTTCTCGTAACAACAGATTCAAAAGTTGCTCACTTGACGTGGAACTGTAGAGCTGTACGTATGTAACTCGACGGCTTTGTTACGATGTAACATAGTGAAAGGTGTTTACGTTATTTGGTTTGAGATCTTTTTTAGGGATTTCTGGAATTAGCCCTTTATTGAAAGGAATGAGAATTTAATATTACGATCCTAATACATATCATTTATATTACAAGTGTGAAGTGATGTTTTAGTTAGATCTATTTCTGTACCCTCTTGACGCCTAAACTACGTACCTACTAGACGAGCTGAAACTTTGCATATCTACATGTATTTTCAGACCTGGAATAAGTGTAGGTTAACTTTTGATCCCGGAAACCTTCAAATGTAGAAGCGTATCTATATGTATTTTCAGACCTGGAATAAGTATAGGTTAACTTTTGATCCCGGAAACCTTCAAATGTAGAAGCGTATCTACATGTATTTTCAGACCTGGAATAAGTATAGGTTAACTTTTGATCCCGGAAACCTTCAAATGTAGAAGCGTATCTACATTTATTTTCAGACCTGGAATAAGTGTAGGTTAACTTTTGATCCCGGAAACCTTCAAATGTAGAAGCGTATCTACATGTATTTTCAGACCTGGAATAAGTGTAGGTTAACTTTTGATCCCGGAAACCTTCAAATGTAGAATGTGCCCTCATATGCATAAATATTTTGTATTCCCAAATTGTGGACCAACTTCTATAATAAAAACAACCATTTTCGATCCAATACTCCCAAATTAGCAACGTATTATAAATCAGAGGACAAAAGCCACAAAGTACAGCTTGTGACCCATTTCTCGGAATGTTTAATTAACTTTCACAATACAATACGGATATTGTCCCACGGGCATCATTATAAGCGAAACTTCGTAACAAAGTGTTCTTTACATGGAACTTTTACATTTACGAAACTAAAAGTTTCCATTGTCCGAAAGGGCGGGTATAAGGTTAAGTAGGTAGGTACCATATAATGATAATAAAGATACCAAAACCAGTATCTTTATTAGCTCAAGAGGGATTATTTCAAAGTCATATATTCGAGGAATCGCGGAGGAATCAGACAAATATTTTCTGGTAGGCGTAATGTAAAAGGCGCAATATCACCTCAGAGCTCAGACTGTTGACATTCAGTTGAAATGAAAATGCTGATATAGGCGTACATTTCTTGAGGTGTCTTGGCAAATGTGTTTCACCTTGAAGATCTTTTTAGAGTTCCGTGCCCAAAGGGTAAAACCGGAGTGATTATTGTCAGATACCTGTGAGACCATAGCGCTATGCATGCACGTCCATGACGACAACTTCGCGGACGCCGTGATGAGATACACTAGATTGTCGTCTGGTGTCCAACAGCCGCATGTGTTGTGATATTATTTACCAATAATTACCTGCGAGAGTACAGCCCCATGCACATGGTTACTGACAGTTACCTGTGAAACCATAGCCCCATGCACGTCCATGACGACAAGCTGCGCGGACGCCCTGCCGAGGTACACTTGGTTGTCTTCGGGCGTCCAACAGCCGCACGTGATGCTATATTACTTTGGCTACCTACAATTTACCTGCAAGGGTTTAGCCACATGCACATGACTACTGACGGTTACCTGTGAAACCATAGCCCCATGCACGTCCATGACGACGAGCTGCGAGGACGCCGTGCCGAGGTACACTTGGTTGTCGTCGGGCGTGCAACAGCCGCATGTGATGCGATATTACCTCGGTCACCAACAATTACCTCCAAGAGAATAGCCCCATACACATGGTTACTGACAGTTACCTGTGACACCATAGCCCCATGCACGTCCATGACGACGAGCTGCGCGGACGCCGTGCCGAGGTACACTTGGTTGTGGTCGGGCGTCCAACAGCCGCACGTGATGCAATATTTCCTTGGTCACCAACAATTACCTGCGAGAGTATAGCCCCATGCACATGACTACTGACAGTTACCTGTGAAACCATAGCCCCATGCACGTCCATGACGACTAGCTGCGCGGACGCCGTGCCGAGGTACACTTGGTTGTCGTCGGGCGTCCAACAGCCGCACGTGATGCGCGCGTCCAGAGACAGCATGGAAGACCAGTAGCGCTGCCCCGCTACTGAGCCCACCAGCACGAAGCCATCCTGATAAGGTAGCTTAGATTAGTGAAGGGAAACGGCTAAAAGAAAGCTTAAATGACGCGGCGGGCGGTCCGCTTATTGTGGGTTCAATTCCCGCCTTGGGACAAATGTTTGTACGATCTGCATATTTTATATTTGTTCCAGGGTTCTGGGTGTTTTCTAATATAAAAAATATCTATGTAATGTATTTTATTGAGTATATAGCCATCTAGTACCCATAACACAAGCTCCGCTTAGCTTGGGGCTAGATGATGCTATATTTATAAAGTGATAGGTAATCTCGTTTTATAAGAAATTGTGAAAATGGTAAAACGGCATTATGACATATTTGCCATAAGCCTAAATCCAGTTGCCTTTATAATAAATAAATAATCCTGGACAATCCTCATAGTACTTATATGAATTCTCTATTTCTCAATCTTTATGAGATATATAAGAATAACATCTCAAAAAAAAAAATACTTGAATAGGTAGTATACCTACCTAAAACAACTTGCATGTGACCTTGATAACGTAATGCTCGCGAAAATGCGGGATTCGGGAATTTCATCAGAGTTGTAAGACCTGCGATGAGCTTCGCAAACGTCAATTTACCTACAAAATTTATTCATGCCCCCAATTTTGTTTACGTTCGATAGCGACGCCAATATCCTGTCTCGCCTTGTTTTTGAATCGAAAAGAGTTAAAAAACAATGAAATTCGGCATTTTCGTTTTTAATTTGTGTTATGCGATAACTACATTCACAGGCACTATTAACAGCCCACCTTGATTTTTCCTGTTTTTGCTGTAATCAAAAAAGTGAGGCAAAATTTTTGCTTGAATAATTTTTACTTGAAATAAAATTTGATATTTAAATATGTATCATCTTTTATTTTAATGTCCTGAGTGGCTTGTCGTGTGGTCCCATTTATATCTGATTATGATCCTCAAGATCTGACTGGGAGTTTTTGAGTTATTCTTAATGTACTTACACCTATTTTTTGTATGGAAAATGATCCCGAGGTGGACGAGACGATCAGAGTTTTCCATAATAAACGGCGAAATCCGATTATTACTTTTTGTAGATAACAAGAAATCCTGCATGCTTTATATAAAACCCCTTTTAAATAAATAAATAAAATAAAATTCTTGCCATTATAGGTATCATTTATTGAACAGGTACCTATGTTGATAAAGCCGTTTCCGTTTCATTTCATAACTGCTTTGCAATATACATTTTCAAGATTTTGCTCCTTTTCTTTGACCTTAATCTCAGAACACATTAAAGACCATTAGGTAGGTACCTAACTATAACTAAAGTAGAGCATGAGTACACAACCGTTACATTATACTTAGGGCACTTGTAGCTCCGACAACGCTCCAGAAATTGACTTTATTTAGCGCGACCTTTCTTGTCAGACCGTAAAAAGTTATGCCCCCGTCTCTCCACTCCGAAGTCACAACAAGCCCTTAGCAAAGTTGCAGTGAGTCGGAATCAAATAAAATAGCAATCGAAGTGTGACCTACTTCCATCCGTGACATTGGCTGACTTTGTAGACGACGCATCTGTCGGGTCTTACAGCATGATGACTTTCAAAATATAGAACTATTGAATCGAGAGACTTTTTAAAAGAAAGGCTTTTTAAATCTACATTTGTAACTTTAGAGAACTTTGCAGACCTATCAATCAAAGTTATAATAAGAAGGGGAATGCCAAGTTTATCCAAAACCATATTTTTCGAACTGTCTCAGAACAATTTCGGGGCTCTCAAGATTTCAAACTTGATTGGTTTTGAATGTCAGACAAAGCCACGAAATTGGAGCTCCGCGAAAATAAACAAACGAAAACAACAATTTAGAGATTCAAAGTCAAAGGATAATTGTTTTCCCAAAAATAAACAAAAAGAAGTCACATGCCTTAATATTATTGAAATATTTGTCTTTAAGACCTTGTCATAAATATTTGTATCGTCAAGAGGCTGATATATTTCATAATATGACAGTATGTAATATGACAAATAGAGCTTGTCATCCCCGGTCTACATGACAAGACGCAAGAGGCCGAGAATAGGCCATCAATCAGCTTGCGGCAATAACAGGATATAAATCCCAAATCAAACCCCAGATTTCTCTTCGCACGCCGTGACCACGCAAACGCTATAATAAATTGGATTGCCCCCGCACCCAACCGCTACTTTATTCACGTCTGCCAGATTTCAGCGACAAATTCCAAATTGAAATTCTGAATAACGCTTCTAAATCTATTTGCAGTATCCGTACCGACAAGCACTCTTGCTCTTGTTTGCTAGCAAACAGATTCAAATGATATTTATCGTTTCAAGTATGTATGCAATGTACATAAATTGAAACCAGAGTAAGCATGCCCTGAAAATTGTTCATCCAGGGACTTATCTTAATAATGTAGGTCATTAGAGTGGAAAGGAGATGCACGCCCCCGCAAAACCAGACACACCTTTCTTAGTCCATTCGAAGTGTTTGCTTTGTGGTGTCACGTAACGTCGACGTCAGATGGAAGCCTTTTAGCAAATTGGAGCGACGTTTTGACGCGAGCCTATGCTTCACGTCGCGTCGGGTCGCACATAACACATGAGTGAAATTGATTGAACATGCGTGTTATTGATTCGCGCTCAAAGCCGATTTAATCCCCTGTCAAAACAATAGCAGGTATTTGCGGTTGGGAAAATATTCGACAGGTAGATTATTCATCATCAATTCTGGAGCCTTTCGGTTACCCGATACCCTTGATTGCTGTTGTATTATGTGGTTAGATCCGATGCGAATGCGTCATTAGAATTGCAAATAGTTTGCTTTGCTTCCGCTAAATTAAAACACGATATTCCAATTTGGAGCTTTCCGATTAAATTAGACCGTTCGCATTCAACCCTTCGATTTCCTTTTTCCATTGCGTAATAGCGTCACGTAAGCATTTCCTGTAGAAAAGGTTACCTGGTAACATATGAGGGCCATCCGTCCGTCGTGTGACCAGGAGAAGTGCGAGACCGGCGTGCTCCGGTCGTTGATCAGCTCTATGCTCCAGCGACCTTCGTACTTGATCCACACGAAGATCACGCCAGAACTGTCGCATGACGCCAGCTTCTGGTACGGCTCGTTCCATTTTACGAGAATCACCTGTGGGAAATAGCAGTGTTCATTGCTAATTCATTAAGATTCAAAAAACTCAGTTAAGATTCAAAATATTCAGTAGCTTTCAGTAGAGTCGAATGTACTAAGTCAGATTTCGAAGGGTATTTTACAAAGGGCCATTCTTTACCCTTAAAGGTCTGGTCCGATTATATTAAATTGAGAAAAGGCGGATTCCTAGAATGACAAAATTACATTACAGGGAAAATTTACCTCACAATATTGAATATTTAGCTGATTTAAATATTCGATATTGAACCTTTTCGAACCGGTAATGTCGGGTTAGATAGGTAGAAGGATGGGAATTATGTTGACGACCTTTTAACCCTTTGTAACCGCGGAACAGACACCTAAACTACAGAAGTAGAGTGCTGACCACAAAATGGAACGTGTTTCGTGGTTTATCGTACTAGAAAGTAGATTGTCTATGTTTCAGAATGTTTCAAATAACTTTACGAGGTTTCTTTACCAATTTTGGTAAATTCATGTTATACTAAAGTTTATTTCCCGAATCGCAACTCAGGTTTGCGAAAGTTTGCGTTTTTTTTTACAGATTTAATTATCTGTCAAAATATCGTTACTTGAGATTTGTTTTTGTTAAAATCGTCTCTCTAATCCATACATTATTTTATATATCTTTTGGTAAAGCGAAGAGCTTTATGCTTTTGTTTTTATGAGAATAGTGTTTGTGATTACCCAACTTAATATCCCAATAATATGACCGAGATGGGACTTGTACCCGCAACCTTCCACTCCGTCTAAGGTTGTACATTGTTCTGATATTATTTTATTGACTGTAAGAATGGGTATCGTATGAGTGCATCATCATCATCATCATCAGCCTATATTAGTCCACTGCTGGACATAGGCCTGCATATGCGTAGACATATCTTATAATAATAATGCTGGACAATCCACACAGCACCGTACACATAACACAAGCTTTGATAAGCTTACTTTGGGGCTAGACCAAAGAAAGCTAATCAAAGCTTGTGTTATGTGTACGGTGATACGGTAATTGAGATCTGTGGTATATTCTGACTTACCAGCTGGCTTAGACACTAAGCAAGGGTCAGGTCGCGCTTAGGGAAAAGCCTTTTCATGTTCCACAGTTCTTAGATATTACATTTGTTGAGTGAGAATTCAGTTGGTGTTATAATAACTTAGTAAGTATAGCGTATCATACATATAGACGTATTTATTCGGTATATATCATAATATTAGAGTTTCATTTTTAGATGGAGATATGAGATCAAACAGAATCTTTTCGCTTCGGATCAGATTAAAACATTGAACGATAAAATGATTTTGAATATTTTATACCTATTTTCAATCCAAATTATCTATGAATTTACACTACTACATATATGTAGTTAGGTACGATATAGAAAAATAAAAAATCAGATAAAGGAATAAAGTTATTGAGTTTTAAGACTGGCTTACAAAATAAGCATTTAGACAAGTCAAATTTTAAACTATAACTTTCCTACCAATTCTTCACGTAAAACATATCTGAGTAATATGGCCTTCCGGTTCTCAGCTTTGAAATAATCATATTCCAATAATGCTTAGGCTATAAATCGAGAAGGTACGGAATAAACTAAAAGTGTACGAGGTTAAACAAGCCCGGCAATATAAAACAACACGCGCAAGTAAAGCATTACAGTTTGATTACATGCTAGGTTGGACTTTATTTTATTTAACCCCGGTAAATCAATTTATATGACCTTAAAAAATGCAAGGTCTAGCATATATTAGCAAGTTGCAAAGTGTTATTCAGCTAAAACATAATGGTTTCTTGCATGGATGGTGAACATGTTTTACTAATAATTAAAAGTCTTTATTCGGAAAACTACATTATTTAGTTATATAGCTAATTGCCCTTGTTCGGCATACGCCTCCTCCAACTTCATCCACTCGTTTGTATCCCTGGCATCTTTGACCATAACTTATACCATCTTTTAAAAGATCTTCCTCATTTCCTTTTTCGGTTTATACTTTGCCAGTTCGTAATGGTTTCGCCTCATCTATCAGTTTCTAGAGGATGACCTGTCTATCTCAATGTAGGTAGGTATTCTATCCTACTACTAATGCAATATATTTCTATTTTGGTCCTATCTTTGTGCTTCTCAGTCTGACTGCTTTGTTTTTAATATGCATACTTCTCTCCAGACCTCTGTACTATACCTAAGTATTCACTGTAAGGAACATCCTAGCTGCTAATATTAAAAAGGCGAATGTTTGTGCCGTTGTGAAAAGTTTGAGCGAAGGCAAAGCCAAAACTGCTAAATGCATCGAATTGAAATTGTGCACTGATGAAGTTTTGTGACCAGAATAACACGGCTACTTACCTTTTATAGCGAAATAACGCGTGCGTATCCTCAGGCTGAAACTAGTCGAAAATAAGTACATACTCCTACGTGCGGTATATCATGAATATCTGAAAGTTTCGTAACCTTCTTGCGTAGAGCTTTTCAAAATATTCCAGCTTCACCATGAGCCTCGAAATTTTGACAATATCCTCCAGCTTCTTGAGCCGTTTATACAGGTTCATACGGCAGGCCTGTTATTACATTCCTCGAATTCCGTGTAAGGTGCCTAAGTACCGGTAGATCCACGTTTTAGACAAAGCTACCATGAAGGAATCCGGCTAAATTAACCAGAGTTATGGATATACTTATGTATGTGGAACGTAGCTCGACAGTCTTTACTTCAGTAAGGTCCCTAAGTCGACAGGATTAGGTTTGCATCGTCTGATTAATGCGGTAGATTTTAATCACAATATAACCTCGAAAAGGAATTTTACCTTCCATCAATGGCAAAGCAGAAATGGCTATAATATTCACTGTTTTAGCCGGGGTATCGTCGTCGTCTAGATGGTAATTGGATAGAACGTAAGTAAGAAATATTGTTTGTACCGAATTTTTAGGACTTGCTTTGTCCGTCCTTTTTTCCCACTTGAACATCTCCTCAATCAACTACCAAAGCATGCGCCTATGCTTACAAGTTTATCTTGAACAACTTTACTTTGTTTCAATTCAAGTTCTCTTCGTCTTATCAATAGAGCTCCGTTTTACCCTTTGGGGACAGATCCCTAGAAATCGCAAAATCGAAACAAGACCTGGTCTCGCTACATCCAGACGACTAAGATTAGACGCTTGCAGTGACCCACGTAGTCCTGTACATTTAGGTACATTGTATTGTATATACGTTGGCTTTCTCACCTAAGCTTCCATCGTACAGTGCGGCCGTGCCCTAAAACTTGCTTTATCATAGGTATACTGTTCATCTCAAATGACTCTTGCAAACTAACTCCAACGCCTCCTAACCCTTGTAAACGTTTTTGTTCCGAAACCTTTGCGTGAGTGAGTACACACATTAATTCTCTCCTCGAGTTCTTATAGCCCGACAGTTTTATCTCTCGCTTTGAGTTAAGTTGCCAGAATACCTATCTACATTTAACGATGACTTTGCTTTACATGGAGTAAGGTTTTTTAAGGTTTTTTTCTGCTTTTAACAAGAAATAATACTAGCAGAAAAGTAATCTGCCGGTAGTTGTTCACCATTGAAATAACTATAAAATCGCTGTAACAAACTTCAATTGAGATTTTTGTTTAATAATGCTGGACATTCCACACAGCATCATCCAGCCCCAGGCTAAGCAGAGCTTGTGTACTGGGTACCTACTAGATGACTGATATACTTAATCACTAAAGTACATTACAGATATAGATATTTTTAATACAATACTAATATATAGAAAACATACAGAACCCCGGAACAAAATATTTGCATATCGTACGAACATATGGCCCAAGACGGTAATCGAACCTGCAACCTTCTGCGTCGCAGTTAGTCCCTCGCCCGCCGCGCCACATCGGTCACTAACATAACCAACAGTCACTAATAATATAATTAATAGTCGAAAATCTCTATTATTCCGAAATAGTCCAAAAGTAACAGGGATCGAAGTTAGTTAGGTACTTATATATCAAGAGTTCATAGATAAAATGGTTTATGATTTATGGCAAACTATTTATTCGCTAGTTTGATCCCTAGTACAACTCAAAAATTATCAAAGCAGCAAAGTTTTAATCTTTTATCCAATGTAAATGCAAAACACCATAATATAAAAACCAAGTTAAGCTTAGCACGACAAACTCATCATCAGTTCATGAAAATAACATTAGTTGCTGGAAAGCCATATTTGCTTTAAAAGTTTTGTTTCTGAGATTTTTCTTAGAACAGTGGAAAGCTTTTAAATTCGTTCCCAACATCGAACTCTCAATTTTATGTAAGTATGTAGGTACTTGGAAATCGAAAAGTTGGAATTGAGACATGGTATTCAGCGTTATCGCTGCCATATATAAAACTTTGGCAAAAAATTACCTATCACAACTTTGTGAATTTCAACTGTGTTTTTTTCCTTTTATAAAATTGTGATTGAAATTTATTCATCACTAGCTGCGACTCGCGGCTTAAACCGCGTGAGGAATGAAAAAAAGTAGCCTATGTCAAGTAGCCTATTTAGGCTTGCAACTGTTAGTTGAGCACCGATTCGCAACATTGAACTACTTATAAATTTTATATAGTAAGTTATAAGTTAAAAGTAGCCTATGTTTTTGTTAATCACAGTCTAGAACTACGTCTATTCAAAATTTCAGCACGTTCAGTAGTTTCGGCGGGTAAGAGTCTTATTTTTTAAACCTGTACTAAAGTTTATGAAACTCTACATGAATACTAGTTTCTAACATGGTTGTGTCTAACACAGCAAGTCATTATGCTTGGTTTACACTTTGTTGTAACTATTAAGTGCGAGTGTAATAAGTGACATGTGCAAGGGACATTACATTTGCGATAAATTAATTTTAAAGGCGCTCGGCACCGCGTCTGCAAATCGCTCTTTCAAGACGCAGGTGTCTCTTGCACTTGATACTTAACAAAGTGTAAATCAGGCATTACCCAAAGAAGTTGAAGAATGCGTAAGACCATAAACCAACGGAAGTAAAGTAAGTAAGTACCTATAGGTACTCACATCAGAGCGATGTCCACGCAAGTTGTAGTTAGTCCGTAGGGGCAGTTCGTGCGGCCTTCGAGCGTGGGACGTAGTAAACGTCACGCCGACCACGCCTCGAATGTTCCCTGTCGCCAGCCAACCCTCCTGGTAGTAGTTGTTGCGGTTCAACTTCCAACCCTCCTCCTGTTCAAATAAAATACAGATTGCATCATACTAATGTTACAAATTCGATTGTTGAGTGGATGGATGAACGGACGTAGTTCTAGGACTGGAATAAAAAAATGGCTACTTTAATTTTCATGCGGATGAAACCGCGGGATGGAGCTACTCATTGGCGTAAGTATCTAGGTATACTTTCCAGAGGGAGCCAAGCTTCCTTGAGATTTTGCCTCCAACTACCGAATTTGATTGACGCAAGGTCTAAAGTATTTTACTGGACTATTATCTACCTTTTACCTATCTACTATTTTTAAATGTTTTATAATTTTTTTTTTTTTTCCGGACAGTCCACACAGCATCATCTAGCCCCAAGCTAAGCAGAGCTTGTGTTATGGGTACTAGATGACTGATATACTTAATTACTTATATACTTTGAGGTAATAATTACAGCCAAAAAATAGAAACAATGTAAAACTAGTATATACAAATGAAACAATTGAGCTAACTGCAGAAGGTTGCAAACAGTCTAGAGGTAGCTCAAATGATCCATCCATATCATATCCAACACTAGTCGGAAGCGTCCCCAAGACAATGGCTGTCTGGCAATGCTGATGCGCTGCGAAAGATACTCACCAGCTCTCTACTCATTTACTTTCTATTAGCAATTTCCGTAGTCACGAAAATAAGTTTCTATTTGTGATAGCTTCCTGCTGTGACGGGTAATTAAGCCGCTTTGTCATCATCCATCAGCCCTCAGCATCACATTATTACTTTCTTCCTCATTGCACTAGATATGACTAATTATTAGAAAAAATAATACAACGAATTTCAAACTCTAATGTTTGCGTTTTGTATTTTATTATGTTTAGAGGGACTTTAAGAAAATAAAGTTGAAAACAAAACACACAAAAATAATTAAAATTCTCCGAAACACGTTATCTAGAGGTTCACCAATTTGTTTAACGTCTAAAGCAGAAAACAAAAAAGAAATTAATTTTACCTACAAATAAAATCCACTTTGTTAGGGGCAAAGTAAATCCAAAAATGTTAAATATCCTCACTGTTATTCTACGCTTAAAATATACCTTGACCAAAAGCTGTTGCCTGAACAATTAGATAATGAATTCTGTAACCAGGGCCTCTACTCACTAAAACGAATGCGAAATATGCGGACCGAAACGCAACTTCTCCGAATATTCGGCACAAACCGTACTCTAGGACCACTTCGCATTCAACTTCGGCCATCGAATTTACTTTCGTTTCTTCGGAGTGAATGAAAACTGAGCACGCTAATTGGCTATGAGGCTTTTAGCCGAAATCCCTTTGCTTGACTGTGTAAAGCCATCTTTAAGGTTTAAAGTTGACATAATCTATGGAAAAAGTGGACTGACATTGTCAGAAATGACAGATCAACAGAAAAACGGAATTGCTATGTATGTATGTTGTACCTACCTATCTATCTACTGAACTGTTTGATATGTTTGTTATTTTTGTTTTGTTGATCTATCTGCCATATTTCAGTCATAACTTGCCGACCGGACCTTTGTGAATTTGTTCTTGCGTCAAAATATGACGTGCTGCACAGCATAACAACTGACAACAATCCGCGATTATTAGGATAGTCACAGAGACTTGACGAAGGGCTTTCTGCGGTCCACCGCCGCGCCGCGGCGCCGATGGCCACCTACGAGGCCCTAATCACCACAGCTTGCACAGAGTAGCAGGTCGATTTGTTGCCTGTACCACGAGTTGAGCAAAGTATGTACCTTGTAGATATTATTATTTCGTTCTAGATGTTAAAGTTGAATTTCATTTAAAATTTAATTACCTAATCATACTTTCAGGAAATACAAAAGCAGCAGGTGAACACGGCGGCATTGTACTGTGCGTCTGTGCCCCAAAGCCTCACTGAGCTACTGCAGAAGCATGGTGAAGAAAAGATAGAGGTGCTGCGAGGGCTCAAAGAATGACTTACTTACCGCAGTTGTAAATGAACTTGTGGATTTAATCAAAAGTACTTCTACCACATCCGTCAGATCCTATGAAGCATGGTGCTTTAGGTTAAAAACTAAAAAATGGCCGGCTGGTTTGATTGGAAAATGCTTACCCTAACAGTATACCGTATTAGTAAATATATAGTAGTAACCAATAGACAGTAATTAGCTATAATTTAATTTATGTACCAGATCTCGATAGAAATCTTTATAAAACCTAAATTGTTTTAGTAAAATATCTTATTATAGTTAACTATATGTTGGTATGAAAATAAAGTTTTTTAAACATAAACCTACCTAACCTCTAAATGATTTTAAGGCCCGGAGCAGACCAGCAAGGTAGATTAAATATATTGTTGGACATGAAAACCTAATCATATTGTGGGATGTGGATATTAATGAGGAAAGGAAGTTTAAGGTATAATGATTTATGATTCAATGTGATAAATAGTTTGATTTTTTTAAAGTTGGTTTTGTTATAAATTGTTTTCATAATTTTAGCTTATAATTATAATATATTTAACAACGAAAATTACAAGCAAGGAATAGAAAAAATAAAGAAAAGACTAGTATTTACAATTGAAACCATTGAGCTAACTGCAGACGGTTGCAAACAGTATAAAGGTAGCTCAATTGATCCATGTCAATACCAGTCGGAAGCGTCCCCAAGACACTGGCTGCATTACCACGCTGTATGACAATGCTGATGCGCTGAGCCAGCCCATAGAGTATGAATACAAGTTATAGAAAATGTTTAGCTAAATAATATTTGATAACTATGTATTGTTGATGTAATTTATTTACCTATGTGAATTTTATTATGTCACCACAGACCACTATGAATATAGGGGTAACCATATAGGCTACCCCTATATTCATAGTGGTCTGTTGATTTGAACCAATTGGTAAGCAATTTCAGCAACATGTCAATACAATTTTAGTTTATGTGATAGAAATATTTATGTTTTGTGGATGGTTTTTCAATAAAAGATTATTGAATAATTACTAATAATGGTTTTAATTTTATTTATCATATAATATAAGAATCAGGTAGTATAATGTAGCCAAGCACTTGTCTGGTTCATCAACTATGTAGGTAACTTATTTATTCTAAGCCGCTGTGCGACTAAGGTTGTCCTCATAGACCATCCCCTTTGCAGAGCTGCCTGGATGGATGACTGGTTTTCTGCAGCTCTTGGAGCAGGCCGCCTTTTCTCCTCTTCTATATCTGCCTCCGAAAGTTCCATTTCAACCATATTTTCACTAAGGCACATAGGTATTGCCTATAATACAGCAGGCAATTGTAATTTTTTTTCCTGCTGTTTCTGGTGATTGATGGAAGACTCGCACTTAATAGGCATCTAAAGCTCCCTTTAGTAGCCCGAGCTAGCTTTTTCTGTATTTTACAACTTTATTGTACTATACCTATCAACTTCCTATCAACATCAATGGTTTTTTTGTGCCTCGATACACCGCCGCGCCGTGCCGTCTTCGGGAAATCTTTTGATCATGCATGCATGAGAAATCTCCAGAGCGAAAAGATACCTTGCCATTATAGTAGAACAAGGGCAAATTGAGAGTCCGAACTCGAACATAGAGAATGTGGAAACTCTAAAAAATTGTCTAGGTCAATAAACTATGAGAATGTAGAATGCAGAAATGAGATGAAGTACAAAACGAAAATTAAAACGATAGATAAGATGGTTTCGTTGCAATGTTCGTTTTATTTGGTTGAATTGACACATTTCTCGTTGTCAAGTTCATATTCACGTTTCGTTTTTAATGCTCCAAGAGTACCAAATACGACATCGATTGTCTAAATATGTTTCGTCCGTTCGTTCTTTCGTACGAAAGTAAAAACGAAGTCACCTAGAGTACCGATTTGCACGAAAACGAAAGCGAATCTTCGATTTTTGGCAGCCCGAGTAGACCCCCAGCCTTACAAATTATGCGTTCACAATTTACGTAAAACATTTCCATCAAGACTCGGCTATCTTATTTGCAAAGAGCTCAGCATAATTTAAAATGAGATCGATCTTCCTTAATCACTGTAGACTTTAAAAGCTCTTCAGTATTCAGAGTGGATTTCAACGAAAGCACTATCGTCTGAGCGAAATTCGCGCAGCTATCCAATCACAAATGATCAGCGCGCTCCAAAAACAAGTATACTTTTGTACCTAAACCCTATTAGCCGCAATGCAATCCGTGTGCTCCGTAAATTCAGACAGGCCATTTCGCTACATGTAGATACCTACATACGTAAATAAAAAGGGACCTTCATACGAATGCCAATTAACAAGCACGTAATGCCGAATGTCCTGTCCCAACACCGGAAATCGACGGCGAAATTGGCAATTAGCCAGATATTACTTTATCACTTCCCATTAACTCCCAGCAATCGTTTAGGACGGATTTCTTTAGCACACTCGCTAGAATATCGAAGTTCAATCAACAGGTCGGAAATGCGACGGAAAAGGGGAATCTTTACGATTCTCCGTTCAAATTATTATTGAAACGACCATTTTCTTTCTATTCCGTAGTTTATTACAGTGTCTGTAATAACGTTCGTTTTCCATTTAACGCGTTGGGACTTTGAGACTTATAGGTTTACTAAACCGCCCGCTCTTTCCATCAGGCATTTATTTACCCTTTGATATGGGCATTAACCTCGACAATCAAGAACTTTGTCTCAACATCTATCGCTTAAGCCGCCAAATTGCTTGGTATCCTAAAAACTATTTAGTTACAAAGTTTCAGCTGTTTCACCTGAACTCGATGGGCTATTTGAAGCAATGAAACGTGCATTTTAAATTGGACTGCTTCATTAAAAGTTACAAGTGCAGAACGTGTTAATACTTCATAGCTTCCAACTGACTGTAACTAATGGGAGCTAGAGCTGTTCAATTGAAAGAACATTTAATATCGAAGTTCAGGCAAATGCACTCAACTAAAATGTAAAGGGACGCTCGAACTCTCTGGATAATAATGTGAACGACAGGCACGTAGAATTATATTGAAACAACCGCTTTGTTCCCACTGTGAACAGGAGTTTTCTTTTACCATTGGCACTAAGTATACAAGTATACGATCATGTGTTTATTTATAGTACCTACGGTTGGCGAGGTTAAGCAAATATTGCAATTTTATTGCATGCAGCCGTCTGCAAAGTACGGAAGTAGCATTAAGAATTCAGCGAAAACCCTAACACGTAACAATGCAATTTCAGCAGCAGGAAAATCGGTTTCTCAAGTTGAGGGTTGAATAGAAATGAAATTAAATAGGTCAAAAGTCGTGGAGACGAGGGAAGGTTAATTGAATGGGACTTGCGAGGTCTGGGCACTCAGCCCCTGAATCGTAAGAGACGTCTGTGTTGCAACTGGGGTTTCCATTCCATTTCAACACCTACCCGGGGCTTTACGACCGTTGTAAACTCTACATTTTCAAGAGTGAAATTTCGTGACGAAGCAGGTGTTTTGTATGGTTACAGAATAACTACATACATTGGAATGGATAAGATTGAAGTGAACACCTTAAATCACTTTATTTGGTACTTATATTTTTACTTATACCCCTAAACGTAATATGAATTTCTGACCTGTAAGGTCTAGAGGAAATAAGCATTTACTTTTGAGTTTGAATCTCGCACAAAGCAAGCAGGCTTTGTTTTCAAAATTAACCGAAGTTATGCAATTCCTCCTCATTCAAATTATAATATCTTTCTTTCTTTTATTCTTATATCTGCAGTAAGTTCAGAATAATAATAGCGAGAAGATACAATAATGTTCAACAAAGTACCCAACATGTCGATTTGTAAAACTGGTAACGTTACTACTTCAAAGAATTATCGATTGTGTGCGTTTCTTATTAAACTCACGACGGGCAGAAGTCGAGGATTGTTTTCAATCACCATTGAGAACACACTGCAGGTGTGATCAATGCTATTATCTCTTTGAAAATAATCAACAACTAAGCGACAGTGAGCTAGTGTTTAAAATAACAAGGCTGCCTTTGCACTGTATGTATATGTGTACGAAGTACAGATAGTTATTAAATGATATTGCAAGTTGTGATGAGAGAATGATTAACGTCAACATGAGATACGCCAAAAATGTCATATGATTTTTTATCACGCTCTCAAATATTATTCGCTAGTAATTTTTTGTTGACGTAGACATAATTATTTCCCTCTGACAGAGCTAATTGATTTTCCTGACTGCATTTTTAATTCTCATTGCTTTAATGTTTGTAGTAAAATTATAATACCGGAGTAATTGTTCCGAGTTGGCTAATTGCTTTGCTACGGTTTCAAGCGAAAAACTACAGGGACTTCTTTTTGTCTTTTGTTTGGAGGTGACGGGCGTAGCTTATTTTCAACGCGGTTTTGCATTTTTTCAGGCCAGTGAAGTTATTTTTAAAAGCAAGTTTATAAGTTAGCAATAAAACTCTTCAGTTAGAAATAACTCAAACGATAGGTATATACATACCTACAATAAACGACTCAAGATATCCCACCTTTACTTCTCCTAAGAAGGATTTTTTATTATCTCGCAACTCGCACGTCTCTCGTGTAATAGTTTTCTCTGGAGATTTTCCAGAGTTTACTTATGGGTCCCAATATTTTTATCAAACGTGAGTTTACTTTCAGTGATTTTTCTATATTTCTGCCTCATTTATTATAATAAATAGAAATTTATAATTAATTATAATAAATAGAATAGGTAATAGAAATGAAATGAAATGGAATGAATTCTCATTTCTATTACCTATGTACTTTATTTCAGTAACATGGTATTGTGTTGCAAAATTAATCTACACTGCAATATAAACCGCACGCGGAGCCTTGAAACAATTTAGTAAAAGGTAGCAATAGTTTTGCAAGCAGTAGTGTAGAAGTGTAGATTCAGATTTTTAGTGCTATCAAATTATTTCAGCTTTGATATTATAAACCTGTAATCATGTTATTACCTCTATTAATAAATAAATAAATAAAATAAAAATATATTACACCAACCGAATCGACACCATGTCTTTTGTCTGCTCGAAACACATCTAAATGATATTCTCATTCAATCTAACAATTAGTAAGTATCTACTTCTGATAGGAAGTCACAATTCACAAGTAACGCAATAGCAATTAGCATGATGCTCTCATGCTAGACCAAAACAATCATCGTATAGGTACAAAGGAGACCAACAATTACGTCAAGGTGATGAATGTGTAGCAATGTGGTTGTGTAGTCTAGGGAATAAGTGGCCTAGATTCGGAGGAAGAGTCCTATACTTGAAGGACGATACGAATAAAGGCCGAGGGGCTAAGTAAACGAGCTGCACAGGATTAACTTAAATTAAATTGACTAATTAGTTTGACTGTGTTTCGTAGATTGTACATCACATGATAAAAATGTGTAGCAACATGCCCTTGTGTAGTCTAAAGAATAAGTGGGCTAGATTCGGGTGGACTTATCCAAGAGTCACACATGACAATGTCAACGCGGGTCCTAACGGAAGACCAGCGCTGGCTTGGTGCCTTATGGGACCTAAGCCAGCATTATGCTGAGTTAGGGCCCTTTTATAACAACGTTGTATGTACCTCCTATTTAAATAAATAATATTAATAAATAAATAATTCCAGACAATCCACACAGCATCATCTAGCCCCAAGCTAAGCAAGAGCTTGTGTTATGGGTACTAGATGACTGATATACTATTTATAAGTGTGTTGTATTTGTAGTTGTTATAAATAAATGATTTTCTATTCTATTCTATTCTATGAATGACAGTACCAAGGGACGTGCTGCAATCCAAACGAACTCCACAGCGTTAACTTACTAGGTATTTATGATAATTAGGTAAGTATACTATAAATAAATAATTTTATTCTATGACATGATTGGTTATTTTACTGTTTCTCAGATTGTACATTGATGAATGTGTAGCAATACGGGTTTTTTAATCTAGGGAATAAGTGGCCTCGATTCGGAACACACAAAATGGTACGAAGAAGGGCCGAGCTGCACAGGGTTAATTCATTAATTTTATGAGAATTTTATTCTATTTTATGATTGGATGGTTGTTTCACTGTTTATAAAAGATTTTTTTTAGCCTCTATCTGATAAATGACGGTCGGGAGATAAGTCGGGCCGCTAGAGCCGCACACGGTTAATTTGATTTTTATATGAATGAAAAGACTTTATTTGTAGCCAAAATTTAATGACTCAACTCTTAATAGATATGAAATTAATATCACAAAAAATTATTTAATATAAAAACTATAATTATTTAAGTACCTACTTAGGTATTAAATTTAATTTACTACTTATAGTTATAATTTCTTACACATGCCATGATTGGTTGTTTATCTGTTTTGTAGATATACCCTAATGAATGTGTAGAAATATGTGTTTGTGTTAATGAAAATAATGGAACAGATTTTTGTTTGATTAAAAAAAAAAGAACCTTTGGCTTCCCCCGCTAAATATTTCCTTATGCTAACAATACAATAAAAAAAAAATTGTCTGGATTGCTGCTTTCGTTCTATTGTTGATACATTTCGACGATTCATTTTTATAGTTAAGTAACTAAACTAATAGTTTATTGGAAGGACAGTTAAATTTTTCGATTTCGACAGGGGAGAATATAAAATTTCGAAGAAGAAAGAAGTAGTTATTTAGTAGGTAAGTACTTGTACAAATTTTCTTTCATTCGTTGATTGCAATTTTCTTTGTTAGTTAATAATTAATTATGAATTGTTAAGTTTTCTTAGTCATTTAATATTAATTTTCTGCTTTTAAATAACTTCCAATATTTATCGGCCCTTGGCTATAGGTACTTTAATTAATAAGCAGGCAACTACTTAGAAATTAAAACATATCTACTAATCTTCGTAATCCAACCTAGCTTGCACAAACAAGACTGCTTGAACCTGTTTCTTTAGTTACCTAACTATAACGTGCTGTTAGCTAACGCACGCTAAAATTAACCACAATTACCTGACGCGTTTCGCGACTGTGTAAGTAATCATTTGTTTTATCACTTACCTCAGGTAGCTCGTCAGGAACCTTTCCCATCCATGACAGCGACAGAATGGTGCAGTCACATTTAGAGTTGACATTCCTCTCGAAATGAAGATGCATCTTGATGAACTATCACATCAACTCATCATAGAGGCGCGATACGCGAGTCACAACCGAGCTCGAGCGTTTTCAGGCACATTTTACTTGTCCATTTATGTAATGTTGGGTTGGCGAGCGCGTCGGTTGTGATTGTGTGAACCCTCCGTGCGCAGCTATTGATTCCGCGCCGGGGGTGCGCGCCCCGACCTCTCGCGGCGCCGCCGGCGAAAACCCGGGAAAACCGAGCGAATACGAACTGAGGTGGCGCTCCGATTGTCCGATTGGAAAATTACTACAATTTTTTCACTTTAAACATCTTTTCATTTATTTTCACGGTCACAAGTGAGAATGCATTGCGGTATTTATTTGGAAATAAATGTGTGTTCTGTTTTTACTTTTTGGCAACAAATACACTGCGACAATGAATTATAAAGTTTTAATTTGCGGTTTAAAACTGATTGCGAGGGAAGAATGTTGTTTAGCAAATTGTAGAGTGCAGACGTTTTATTAGGCTTTAGGATCAAAATGTCTTTTTTTGTTGTACTATGTTTATTGGGCAGTTTCATTAATAAAAAAACAGAACGAACTTTTAAAATTTATTCGGTAAATGCATTCATATTTGATATTTAATAATTAATGACGAGGTAATGTATAAATTAAAATTATCACGATTTAAAAGATCACAGCCTTATTCAAACAAGTACTGAACAAACCCGTTAAAGTTTGATTTCTTTAAGTGTTCCCCACGTGAAACCACTTTTCACTTTAACCGGCAAAGGAACTTTCAACTTAACAGTTCCTTCCATGGATTCTTTTAAAATCCTACTAAAATCCTGTTTGTTCTCTTCAAGAACTTCGTAAATAAGTTCGTCGTGCATCTGTAGTAAAAGTCTCGGTTTGTGTACAAAGGATTTTGTTCTTTGTGACACAGAACACATAGCTGCTTTCGCGATGTCTGCTGCAGAACCTTGGATGGTTGTGTTGACTGCTTGTCTTTCCGCTGCACCTGTGAAGATATTCCTGAATAAAACTAAGGCGCGAGTTAAGTGCCTTTATTTACTTTATACCTGCTAATAAGATCATAAAATAAATGCAAAAATTTACATGTCCAGATGTTTGTACTGTATCTCTTTATTCTATCGCAATATGAAATGTTTTATTTCGCTACTTTGTATACTTACCGTTCTTTCATTAGGTAGGTATGAAGTTCTAATTATATAAATTACAAGGTTTATGTAATTATAGTGCGTAAGCACTCGCACTAAAGGGTAACCCAGAAGTCGAAAATTTTTGGTATTCATGAAAATTAGAATCAAAGGATAGACCTAACTACAAGTGATTTAAATTTAGTAAAAATTTACAATTGAAACTGCAGACTTTTGAAAGGAATCTAAATAGTCGAACTCGCGAACTTGCATCTTTTTCGCCCCGACGACGACGACTGTTTGTTATTCTCGTATCATTTTTTGTTCAGTTTTCATAAATAAATGTATTTGTTTACAAAAAATATCTAAATGATTCTAAATAAGAGTTATATTATAATCTCAGCTCCTAAGGATAAAGTCACTAAACGAACTTGGCGAAGTTTTCATATTTAGATACGTTTTTAGGGAAGTATTTTGCCGCCCTTTTTAAGTACTACCTACACAAAAAATATGGTATACTTGATTGTAATTTTAGTAGGTAACTAGCTGGTGCCCGCGACTTCGTCTGCGCATGATTAGTATTTCGAGTACTCGCTATTTCATTGCGTAATTCCTTTCTCGTGGGATTTTCGGGATAAAATAAAGCCTGTGTTATTTCAGCTTATAATCTATCTCTGTGCCAAATTTCATCCAGATCCGTTCAGCAGTTTTTGCGTGAAAGAGTAACAAACGTCCATCCATCTATCCATTCATCCTTACAAACTTACGCGTTTATCAGTTCAATTCAGTTTGGTTCCCCTGGGCGATACGGATTTTCAAAAATTTCTCACAGCATCTGAACGACGCGCGCGCGTCGTTCAAATGCTGTGAGAAATTTTTGAAAATCCGTATAGCCCAGGGGAACCAAACTGAATTTCGGGATAAAATGTATCCCATGTCCAATCGTCCCGAGTTCCATTCGAATTCATTCACTTCCCTCGTGATGCGTGGTTAAAGAATTTATTTCACCCTCTCTCCCAGGGGAACCTTACCGAATTCCGGGATAAAAAGTATCCCATGTCCTTCCTTGTAGTATGAACTCAAATCGTCCCAAGTTTCATTCCAAGTCATTAAAGAATTTTTCTTTCACCCTCTCTCCCAGGGGAACCTTACCGAATTCCGGGATAAAAAGTACCCCATGTCCTTCCTTGTAGTATGAACTCAAATCGTTCCAAGTTTCATTCCAAGTCATTAAAGAATTTTTCTTTCACCCTCTCTCCCAGGGGAACCTTACCAAATTCCGGGATAAAAAGTATCCCATGTCCTTCCTTGTAGTATGAACTCAAATCGTCCCAAGTTTCATTCCAAGTCATTCAGCAGTTTCGGCGTGATGAGCGGTAAAGGAATTTTACTTTCATACCCTCTCCCATGGGAACCTTACTGAATTCCGGGATAAAAAGTATCCTATGTCCTTCCTCGTAGTATGACCTATAATCATGCCGAGTTTCATTTAAATCCATCAAGTAGTTTCGGCGTGATGCGCGTTTACGATACAGACAGACAGACAGACAGACAGACAGACAGACAGACAGACAGACAGACATGAATGAAAAAAATTACAGTTTTGGCTTGAGTATCGATATTAGAGTGCCCTCCAAAAAAAAATTTCAAAATATCTTCAATGTACAGATTTGGACCTGTTACAGTTTTATTATAAGTATAGATAAATTAATCAAAAAGGAATTTTATACTTAGTTACAAAACACATGGAATTTAATACAACATGCCAAGCAGATTAGGCCGAGAAGGAAAAAGAAAATTCCCACGTAAGGGAGAGCGTTAACCGAATTCTCATTAGTCCCTTCCGGCCCGTACCTACCCGTATTTCTCACAAACGACTTTAATATCGCGTAATTTACTACCTTTCTACTGAATTTCGGCAATGTTTGTAATACTGGGTTTTTAATGAGTTTTGTTGTTTTGCGTCAATTTTACAAGAAAAACAAGACTGATACTGTAAAAATATACGGAAAATATTTCGTTCCCGTTGGATTTTTGGTAATTTTACCAAGCCTTTGTGGCATATAACTGAAGAGTAGGTACCCATTTTTTGACGTACATCAACAGTGGAATATTCTGAACTGTGATATCAACACAAGGTCTGTAGAGTACCCATTTTTGACGTACATCAACAGTGGAATATTCTGAACTGTGATATCAACACAAGGTCTGTAGAGTACCCATTTTTGACGTACATCAACAGTGGAATATTCTGAACTGTGATATCAACTCGAGGTAAAACATAGGCTGTCTGCTCTACATTGAGCTTCTACGTAAGACATAAATTTTCACATTTCACAGCCCGTGAGTGAGGAAATAGGTACTACTGCTTGGTACTTCTACCAAAGTCCTACCAAAGTACCAACCTAATACGTGGTAAGGCTGACTATTGCTAAAATGCAAACACGCCTATTGGTATTCATTTAAAGAAGAGTCTTATACAAAAATATTTTTAATATATAAAAGAACCAGCGATCAAGTCAATCATCAAGTCTCGAGCTAGAATTATAATATCTAGGATATTTAATTTAATAAGCAAATTAATGTTAGAATACTTACATCGTAAATGTATCTGACGAGAGTTTATATCTGGCAAGTGCCTTCGACGGTGCATCAGGGTTTCCACGTAGCCATTCCTTTTGCAACCCTCGACAATGCTCTCCGTATACCTCTTGACAAGAGGAAAGGTCTTGTAGAAGGAATCCATGAAGAAGGATGCCTCTAGCTCCGTCACGTCAAGGTGTTGGGAAAGAGTTTTGGTTCCCATTCCGTATATGATGCCGTAGCATAACTGTTTCGCTTTTTGTCTAAGGTCATCGTCTATCTATAAAATTAATAAATAATGCTGGATAATACACACAGAATTGTCTAGCGGCCAGGTGGGATGACGATTTGCGACGACTGCTGGCAGATGCTGGATGCGGCAAGCTGAAGACAGGGCGCTATGGCGCTCATTAGGGGAGGCCTATGTCCAGCAGTGGACTAATATAGGCTGATGATGATGATGATTGTTTAGCCCCAAGCTGAGCGGGGCTAGTGTTATGGGTACTATATTAAATTATACTACCGATAGTTTTTTTTTATTTTTCATTCAAAACACCCAGAACGAACATCAGAAGATCTGCAGATCATACAAACATTTGTCTCGAAGCGGGAATCGAACCAGCGAACTCCTGAAGCGCATGCGGACGCCACATATGTCGACCAAAGGATTTATTTCTTTGACCTGGTCAAAGAAATAGAAAGTTGGTTACTTAACCTTCTAGCGCACCATGACCATGCTTGTACTGTAAAAATAGCGCTATAAAATAAAATAAAACTTGTTTCTGGAAATATACATCTTAATTTGGGTTCAACCAAGATTACTAACAAAATCCGTTTGGACCGAGTTCAAATATCGAAGAACGGACACATTTCCTAATGCGGAACTTCAAAATGGGCAATGTTTGAAAGAACATTACGACAATAGGCGAACCGAAGATATGAAACATCAAATTCACATCAAGGGGTCGCAAAGAGGGACAATTGCGGAAGATAGTGGAGTACTTACATAAAAGTAGACCTTTGCGTGTTTCTGAATAACACAAATTGTTACAGGTCCTTTAGGTTTTGTAGTACGACTGGTAACATTTTAACATTATAATATGAAATTTTACTGTAACATTATGATAAATAAACTAAACTAGTAGAAGTCTGTATTTCTGTACACTAATATGAATGTTATCTATTAAAATATTTTGTACGAGTAACTTACACGTGACTTTAAAAAATGAGATATCCAGAAAATTTTAAGAACTCTAATAGGAACTTTCATCATCATCATAAGCCTATATTAGTCCACAGCTGGACATAGGCCTAACATAGCGCCCTGTCTTCAATGTGCGTAGGTACTAGGAACTTCAGATAAAACTAATACCTGTCATATATGATAATTGCATTAATTACAAGAAGTTTAAACCAACTAGATTTTTTTATTAGAATATTGACATAAAAGTACCATAAGGCACTCATGTGTAATTTTGATAAATGACATACCTCATCCTCCGGCAAGCCGCTCCAAGAAGCCGCAATAGACTTGAAAACATCCACGCCACTCCTCATAATATCCAACAGAACAGCATCCTCGCTCAAATGCGTGAGAATCCTCATTTCCAGCTGACAGTAATCAGCTGACACCATCACATACCCCTCGCTTGCTCTAAATATGTTTCTACAGTTGAACTCCAAGGAATGTTCTAGATCGGATCTGTCTAAGTACTCGTTCGGTATGGAGAAAGTTCTAGGTACGTTCTGTAAGTTAGGCTCGTGCATGCTTATCCGGCCTGTGCAAGTCTGTGTTGTGTATGTCGGCTTTATTCTATGGAACAAAGTTTAGTACGGCATCATATTGGGTTTTTTTGTACTAATATTATAAACGCGAAAGTTTGTAAGTATGGATAGATGTTGTTTGTTACTCTTTCACGCAAAAACTACAGAACGGATATGGATGAAATTTGGCACAGAAATAGATTAGTCTGTAATAACACATAGGCTATATAATATTATCCCGGAATTACCACGGGAACGGGAATAACGCAGGTGAAACCGCGAGGCGCAGCTAGTACATAAATAAAGTATATAGTATTTTTAAAGTAGGGTTTCCCACCATAATTAAATCTATCGGGTTTAGAATGTAAGTTGCAGTGGCCGAATTCTCCCGAAATAATACCTCACTATCTCTTTTCAACAGCGAAAGTTAATATACTAATCTTCAAAGAACGGTATCAAATGAAAAAAATCCTGAATAGAAACCTCTCAGTCTAAGCTTACCTATTTTCTTGTGTATGTAAACAAGCTTTTTCCGTAATAAGGTATAATGTCTTCGTCAGAATACAGTTGAGTTTTCTCCAGTAAATAATAACACTAGCTAGTGGGCTATTATGGCATGTAAGAACACTTTTCTTAGTGCTCACTTTTCCTTGCTTACATATTCCTAGAACCTGAAATATACTGATAATTCAGTTCATTTTTTACCTAGCAGTGATAATAATAACTACTAAATTTTAATAATTTTGTGTCTAAGAATCTGGCTGAATAGTACTGCGCCAATAGTTAGAAAAAAAATAGCAGAATATCTACCAGTAGGTATAGTAATAATAAAATAATAATTTAGATTAACGCAAGTATAGTAATAATAAAATAATAATTTAGATTAACGCAAGTGTGCAAAACACGTGGCTCTCCAGAAGACAACTATTTTGTCGCTTATCAAACTGAATATGTACTAACTACACAGCTACGGTAGGTATGATAAAGAAAGAATGATTAAACCTTTGCCTTTTGTCTTACCTTGGCGACACTTTTGGAGGAATTAAAATTGACTTGGCATCCGGCCAGCTTTACGGCTTTCTTCTGTAACGTGTCTTGAGAGCGCTTCACGAGATCTAACATGTGGGACGCGAGCTCACTGTCTACTGTAATCCCGTGGTATTCATTTTCCGCTAGTATCGTCGATACGTGGTTTTCGACTTCTATAAAATAGCTACAATTAGATAAAATATTCAATTGTTTTGCAATATTGCACCTACTTGACATTAAAATATGAATTATAATTCTTTATTTCTCGCACTGCGGTAGGTAACTTAATTATTTTCTGAGTTCCGGTCAATTGAATGAGTCTTTTACCTTCGATTTAATAAGAAACTTTGGAGTCTGAGAGACAAAGATACCTACTTCTTCTGAGAGGATTAAGTAGCCACTCACCTAAAATAGCTTGTTTCTTGTTAATATGGTTCAGTAATATATCTGTCTGTTCTTTAGCGATCATCGAATAACACCAAGCTTGGATGCACAGATCGACATACAAATCTAATCTGCCGAATGTTTGTTTCTTGTCGTTTACTGTTATATTAGCTTTTTCCAAGTCCAGTTTACAATACGTTTTCATCTGAAAAGGATGGATTTGTTCTAGTTACATCGTTTATAAACCTTTGCTTTTACCGTGATGTTATAAGTTTATGTGAGAACGGTTTGAATAAAATTTTAAAACAGACACAACTTACCAACTCTGCATAGTTACGAACTGTTGTATCACTCATGAGTAACCACTCAGGAACGCTCAAATCTGTTGATTTTGGAGGCAACTCAATGCCCAAACCCTTCTTTAAGTATAGATAGTTTTTCTTCAGACAATACATATTCAGATGTAACTTGCTTTCAAGCAGGTCTTTTAGAACTTCTTTCTTAGTAACCAGTGCATTTTCATCAAGAAACACACATTCATTGTTACCGATATATAAACCCATCCCAATCAAAAAATTGTCTTTTATTTTTTGCTTTGGAATATTTAGTATATCACTGCCAATTATGTTTTTTAATTGAGAAATTGATTTGGTTTTGATCGAAATGGATGCCGATTGAATAAGGTCTAAAACCCGAAAGTGATTGTTTATGTCATTATCTTGTATCAATACACAATGTAAGCAATAATGATTAACTTTTATAGTAGTTTTACTTATCGACGGCTGTTTACGTATTATTTGATGATCAGCAGTAAGATTATTGAACCTTTTCTTCTTTGCCTCATGGATTCCATTTCCTGTAATATCTTTGCATTTACGTTTATTATAAGGAGAAGTGAACTCATTGATTGTTTTTACATTCTCTTGAGAGCACATAACTTCGTTATCCTTTGATGAGTTGAAACCGGATTCTGGTTGGTCATCATCGTCTTCTAAAAATAATTTCATATCTTCTTCTTCATCTGTTTCAACTAAAGGCGATGCAAACCCGTCTAATATTGAATTGGTGTTGATGTTTACAAAGTCTACTGTTGTTTCTGTTTTTACTACCACTTCAGGCTTCTCATTGTCTAATAATTTACTAGGTATCAAATCTAAGGGTAAGCTCTCGTCAAATATACTTGAATTATCTCCGTCGGTTGAAAATAGACTTATGTCTTTGACTGATGTTGATATGCTACCTTTGTTAACTATCTCATTTAAGGGTATCGTCTTGACCGATGTAGTACTATTGTCATCGGTGTCTCCGAAACTGATATTGGGAGAAAAATCTTTTCCACTTATACGGAGTTTTGTGATATTACCTATTGCAGCTTCAGTGAAATTTAAGGAATCCCAAATAATTTCATCTTTTTTAATTACAGCTTTTGACTCATTGTTATCAGTTTTGGGAGTAACATCTACGTTACTTAAACCACCTATAACCGGCGGTATTAAAGGTGAAGCATGTTTTTCTATCTTTATAGTTGTTAAGACAGCTAACTTATTTTTAATAGGAGATTCTGTTACAATATCAGTTGATAAATCCTGATTTTTAATTACAGGAGACGGTAATGGAGTATAAGCTTTTTCATTTGATTCTGTCTTTATGTGAATAGTATCGAGGGGTAATGTATCTTGAAAGATATCACAAACAGGGGAATCTTTTTCTCTTTTAACTATAATACTTCGATCTTGCATGGAATTCATATTACTAGATTTTGCAGTGACGTAATTTTCTTCAGCGCTCATGTCAAGTAAATCAAGGGAAATTCGAGACTCTTTTGATCGTGTTACCGTTTCATTTTTTGCTGCTATTTTTCCATTATTGTCTTGGCAAGTATCGTCATGACTGTCAGAATTACTAGTGTCAATAACTACGTCGTCTACTTTATTGGGATTAATTATACTTGCATCTTTATTATTAATAACGGAGATTTTGTTATCCCATTTTATTTCGGTCACTCCTATCTCATTTTCTAAATACTTTCTAGCTTCCACAATTAGATTCCCAGCAGCTTCTTTAGCTGTCATTCCACAACAGCCTGTTATCCAAATCGATTTTATTTTGATTCGCTTTTTCAAATCATGAGAATCATCGCCGTCTCTTTCTTTTTCGCTTTGAAATGGGACAGCTTTGTGTAAAATGTTTTCTATGACGTTTGCATCAGCAGAGGCGACGCTGGATACTGTTTCAAATCCTGCGTCGAACAAAGTACGTGCTCGGACGCCGTTCAGTGACGGCAGTTTCATTAGTTCTAACAACTCTGAATTAATACCGAAATGTAATCGGTCTTGGAACTGTGATATAAGTATTTCCATGTTTTTCCAGCCTAGTTGACGACAAAATGCTGTGACCATTCCTAAAAATAATTTAAGATGTCAGACTAGCATCAGAGCAAAGTATTGCAAATCTCCATAGATAAAATGCCAAATTGTACCTCATCAAAAATAAACGAATAACATACCAGCAAATGTAGCAGCAGACTGCTGGAGACTCTGCAAGAATCCACGTGCACACTGAAACTTAGCAGCGACTTCAGATAGAGGCACCTCATTTACCAGATCTTGAAGTGCTAAGGCTGTATAAAACCTTAAAGAAGTAATCTAGGTTTATATGCTGTATAACAACTAGCTTAAGAATTTTAACATGTTTGATATTTGAGAACTTGATTACCTTTTATGAATATTCAACCTATTCTGCACCTGCACATCTTTCGATTTGTTTGTTCCTCTCAAGCATCTAATAATAAAGCTCTCTTGTACACCAACAAGCTCTCCAACCCTCTTCATGGCTTTCGTCAAAGACTCCCACATGGTCAACAGATGTAGCCAGTCTATGTCTGCCCACTGACTGCTCACACTGTATGGTGTAACTAGGTATATGAGATGCAAGTCTGTTTCTAGAACCAAACATTGGCGAGCTTTTTGGAGCTCTATGAAGAGCGATAAGCCGTCGTTTGGCGCCATCGAGGCGGAAAGGCATGCCTTGCCCAAAGGTGTAGCGACATAATTGATGTCTTCTGCTTCATTCTGTACTCTAACAAGTTCATAGTTCTTCAGTTCTTTCAGAGTGTTGTCTAAAAGCTGGTTTTGTGAAGGAGAGAGGCTCTGCTGAGTGAACAGCAAAGTGCAAGTAGAGTACAGATCCAGCTCAGCCTTAGTACATAGCACTTGACTCGCTATCATCTCTAATACAGCTCTCATGTATTTGTCTGCTGTCTCAATACAGCTCTTGACTGGCTCTAAAGCTCCCATCATGAGGTCAAATCCAATTTTTTTCTCACTCTCTGTGCATATAAGAATGCTCTCGCCTTTTGTGTCCTTCCCCATTCTTCCAGCTCTACCAATCATTTGCTTATAAGTCAAAATATTTATAGGCTGTCTCATGAAAACTGGTGATCTTATAACTACTTTCCTAGCAGGCAAGTTGACTCCAGAGCTGAGAGTGGATGTTGCTACTAAGACTCTTATCGCCCCAGACTTGAAAGCACCTTCAATAATGTCTCTTTCATCAAATGTGAGTCCTGCATGATGGTAAGCAACTCCAAATGAGATTGTTTGTTTCAAAACTTGATCCAGACCAACTGGTGAGTTTTTAAGCTGCTCTAAAACTTCTGCAATACTGTCGGTTTTCAGCTCATTCCTCAAAACAGTACCAAGCTCACCCTGTTCGCACCCCAGTTTAAAGAAAGAGGAAGCAATTGTTTGTGCTAGGTTTTCACATCTATTCTTGGTCATACAGAAGATTAACACAGAACAGCTCTCTTTAATAGTTTCTAGGCAAATATTAAGTACATTGTCACTTTCACTGCAAGTTTTATTTTTACTTTGTGTATTTACACATGTACCATGTTTATTGTAGTATTTATTCCCAACCAGGCAAAACTCATCTAATGGAATAGGTCTGAACTGTGTAATAAAAAGCTCAGCACCTAACCAGTTAGCTAAGACTTCTAGATTTGGGAGTGTTGCAGACATACCAACAATTTGTATTTGCACATCATTTGATTTTGAGGATACATATTTGATTTTAGTCAGTAAAAGCTCCAAGATGTAGCCTCTGTGAGGATCACCAAGTAAATGTAACTCATCTACTATAACAGCACCCAATTCAGATATGTTTCCATCATCAAGAAGTCTGTTAACTAAGCTGTTGGCCTTCTCTATGGTGCAGATAGCCACATGCACTGCTTGAAGTCCACCTGGAGGTGATTGCGAGCCCATAAACCCTTCCACTCTAATTCCAGAGCTTGACAGAATATCTTGTAGGTAAAACATTTTCTCTCGGACAATAGATACAAAGGGTAGAATGATAATTACCTTTTTCTGACGCTCGAGAATAGTTTTGATAGTCAATATCTCAGCAACTAACGTCTTCCCGGCAGATGTAGGTGCAGAGTAAACTAAGTTACAGCAATCGAGAAGCACTTTTGAATTAGCTAAGCAGTTTACTTGCCAGTCAAACATTTCGGTAATACCTCTTTGTTCATATTTGTACGCTATTTCATTAGGCAAGCCCCAGTTTTTTAAATTTTTACTGACGATGTTTTGTTTTGGTAGTTGTGATGGTGCCGGCTTGTGTGCACTTGTTTCAAAGCATGTTTTGTTGAGTATGGAAGCGTTGTTTCTTTTGCCGGTAATATCCGTTTTCTTATCATTATATGAGGCAGCTAGTTCTTCTGTAACATATTCTTTTATGACTTGTAGCGAACTTTGTAGAGTGAAAGTATTGTCGAAGCAGTTGTCCAAGAATCCGACATGTTCTGGTAGTATTTGCGAGTCTAGAACATCTCCAGCTGCATCTGCCATATCCTAAAAGATCTTAGGTAAGACACAATCGCCCTTTACTGTATTTACCACGTTACGATTCACAATTCCGTAATCAATAAATTCATTCAAATTTCAAAATGTAAACAAACAAAACACACACACTACTTAATCTTCAACTTCTTGTTTATGGCTCACGAATTATAAATCTGTGATGGCATTGCATTGCATGACCGTCGGCACTATCAAACACGTCCGATCAATCAAGCCAAGCAAGCGTCATTGCCTAGACGCAAAGGCGCAGAGCCGTTCTACGAGCAGTTGAAGCATCAAATTACATTACATGACGACTGATGTGGCGCGGTGGGCGAAGGTCCAGCTGCGACGCAGGAGGTTGCGGGTTCGATTCCCGCCTCGGAACAAATTTGTGTACAATCTACAGAAAGTTGTTCCGTTGGTCTGGGTGTTTTCTATCACTACATAGTATAAAACAAGTCGCTTTTTCTGTCCCTATATCTTTGTCCCTTTGACTGCTTAAATCCTTAAAACTACGCAACGGATTTTGATGCGGTTTTTTTTAATAGATAGAGTGATTCAAGAGGAAGGTTTTTAAGTATAATAAATCCGTGCGAAGCCGGGGCGGGTCGCTAGTGTATAATAAAAAATAACTATCTATGTATCTAAGGTATATTAAATATATCAGTTTTCTAGTACCCATAAGACAAGCTTTGGGTAGCTTACTTTGGGTGTGCTTTGGGACTAGGCCAGATGGTGCTATGTGGATTGTCCAAGAAAAAAATGCTACAATTTGACTGTTGGCTACAATATGAGGCATCCTGCACATAAATAGTTCTTCTGAGATCCTGCAGCTTTTTCTTAAGGCGATGCAGTGGTCCCCGAATAGGTGGCGTGGCGGCGGCGCCGCGGCGCGCGGGCGGCACTACTGCGCTAGTGTGCTAGTGGGTCCCTTCCCCGCCCAAGGCACACTAGTGCCACCGCCCCACTATAAGGAAGAGAAGAGACAGCAAGGAGTTGTAGTAGTAGTCTTAAGTGTCCAACAAACTCTGATTCGATCTCTTCCTAAACGAGGTTTAGATACAAAATAAAACTATTACAGAGGCATTAAAAATAGCTTATGATAGGTACCTATAACAAACTGCCCATTTCAGTTTTTCGGAATTCCATTATTTAACGTAGGCAACTACAAGATACAATAGGTGGTGGCGCTCAATCCTATCTTATAATTCTAAGGTCTACATCTTAAGAACAAAGAAGCCCATACTACCCAAATGAAAAATTACAGCTTAAAATCCCCGTGAAATCTAACTATACCATGCAATCCACAACACATTAATTAATGTAGTTCTAGCATAAGAATAGACAATTATTCTTATGGTTCTAGCTTAATCATCAAAAATAAGCGCCATCTATGGAGCATCTACATGTAACGGAGAGGGAAATTAGGAATTCATATATAATAAAAAATTACACATTTTAAAACGTAAATAGGTATTATTATTATTATAAATAGGCAAGTAAACATCACAGTTAAGAACCAGATTACCATAGAACCCCTATTCCTGATACGCATAATTATATTATGAGCTAAAACTATGTATTTTCGTCATCATTTTCATAATATCTTTTTAGATTTTGCTTCTTTACCTTCTGTAAGAGCTCTAGATTCGTGTATGAATGAAGCATATGTAATTCCCTGAAAGAAGAAGAAATAACAAGTAATTTTCCTGCATAATTAAAAAACAATCTGCTATCTGCAAATAGACGCTCTGCTAATACAAACGTTTGTCCCGATCAAACCCGCAACCTCCTCACTCGCAGGCGCCATTTTTACTTTCGCCATTTTTTCATCTTATTTACCTGTTGTAGAGCTGCCCGAACAAAACCATCATTTGCAGATACAGTCAATGCTTTGATTCTATGCCCGAAATTAAAAATTACTTTTGATCGTTGTCGTACATGACCTCTAACAACAAGATTGGATCTCATGGAATCATTTTCTCCTAAAAAATAAATATGGTTTATATAAATATTCATTTAATTATTCAGAGTTTTAAACACCATGATTTTTTTTATTAAAAATAGGCAGGAGTGTTACCAAAAACCAAAGTCCCCTTCATCATTAAGTACCTGCATAATCATCTGGATAGATTTTCAACATTTCTTTAAGTTCAGCAGTTCGAGCAATTTCTTGAGGGCCACCTAATGTGTTTACTATTTTTTCGAAATCATCCCATGCAGTTTTACAGCACACAAGAGTTTTTCCTACAAAAGAAAGAAATGTTAGGCAAATTTTATAAATTGTTTTATCACTACATATTATAAAACAAAGTTGGTTTCTCTGTCCCTAGTTGCATGTTGTGTGTTTATGCAGGTCCCCTTGCTTAAATCTTTAAAACTACGCAACGGATTTTGATGCGGTTTTTTAATAGATAGAGTGATTCAAGAGGAGGGTTTATACTTACGTATAATAAAACCGTGCGAAGCCAGGGCGGGTCGCTAGTAATCGGTATTTTTTTATATATTTATAGAGCCAATTACAAGAAATGAACATGGCCTCCTATTGCAGGACATTTTTATTAATTTTCTCAATTTTCAAACCTTCCTTTTTATAAGGTTTAGGCAGATGTTCACCTAGTCAAGTGTCTACCTTGAAGCTGAATAAAATATAACTTTACCTTCAAATAATCTCATTAAAACAGGTTTCACGGGCCTCTCTGCTTCCCATTGGCATTGCTGAGTCAGAACATTTTCTTTGAACACATAATTACAATGCCCATTGGTCATGTTGCTAACATAAGCCATCATTGCAGTTACATCCAAGTTTAGAGTTTTGATTTCAGGATCTTCCAAACAACTACTACTGCTATATACTTCTTGATTTGAAAACTGGCTAAAACAAATATACAATCCTTAGAATTATTTTTATGGATCATTAGCAAACAGTTCTTTAAAATATTAAAGGCAAATATTTTTTGACAAAATAAGTGACGAATCAATACAAACGACGACCAATGTGGCGCAGCGGGCGAAGTTCCGCCTGCGACGCAGGAGGTTGCGGGTTCGATTCCCGCCTCGGAACAAATTTGTGCACGATCTGTAGAAATTTGTTTCGTTGATCTTTAATAATAAAAAAATATCTTTCTATGTATATAATGTATTTAATATATCAGTTATCTAGTACCCATAACACTAGCTTTCAGTAGCTTACTTTGGGGCTAGATGGTGCTGTGTGGATTGTCCAGCATTATTAAACACAAATTTAAAATTTAAACATCAAGTCTAATTTAAAAGGCAAAGTACCTTCACTTTTTGTAGTCCATTTTATGCTTTTTAATGTAATATTTAATTATATGTTTTTTTATTAACCCTGGGTTTTATAGTCGCACATTTTTTTGTGATACAATGTTCTTAGTTCAAAATTATAATCAATAAGTAGTACATGAAATGAAAGAAATTCATATGTTACATAACTTCTTACTTGATAATAACTAAAAGTTTACCTTTGTTCTAAGAATTCATCATCACTGATATCAGACCTGCTACCATCACTGGACTTATCTAAATCATTGTCATGATCTGCAAGTATTTCACCCTTTACTATAACACCCCTTCCTTTTAATTTATTTGCAAGACTCTTTTCTATACCATTCATTAGTTCAAATATTACCTGAAACATTACAAGGTGACTTAATTATTATTATTACATAGTAAATAAGTAGGCCCAGCAACTGTAAAGCATATTAAGCTTCGCTAATAATTTTTCATTATTCTATTTCATAGTTAAATATTTATTTATTTATTTATTTATTTATTTATTTGGGAAACAAAAAGCTTATATTTAAGTAACAATAGGTCCGTGCGCTAGAACAAATTAAGCTAGGACAGTTTCCACTCATAGTAAAATTAAGTAACTGAACTAAAACTAACTAAAAATAAATTATTTATACAAATATAATACTAATCACGAAACTTTGATTTATACAAATATAATACAAATATAATCACGAAACTTTAATGAATAGAGCGTACATAATACTACCTGTACCCAAAATTTAAAATCGAAAAGGATACACTAACAAATAACTACTTAAAAATAAAATTAAAAAAACCAAATTACAATACACTTCGTCTTATTTGCCCGATAATAATCCTGAAGATTAACAACTAAGAGGTTGGAAAATAGGATGGATAAATAATTAATTAAACTAATTAAACTTACCATGCATAAAGATAACATATAAATAAATGAATAAATGGGGCCTCATTGGAAGAAGTTTATGTTAATTAATTTCTTAAAAGCATTACATCTCATGTTGAAAAGGTCTACACTTTTTGAATATTTGGTGTTAAATGCTTGCATGGTCCGCAGTAGGTACGAGTTCCTCCGGTAATTTGTGGCGCAGTTCGGAATGTGTAATTTAAGGTGGTTGCGTCTAGAAGTTCGGCTCGACGGAACAGTCAGTCCTATCCCGGATAAGAGCGTGGGTGAGTCAACTAAATTCAGCACAATATTTAGCAGAAGTGATAGGTCAGCAGCTTCTCTTCTCAACTCAAGCGGTAGCAAGTGATGATGTTTGCAACTATCTAAGTAGTCGGGATTAATGATTTTATGTTTATAATTAATAAACTTTAAAAATTTCTTTTGGGGTTTTTCAAGTAAAGTCACATAATTATTGTACTGAGGATTCCATACCTGCGAGGCATATTCGAGGTGACTTCGGACCAGTGAGCAGTAAAGGATTTTTAGGGTTTTGAGTGAACTGAAATCCTTAGTCACCCGGAATAGGAAGCCGAGCATCTTCGTTGCCCTAGAGGTGATTTTATAAATGTGTTGGTCGAAAAGTAATTTAGAGTCTAGGGTCACTCCAAGATCAACAATGGAGCTGCTTCTGACGAGAATTTGACTATTGATGTTATAATTGTGAATCATGATTTTAGGCGATCTACTAAACGAGACACAGAAGCACTTCTTGGCATTAAGGTCCAGTTTATTGACGGTGCAGTAAGAATGTAGACGCACTAGATCACTTTGAAGAAGTAAGAAGTCAGACGGATCACCAATCTTTTTGAAGATCTTCATGTCATCGGCAAATAAAAGAAATTCACAGTATTTAAAACATGACCCGATGTCGTTAATAAATATTGTGAATAGCAGCGGGCCTAGAATCGAACCTTGGGGAACGCCAGAGGGAATTGGCGATACACCCGATGTGAATCCGTTTAGAACTACGGTTTGGCAGCGACCATAGACGTACGATGTGAACCATCTTAGAAGAGTACCCTTAATACCCGCAGCGCATAGTTTGTCTAGTAGGATGGAGTGGTCAATTCGGTCAAAAGCTTTACTATAGTCAGTATAAATTGTGTCAACCTGACTCCCTGATTCCATACTATTAGTCACAAAATCAATGAAACAGAGAAGATTGGTAGTAGTTGACCTACCTCTTAGAAAGCCATGCTGCTGGATGATAAAAGATGACTTTAGGGCTGAGTATAGCTGTTCATGGACAATTTTCTCTAGGAGTTTGGCTAATACACATAGTTTCGAAATAGGTCTATAGTTACAAATATCACGTTTCGATCCTTTCTTATGAATGGGTGTTACAGATGCCAACTTCCATATCGATGGTACAATCCCTTCATTTATAGACCGGCCGAAAAGTAAGCATATGGGATAGCATAGAGACTTAGCACATTTTTTAAATAAAAAGGGATGTAGACCATCGGGACCAGCAGATTTGTTATAGTCTAGAGATTCCAATAGTTTCAAAATTCGAGGAGGCGATATTTCTATGGTGCTCAGATCAGAAGATGGTGAAGATTCAGCGGTTGATAGGTGAGCTGGTTGACGTGTTTGAAGAGAGGAGAGAGGAGTCGAATATGAGGATGGCGGTAAGTAATTAGAATTGAAGAAGTCAGCAAATGCATTACAGATGTTGGTGCCTTCATTTACATCAGTGTTCAAGTAAGTCATGGAAGAAGGATATGTATTATGTTGCTTATTAGATTTAATGTAAGACCAAAATGCTTTCGGATTCGATTTTATAGAAATTTCAACTCTCGCTATGTAATTTAAGTAGCACTCATGTTCGACTCTCTTGACTCTGGCCCTTAGTACTTTAAAAGAGTTCTTATCAGCTTTATTATCATATATCTTAATTTTCCTATGGTACTTGTTCTTTTCGTTTAATATATGCAACAGAGCTGGGGAGTACCATGGAGGATATTGCTTACGCCGAACGTTTATTTGTGGAATGTACTTGTCACGAAGCTCGGATACCACTGTGTTAAATAATGAAACCGCATCATCAACTGAGCCGTCCGAGAGAGCTGTCTCCCAGTTGTACATATCAAGTTCTTTAATTAAAGCTGTATAATTACCTTTATGATAACAGTAAAAATGTCTAGGGCGCGAATTTAGGGCTCTCGTATGAATGAACTGGGGCTCACAGAGAAGTGCTTGATGGTGGACACTGTCCTCCTTCACCAAGGGATCCAAACAAGATGACACTGTAAGCTCGTCATTGCACAAAATGAGGTCTAGTATGCGACACAAAATGAGGTTTAGATATTGTTAAGAATAGACTCCTTGCTATTCTATATTTGAACTCTATGGAGTCATATGGAAAATATTAGAATATGCCTTTAGATCTTTGATAAAATTAAGTAATAAAACAAGTCATGAGTCTTTTGGAAAACTGTATTTTGCATTGTACGTCCCACTAAATCTACCCGTAACTTAACATGGTAGCAGAGCGTGGTTACGATCCATGGACCTCTGGGTTATGGGCCCAGGATCAAAGACCTGAAGACTTTAGCCGGACTTTCTACTTTCAAGAGAGGTGGATGTTAAGAATAGACTCCTTGCTATTCTATATTTGAACTCTATGGAGTCATTGGAAAAATGTCGATAGGTTCAAAAAAATGACGAGAGTGTCAGATGGAAAATATTAGAATATGTCTTTAGATCTTTGATAAAATTAAGTAATAAAACAAGTCATGAGTCTTTTGGAAAACTGTTTTTGCATTGTACGTCCCACTAAATCTACCCGTAACTTAACAAATATAAGTACTTCCTAAATTTATAAGTTTCTAAATATATACAAACTGGTCTCACCTTAGGAATTTGATACATGCAGGGATAAAGCTTTGCACATTCAACATAATCAACTGCTTGGTCTAATATTGAACGAGCTCCATATGAGGCCTTTCCTGAACTCAGTGCCGACAGGGATTTTGGATTTCGAGCTATAACTGTAATTTTTTAACATTACTATATTTATAAGCAAATACTTTTTTACAATCCTGCACTACCATCAAATTAATATAAAAAACAAAAAGGGTACCTTTAGTCCAGGATTTTCCTCCATCACTCACAATATCAACTAGAAGTTTGGTGTTATTGTCCAAATGGAAAACTTTAGACACAGCTGTTACTCCGGGCCTTCTGCTGCACTTTACCATGGCTTCAAAATAGCGAAGATTTGAACACGAAAGATGTTCCCATTTAACTTTTCCCGACTTTTGTAACTGAAACATTGTGTGTGTAGTGTAAGTCTAGGGCTGAAAGGGGTATTACACTACACGATATTCAGGGACCCTAACTCTAACTAAGAGTGGTTAAGATTTAGGGTCCATAAGGGACGGACCTGGCAAGCCTTGCTCCCTAATCGCCCTAACTACCTGAATAACGTGTAGAATAACATTATACCCCTTTGAGCTCTAGGGTAGGAAAAATATATGTAACATTCCTTACTCTTCTAAGAAACTCGACCTCCTGACGGATTTTCCTTTGCAATTTAGGGACACCATCTATATTTTGTATTTCTTGCAACTGGACTATTAAATCATCACCAAATTTTATTCTTTCATCAAGTTTGCCTAGCAATTCGGCTCGGTCTTCCATTATCACATTGTACCTGTAAATCTCAAAGTTAAGGAATAATTGGATTCGTTCTTTACGAAAATTGTTTACTTATGAATAAAATTATAAAATCTTCAACTTCTTTGATCACAGCACAGCGCAGCAGCGCAGATGTACTAATGACAGATTTAAAGTCTCCACACACTGAAGCCGGAGGCGAAGGTTTTTCTAATTGCACCGCGCCGCCCCATGCCGCCACCGCCTGCGATGTGTGGCTTTCATAGGATTCATTTCAAAAAATACGAAAGACAAGCAGTATGGCTTTATGGCTTTCGCCTGTCCTAAAGGGACAAAAATATAAAAAAAAATTACGGCAATTTCATTAATTTGTTTTCTAATGTTTTTTATTTATATTTCCTTGTATTCGTAATGAAAAGCACAGCCTCGTTACACTCGGGCGCAAAACCCCGTCTCGGGACTAAATAAGTTACTTTCAACCCTTGGGTAACAATGTACTAGATATTATTTACTTTTGTAACTACTCATTTATTATCTTTGAGTAAATTATCTAGCTTTCAAATAAGAATAGATGAGACTAGAATGAGTAAAATACACCATTTACTTTAGAATAATGGAGAAAAAAAGCAGATGAAGTAGTTTAGACAAAAAAATAGATCAGCTCTGATTGTTAGATATTTTTTATTTTCTGATTTTTATATAGGTAATAAACAGTAAAAGTTTTCTTCGAATCGAATCCAGTCAGCCAACTAGGTAATAGGTATGATAAAAATAGTATTTTTAACCAATTTAGTGTTCCTACCGTTGCTTTAGATTTAGGGATGTAATATTTGAAACAAAACATTTTGGCGTCAGTACTCTGTTTTCCCTGCTCAAAGATGGAACGTGGTAATGCTAGATCTTAGTCCCTAGTAGGTACCTACGCATTGTATGGTTTTATGCTCAAAATAACTACAACAACTTTGGAACAAATTACTAGGCAGCCAATTTTTTTATTTCTGACATAAAGTCTAGCCAATCAGAAGTGATCTTGTTTTATTTATTGATTTCGAATTTTGATTTATGAAATAAATATTTCTTGGGATTTATGCGTTGGGAAAGAATGAAAAATAAATATTGGCACGCAAGACAAAAAATTGACAAATAATTTAGTAGGTAGGTACCTACATATCGGCACCCCGCTACTCCCTACTTTCCCGCCCAATTCTGATTCGCCACTTCTGTCACGTGACTGACACATTCGAAATTCACCAATCAGGTTTTTGTTCGTAGAATTTGGCCAACAAAATCCACAATTTATAGAAATGGCTGACGACAAAGAAGTCGAAAAAACGATTGCAGAGGACTTGGTAGTCACCAAGTACAAATTAGCGGGACAAATAGTCAATCGTAAGTTCTTCCTACAATACAACTATGTCATGAAAATAACCTAAAGTCTAGGAATGGCTGATCCGCAGACTGAATGACATGGACGCGTGTCATCGCATCACCATGCGGCCGATGTGGAGACTCCCGCTATCTCAATTTCTAAAATTACCACAGTGCAACTCATTACGTTACAGGTGTGCTTGAACAAATTATCGCAAAATGCGTCCCAGATGCATCCGCAAGGGAATTATGCGAGTTTGGTGATAAGCTCCTGTTAGAAGAAACGTCGAAGGTATTCAAAAAGGAAAAGGATTCCAAAAAAGGCATAGCGTTCTCAACATGCGTATCTGTAAACAACTGCATATGCCACTTTTCACCTATTCCTAGTGAAACTGACTACATCTTGAAGGCAGGCGACCTTGCAAAAATGTAAGAGATTTTGTAGAACTAGCTACCTACTATCTAAAAACTCCTAGAAAATTCTATTTTTTGTCCTATAGAAGTTCCATACATAGGAGTGTTAAAACATCTACCCATATCTAAATCTTCCATTCAACTTTTTGCACAATATTGTTTAGCTTGGCTGATCTATTATAAATAACCTCAAAATTAACCATGCTAAATTCCCAAGTTAATAAGCTTATCAATGTTGATAAGATTTGTTTTTTCCACTTGTTGCTATCACTAAGCTAATAACTTTGTTTTTGATTGTTATTTGTAGTGACTTTGGTGCACATATAGATGGCTTCATTGCGGTTGTTGCACACACAGTACTGGTGGGAGGTGGCGAGGCTACTGGCCGCGCAGCTGATGTGCTACTTGCAGCTCACTATGCCAGTGAAGCCGCCTTGAGACTACTTAAACCTGAGAACGAGGTAACATGTCTATCTTTGAAATTACAAACATTGTGTCTCTCTTTAAAATTATCATCCAGTAGCAGAAGTTGCTGGTAAGTGAAAGATAAACTAATGTTGATGAGTATTGCTGATGTTGCTTTACATTATTTCAGAACTATGTAATCACTGATGCAATTCAAAAGATCAGTGCAGAGTTTGGTTGCAAGCCTGTAGAAGGCATGTTGTCACACCAATTAAAGCAGTTCCGTATCGATGGTGAGAAGAGCATTATTCAGAACCCATCTGAGGCACAGCGCAAGGAACACGAGAAGTCCACCCTTGAAATGTATGAGGTTTATGCGATGGATGTCCTTGTTTCAACTGGTGAGGGTGTGGTAAGCAACATTAATTCTATCTTCTGATATTGAATGGACCTCGTCAATTGAGTTAATCAAACCAGAGGCAGAATTGTCATTAACTAAAGAGCTAAAAGTGTTCAAAGTTTGGCCCTGAATTCTTTCCAGTTTATGTACAAATTACTATTCTGGCAGTACTCAGGGAAAATTAAAAAGTTTGACTCTTGACCAAATGTTTGATTATGACATCTTGGTTTTTGATGACTGACATCCATCTTCACAACTTCATCTGCAATGCGTACAGTTATTAGGATATCTTTATAAGATGTTTGATAATTTCAGGGCCGTGAAATGGACACAAGGTGTACAATATACAAAAAAACTGAGGAGGTCTACCAGCTGAAATTAAAGGCATCAAGAATGTTTTACAGTGAGGTAGTTATGAATTTCAATCATTTTACCCAGAATATTTAAATGTTAGTACAGTTTATTGCTGTATCAAAAAATAATCTGGGAATAGTAGAGTGATGTGTTTGAACCAGTGTATTTGTGTGGTATATTGGTATAGAACATTACAACAATATCAAATGTATCATTGTTTTGGATTATTTACACTTGTTTATGAATGATAAACATAAGTAATTGGTAAATTGTTTAATTGGCAGGTTCGCAACAAGCATGGGTCAATGCCCTTCAATCTACGTAGCTTTGACAAAGAGACAAGTGCAAGGCTAGGAGTTGTTGAATGTGTCAATCACAAACTTATTGAGCCTTTCCAGGTATGAATTACTAATATTCTTAGTATCTTATGTTCTACTAGTGAAAAATTTTCTTACCATGTTTTATTTACCTCCAAATTATTTGTGAAAATGCAAATTATAATAATAGTGTTGGTAGGTGCATGTAAGAAGACCTTTTAGGCTATGCATGCCTACCTGCTTTTTAAATACTTGATTCTAATGATAATTTCTGCCCATTCCCAGGTCTTGTATGAACGTCCAGGGGAACTGGTTGCTCAGTTCAAGTTTACTGTTCTGCTATTGCCAAGTGGAACTCATCGCATCACTGGCCTGCCATTTGACAAGAGCCAGTGCAAGAGTGAACGCTCCATTAAGGATCCTGAACTAAATGTAGGTGCCCAAATAATTCCTATTTTCTACAGGTGTTTTCTTATACTGTACACATATTATTTTACTATGACAACATGGTCTGACCTAGTTCTTAGAAATACATGTTTTTGTACGTACTAGTCCCTGTTATCTTTCAAGTCACACTTGTCATCATGTGACTTGAACAAGCACAGGGTAAATTGAATGTAATGATTTATCATTTTGTATTTTTTTATACAAAATGATAAAAAGCATTTCGACATTTAAATTTCTTAAACTCCATAACAAGATGTTATGTTAAATTTTCATATTATAGGTACTTTATTATAATCACTGATGTCAGAATGTCAACTATGTTTTGATATTGTTTCAGGCTCTCCTGAATTCCTCTGCAAAAGCCAACAAAAAGAAGAAAAAGAAAGCTGGTGCTGAAGAGCCTATGGAAGTGGAAGCTGCTGTTGCTTAGCATCGCATAATTTCACCCACATCTTATAGAGAACACACTTGCCTCTTCCACACCTTTGGACATAAATCTCGGGATATCATTGTGTCACAATCCAAGTTGTTGATATGATAAGAAAGCTTGCTTTTTAAGTGTTATGAATTGTATTAAAATGTTGATTAATGCCTACTCGAATGATTTATGTACAAAGTTAATTGCCTTATCTTTGGGATGAATAACAAATAATATGTATAATTTTGTATTAATAGCTTTATACTTAAATTTAGTGTTTCTTAGTGATCAGAGTTTTAGCAAATATTTTAATTAGCTATTATGTACAACCAATTAAAATCAGATTAAATACTTCCTCCTTAATAATGTAAATCCCCTCTTGATGTCCCATAATGCTCAGAAATTAATGAAATTGTTCTAGATTGTTCCATGTTGTTATTGTAAAGAAGTACACATGACACTTATTCTCACTTGAGTTTTCTGCAATAATGTTGTTATTACTCCGGATTTGATATGCATTGCAATTTTTAATGCTGACATGTATGAATATTTACACAACTTATTTTCAATGATCATAGTTGTAGGTATGTAACTTCTCAGCAATTATTTTTGCAATTTCCCAGCAGGCTGTTCAAAATAAGGAATTGTAAAATTGGAGCTTGGAAATGATGACACTTTGGAGACTTGTGTAAAATAAATGTGACATTGTGAGAAAAGAATAAATCAAACTGTGCCACAACTGTGGGCTGTTTTTATAACTTGCATCTTTTATTTTGTCCATTATCAGATTACATAAAACAGATTTGAGTCAGGTAGGATAACTTGTGAAATAATAAGGCTCTATACGCCAGTTTGGGTGTACATAAACATGAAAGTTACAAATATATAAATATGGATGTAAAGAAATTTGACCAAAGATAGTGGTCAAATGGAGGCCTATTGTAGATTAAAAAGAAAATATGTTTGGATGTTTGTACTTCATTGAACACTGTTCTAGCCCTGGAATTACACAGGTTACTTTTATCCCATAAATCATTCCCCATGGGATTGAAATAGCCTTTAATCATTTCCACAGAAATAAAGAGTAAGGCTGGGGGTAGATAATACATACAATATAAAGACTAATTGAAAAAATTATTGGAAATTCCATTTTATAGTTGAAATAATAATAATGTAGTGCACAGTAAAGCTATTAAATTATTCTAACATCTAAGTTGCTATTTTTTTTGGCTCTCTGAAGGTTTTGGTTCTGAAGTGTCCATAGTGGATGACACATATTCATATGCACTTGCTGTGGTGTTACTGACAAATGTTGGTAGGTCCACGATAAACTTGAAAGATGCCTTCACTCCACAGTTCCAGTAGTATTTCATCAAGTAAGTAAGTTTATCATTTGATGGAAGAGGAGGCAACTGCAACGAAAAAATAACTTTAAATAAAACTGCGATAACCTGAAGTAATCTATATCAATAGAGGAACAACTAACACTGACTTCATACGGTATTTGCTTCTTCAATTCACCAACGTAAGGTGATACACCATTTTCAAGGTCTTCATAGAGAGCGCTTGTCGTAGCGCTATCTTTCCATACACCTTTATCGATTGTATAGTACACAGCTGACCCAAGAACAGCAGATTTTACTCCAAATCTGTAGGAACAAGTAATACGACAATTTATTGGTAACAAAATAGTAGGTGTAAGTAAGTATGATTAGAGAGTGAAAAACAAACTGGACCGTGTCTGAAACTAACTTTAACATCTTGATATTTTATACTAGCTTAATTAAAGCACCCAACTGCTTCCAATACAGCTAAATTATATAATTTTATTGTGTTCAGTAGAAACGGTACAACATGAAAAATAAACCATGACGTGACAGTGACATAACCAGTGATGGTTACAGTTATAGCTGGTACAGACGCTCCGATTTGGTTGGTGCCAGCCATATCGGAACCGACATACAGCTTGGCAAAAAAGTCTTGAAACGGAACTAATTTTTTTGTTTATTGGCAACATTCTTAAAACAATGACGTTTGATGTGAAATTGTAAACAAAGATTACGAATTCTCGGATTTTTTACTTGGATCGGTCAAGCGGTGGTGATAAAGTGACGAAAAGTGAAAAATAATGAATAAAACAGTTAGAAGTGCTGCCAGGGAGGTTATTTATAAGGTATACAGGCGATGTCTGGCAGAATTTGAGGCCAGAACTATTCTTTCAGATCTCAACAATGTTTTTCAAAGAACCGCTGATATGACAGGTTTGTGAGAGTTTGTTTTGTAATTTTAAGTTGAATCAAAGGTAACTTGATGGTCCTAAAGCAGGATTAAATTAAATTTCCACGGAACAAGTGAAATATTCAACAATAAACATCGGGCAGTTAGGTTATGTTTACGTTTGTTCTGCGTACTCTGCTATAGCGCGGGCATAGAATTTGATACTTGAGCTAGACTAGCTAATATGTAAATCTATTTCTACATAATTTAAATGTTGTGTTATTTCTTTGTAATAAAGTTAAGTTACTATAGCGTTTGTATTTTAAATGGTCTAGAAATTAGGTGCCTAAATAATAAACTGAAAATGTAAGATAAAGGTATCATAAAAAGTTTCTTCTTTATAGGAAGCAGCTGAGCGTGCTAAAACGGAACGGTTCCAAGCTATTACGGAGGAGGATTGGAAGAATTCGTGCCAGCACGTAATAAAAATAGAAAAGGAATACTGTGAGAGAGAACTTACAATGTATTAAATTTTAATTTACTTCATATTTTTTTCTTTATACCTCTATACTTACATAACGAGAACCTTGCTCAATTAAACAATATTTACTGATACTAGTATACTATGTGTGGATATAAATGTACGTATAACAGAAATATACACCTAAGTATCAAGACTAGCTTGGTGCGCTATAGGTGTTGCCATAGGGACCTACAGTGGCGCCCCCATTATTTTCTACTCTTTTTTGCCAAGCTATAGCAACCATTCCAACATTGCTACAGATTGTCCGACGGTTGGCCTTCCAGCCGTCAGTTGACTTTGCTATGAAGTAGTGAATGGACGTCTTGCCACCTGATGCCATGATATTTTTCAACGTTTTTAAAGTAGCCGCACTGTCTATTTTTCTTAAAACGTCCATCATAATCAAATACGCTTGATTTCTGGCATCTCTATTGGCGTAATCTTTGTGACTTAAGTCCCACAAACAGAGAAAGTCTTTATAAAGTTCAAGTAACTTTATTATTGACGACCTATGTGGCGCGGTGGGCGAAGGTCCGCCTGCGACGCAGGAGGTTGCGGGTTCGATTCCCGCCTCGGAACAAATTTGTGTACGATCTGCAGAAATTTTGTTCCGTTGGTCTGGGTGTTTTCTATGTATAATAAAAAAATATCTATCTATGTAATGTATTGTATTAAGTATATCAGTCATCTAGTACCCATAACACAAGCTCTGCTTGGCTTGGGGCTAGATGGTGCTGTGTGAATTGTCCAAGATATGTATTATTATTATTATGTCACGTTCGGTGACCGTAACTCCCTCGGCGTTCATGTTGACGTCCTACAACGGCGGCGTTGCGAATGCGACTGAGCCGATTTGGTCGGAACAAAGCCTCCATATAGCTTGGCAAAAAAGAGTAGAAAATAATGGGGGCGCCACTGTAGGTCCTTATGGCAACACCTATAGCGCACCAAGCTAGTCTTGATACTTAGGTATATATTTCTGTTATACGTACATTTATATCCACACATAGTATACTAGTATCAGTAAATATTGTTTAATTGAGCAAGGTTCTCGTTATGTAAGTGTATAAAGAAAAAAATATAAAGTAAATTAAAATTTAATACATTGTTATTAATACATTGTCAGTTCTCTCTCACAGTATTCCTTTTCTATTTTTATTACGTGCTGGCACGAATTCTTCCAATCCTCCTCCTTATTAGCTTGGAACCGTTCCGTTTTAGCACGCTCAGCTGCTTCCTATAAAGAAGAAACTTTTTATGATACCTTTATCTTACCTTTTTCAGTTTATTATTTAGGCACCTAATTTCTAGACCATTTAAAATACAAACGCTATAGTAACTTAACTTTATTACAAAGAAATAACACAACATTTAAATTATGTAGAAATAGATTTACATATTAGCTAGTCTAGCTCAAGTATCAAATTCTATGCCCGCGCTATAGCAGAGTACGCAGAACAAACGTAAACATAACCTAACTGCCCGATGTTTATTGTTGAATATTTCACTTGTTCCGTGGAACTTTAATTTAATCCTGCTTTAGGACCATCAAGTTACCTTTGATTCAACTTAAAATTACAAAACAAACTCTCACAAACCTGTCATATCAGCGGTTCTTTGAAAAACATTGTTGAGATCTGAAAGAATAGTTCTGGCCTCAAATTCTGCCAGACATCGCCTGTATACCTTATAAATAACCTCCCTGGCAGCACTTCTAACTGTTTTATTCATTATTTTTCACTTTTCGTCACTTTATCACCACCGCTTGACCGATCCATGTAAAAAATCCGAGAATTCGTAATCTTTGTTTACAATTTTACATCAAACGTCATTGTTTTAAGAATGTTGCCATTAAACAAAAAAATTAGTTCCGTTTCAAGACTTTTTTGCCAAGCTGTACGTTCCGATTTGGTTGGACCGACTAACGATTTGGTTTGGTCGGATCGCCGGCGCATCCGACTACCGTCCAACCAATATTAATAATAATTATGTCGGACCGACCGCTCTCCTCACGTTCCGATTTGGTCGTGGTCGGATGGTTGGCTCCAACCGAATCGGAGCGTCTGTACCAGCTATTATCTGACGGAAATGATGGATTTCCGCTTTGGGTTTCAGTCACCGGATAGTGAAGAGTCTTCACTGAAGACACTACACAATCCAACAGCTGCGATTGTGAAAGCACGTCTTGTTGTGAAAACCGAAAACGCATATGTACGATCTAAGGGCTCCCACACAAAAGCGCGAACTCGCATCACATCGCAAATATCTGCGAACTCGCACGATAACGTCCGATCTCATTTGCATCGCGCCTTCCTGCCATATTCCGTCATACTTGGTGACCACCCTTTTAGTCCGCTCTGAAACACCTTTATGAAAGACGCGCGGCGCATGAGCCACCTTCTTTGTGTTGTAAAAAAAATTTTCTTCTTCAGTTTTCAACTCATAATACTTTCGAATAAAATAATTCCCATCAGAGTTCATAATCGTAATGCATAGAATATTAGGTACATTCATTAAGCTCGTACTAAAAGATATATAAACTTTTAGCGCGCGTGAGCGAAATAGGTATACAAACTTACTTCATTCGAATGTTCACCCAATGTTAGGCTTATTGTAAGTTTTGTAAAACTGATATCGTGTGCCCTATCGTAGCTGCCCCCTGTAAAAAGATGTTTCTCTGCTAAATCAAATCAAATCAAATCAATCATTTATTTGCAGAATACAATAAATTACATGTCAAGATCTTATAGCTATTAGATGTCAATGTATTCAACCCGCAAGCAGGTGTGCAAATGTTAAATAATAATATGTAGTTGATTATTATGAGGAGAACAAGATCGTTAATTAATTTTTCTTAAAATTTAAGTATTCATTTACACTATAAAAACAATTTGAAAGCAGCCAAATATCTAGCTTTTTTTTAAATAAGTTTCCATTCAAGTCCTTCAATTCTTCTGGTAGCTTGTTATAAATAATTATACACATATTAAAAACATTTCTCTTATAAATAGGTGTACACAAGGTATATCTTACTTTTAATGCTAAATAAACACGTGCATCGGTCGTTTGCATAATGTAGTGAAAATTCCGTATTTATAAAATATTTCGAAAACTCAAGGGCGGTTTATTTTCAAATATTTTTCCTGAATTCAGTGTTCGAATCTACACCCCGTCTAAAAGTTTGGTCCTCCATTTTCGTTACACCCTGTATAATTTCCAAACACAATAATAAAATAATTTTAAAAAATAAATAGAAAAACCTACGGATACCAGAGTGATCTGTGTTAGTGATTGGAGAACCAGAACCTATAAGAGAAAACCAAACACAAAACCTCACAAAACATGATAAATAATTAAGAAGTTAGGTTAGGTGATTAGGTAACACGTTATTCAGGGCCCGGTAGGCCCAGGGCGAGTTGTATTCTATTGAAGCAAATGAAAGCCTACATACACACCGCAAGCGGTGGCGCGGCGCGGTGCCATAGGAAAAACCGGCACGCCTTCGTATCCGCTCCGCCTCCGGCTTGTGTGTGGAGACTTTAAGACCGCGGGGCCCGGGCGGCTAACACGCGGTGGCGGTGTTTGCTTGCATTCATGAGTGAAAATAGCTATATGGATATAAACATACGACACCATTTGACCAAGTCTCATTGTTGATTTGTTTATTTAGTTCTCATCCCAGATTAATAATATAGATTCTCATGCTGATAAACAAAAGGAACACTATTTGCTAATCAAAGATAGTAAATAATATCACTGTGTTATTTATAACGTAATGTTCTGCGACCATAAAAAGTAATTTCTTTAATCAAAGAAAGCTACCTATTTCAAAACTTATTGAGAATATTGCAGGAAATAAAAATTTGGACGAAATGGAAGAAATAATCGCACATAATGCCAATTGCCTGTTGCCAAAGCTCTCAAGAAATGATGAAGAAATCGAAAATCATCCCGAATATTACGACCGACAAAACGCCTTAGATAACCATTTCCCACCTGTTCTACATATTTTAGCAAACACGAACGAAAAATTATCGTCGGAAGTCTTAGCCTCGCTTATAATTCTCTACATACAACGTTCATGCCCTACTGTGTGGAATACACCAAAGTGTAGAAATTACGCCCAACAACTCAATAATACATTTAAAGATAAACAAGGGATTTCGATTAAGGATATCTTATGCAGCGAAAGTTTCTGCAACACTCAAAATGTCTTCGACATCATAATGAATGAGCTGAATTCAAAATTAGTCTCAGATGATTTCAAGAAATATCCTGGACTTGTATATGTGTATAACATACTCACAATAAATATAGAGGTATTTTTCATTTGTTCATGTATTTGGGCTAACAGTAGCAAATATTTTTTAACTCATTCAATTTAACCATGCATATTGTGAGATAATTATGTTGTATGAGTTGTTAGGTTGTACAGGTTTAAGTCTGTATTTATATTATATATAATACTTACTATACTTATATTATATATATAATATTAGTATGTATGGATGGATGTTTGTTCCTCTTTCAAGCAAAAACCACTGAACGGATGATGCTGGAACAGACATAGTTCTAGCCCTGGAATAACACACTTTCCATCCCATAAAACAGTTATCATGGTGGATAGAAATAGTCTTTTAAATGTTTCCATAGAAAAATCACGTGCAAAGCAGCTGGCATATAATAGTCTATAATATATAAACCCAGTTAACAATACTTTCTACAAATCTTTTTTTCTCTTTCAGATGTACAAAATAAAAATAAATCCCATAAAGATGTTTCCAATCAGTCTGCTGCTTATTGATGATTATCAATCCACTTCTAAAAAAACAGGATTAGAGTGTTTCCGCTCTATTTTGAAATGTTTGGTATGTTTAACTTCAGAAAAGCAAAGTCAATAGGAATACATTACACTACATACAGACAATCCACACAGCACCATCTAGCCCCCACAAGTTTTCCTTGAGTCCATGATTAAGATATTGAAGAGCAAACAATCACTACATAGTATAAAACAATGTCGCTTTTTCTGTCCTTATGTTCCTTTGAATGCTTAAATCTTTAAAACTATGCAACGGATCTTGATGCGGTTTTTTTAATAGATAGAGTGATTCAAGAGGAAGGTTTATATACTTATAATACAACCATGCGAAGCCGGGGCGGGTCGCTAGTTATCCTTTAAAACACATAAAAGTAATGTAAAGTAGTTATCTGTAGATAAAATTGACATGTTTTCTCTTTAATTTTTCCACCATGCTGATGATACCACCAACAGTGGTATCATCAGCAGAGATGTCAACTTTATCAGATGTTATTTTGGCAATAGGTAATCTGTCTGTTATAAGTGGGACAACATTTACCTGTATTTCCTTTGTCACACCACGCTTTGTATGTATATATATCTCAGTTGCAGGGCTAGACATTTCCTTAGGTGATGATGCTCCAAATGTATATACAAGCAGCAAGTCTTCTTTATTAACAGATAAACCCAAGCTTTTAAATGCATTCCGTGTTATATAACTCCGCTGACTACCACTGTCTAGTACAAGTCTACATTTGATTTCTTTTGTACTATTGGGGTTTTGGATTTTTGTCACTGCAGTCTGTAAGCAAATAGAAGTATTATTAAGACGCATGATGGTTTTATGGCTCCGGACCCTAGTCCAGAGGAGGATCACACAATGGAAGCCGAACATCTGAGCCACAGCCAAGAGGAGTTAATGGATGGTGTGGAAGGCCCTGTTGTCTCTGTTCCAGCTGAAGATGTTACTGTGGAAGGCCCTATTGTCTCTGTTCCAGCTGAAAAGTTTTTAACTTGCTGTAAAAGTTTTAAAATGAAACCGAAAACGAGAAAATTTTGCTTTGTAAGGTGAAAATGTCCATAGAATAATAATCCTATAAATGGCGCTAAAACACTGCCGCACTGCCAACCTAACAAAAAGAAAGGAAGACAGTTTTTTTTTTTTTTGTACCCTTTTTCCAACTAAAATTATACGGGTTTTAGTTGATTTTCAACTTCTTGATTATGGCTCTAAGGTTTTATTTTGAATGAGTTCCAAAGTAAAGTATTACCACAGAGTATTACATACGCACAATATAAGCACAATTTAAACTTAAAATAAAAACATCATGCCTTGACTAACTATAGTAAGCGTGCTAATAAATCTTATAAAACATGTTAAGATTAGATATCATATTTGGAAATAAAACAACAATAGGGTAGGTAAATTTTTATTATTATTTCAATTAGGCTCAGGGAAAAGGAATAGCCTGAACGAATCTGGCTTCCTTCATATCCCTGCATCTCCACCAAATTTTGTCGCCCCTTCTGCACTATACCATTGTATATTAGAGCTAATTTTACACAATAAAATAGGGCAACAAAAAGGGTTACTATGTTAAATATACTTATTAATGATATATAGATAAATATATACATTATATCTGCTTCGCATTTATATACACGCAGGGGACACTGTGGTGACCCCGCATGGTGGCTGTGCCACGTACTTTTACCTAGGCTTTGCCTATATCCCATACACGCAGGGGACACTGTGGTGACCCCGCATGGTGGCTGTGCCACGTACTTTTACCTAGGCTTTGCCTATATCCCATCCTACGGCTTTGCCGTTTCTTTATCTACATGGTAAGTAATAATGAGTTGTTCTATATGCTTTGGGCTCGCGGTCGACTCGCTCCGGTCTAAGCACTCTAGGTGCCCTGGTGCCTACGACCCTGGAGCTATGCTCCTTCCTTGGAGCTATGCTCCGTCCAGGGCTGAGCCCTTACTTGGAGCTGTGCTCCTTCCTGGGGTTGGACCCCTTTCCTACCTACGCACCACCCGGACGTGGGGACATTGCCCCCACGAGGACCTCCACCATCCCCATAGTCCTGCCTCGGTTGCTCCAACTCAAGTCGACCGCGCTCCCGTGTAATAAGCTGCCTCTACACATAGGCCAGCGTATTCGCCAACGCGCGCTGGCCAGGCGGTGCGCTTGCCAACGCGTCAGCCCATGTGTAGTGCAGCCGATACACATCGCATATCCTGGGTTAGCCGAAGCTATTACCCACCAACTTATGCACGTTGGTCTCATTGGTAGAAATCTACCTAAAGGATTGTACAATTCCTTTATCGCGGTCTAACTTAAAATAAAGGTATAAAAGGACTCACAGAATATCTCCAGGCTCCGTCTGCCCACCTGGTGCAGACTACTCTGCATCAACCTTCTCCTTCCACGTGTCGGTCTCGAGTGTCGTTCTCGCAACCGTTGTCTTACCGCCATAGCCTGTTATCAACTCATTTTTTATCGTCTACCCACATTATAGTCTTAGTCAAAACAGTGTCTAGAATTGCCACACTAAATTACATATTGACATTAACTAAATAAATGACACTTACCATATTTTACATGGCGATTCGCGTGGTGCGCGACACCCTTTTAGTCCGCTCTGAAACACCTTTAGGAAAGACGCGCGGCGCATGAGCCACCTTCTTTGTGTTGTAAAAAAAAATTTCTTCTTCAGTTTTCAACCCATAATACTTTCGAGTAAAATAATTCCCATCAGAGTTCATAATCGTAATGCATAGAATATTAGGTACATTCATTAAGCTCGTACTAAAAGATATATAAACTTTTAGCGCGCGTGAGCGAAATAGGTATACAAACTTAGTTCATTCGAATGTTCACCCAATGTTAGGCTTATTGTAAGTTTTGTAAAACTGATATCGCGTGCCCTATCGTAGCTGCCCCCTGTAAAAAGATGTTTCTCTGCTAAATAGGTGTACACAAGGTATATCTTACTTTTAATGCTAAATAAACACGTGCATCAGTCGTTTGCTTAATGTAGTGAAAATTCCGTATTTATAAAATTTTTCGAAAACTCAAGGGCGGTTTAAGAGAAAACCAAACACAAAACCTCACAAAACATGATAAATAATTAAGAAGTTAGGTTAGGTGGTTAGGTAACACGTTATTCAGGGCCCGGTAGGCCCAGGGCGAGTTGTATAATATTGAAACAAATGAAAGCCTACATACACACCGCAAGCGGTGGCGCGGCGCGGCGCGGCGCGGCGCGGTGCCGCCATAGGAAAAACCGGCACGCCTTCGTATCCGCTCCGCCTCCGGCTTCAGTGTGTGGAGACTTTAAGACCGCGGGGCCCGGGCGGCTAACACGCGGTAGCGGTGTTTGCTTGCATTCATGAGTGAAAATAGCTAGAAGGATATAAATAAACATACGACACCATTTGACCAAGTCTCATTGTTGAATAGATTTGTTTATTTAGTTCTCATCCCAGAATAATAATATAGATTCTCATGCTGTTATACAAAAGGAACACTATTTGCTAATCAAAGATAGTAAATAATATCACTGTGTTATTTATAACGTAATGTTCTGCGACCATAAAAAGTAATTTCTTTAATCAAAGAAAGCTACCTATTTCAAAACTTATTGAGAATATTGCAGGAAATAAAAATTTGGACGAAATGGAAGAAATAATCGCACATAATGCCAATTGCCTGTTGCCAAAGCTCTCAAGAAATGATGAAGAAATCGAAAATCATCCCGAATATTACGACCGACAAAACGCCTTAGATAACCATTTCCCACCTGTTCTACATATTTTAGCAAACACGAACGAAAAATTATCGTCGGAAGTCTTAGCCTCGCTTATAATTCTCTACATACAACGTTCATGCCCTACTGTGTGGAATACACCAAAGTGTAGAAATTACGCCCAACAACTCAATAATACATTTAAAGATAAACAAGGGATTTCGATTAAGGATATCTTATGCAGCGAAAGTTTCTGCAACACTCAAAATGTCTTCGACATCATAATGAATGAGCTGAATTCAAAATTAGTCTCAGATGATTTCAAGAAATATCCTGGACTTGTACATGTGTATAACATACTCACATTAAATATAGAGGTATTTTTCATTTGTTCATGTATTTGGGCTAACAGTAGTAAATATTTTTTAACTCATTCAATTTAACCATGCATATTAAATAAATAAATAATTCCGGACAGTACACAGCATCATCTAGCCCTAAGCTAAGCAGAGCTTGTGTTATGGGTACTAGATGACTGATATACTTAATACAATATACTACATAGATAGATATTTTTTATTATACATATTAAACACCCAGACCAACGAAACAAATTTCTGCAGATCGTGCACAAATTTGTTCCGAGGTGGGAATCGAACCCGCAACCTCCTGCGTCGCAGGCGGACCTTTGCCCACCGCGCCACATCGGTCGTCGAGAGTTGAAGATATTGTGAGATAATTATGTTGTATGAGTTGTTAGGTTGTACAGGTTTAAGTCTGTATTTATATTATATATAATACTTACTATACTTATATTATATATATAATATTAGTTTGTACAGATGTATGGATGGATGTTTGTTCCTCTTTCAAGCAAAAAGTACTGAACGGATGATGCTGGAACAGACATAGTTCTAGCCCTGGAATAACACACTTTCCATCCCATAAAACAGTTATCATGGTAGATAGAATGGTGGATAGAAATAGTCTTTTAAATGTTTCCATAGAAAAATCACGTGCAAAGCAGCCGGCATATATTAATCTATAATATATAAACCCAGTTAACAATACTTTCTACAAATCTTTTTTTCTCTTTCAGATGTACAAAATAAAAATAAATCCCATAAAGATGTTTCCAATCAGTCTGCTGCTTATTGATGATTATCAATCCACTTCTAAGAAAACAGGATTAGAGTGTTTCCGCTCTATTTTGAAATGTTTGGTATGTTTAACTTCAGAAAAGCAAAGTCAATAGAACTACATTACACTACATACAGACATTCACACAGCACCATCTAGCCCCCACAAGTTTTCCTTGAGTCTATGATTAAGATATTGAAGACCAAACAATCACTACATAGTATAAAACAAAGTCGCTTTTTCTGTCCCTATTATAAGGGATGTGTTTTAATCTAAAAGGAAATTGTATGTAAGGCTGCTCGTAATCACTTTTATTACAGTTTCTCAACATTTAAGATCACAAAAATATAATATTTTTTTTTTTTTTTTTTTTTAATTTCTTATTTTTCTTGCTATCTGCCCGTTCGGGCATTCGGCTAAGAGTTTTGTCCTTCGCGCCGCCAGTCATGTCATGTATGGTATATGCCCATTGGCATATCCATTTCTTTTAAGTTTTCATCATATTAGGTCTTGAGGTGCTTTTCTCTTTAGTCGTCGGAATGTTCTGTTTTTCTTCATGAGGTCATTAGCCAGCTCATTTGGGTGGTTTTCCAAGCGCTGGGCATAAGATCTCAGTTTGGTGGTGACTTCTTCCCTTACTGTCTGTATGTGTAGGTCGTGGTGTAGTTGGTCATTTGTCACGAACCATGGAGCGTTTGTTATTAGACGGAGCATTTTTGATTGAAATCGTTGCAAGATGTCCAGATTTGAGTTAGCCGCGGTACCCCACAACTCGGCTCCATAAGACCATATCGGTTTCAGAATGCATTTGTAGATAAGGAGTTTATTTTCTAGAGACAGATTTGATTTTTTTCCTAGAATCCAGAACAGTTTTCCTAGTTGAAGACTTAAGGCTTTCCTTTTAGTAAATATGTGCTTCTTCCAAGTTAGGCGTCTGTCTAAGTATATACCAAGGTAACGCACTTCGTCAGATTGTGGTATTTGAATCTCGTTCAGCTCTAGAGGGGGGCAAAGGCCATGTCGGAGGGTGAACGTTACATGGACCGATTTAGATTCATTTGCCTTGATGCGCCAGTCTCTTAGCCAGGTCGAGATATCATTTAGACTTAGTTGCAGCATTGCTGATGCTGTGTTTGGGTTTTCATGAGTGGCAATCAGAGCTGTGTCGTCAGCGAATGTACCCACTAGAACTCCTTCCGTTGATGGTAGGTCTGAGGTGTAGATTAGGTACAGAACTGGTCCCATGACGCTGCCTTGTGGGACACCAGCGCCAATATTGTTAAGGCTTGTTGTTTCCTCTCCTTGCTTTACATAGAAGTTCCTCTGACTCAGATAAGATTTTATGAAAAGGAAATAGTTAATTGGCAAGGTTTTCAGGATTTTGTACAGGAGGCCTTCATGCCACACGCGGTCAAAAGCCTGGGAGATGTCTAGGAAAGCAGCGGAGCTGTATTTTTTTTGTTCATGCGCTATGTTTATCTCTTTGACCAAACGATGAACCTGCTCAATTGTCCCATGGGCCGCACGGAAGCCAAATTGATGAGAAGGGATTAGTTGGGTTTTGGCTATTTCAAGGCTTAGTCTTCTCATAAAGAGTATTTCAAGTAGTTTGGAGGCAATTGGGAGCAAGCTTATTGGACGGTAAGAAGTTACTTGTTCAGGTTCTTTTCCAGGCTTGGCTATAAGAATGATTTCTGCCACTTTCCATTGTGCCGGTACGTAATTACGTCGTAGGACAGCATTGAAGATTTGTGTTAGGAACGTTATGCCTTTTGCCGGTAGTTCTTTTAGTATTTTCGCCGTAATAAGGTCGTATCCAGGGGCTTTGTTTAGTTTCAGGTTTCGTATAGCATTTCGTACCTCGCTTTTAGTGAATTTGTCTATGGGCGGTGATAACTGGTAGATTTCCGACAGGGTATCCGATACTTCCGACGCCTTTGAACCCGTGTCCGTGTTAGGAGTGAAGACAGTTTGTAGGTGCTGTGCGAACAATGCTGCCTTTTCTGAGTCACTTCTAGCCCAGGTTCCGTCAGTCTTGCGTAAAGGAGATTGGTATGACATGGTCGTTTTTAGTGCCTTCTTTGTAGTTTTCCATAATGAGTAGTCAGTAGAAGCCCTAGCATCAAGACCATTCAGGAAATTTTTCATAGTGTAGTTTTTTATGTTTAAAAGTATCTTTTTAAGTTTTTTGATCTGTCTATTATAGTGTTTTTTGTCAGTGTGGTGTCTAGTTGTTTGCCATTTTTTTCTAGCTAATCTTTTTTCTTGTATGACGTCATATACTATTTGGGGATATGTGGGCACAGAATCCGCATTGTGCGGTCCATTGGGAGTAGCTTGCCAAGCTGCCCTTTGGACGTTGTTGTTAAACTCTTCTATTGCATCATTGATGTCGTCATCTGTTTTAAGTGGTATTTGGGTTTTGAGTAAAAATATAATATAAACAAAAATGACTAACCTTTACAATAAGTTTGTCCAGCAGGACACCAGTAACAATCACTTTCTCCTTTGAGGTCTTTCCTTGTCGAATTACAGAATGAGACTGACAGAGACTGATCGTTTTTGCTCTAGCGACTATATAAACATGAATTATGCCAACATGGCTGTCAAACGGAAGTACGCAGTACTAGGTAGTACTAATCATTTAGTGACAAAAATATAATTACATAATTAGAACGATTATCGTTGTTGAATAAATAGTTTAATTATTTAGATAATTAACTGCATATAAATATATATTTTACAATTCAAATACTATTGTAAAGGGACCGGAAGTAACATATTCGTTTATGATCAAATCACGTAAAAATAATTAATGATAATTAGAATATTCTACCATGTTTTATTACTGTCTCCTTACACTATGTCCTTATGTCCCTTTGAATGCTTAAATCTTTAAAACTACGCAACGGATTTTGATGCGGCTTCTTTTAATAGATAGAGTGATTCAAGAGGAAGGTTTATATACTTATAATACAACCGTGCGAAGCCGGGGCGGGTCGCTAGTTATCTTATAAAACACATAAAAGTAATGTAATGTAGTTATCTGTAAAATTGACAGGTTTTCTCTTTAATTTTTCAGACTGAAAAACATTTCAAGAGTGGAAATTATTATGAAGTATTATTTAGTAGTCTCAAGAAAGCGATGGCTATTAAAGATGTAGTAATGACAGCAGTTGTGTTACAATGCTTATTAGATTTGATTAATATAGTGCCATCAGATGTTAAGGTACCTTAAATTAGTTTCTATGTTTTCAATAATCATCTTTTGCCTAAGTATAATACCTTGATCACATTTGTGTTAAGCTTTCAATGACATTGCTCTACCTACTCTTGTGGGACTATACCCACATATTATATCCAATGCTATAATTAAACAATGACATAAAATTACCAATTTCCAAGCCTTCAATGCCATTGCTCTACCTACTTTTGTGTGACTATACCACTGACCTCTATCTATACAAGTGTATATATACAGGTCAGTGGACTATACCCACATATTATATCCATTGCTTATACATATTAAGGTGCTGACATTATAATTAATAATGACATAAAATTACCAATTTCCAGAATAAGAAAACAGATGAAGTCTTTGAAAGCATGCTTGAGCAACTGCATTTAGAGTCCAACTTGTACAGAAAGAATATTTGTGTACAATATCTGAAAGATGCGATACTGATTAATAAAGTGAACTGTGTCAATAAAAGGCTGCTGAAAGTGGTTCTGCTAGAAAATATTCACATATGCTGCAATGATGCTGTTGCTGACATCTTACTTGTAGATGTACTGGAGGTAAACCCATTTATCCTAATAATAATGCTGGATAATCCACACAGCACCATGTAGCCCCAAAGTAAGCTACCTACTCAAAGCTTGTGTTATGGGTACTAATATATTTATAGGATAGGTTAACTGATATATTTAATATTATCGACCCGCCCCGGCTTCGCATGGTTTTATTATTCACTAGCTGCGCCCCGCAGCGTCGCCCGCGGGGAAATTTATTTATTTGTCAAATATCATATTTTTATACATAATATGCTATTACCAACGAAGACAAATCCAAAAACACAAAAATCATAAAAATCGGTCCAGCCGTTCTCGAGTTATAAGTGTTGTAACAAACACGACTTTCTTTTATATATATAGACTAGCTGGTGCCCGCGACTTCGTCTGCGCATGATAAGTATTTCGAGTACTCGCTATTTTACTTGCGTAATTCCTTTCTCGTGGGATTTTCGGGATAAAATAAAGCCTATGTGTTATTCCAGCTTATAATCTATCTCTGTGCGAAATTTCATCCAGATCCGTTCAGCAGTTTTTGCGTGAAAGAGTAACAAACGTCCATCCATCTATCAATCTATCCATCCATCTATCCATTCATCCTTAAACTTAAACTTACGCGTTTATCAGTTCAATTCAGTTTGGTTCCCCTGGGCTATACGGGTTTTCAAAAATTTCTCACAGCATCTGAACGACGCGCGCGCGTCGTTCAAATGCAGTGAGAAATTTTGAAAACCCGTATAGCCCAGGGGAACCAAACTGAATTCCGGGATAAAATGTATCCCATGTCCAATCGTCCCGAGTTCCATTCGAATTCATTCACTTCCCTCGTGATGCGTGGTTAAAGAATTTTTCTTTCACCCTCTCTCCCAGGGGAACGTTACCGAATTCCGGGATAAAAAGTATCCCATGTCCTTCCTTGTAGTGTGAACTCAAATCGTCCCAAGTTTCATTCCAAGTCATTCAGCAGTTTCGGCGTGATGCGCGGTAAAGGATTTTTACTTTCATACCCTCTCCCATGGGAACCTTACTGAATTCCGGGATAAAAAGTATCCTATGTCCTTCCTCGTAGTATGACCTATAATCATGCCGAGTTTCATTTAAATCCATCAAGTAGTTTCGGCGTGATGCGCGTTTACGATACAGACAGACAGACAGACAGACAGACATGAATGAAAAAAATTACAGTTTTGGCTTGAGTATCGATATTAGAGTGCCCTCCAAAAAAAATTTTCAAAATATCTTCAATGTACAGATTTGGACCTGTTACAGTTTTATTATAAGTATAGATAGATGTATAAATCTTCCTCTTAAATAACTCTATCTATTAAAAAAAACCGAATCAAAATCCGTTGCGTAGTTTTAAAGATTTAAGCATTCAAAGGGATATAAGGACATAGGGACAGAAAAAGCGACTTTGTTTTATACTATGTAGTGATGATAAGTACATAGAAAATACCCAGACCAATGAATCAAATTTCTGCAGATTGTACACTTTGTCCCGAGGCGGGAATTCAATCAATCTTTAAAACTACGCAACGGATTTTGATGCGGTTTTTTAATAGATAGAGTGATTCAAGAGGAAGGTTTATATGTATAATAAAAACGTGCGAAGCCGGGGCGGGTCGCTAGTCACTACATAGTATAAAACAAAGTCGCTTTCTCTGTCCTTATGTATGCTTAAATCTTTATAACTACGTAACGGATTTTGATGCGGTTTTTTTAATAGAGTGATTCAAGAGGAAGTTTTATACATATATGTATAAAACTTCCTCTTGAATCACTCTATAAAAAAAACCGCATCAAATAATAAAACCATCCGCGGGCGCATCTAGATATAGGTACTTAAAATGATGAAGATTCGCGAGTTTCACGTGACATTACGGCTCGTGTGACCAGTGGCGTAGCGTGCCATCTCGGCACCTGGGGCGGGAGACCCATTTTGCCGCCCCCATTCTATAGGTGCTTAATTAAAATTAAATTTCACATGTAATGAGGTACCTTTTATTGAAGTTAAAATAGGATGAGCGGTTTTACAAGCGGACTCTACGGGCCTTACGAGCAGAGTTTCTTTTAAGCTTTAAGTTGATATTCAGAGTGCCTTGGAGCATTCGGTGATCAGATCCGGTATTGAACCTGTTGATCACTGAGACCTCTGAATATGTGCTTGCTATCCGTCATGATGAAGTCGATCTCATTTTTTGTCACTGTATCGGGGCTTCGCCACTTCCGCTGGGGCTGTTTCATTAAGAAAAGCCCCTATTTTTCAAGGAAGTTGACAAGCATTTGCCCCCTGTGATTCCTACCTCCATAACCATGCTGGCTTATTTGAGATTCGTAACCAGTCTGGATTCCCACCTTGCCGTTAAAGTCCCCCATAACAACGTTGAAGTGAGCCTTAGTGGTGTTGTGTAAGGCTTTGGATTTTGGCTTTTGTCTTCGTACATATCCTTCACTTCATCATCCGAGTGTGCCGAAGTCGGTGCGTTGACCTGAATTACCTTCATGCTATACCGCTTGGATAGCCGAAGGATCAGGTACGCTACCCTGGTCGACACACTGGAAATTTTTTGAACGTTGCTAGAGAGGGCCTTATTGACCAGGAAACCTACGCACCCTGGGATGTTTTAAAGATAAAGATGAAGATCATTTACTTGCAGAAACATGTGTTATTGATTTATGATAAGATTTTTCTGGTACCTACCTATGTTGGTATCAACATGTTTTACCGATTTCGGTGTACAAATTTTGTCAGATGGCATGCAATTTTATGTCAGTAGGTAACTAAAGTAATAATTTTATGATTCTTAAAATTGAACACGTAAAAAACAAAAAAGTTAAAATTTATTATTTAGAAAGTCGTCAATTTTGTAGTAACATTTTTCAGTTAACAATTTATTTAATTTGTTTTTAAATTCACAATCATTAAGTTTCTTTTTTTGTATCAACCTCGTGAAAGTAGGGAAGATGGCCCGAGTCTAGTGTTACGGTGTCCTCCCCCTCTCTACGGACTTCACATAACCCGAGAACATGCCATTTAATGTTCTCTAACTCCACTTCCAACTGCGCTAGATGATGGTCAAGCCTCAGAGTGCGTCCGTAGGACGTTGCCAGGGTCAATTTTGGAATCATGTGGTAGTCTAGGGCCCGGCGATTCTTAGCACCCCCTGCCCCGCCGTTACCATGGCCGCTGCCATGGCCAGGAATAGCGAGGCGGCCGGGAACTGGGGGGCATTTTTTGGCGTTTCTAATCATTGGGGGTAATGCCCATAATCCCCACGCTGGCATGCGGTTTGGGGATCGCAGTTTTTGCTGTGCTGAAGAGGTTGTTCTGCAGGGGCGCTGTTGCGCACTCCCGGTGTGTCCCTTAGTCGCCTCTTACGACACCCATGGGAGGAGTTGGGTGGTGCAATCCTAAGCCGGCACCACACGGCCTACAGTTTAGTTTTGGAGAAATCTGACCTTTGTCACCATTTTGAGATTATTGTAGTAGCTTCTAAGTGAGATTCAATAAGTTACAAAGGCTATTAAGAGACTGTTTTAGTTTTAATTAAGATTTTTAAGTTGTTTTGAACACTGTTTTGTGCCTTATATGAAGTAATATTGAATTGTGATATTATTCTACGATTGCTTTTCTAAAATTTTGAAAACTTTAATTTGATTAGAAACAAACAAGTTTTTTTTTTCCGGCGGCGACCCGCCGCCCCCGCGGGCTGCCGCCCGGGGCGGGCCGCCCCCTCCGCCCCACCCACGCTACGCCACTGCGTGTGACTTGAGCGGCTAGTGAAGTCACGAACTCCCACTCGTAAACTTGACAAATGAAAAAATACATGTCCAATATTACTAGCTGCAGCGCGCGTAAATTTTGTGATGATAAGTTGCCTTAGTTTTATTCCGGGATTAGAACTACGTCTATTCAAAATTTTTGCTGGATCTGTTCAGTAGTTTTGCCCTGAAGTAAAAAACATTCGTCCACCCAAACTTTCGCATTTACCACTAAACAAAAATTAGTGTGATTATGACCCTACTATATTTGTACCATTTTAAGATAAAAAAAAGAAAAACCAATGAGATTATCTATGTCCCTTTGAATGCTTAAATCTTTAAAACTACGCAACGGATTTTAATGCCTTTTTTTTAATAGATAAGAGTGATTCAAGAGGAAGGTTTAAACATATAAAATAAAACCGTGCGAAGCTGGGGCGGGTCGCTAGTATCTAACAAAATGTAGGTAGGCCAGTCCACAATAATTCCTTCAGTTTCATAACATCTATTTATCTTTTCAGTGTCTTCAGGCATGGATCAAATATTGCTGGTGTGTTTGGCAACTCTCTACTGACCACAAAATGCTCTCAGCTCTCATCAAACTACTGTATACATCGAGAAAAGAGTCGATAGCAACTGTTATACAGGAGTTGATTGTTTCGCTCATAACGCTGTGTACGAAAGAAGAACAGACTAAGATTTACAAAAACCTACTAAAGTCTGATAATAAATCTCCAGATTTTAATGAGAAGATGGAGGAAATAAAATGTCAAACATTAAAATTATGTGGATAAATTTTATTTTAATATACATTGTTTATGCAAGTTATATTTTTAATTGTAAATAATATCTGAAATACATCTGTGTCATATAAATAAAATAAGGATATTAAAATAAAAAATAGAACCCCTTTACTATATGTACTTACATAACTTAAAACTAAACTTAATTAACATTAAACAATACTATCATTAAATGCTGTAAAAATAACTTACTGATATAAAAATACTTAATGATAGATTTAAGATTGTATAAAAATAAATGTAGTTTTCATAAGTATAAAATATCCCTGTACTAATTTAGGCCTTCATTAATCTTTTCCAATTTACCACAGATATCATCCATGGTGGGCCTTAGAGTTCTCTCCTGGTTCAGGCACAAAAAGGCTATGTCATACAGACTTGGACCATTGATCCATTTATCAACAACCGGGTCCAATAAAGGTGTTATATCACCATCTACAATATTTTCTTGGACATAATCCTTAATATTCATTTGCTCATAGTTTTCATACACTACAGCTGTTTTCCCTGTTATTATTTCTAACATTACAATTCCATAGCTGTAAACATCACCCTTCTGGGTGATAGTGCCACAGGCACTCTCTGGAGCCATGTATGCTGGTGTTCCATTTATATGATCGCTGTGAACTACTGAACTATCACAGTTTTCAGTCAACCCAAAGTCACACAGCTTGGGTACAAAATCTTTTGTCAACAAAATGTTAGCACTTTTCACATCCTTGTGAACAAAATATGCCTTCTGAGATGTATTAGGCTGCAAGGACGAGCTTGGTTTTACAAAGTTGTGTATGTATTTCAATCCCTCTGCAGTTCCACTCATTATTTTCATTCTTTGGTTTTCATTTAGAACCTTTTCAGCTATTTTCTGTTTCAGAGAACCTCCATCTATATACTCACAAACTATGCATGGTACTGAACCATCTAAAGAAATGCCTATGATTGACACAATATTTCTATGTTGAAGCATGGATAAGGATTTAACCTCAGTCTCGAACATTTTGGTTATTTGCAATGATAGTTTACTTGATTTCTGGTCATGTGCTTTTTTCACAGCTATGTCTCCAAGGCCTGGATGGTGACCCAAAAATACATCTCCAAATAAGCCACTTCCAATATGTGCACTTGTGAAGTTTTTTGTCATAATCTCCATGTCACTAAAACGAAAGGCAATTACATTTGTGGACTGGATTGTTTCATTTAAACTTTTTTCAAATGAATTCTGTGATGATGTGGTTTGGGTTGGATGATAGTGAGATTTGCTATCAGAATCATAAGTTGAGGTAATTCCTGTATTGTTTTCAGTGGGGTTCAATAATGCAGAAATAGGCAGATCTGCACTGTTTGCTTCTAAGACATATGATTGGACAGGAATTTGTTCAGTTGTTACGGAGAAATTCATAAGGTTGATTGATTCAAACTTTTTAGTAGATTTATCATTGTCAAAGTGGTCCATGTCAGCTTGTGTATTGCTGTCATCGTTCAGGAGACGAGTGATGCTGATGTCAACATGAGCAGCTGGACCATGTGCTGGTCTTGGTGGTGGAAGCTCTGAAACAAGTTCAGAAATCAGTTTTTTACCTACAATCATTGTTTCTCGGAACAAATACATGGCAAATGAATTAATAACTTACTGGAAAGCTATATGAGAATAATATCCTGTACTTACCACCCAGTTGGCTTGCAATTTGGTCTACAGCTTTAAACATTTTACCCTTTAGAAGAAGTTTTTGAACAGTGTCCACTGTAGGCCTAACTCTTCCTGATGTACCCCATTCGGAGAACATAACCTTGGCATAGTTCACCTTAGGTTTTAGGTTAGATACATAATTTTCAATCAGTCTGAAAAGATATAAATTAATTTTAAAACTGTCAGTCTTAAACACACCCAACAGTCAGTGAATATACAATACTATATAACAGTCAGATATGCAAATAGGTTCGTTTTTCGTGGGAAGCGAGTTAATAACATTTAAGTGTATTAATGTTTATCGAAACTACCTGATATGTTGACCATCGTATTTCGGTTCATAATTTTCATTGCTCAAATCAGCCAGGTTCTTTGGTATAAGGCTCATAAACCTTTTCCACTGTTCATCTTCTTCCAAAATACTTGCAACTGTGTCCAAGTAATCTGAAGGTAATTTGCGAATTTCTGTGTATTTATATGAACCCATGTCTGAATACGAACGAGCGGTGCGATTGGGTTATCCACTCAGTCGTAACTGGTGTGGTGAATAAGAAAGAATTTAAATTACTGACTGCACTAGACTCACAGAACTATAATAATAATAGTTAATAATACTCTAACTAGACTGGAAGGAAGAGAGATTAAAATAGAAATAAAAACCCGTAGTAGGTATCATAAAAACAGTTTGTGTAAAAACCCAACCAAATGTAAACACTATGTCACAACAGACAGGCTGGCGCTATTCCACTGTATCAGTATCTTTCATTCCTGTTGCCAACTGTACCATCATCTCGGAGTGGCTTAAAAGTCTCCACACACTGAAGCCGGAGGCTGAGCGGAGGCGAAGGCGGCGCGGCGGCGGCGTTGTCGCCCCTTCTGCACTATACGATTGTATATCAGAGCTAATTTTACATAATAAAATAGGGCAACAAAAAGGGTTACTATGTTAAATATACTTATTAATGATATATAGATAAATATATACATTATATCTGCTTCGCATTTATATACACGCAGGGGACACTGTGGTGACCCCGCATGGTGGCTGTGCCACGTTATTTTACCTAGGCTTTGCCTATATCCCATCCTACAGCTTTGCCGTTTCTTTATCTATATGGTAAGTAATAATGAGTTGTTCTATATGCTTTGGGCTCGCGGTCGACTCGCTCCGGTCTAAGCACTCTAGGCGCCCTGGTGCCTACGACCCTGGAGCTATGCTCCTTCCTTGGAGCTATGCTCCTTCCAGGGCTAAGCCCTTACTTGGAGCTGTGCTCCTTCCTGGGCTAAGCCCTTACTTGGAGCTGTGCTCCTTCCTGGGCTAAGCCCTTACTTGGAGCTATGCTCCTTCCTGGGGTTGGACCCCTTTCCTACCTACGCACCACCCGGACGTGGGGACATTGCCCCCACGAGGACCTCCACCTTCCCCATAGTCCTGCCTCGGTTGCTCCAACTCAAGTCGACCGCGCACCAGTGTAATAGGCTGCCTCTACACATAGGCCAGCGTATTCGCCAACGCGCGCTGGCCAGGCGGTGCGCTTGCCAACGCGTCAGCCCATGTGTAGTGCATATCCTGGGTTAGCCGAAGCTATTACCCACCAACTTATGCACGTTGGTCTCATTGGTAGAAATCTACCTAAAGGATTGTACAATTCCTTTATCGCGGTCTAACTTATAATATAAAGGTATAAAAGGACTCACAGAATATCTCCAGGCTCCGTCTGCCCACCTGGTGCAGACTACAGCTCTGCATCAACCTTCTCCTTCCACGTGTCGGTCTCGAGTGTCGTTCTCGCAACCGTTGTCTTACCGCCATAGCCTGTTATCAACTCATTTTTTATCGTCTACCCACATTATAGTCTTAGTCAAAACAGTGTCTAGAATTGCCACACTAAATTACATATTGACATTAACTAAATGAATGACACTTACCATATTTTACATGGCGATTCGCGTGGTGCGCGACATTCCCAACAACGAAAGAAGTCTAGTGAAGCAGAGTAAGCAGGTGTCTTGTCCACTCTAACATTTTCTCCCTGGCACGAACAGCTGCTCTTCGTGTACTCTTCTCTCTCACTTCCCGATTACCTTCTTCAGTTGTGACTTCACCTTCACTAGGTGTTATCGCCTTCTCCGCACTGTCGGAGTTAGAAGCGGGCACCTCCATTGTCACGTCTATGTCATCAAGTTGTATGGGTTCGATTGTGTTTGTTACCGGACTCTCATCAGGAGCCATCTCTTCGTGTTCTTGCGGCGCTCCGCAAGGAATCGAAACTAATGGCTCTTCGACTTCCATGATTTCCAAATCGGTATTAGAGCTTGGGTCGATTTGTGGAGGCACGTCAAGTTGTGCCGCCTTATGCCTGTCCGAACTAGCAGGATTACCTGACATGGGCTCACTGATCTCCGCTTCCAATGGATAAAGATGGCCGATAGAGCGTGTGAGGATTGACTCACCTGACTTGACTTTCGCTACTCGGTAGTTTTCATCGATACCTTTAATGAGCTCCACTATTTTACCCACTTTCCAGTTGTTCCGGTTTTTTGCATCTGATTTTATTTGAACCAGGTCACCAACTTGCGGCGAGCGGCTAGAGCGAACTCTTGGCTGCTTCGGAGTATGTTGAAAGCGATCTCTCAAGCTAGATAGATACTGCCCGATGAACATGTTTTTAAACTCGTCGATAATCATGATTCCTCGCTTCCAGCTCCCAATCAAGTCGACCTTAACAGTAGAGCTGCCAGTTGGTGCTGCTGAAGGCTCGATGTCTAAGCAACTTCCTAAACTTAGGAAATCAGCCGGTCTTAGGATATGTTCCACTTCAGTGCCTACTTTTGCAAGTGGTCTCGAATTAACTACCTTTTCAACTTCTTTCACGACCGTTAGTAATTCGGTGTCATTTAACAGGTGTTTGTCTAAGGTGCGCTTCAAACAGTGTTTTACTAGTGCAACTAAGCGTTCATAAAACCCACCATGCCATGGAGCCAACTGAGGAATGAATTTCCATTGTATTCCTCTCTCCTTACAATGTGTATTCTCCACAACTTCTGAGGTAAGTTTGAAGTATGTTGCATTGTCAGAATATATCCGCGTTGGTGTATTCCTTGTAGCCGAGAACCTTCGAAGAGCTAAGAGACATTCTTCTGCAGTGAGGTCTTTTACTACTTCCAAATGGATTGAGCGAACTGCTAAACATGTGTAAAGCACTACCCATCGTTTTTCCTTTCCATTTTTAGTTTTAACAAACATTGGTCCAAAATAGTCAACTCCACAGAAGGTAAATGGTGGACTGTAGTTGACCCTCTCTGGAGGTAGCGCTGGTGTAGATGGCAGTTGGTAGGGACCACCTCCATGCTTGACACACTGCGGACATCTCCTTATCACCTTCTGAACTTGAACTTTACCTTGTGGTATCCAATATTTCTCTCGAATGATAGTAAGGGTATGTGCTGCCCCAACATGATAGTTAGCTTCATGAACTTCCTTTATTATCGCATTTGTAAGTATACTATCTCTGGGTAACAGTATTGGATATTTCATGTCATAGCTCCAGTTGGTGTTTGCCATACGACCTCTGCATCTCAGTATTCCATCAACATCAGCTGGGTTCCTCTTTATTTCCTCAACTCTATTGGCTACAAATGGAGGGAGCAGCTTATTAGAGTTCATCCATCCGAGTACTACAAGGCTGTCAGTCCACAGAGCTTGCTTCTTTATTGGTAAGTCAATGTTAGACCTTACATATTTCAGAAGTCTGCTTGCAATCAGAAAACCTAGCAGCTCTAGTCTTGGTATCTTTAACTCATCTTTGTCTTTACTTTGGGCTATATGTGATTTTGCCATGACAAATGACACTGTAGTACCCTCCAGACTTGAAGCTCTTAAATATACCACAGCAGCATATGCATATTTATTTGAAGCGTCCGAGAAACTATGTAGCTCATATTCTGTGTTGGCATCTGGTGGATGTGTAATGCACCTTGGAAGTTCTACTTCAGTGGCGGATTTCAAATCTTCTAATATTGCATCCAATGACTCAGCTATATCCGTTGGTAACTTTGTATTAGAGGATTCGATTCCGGGATCCCGGGATTCGGGATCCCGGGATCCCGGCCCATTTTCGATCCCGAAAATTTCGGGATTATTTTTTCCGAATCCCGGGATTTTCGGGATTGAGAAAAATACTAAATAATCGTTAAAAATAATAAAAAATGAAGCGCGTTAATTTAAGAAACACAAGACAATATTATAAACTTATAATTATACCAATTGCTTATCGGCACCATTAAAAATAACAAAAGTCTGATCATGTCGGTTGACATCGGTTTGGTTTTATTTTTAAATTATGATTACTAAAAACAGGAATTATTATTCCTGCATTTTGTTATCAGAATATGCACTTTTTATATACAAATACTACCATTTAAAATACCATGTACCTGTTCACAAAAAAAGCATTCCTTAAACAAGTAATCAATCGCATCCTCGGTCGCATCGTGGTCAAAATTGATCTAAAATTACTTTTTGTCGATAATCACGATTTGCTTTTTAGTTAAAACAATACGTTTAATGATCAATAAACTTTGTTTTTACTGACTGATAACTAGGGATTAGATATTCGGTTGCTTATTTACCTAAAGGTGGGGCAAAGAAACAAAAAGGAGCTATTAAACCAACTTTTTCAGGAATCCTGATGTATTTCCACTAATTCTTAACTTCCAAAAAATTCTAAAAAATGATGTTTTTGCGCCGGAATCTTTTTTATAAACAAAATAAAATACACTTTTATTCTATTGCGTATTTCACTAAAGACAAAATATACGATTTTTTTTGGAATTTCGTAAATAAAAATCATTACTGCCCCGGAAATATCGATTTAAGTGAAAAACGCGTCATAAAAAGTGTTTTATATTTGATTGACCTATAAATAATATGCCAGCGAAAATAAATAACACTCGATATTTTGGGATTCTTCGGAATTTATATGAATTCCCAAAAAAAGATTTAAGAGTTGTTTGGATTCAATAGCTCACGTTGTGTCGTCGCTCAAAGTTAAGGTAAATAAGCGCCCGAATATCCGATCACTGCCGATAACGTTACCATTATGTGGTTAATTAAATTAGTATTTTGTACGTATCTACCAAGGAAAAGTAAACATATAAAAATATTTTTTTAAATTTTTGTATAAGGTGCAGAGGGGCAATTCTGTACAAAAGAAATCAGTCAAAATTTTAAACAATCGTTGTATTCTCCGTGATTGGGTTTCGTGAATTCTGGCAAATTGGTGCTAACTAATCTTTATCTGAATTCTTCTTAATAGTGTTCATATATAAGAAAATGCTGAAATTAATGGTGAACTAAATAACTAATTAGACAAAAAACTGTAAAATGCCCGAATTGCCCCTTAGCGGGGCTTTTCTGACAGGTGTTAATATTATTTGATCCTATGATGCTATAATAGTAAAACTAGAAGCTTTACAAACTGGACAAGTCAGTACATCCAAATTTGAGTCTTCTAAACTCCTGAGAGGGTTCAGTTTCTAGAAAAAAAGATTTAAAAGATTTTTTATTTTTTCACGCGGGGTAATTCGGGCACCACTTTTGTGTCTCCCATACATGCTAGTGTTGAGTCTCTGACTATCGTCATCGATAATAACGAACTCGGTAAAAGAAGTGGATATTTATTATATTAGTTTTTGAAAGTAAGAAGGAAAGGATTGTTGTTTTCATGTTAAGTAAAAACAACATGTTTTTATCCATTAATTTACTTATTTAGGTAGGTAGTATAAGCATACTTCATTATATTAACTGAATATAAGTATTCAGATAGAGGACACTTAGACAAATTAAACATTTTCAATCACATAATGTCCTAAAGTGTCAGTATTTTTCTCAGTTGCCACGAGCTTGAATTTTTTTATCGACATTTACTCAGTGCCGGATTTATATTTTTTATGAGTGTAGGCCATTTTTTTCCGCTGCCCCATGTACAGACCCCCCGGTAGATATACGAGGTTCGAATCCTGCAATTGGCAATAACATCTCTTTTAAGGAACTCAAAAATTAAGTAACAGCAATAAAAATTGCAAAATCACTCCAATTCAAACCAGTGAACGTGTTTGATTTTGATTGTCTGCAATCGAGTGACCGTCCTCTGAAATCTGCCGCCCCCTAGGACGCTGCCGCCCCTAGGCCGCGGCCTATACGGCCTATTTACAAATCCAGGACTGCATTTACTTCAATGCTGTGGACATCACTGGATTTTAACAACTTCGTACAAAAACAGTCGGGCAATTTGGGCAGCCAACTCCGATAAAATAACCTCCGATCACAATTTTGTGGGGCAATCATACCAGGCTCAATAACTTAAGAAAAACAAAGACTAGGAACGAAACAATTACATTAAAAGAACTTCCAGTTTAAAACAAGTATAATTAATTGCCTTGTCAAATCAGCTAAAAACCCACAAAAACCACTAAATTTGTAAAATTTGAAGAACTTGTCACATGCGCACTCAAAATGTCGACTGTCAAAATGATGCAGTATATCGATCAGTTAACGCGGTAGCAATTCCTTCGATAGGTGATTGAATTAATTGTTGTTGCTCTACCCCAACATAGAGGTCCCTCTTGAGTAAAAGCTACAGAAACAGAAATATGACAATGTGCCATAATAATCCCCCTGCCATAATTTCCCCTCTGCACCTTAATTAACTGAATAAATAAGTTTTTGTGATTTTAACTGATTATTACTTTGTTTTTGAAAGTAAATAGAAGCTGATTTTCATATATTACTTTTGATATTCTTACTTCGTCTACGATCCCGGGATTATCCCGGGATCCCGGGATCGCGTTTCACCAATCCCGAAATCCCGGGATTGAAAATAAAGACCGGGATCGAATCCTCTACTTTGTATCCCATTTGTGCTTTTGTTCACAGATGTTCTGGAATAAGAGTTTCAACGGCAATATCAAAGGACAGACAAAGCAACATGGATCATAGATCCTTGCTAGAGTTCTCAATACATTCCTTTTGGTCACCACTGGCACACTTGGTTTGAAGTGGTCTTCATGCACCTTGAGCCTTAATGTATCCTTGCTGACATTCCATTCCAATCCAAGTATTTTTACTATTTGAGTAACTTGAGCTCTGTGTTCTGCAGGAATAGATGACATAAAATCTGTACTGTTTGAAACCCAATCTCTTATATTCATTGACAATTGACTAAATGTTTCTCTGGTTTTTTCATACATCTTGATTGCTTCCTTGTCCGAATCAGCACCTGTAACTAGGTTGTCTACATAGCATTTGTCAGCAATTGTCTTCAGTAGATCTTCATTTGATTGAGACATGTGGTGTCTGATAGTTGCTGTCAGCAGGAATGGACTTGAGATAATTCCAAAAGGAACTCTACAAAACCTTAGGTATATCAGGTTGTCTTCAGATACTTCCTTTGTAATATCTTTAACCCACAGAAATCTGGTGACATCACGATCCTCTTCCTGAAGTCCCACTTGAAGAAATGCTTTCTCAACATCCGCTACAAGACCAATTTTCTTTGTTCTGAACTTTAATAGAAGAGCTGTTAGGTCTTCGAGCATAGATGGTCCACTATACAAACATTCATTCAAGCTCTTCTGTCCAGATGTTTTGGCCGATGCATCATAAACAATCCTTCCTCGTTTTCCAGTTTGTTTGACCATGTGGTGAGGAAGATAATGAAGAAGATTGTGAATGCCATTGTGAGGTTCAGCTTGTTCGATGATTCCCAAAGTCAGTTGTTCCTTAAGAATATTATCATATTCTTCGAGAATATCCATTTCCGATCTTCTGATCAAAGTCTTCAGTCTTCCCAGCGCAAGACCAAAGTTGCTAGGAATTTGAGGTGGATACTCAATCCATGGCCACTTCACTTCATAGCGTCCAGCTTGGTATTGCACGGTGTCGTTGAAGTGTTTGACAGCTTCTTCTTGACGTGTTGTTTTTGGAGAATCCGTTATTCCTATACATTCCAAGGACCACAGGAAACGTATATCAATATTTTTCAAAGGCAGGTCAGGTTCCGTGAAATATGGACAGCTTGAGTTATGGCAATGACAATATGTGGTTACTGTAAGTGTTTTTCCTTTATGGTCAGTTCCATCTTTATTAGTTCCAGATAAGACCCAACCAAAGTCGGTATCAATTGTCGGTATAAAAGTTTTCACCAAGTTTCAAATTATCTTTTCTCATAAAACTGGCATAATAATCATTACCGATCAACAAATCAATAGATTCACCAACAGTGGTATCATCAGCAGAGATGTCAACTTTATCAGATGTAATCTTGGCAATAGGTAATCTGTCTGTTATATGTGGAACAACATTTACCTGCATTTCCTTTGTCACACCACGCTTTGTATGTATATATATCTCAGTTGCAGGGCTAGACATTTCCTTAGGTGATGATGCTCCAAATGTATATACAAGCAGCAAGTCTTCTTTATTAACAGATAAACCCAAGCTTTTAAATGCATTCCGTGTTATATAACTCCGCTGACTACCACTGTCTAGTACAAGTCTACATTTGATTTCTTTTTTACTATTGGGGTTTTGGATTTTTGTCACTGCAGTCTGTAAGCAAATAGAAGTATTATTAACTGTGTGGTGGATTTTGACAGAATTATCTGTATTTAAATTGATTCCATTACTTTCTTGTTCAGGACAAATGATCTGCATGTGATCCCCCTGGCATCGGTAACATTTGATTTTTCTTCGGCATTCATCAGTTTTATGATTTCTCAAAAGACATTTTTGGCATCTCCCTGTTAATCTCCCTTTTCTTTCTTCTAGGGTTTTGTATTTCCTGCAATCTATACTTTTATGATTTATTTTCTCATATTACAGAACATGCATGGAAATCTGCCTCTTTTGGCTTGAGGTGTCTCAGAAGAGTCGGTTTGCTTTCTCTTCAGGTTTGTTCTCTGATTTTGTCTCCTCGGGTTTGAAGATTTTGACTGTTGTGCACTTTCCGTTCTGATCTGCAATGCCTCCGTAGTACTGCCATTGATCTCCACTGTTGATACTGGAATGAAGTCTTGAGAACCTTCCATTGCGGTAATTATCCTTTGTAGACAAGATCTTATTGTAGACATGGTATTTTCCTTATCTGGCCTCATGATGTGATATTCATGTACCAGTTTTTCAGGAAATTTTGACAATACCATGGCTCGAAAATGGTTCCCGTTGGAAGGCTCACCCAGCTTCTCTAGTACTCGCAGATGGCGTTCGACCTCATCATATGTGGACCGGCAACTTACTGCGTTGTATTCAGCTTTAGAGAGCTTATGTAAAGCAGAATAATGTGCGTCAATTAATGTATCAGTTGATCCAAACCTCCTCTGCAATGTATCAATCGCAATGGTGTAGTTGTCACTAGTTATAGTTAATCCGGCAACAGCTTCGAGTGCAACTCCTTCAAGGCAACTTAATAAATATGCCATCTTGTCAGCGCTTGCTATTCCTCTTTCATGGATATTCGTACTAAACCTATCCCAAAATTCACTCCATCTAAGGCGATCACCCTTGAATTTTGGAAGTTCAAGCTTTGGGAGCTTAGTTGATGTTGGTAAAGTAGAACTTTGCGTAGAACACGACGCTGTCTCTTTCATGGAAGCCTGAATACGAGACAGTAGTTCTTCACCCAGAAGTTGAATCTCCATTGCGGCTTCGATAGTTTGCATTTCAGGCGATGATGACTTTTCAGTGTAATAATTTAATTCTTCTTCTAATTTTTTAACAAGCAATCGAAGGTTTATTTCAGCAAGTACAGCATTAGCGTAAGGCATTGGACCCGAATCGCAATCACGATTAAGCTCGTCCAGATATTGGCTTAGACGGCTTCTTCGCATCTCCAATTTCCTTATTAGTACTGCTTCCATTTCTACAGAAACTCGACTCTTCAACGAATATCAGTAGGTGTGTAAAAAATGCTATTGTAGGCAAGCGGGTTCTCCAATTTCTTCAAGCTTCGATTTTTCCGATTTCAAGTTGCCACGTAAACTTCGCACTGTAAATAACAAATAACACTACAGGTGTTTGGTATTCACAACTGTCATTGTCGGAAAACCGGTGAAAGGTAATGATGTATGTGCGTGCGGGTACAAGCCTACGATCCCTTCCCTAGTAACTCATATTTTACCCCATCACTACCTACTTCCGCATCCTTCCCATTCTCTCTTCACTTGTGACAAGATTACGAATCGGTCGCCTCAGCTCGCATAAAAATCAATTAAATTTAAAATCAATCAATATAAGTGAAATCCCAGTGTCCTGAAGCTTCCTGCCCATCGGTGAGTGCCTGTGCAATTTACATCTGGTCCTTCGAGCCGGATGACAGTTTTGTGAAATACGCGCTAAATCATTGTACGGGCCGACCGCCATTGTTGACGTGTGTAACTAATTTGCGAATAGAAATCAACAGTCATCATGTCTAAAGGACAGTTATTAACGTTGAAATATGAGTTTTTATGCGAAAAAGTAAACACATTGTACAATACTGCCCAAAATTTAGATTTTAGTAATAAGGAAAATGTGTGTAAATTTAAAATTCGATGTGCTGAAATCGATTCAATACGTAGCGAAATCGAAGAAGGTTATTTGTTAACAAAATCAGGTACTAAGGATGCGGAACAACTAGAATACAATGAGAAAAGGTTTAATTTGTGTGACGAACAATGCCTACATATAAAATACATACTCACAACCATGGTTTCATCATCAAAACTCGACTTCACACAAGCTATCCATAGCGATCTGCCTAGCCATTGTTCATCATACAATAGATCATATGACACAAGTTATAAATTACCTGATATTAGTTTGCCTCGATTTACCGGTAATTATCAAGATTTTCCTAGCTTTTTAAACATGTTTGACGAATTGGTTCACAAAAACGAGCGATTGAGTTTGGTGCAGAAAAAGCATTATTTGACGAGTTGTTTATCGGGCGAACCTGCAAATTTAATAAAACATCTCGCGAACATTCCAGACAATTACGAAGTGGCTCGCAGTTTACTTCTCGATAGGTACGACGACAAACGAATGATCGCAGACGCACATATAGCAGCTATTCTCGCACTACCTACCGTTTCCGTCAAAAATGCATCGCAATTACGCAATTTTGTGAATGTTTTACAAGAAAATACCAGCGGATTACAAAGCCTAGGATTCCCGGTAAAAGAATGGTCGTTACTATTGCTTCACATCTTCACGAGAAAACTTGATAACGAATTACGAGCTAGGTTCGAGTTAGCCTACCAACAAGAGAAAATACCTACTTTCGATAATCTAGTGACATTCTTAGGCAGTTATTGTAAGACATTAGAGACCACGGGCGTAGTAAATCAATCGAGTAGCAGCAAGTCGCAGACCACTGCGCATCATAAAAATAGTAAACAGTCTTACGCGTCCAGTGTAGAACCGACCGATTCAAAAAAGAGTACCGAAGAGCAAAAGCAGGTTGCGTGTCCCACGTGTGGAGGAACGCACCTCATGATGAAATGTGAGAAATTCGTCGCGATGGATTTAAAATCGCGACAAGATTTAGTTAGATCCAAACACCTCTGTTTCAATTGTTTTCGCCCGCATAGGGTAGTGTATTGTCATTCACGATTTAGATGTCAAAATTGCTCACGCAAACACAACACCTTGTTGTGTTCAAATGAACCATCCGATTCAAAACAGGGTAGTTCCGAACAACAAAATTCTAATGAGAAACAAGTAGCCCATTGCATGAGTGCGCCCGCGCCCCCCGCGCCGCCGCCGCCGCCGCCGCCTACCGCTAGTGAATATTGTTTATCTGTATCGCACTCGCATCGTCCGCAATCTAATAGTAAAGAAGTAGTAATTACACGCCATTCATTGCTCGCAACAGCAATAATTATGGTATCGTGTTCTAGGGGCGGTGATTACTATCCTATTCGAGCTCTGTTAGACCCGGGAAGCATGGCGAATTTTGTAACTTCATCGTGTTTACAGCGGCTAGGGTTGCGCTTCAACAAAACGAACGTTACTATTTCCGGAGTGGGTGGGACAAACAAGGTACATCCGAAAGGTGAACTACACATGTATCTACAAAATAAACTAGGCGATCCTCTATGCGTTGAAACGTTAGTTCTACCTAAAATTACGGCGCCACTTCCTTCGTCGAATCTCGATCCCGCGACTTTGCACAAGTACAGTCATCTTCAGTTGGCGGATCCGCGATTTTACGAAACGGCTAAGATCGACATGTTGTTAGGTTCGGGAGCGTGTGCCAAGATATTTAGCGGATCTAAAGTAGAAGTAGGAGACGGATTGCCCGCTGCGTTCGAAACAATCTTCGGTTGGGTTTTAATGGGTGACGTTATGGAACGTCAACATAGTATTCAATCATTTCATTGCGTGAAATCTATTGATGAAACTTTGAAAAGGTTTTGGGAAGTTGAAGAGGTTAGTAGGGAGAAGCAGCCCGATCCGGGTGATGTTATGTGCGAGGATCAATTCAAGGAGACGCATACGCGTACTCAAACGGGACGTTTCATCGTGCGTTTACCTTTTCGCCAAGGTAACCATGATATTGGGAAGAATTTAGGGAATACCTTGCATATAGCCATTCGTCGGCTTTTATCGTTAGAGAACAAATTTAAAAGAGACAAAGTTTTAGAAGCGCGGTATAAAGACTTTATGCGGGAGTACATTGAACTGGGCCACATGCAGCCAATCGAACCTTCGATTGCACAACGTTTTCCACAATATTTCATACCTCACCACGGGGTATATAAGAAAGGCACGGATAAGATTAGGTGCGTATTCAACGCTTCATCCAAAGGCCCGGGGGGAAATTCGTTAAATGATGAGTTATTAGCTGGACCCAAATTACAGAAAGATATAGTAGATATTATTCTCCACTTTAGATTGCACGAAGTTGTCTTTTCCGCCGACATCCGTCAGATGTACCGTCAGGTACTAGTTCACCCTCTCGATCGTCAATATCAGCTGATCGTGTGGCGCGATCACAACAAGGAGTTAAGTGACGATCAGACTCAGCCTGAAATTCAGCAATTTCAGTTAAATACGCTAAGCTACGGCGTTACTACGGCAGCGTTTCTCGCGATGCGTTGTTTACACGAATTGGCCTACCAAGGCAAAGACACGCATCCGCGCGCTTCGCGAATCTTGCTCAACGACATATTTGTTGACGACATTGTGACGGGTTGTTCATCCCTTCACGAAGCTCAGTGCACGAAGACGGAGCTGATAGATTTACTGAGTAAAGGAGAATTCGAGCTTCGTAAATGGATGAGCAACGATCCTAGATTGCTCACGGATTTGCCAACGGAGCATTGCGAACTTAAATTTAGTGAAGAAGCAGATATGTCATTAAAAATATTAGGATTTAAATATAGACCAAATACCGACACCTTTTCTTATCAGGTGTCACTTGAAAGCGATGAGTGTACGAAGCGTATCATATTGTCGAGGATTAGTTCCATCTATGATCCTAACGGGTGGTTAGCACCTTGTGTTATCTTTGCGAAGATTTTAATGCAACGTTTGTGGACGTTAGGCCTCGATTGGGACCAAGTACCCCCTCGCGATATAATTGACGATTGGCAGCGCTTCTGTAAGGAGTTACATCATTTACAAAACATTTCTATAAAAAGACAGATTTTATCAAAAACGGTTCAGTCATTCGACTTACACGGTTTTAGCGACGCGTCGGATTCTGCATATGCGGCTTGCGTTTATATTAGATGCGTTCACTTTGATGGCAGCGTATCGGCACACCTACTCATTTCGAAAACTCGGGTTGCACCGATTAAGCAAAGGTTGACAGTACCCAAGGCAGAACTGTCTGGTGCTCATCTACTATCCCGCCTTCTGGTACGCGTGTCAGATAGCCTTAAGCTACGAACGAATTTGCATAGAAACACATACGCGTGGAGTGACTCGATTATTGTATTGTGTTGGTTGCGCACGCAGCCTCACCTTCTCAAGGTGTTTGAATCAAATCGTGTTAGTCAAATACAAGCTTCAATCTCACCCGATCAGTGGCGATACGTACCTACGCATATGAACCCGGCCGATCCCGCCTCTAGAGGCATCGCCCCACAGGAGCTAGTAGATCATGAACTGTGGTGGGGCCCCGCTTGGCTCACTTTGGATCCGGAATCGTGGCCGCCGCCATGCGAGCAGCTCGAGCGATCTTCGATTCCCGGCCTTAAAAAACCGACGCCCGTAGTCGCCGCAACCACTGATGATGATACTTGTGTAATTGAAAGGTTCAGCTCGTTTACCAAGCTTGTGCGCATTTTTTCATGGTGTCTTCGTTTCGCGCACAATGCTTTAAAGTCAAATCAAATTAAAGGAACCTTAAGTAGTGAAGAGCTACAGCGTGCTCTTAATGCAATCATTAAAATTGTACAGTCCCAAGCTTTTAGTAACGATTTGCATAATTTAAGTAAAAATAAACCTTGCAGTACTGGGATGATACGATTGAAACCATTTTTAGATGAAAACGGCCTGATCCGTGTTGGAGGCAGGTTAGTGCATTCATCGCTTAGCTACTCAGCTAAGCATCCTTTAGTGTTGCCTCACTCACATCATTTTACAAACCTTGTAGTAGATTATTATCACGTAAAGTACTTACACGCAGGTCCGAACGCTTTAATGTCTCTCCTCCGCGAACGGTTTTGGATATTATCCGCTCGGTGGGTAATTCGCAGTAGAGTATTTAAATGTAGTAACTGTTTTCGGTTAAAGTGTCAACCACCTAAAATTTTAATGGGCGATTTGCCTGCGAGTCGCGTCACGGAACAGACACAAAGACCTTTTGTTTCGATATCAATAGATTTTGCAGGTCATTTCAATATAAAATCTAGCACGCTAAGGAACGCCAAAATACTTAAATCATACTTGTGCGTGATTGTTTGTTTCACGACTAAAGCGGTCCACCTAGAGGTCGCTAGTGACTTGACCACGGAAGCTTTCTTAGCCGCTTTTAAACGATTCGTGTCTAGGCGCGGTTTACCTAAAGAAGTTTGGTCAGATTCTGGTTCCAACTTCAAGGGAGCTTGCAATTTATTAAAATCATTTCAGAAAGATCCTAAAGTGGATTATTTTTTTGCAGAACATTTTATTAAATGGCGTTTCACGCCGCCTCTTAGTCCATCATTTAACGGTCTGGCTGAGGCAGCTGTTAAATCTAGTAAATCACATTTGAAACGTGTCATTGGTGATCGACCTCTGACCTTTGAGGAGCTTACAACTATTTTTACACAGATAGAGGCAGTTCTTAATTCAAGGCCTTTATGCCCTTTATCTAATGATCCTAGCGATTTATCTGTTTTAACTCCGGGCCATTTCTTAATTGGTTCACCTTTAGTTTCATTGCCTGAACCCGTTGAAACTAAAAATATAAATCAGCTTGCTCGGTGGCAGCTTGTCAAACAAATGACTGCTAATGTGTGGAAACGTTGGAGTCATGATTATCTTCACACATTACAACAACGGGCCAAATGGCATCTTACTCAGTATAATATTAAATTAGGAGATTTGGTTTTGATTAAGGAAGATGGTTTTCCATCGATGCATTGGGCTCTTGGTAGAGTCATCAAGCTTTTTCCCGGACCTGACTCAATTGTTCGAGTAGTTGAATTAAAAACTGCTAAAGGAACTTTTGTGAGATCTGTGGCTAAACTTGTTCCTTTACCTAATCAAGATCAAGTTATAGTATAAGTTATAGTAATAATAGTAATAGTTGATAAGTTGTTAGTAGAATTATTATTTTTTAAGATACAGTCCATGTTTAAATTATCATTGTTTAATCTGAGCGTTGAATGTAAGGCAGAATGTACAATATGTTTACAATATAGAGTTTTGTCTTTATTAAAAAAGGGAGAACCTTTTTGTGGGGGGCCATGTTTGGTATTCACAACTGTCATTGTCGGAAAACCGGTGAAAGGTAATGATGTATGTGCGTGCGGGTACAAGCCTACGATCCCTTCCCTAGTAACTCATATTTTACCCCATCACTACCTACTTCCGCATCCTTCCCATTCTCTCTTCACTTGTGACAAGATTACGAATCGGTCGCCTCAGCTCGCATAAAAATCAATTAAATTTAAAATCAATCAATATAAGTGAAATCCCAGTGTCCTGAAGCTTCCTGCCCATCGGTGAGTGCCTGTGCAATTTACAACAGGTAGAACCTTATTTTAACTATCACACACTGAAATACTGTTTATTCAACAATTTATAGCGTTTTTTAATTACTACGTCTTACCTGAGCGCGTGGTGAAAGAATTTTCATCAAATTTGCTGATTTTGCGAAATACCTTTTCACAGGTACGCAAACACGTAAAAAACTTCGTTTCGCAATTGTATTTTATTCCGCGGGACTTATTAGATTGATTAATCGTTTTGTACAAGTTATTTTGTAAAAGTTTTGTTCACTGTCCTTTACTGTAAAGTTTTATAACTTGCTGAAAAGTTTTAAAATTAAACCGAAAACAAGAAAATTTTGCTTTGTAAGGTGAAAATATCCATATACTGTTAATCCTATAAATGGCGCTAAAACACCGCTGCACTGCCAACCTAACAAAAAGAAAGGAAGACAGTTTTTTTTTTATACCCTTTTTTCAACTAAAACTATAAAGGTTTTAGTTGAACTTCAACTTCTTGATTATGGCTCTAAGGTTTTATTTTGAGTTTTTGCGTGAAAGAGTAACAAACGTCCATCCATCTATCCATTCATCCTTACAAACTTACGCGTTTATCAGTTCAATTCAGTTTGGTTCCCCTGGGCTATAAGCCCAGGGGAACCAAACTGAATTCCGGGATAAAATGTATCCCATGTTCAATCGTCCCGAGTTCCATTCGAATTCATTCACTTCCCTCGTGATGCGTGGTTAAAGAACTTTTCTTTCACCCTCTCTCCCAGGGGAACCTTACCGAATTCCGGGATAAAAAGTATCCCATGTCCTTCCTTGTAGTATGAACTCAAATCGTCCCAAGTTTCATTCCAAGTCATTAAAGAATTTTTCTTTCACCCTCTCTCCCAGGGGAACCTTACCGAATTCCGGGATAAAAAGTATTCCATGTCCTTCCTTGTAGTATGAACTCAAATCGTCCCAAGTTTCATTCCAAGTCATTAAAGAATTTTTCTTTCACCCTCTCTCCCAGGGGAACCTTACCGAATTCCGGGATAAAAAGTATCCCATGTCCTTCCTTGTAGTATGAACTCAAATCGTCCCAAGTTTCATTCCAAGTCATTCAGCAGTTTCGGCGTGATGAGCGGTAAAGGAATTTTACTTTCATACCCTCTCCCATGGGAACCTTACTGAATTCCGGGATAAAAAGTATCCTATGTCCTTCCTCGAAGTATGACCTATAATCATGCCGAGTTTCATTTAAATCCATCAAGTAGTTTCGGCGTGATGCGCGTTTACGATACAGACAGACAGACAGACAGACAGACAGACAGACAGACAGACAGACAGACATGAATGAAAAAAATTACAGTTTTGGCTTGAGTATCGATAATAGAGTGCCCTCCAAAAAAAATTTTCAAAATATCTTCAATGTACAGATTTGGACCTGTTACAGTTTTATTATAAGTATAGATGAGTTCCAAAGTAAAGTATTACCACAGAGTATTACATACGCACAAAATGGGCACAATTTAGACTTAAAATAAAAACATCATGCGTGTTAATAATCTTATAAAACATGTTAAGATTAGATATCATAGTTGGAAATAAAACAACAATAGGGTAGATTAATTATTTTATTATTATTTCAATTAGGCTCAGGGAAAAGGAATAGCCTGAACGAATCTGGCTTCCTTCAGATCCCTGCATCTCCACCAAATTTTGTCGCCCCTTCTGCACTATACGATTGTATATCAGAGCTAATTTTACATAATAAAATAGGGCAACAAAAAGGGTTACTATGTTAAATATACTTATTAATGATATATAGATAAATATATACATTATATCTGCTTCGCATTTATATACACGCAGGGGACACTGTGGTGACCCCGCATGGTGGCTGTGCCACGTTCTTTTACCTAGGCTTTGCCTATATCCCATCCTACGGCTTTGCCGTTTCTTTATCTATATGGTAAGTAATAATGAGTTGTTCTATATGCTTTGAGCTCGCGGTCGACTCGCTCCGGTCTAAGCACTCTAGGTGCCCTGGTGCCTACGACCCTGGAGCTATGCTCCTTCCTTGGAGCTATGCTCCTTCCAGGGCTAAGCCCTTACTTGGAGCTGTGCTCCTTCCTGGGCTAAGCCCTTACTTGGAGCTGTGCTCCTTCCTGGGCTAAGCCCTTACTTGGAGCTATGCTCCTTCCTGGGGTTGGACCCCTTTCCTACCTACGCACCACCCGGACGTGGGGACATTGCCCCCACGAGGACCTCCACCTTCCCCATAGTCCTGCCTCGGTTGCTCCAACTCAAGTCGACCGCGCACCAGTGTAATAGGCTGCCTCTACACATAGGCCAGCGTATTCGCCAACGCGCGCTGGCCAGGCGGTGCGCTTGCCAACGCGTCAGCCCATGTGTAGTGCATATCCTGGGTTAGCCGAAGCTATTACCCACCAACTTATGCACGTTGGTCTCATTGGTAGAAATCTACCTAAAGGATTGTACAATTCCTTTATCGCGGTCTAACTTATAATATAAAGGTATAAAAGGACTCACAGAATATCTCCAGGCTCCGTCTGCCCACCTGGTGCAGACTACAGCTCTGCATCAACCTTCTCCTTCCACGTGTCGGTCTCGAGTGTCGTTCTCGCAACCGTTGTCTTACCGCTATAGCCTGTTATCAACTCATTTTTTATCGTCTACCCACATTATAGTCTTAGTCCATTGACCTCTATATATTATAGATACAGGTCAGTGTCTTAGTCAAAACAGTGTCTAGAATTGCCACACTAAATTACATATTGACATTAACTAAATGAATGACACTTACCATATTTTACATGGCGATTCGCGTGGTGCGGACTGCCATCTTGGAAGTGTTAGAGCGAGTAAACGGTGTAGAGATTTTTATTTAGATTACTGTATTTACTGTTTCTTTTTCCTATTTTGAATTACCATTAATTAAGTGTTGGTGTTTGGTATCTGTGTATGGTGTTGGTTTGTTTGTAAGTTCCGTACTTATACTCATCTGTGACCGGTCTTATCCTTGCGGCATCTAGCTTTCAAGTTAGATTCCGCATGGAGGCTGAGACGGTGCCGGCGGTCATCCCGCCGGACCCTGAACCTCCTGACCCTGATCCTCCGGACATGGACGTAAGTTTCTCAGTTGTTCGCGCTAAACGCCGTCTAGAAACGGAGTCGGATACTCCGGCTAAAAAAACAATAACCTCAACTGAGCTAGCAGTAGCCTCTATACAAATGGTGTATACTCACCCATCGATTATTGTTGGAGCAATCCAAACATACTCTGAGAACGATAAAGGCCCCTATGTGGTCCACGTGTCCCGTACTGATCCAGACCCTTCAGCTGGAACCTCGATCCGTACAATCAAGTTTGGTCAATTTTTAATGACAAACAAATTTGAAAATGTCTGCTCTGATGGTGTTAAGCGTGTAGGACGAAACAAAATATCAGTTGAGTTCACATGTGCATCTTCTGCAAACAAATTTTTATCTTCACCCATTTTAGGAATGTGCAAGTACGAAGCCATTATCCCAACTTATAATGTCACTAGGATGGGGCTTGTTAGACAAGTTCCAACTGACTTATCAATGGATGAATTTGCAAAAGATAATCTTACCCTCTGGTTGTGGTATCATTATAAAGGCAAGGCGATTGAATCGAAAAGTGGTCGAAGATAACAAAGTCACTTGGGTGCCTACCCAGACTGTTGTGGTAACCTTCCAAGGCCAATCTCTCCCTTCTAGAATCTTCCTCTACTACAATTCTTTACCTGTAGAGATCTACCAATATCCCACTATCCAATGCCATATGTGCTGCCGTTATGGACATACGAAATCTCAATGTCGCTCAAAACCAAGGTGCTTCCGCTGTTCTCTAGATCACTCTGGAGATACGTGTGAGGTACTAGAGTCTAATGCAACATGCCTTCATTGCAAAGGTCATCACTTTGCCACGAGCAAAAGTTGCCCTGAGCAAGAAAGGCAGAGAAATATTAAGTCAGTAATGGCCCAGGAAAGCATTTCATACCAGGAAGCAAGCTCTCAATTCCCTGCAGTTATTCGATCATATACTGAGGTTGCCCAAGAATTCTCCCCAATGAATCCATCCCAGAATTCCCAAAAACAATTTCCCCCTGTTCTGACCCAACAATCTCGATCATATGTGAAAACCGTCTATGCTACTCCCCGTCCCAAACCTCCTATGGGTAAAACATATGATAAGGCAGCCCATAGAGACATAACTGCTGTCCCCTCTTCATCCGTATCCAATGGCTGTGCCCTTGGTAACAACCAATCATCGCCCATCAATGAAAGCTTGCTTGACACTCTTCTCTCTCTCTTAATAAGTATATTAATATCAAATCCTCACTCCCTACCGTCCAACGTTGCCCCAAAACTATCACAGTTAGTCTCCTTATCAGCTCAGTATGGATCCAGTGAGCGTGCTCCAATGGAACACACAGAGCATACGAGCAAAAAAACATGAATTATCCCATTTAATTAATAAATTTCGCCCGTCAGTCATTGCCGCTTCGGAGACATGGTTGAAGCCTGAATCCCACTTTAGGATTTCGGGTTTTACATGTCTACGGAGCGACAGGGCTGACGGGCATGCCGGGAGCGCCTTATTAGTAAGGCGCTCCCTTTCATTTTCCCAAATCCCTCTCCCGTTCCTCCCCCTTGGTATCAACGCTGTTGCTGTTGATATCAAGTCCTTTAATATTGTCTTTGTATCTATATATATTCCTCATCCAAACTCCTCCATGATTCCTGATATTCTTCTTATTTTCTCATCTCTTCCTTTCCCTAAGATCATTATGGGAGACTTCAATGGCCACAACACAGTTTGGGGCCATAGTCACTCAGATTTGTTCGGCCTTTCTCTTTTAGAAATCATTGATGAAGCAAATCTTTGTCTTCTCAATGATGGTTCTCCTACTCGCAGACCACTTCCCTCACAAAATCCGAAAAGTGCTGTTGATCTCTCTTTATGTTCTCCCTCTCTCTCTTCAGACATTTTATGGAAAATATTACCATCTACTTATGGAAGTGATCATTTCCCCATTATTTTGACCATTCACATCAACTCTCTTCATAGCGTCATCCCTTACTGTAACAAATCTCCGTCCTTAAAATATAGAGTTTCTGGAGCAGATTGGTCTGCATATTCAGATGCACTCGACGTTAAATTGGAATCCCTTAATTCTTCTGATTCTATGTCAACTTACAAATTATTCATTGACAGCATAATTACTTGTGCTGATCTTCATATTCCCCTTAAAAAACCTCCTAGGGACTTCAGAGTTTCCACTCCCTGGTGGGATTCTGAGTGCACAGCTGGAGTAAAACAACGTAAAGCTGCTGAAAAATCTTACTCAGAATGTATGACTACCGAAAACTTTATTAACTATAAGAAATCAGCAGCTAAATTTAGAAAACTAACATCTAAAAAGAAAAAGCAAGGTTGGATCAATTTCTGTGAAAACCTTTCCCCTAAAACCCCATCCTCTTTAGTGTGGAGACAAATTAGACGCTTTAGAGGCTCATCCCATTTAGAAAACATTTCAGCAAACGATCCTATATCTTGGCTAGAGGCCTTTTCGGACAAACTTGCTCCTCCATCTGTCCCATTTTTGACTTCCCTTCCTACAATCCCATCGTTTCTTCCTTCAACTTCTATTCTGGACTCTTCCTTTTCATATAATGAATTGACTCTCGCACTGGACGGACTGACAGACTCTTCTCCTGGTATCGACGGAATTCCCTACTCTTTTCTTATTAACTCTTCTGAAAGAACAAAAAAAAAGTATTTATCTCTAATTAACTCCTTTTTTGATAATGGTGATATCCCGTCTCAATGGAAAACTCAGATTGTTGTTCCTGTTCTGAAGCCTGGTAGGGATCCTTCTGATCCTTCCAATCACCGACCAATAGCGCTGTCATCTGTTATGGCGAAAGTCGCGGAACAGATGATTAAACGCCGTCTTGAATGGATGTGTGAAAATGGATCTCTACTTGCGAAAACTCAGTTTGGTTTCAGAAAAGGTTTCAGTACCATGGACAGCCTAAGCCTTCTAACAGCTGATATTTACATTAGCTTTAAGGAAAAAAAATACCTCGCCGGAGTCTTCCTTGACATATCTTCCGCCTATGACAACGTCCTTCTTCCGGTTCTCAGGAGAAAACTCATTCAGCTGAGAGTTCCTGAGAAGTTGGTTCGTTTCATTTGTAATTTGCTGATGGAAAGATTAATTGTTATTAAATCTCCTAATGGCTTCCTTCCTCCCAAAACAGTCTGGAGAGGTTTACCCCAGGGATCAGTTCTAAGTCCCCTGATGTACAGTATTTATACTTATGATCTTGAGCAAACTGTTTCCTCATTTTGTGATATTCTTCAGTATGCAGATGACCTTGCCCTTTACATCTCGAGTTCATCCATTGATGATGCAGTAACCCAACTTAACTCAGCCCTTTCATATCTTGTTCATTGGCTTGATAATCATGGACTTTCCCTCTCTGTTCCCAAAAGCTCTGTGGTCATTTTTACAAAGAAAAGGGTTGTCCCTCCAGTAGAAATATATATTGAACAAGAGGTTATTCCTCAACACAACAACGTAAAATTTTTAGGCGTCACTTTAGACTCCAGAATGACTGGCATTCCACATTTCTCACACACTGCTCAGAAGTGTGAAAGAAACCTTAATACCCTTCGTTCTCTTTCTGGAGTATGGTGGGGTTCACACCCATACTCTCAGAAATTGTTATATAATGCAGTGGTTAGAAGTCACCTTGACTACGGGCAATATCTCTTAAATCTTTGTAATAAAGCAGCTTTAGATAAAATGGATAAAATTCAATCTAAATGTCTTCGGATAGTTCTTGGTGCCATGAAATCCTCACCCATCAATTCAATGCAAGTTGAATGTGGTGAACCCCCCTTACAATTGCGCCGACAATATCTGTCAGATAGGTTTGTCTTTAAATTATTACAAAACTCAAATCATCCCCTGCTTCCAAAATTAAATCGTCTCCGTGAATTATTTAGATATTTTACCAAAATTCCCTGCATTCTCCGTAGTTTCCTCTCTTTTTCTCAACTTCCTCATCCTCTTGTTCAGTACTCTTTAAATCCTCTTTATCAGATTCCATATGATGCTCTGATTCATGTACCTAATATTCTACTTTATTTTGGCATAGACAAAGAATCTCCTAATGCCTGTGAGATATTTAATGCTGAAGTTGCCTTAAAATTCAATGGCTGGCACTGCATATACACCGATGCTTCTAAACTATCTCTGGAAGGAGAGGTGGGTGCTGCAGTATGGATCCCATTTACTAGTATAAGTCTTAGCTTTAAATGCCCATCTACTTCGTCAGTTTTTACTGGAGAGGCTGTTGCTCTTCTTGAAGCCATATTATTTGTAAAGTCTCATAATCTACATAACTCAATAGTCTTTTCTGATTCCAAAAGTTGCCTGCAGTCCATTCTTTCTGATCCTTTCAAAAATATAGCCCGCTTCCCCATAATTCTACAAATTAAAAAAGCTTTGTTTGATTGCCATAATCTTGGGATTAACATTGTTCTTGCCTGGATCCCAGGGCATTCTGGTATTCCAGGTAATGAGACAGTTGATATCCATGCAAAAACTGCTATCCAAATTGGTTCACATGATCACTATAGAACATATTCCCATGATCTTTGCCTTCTCTCTAATAAATTTCTGGAAAAATCTTGGTTAGCCAGTTGGAATTCTTCCAAACAAATAAAAGGAATTCATTACGCTGATATTCAACCAGATATCCCCCATAGGCCATGGTTTTTTAAATACCGTAATGCTGATAAATCTACCATTTCCACCCTTTGTAGACTTAGATTGGGACATTGTTCATCCCCTGTTTTTTTGGCCAAATTAAGGATACGGGATCATTCCATGTGTGAATGTGGTATGGAAGAAGGGACCGTGGACCACATATTTTTTAATTGTTCTAAACTTAGAACCTCTTTGTATGAAGTCCTCCCTCCAGATATCCCTCGTCCTACTTCTGTTAAATGCCTGCTATCTCTCTCCTTCTCCCCTCCTATTATATATTTATTATGTAAATTTGTAAAATTCAATAATATTAAGTTATAACTAGGTTTAATTACTACTAACATTGTGCTGTCTGATTACATGTTGTGTTGTCTGTGTTGTTTCAGGAATAACAAAACAAAACAAAAAAAAAAAAAAAAACAACATATGGATATTCAAAAAACAAAATTTAAATTTTTTTAGGACTCTCCCTTATTAATATGTTCTTACTAACGTTATTTTTACACCTCTACTAAAGTTTATGACACTCATTACATGGACACTGGCAGAATTGTGGCAAACTAGCACAGCAAGCCAAACACAAAAGAAGTTGAAGTTGAAGTCGCGTGGTGCGCGACAGGCGTGTCGGTTTTTCCTATGACACCGCGCCGCCGCCACGGCCTGCGGTGTGTGTGTGTAGGCCTTCATATGATTCAATAGAATACAACTCGCACGCCTTCGCCTCCGCTCCGTCTCCGGCTTCAGTGTGCGGAGACCTTTATTCTCTTTTATTTGCCATCATCTCAGCAGCTAGCTAGATAGACTAGGACCTCTGAGGTAATTTTATCTGGGCTTTCTGTGATAAAGTCAGTAAAACGTATACTGTCACTGTCATTTTAGCGTTTTCTGTCAAAATTTGTGCATTGCATGCATTTCGCAACTACCGATCGATTTTTGGAGTCGAAAAAAGGAAAGAAAGAAAATAGTCTGGCATCTCGGCATCAATCGGACCGTGAGTTTGAGCCTGTGAACTGGTTTCGCGGTCTGCTTAGCGCGTAATTCATGCATCTGTCGTTAGCTTAGCCGAATTGTATCGTGTTTGAAATCAAAGGATCTCCACCAGAGCTGCAATATTTTTACAAGGAATCTGCGCTATTAACACATGCAGTAGCTATAATATAAGTCTCGATCAAAGCATAAAACTGCAATCATGCAGCAGCCCGGTAACCCAAGTGGCTTGCAACCCGGTATGGTAACAGTACCTATGTCCGTCAACGCAAGTGGACAAAATGTTGTTGTTACTGCTCAGAATCTGGGCCAGGGCCAGCCGAACATCATACCTAACGTTCAGATCTTAAATATGAGGCCTGGAGCACCGAATGTAAGTGCCCAGAAATCAGTGGCGGCCGTGTCGCCGCGAGTTGTGATTGGGTCTCCGCAAGTAGTCAACACAAGACCGGGAGGCCCTGGCATAACGATGCAAACATTGCAGACTCTTCAAGCAGGGCAGCAAGGGCATTTACTTTTGAAAACAGAGAATGGTCAGTACCAGTTGTTGAGAGTAGGGCCCGCACCAGGCTCAGGATCATTGTCCTCGGCGCCGGCTTCACAAGCCATCCGCCTGTCGACAGTACCGGCGCACTCAGGTGTTGCCACCGTCTCTACCAGTGTTGCATCTCTGGGGACCATGGGCCAGATGTCCATGCCCGTTCAGCAAATATCTCAGTCAATAGTAAATGCATCCGGTTCTAATGTTCAAAATACAGCTCAGCCAACAATACTGAACTCCAACTTCACCAGTCCACAAGTTGTCAAACCTCAACTGGAAAGCAATACAAAGGAAAAATGCCGAAACTTCCTGACAAACTTGTTAGATCTTTCAAGTAATGAACCTCCTTCTGTTGGAAGGAATGTACGAAATCTCATTCAGGAGTTGATTAATAGTCAAGTGGAACCAGATGAGTTCTGTGATAGGCTTGAAAAATTACTAAATGCTAGTCCACAGCCTTGCTTGATTGGCTTTCTGAAGAAAAGTCTCCCACTCCTGCGACAATCCTTGGTGCTAAAGGAACTAGTCATTGATGGTATCAATGCTCCCCCTCAACATGTTGCATTTCCGAACATTGCTCCACAATCTACTATCATAACTGCTAATGTTCCTCTTACCTTACCTATGAAGCCTGCAGCAAAGCCAGGAAGTTCAATTGCAGTTTTACAAAATATTCCAGTTCACACTAAACTTCCAATTGTCAATAAAACTGTTGAAGGTCAAAAGATAATTGTCAATAACAAGGCTTTTCAGCGTACTCAGCCATCTGCTGCACTGTCAACAGTTCTGACTCCAGGGAAGTCACTCCTCAAAGAGAAGGAGAAAAAGCCAACTGTATTCCCGGCCCACTTCAACGATGATAAAATGGCAGCTGATGATGACATCAACGACGTTGCCGCAATGGGAGGTGTCAACCTGCATGAGGAAACTCAACGTATCCTCGGGAATACAGAAATGATTGGAACTCAGATAAGATCCTGTAAAGATGAATACCTAATCCCGAATGCTACTATGCTGGCACGAATCAAAGCGGCCTGCGCCAAGAAGGGTCTGGATGAGCCCACACCGGAGGTTGCCGCCCTTATGAGCCACGCCTTGCAAGAACGACTCAAAACCATTGTTGAGAAACTTACCTGCGTGACCCAGCACCGCATAGACCCGGTTACAAAGACCGACGGCCGCTACGAAGTCACGCAAGACGTAAAAGGGCAGCTGAAGTTTCTAGAAGAGTTGGATCGCGTCGACAGAAAACGGCGAGAGGATTCCGAGCGCGAGATGTTACTTCGCGCGGCCAAGTCGCGCTCAAAGAACGAGGATCCCGAGCAGGCTAAGTTGAAGGCTAAAGCTAAAGAGATGCAGAGAGCTGAGTTGGAGGAGTTGCGTCAGCGCGAGGCTAACTTGACGGCGCTGCAAGCGATCGGTCCGCGGAAGAAGGCGCGTTTGGACGGGCAGGGGGAGCCGGTGCCGTCGACCAGCGCGGCCGCGGAGGGCCGGGGCGCCAGCGGCACGGCCGGCCGCGGCCAGCTCGCACTGCGCACGCGCCTCAAGCGCATCACCCTCCGGGACATGTTATACATGATGGAGAACGACCGGGAATTCGCACGCTCGCCTATACTTTACAAGGCTTATCTTATGTAACCTATGAATCTGAGAGTAGGTGGGGTGATGCACAAATACACGCCCATGTTAAATGTCAGTGCAGATTGCAGTCCCCCTCTTAGAATTAGAAACTGTGTGTCAATTTTGCTGTGACCCACATGTATAAGCATTACAAGAATAGCTTTGTCAGTAAACTAATCACTTGAGTTTTTGAGGTCTGGTAGGTTAGTAGACATGTGGTTAGGGTTGGCATATACTGAGGCATGACACAAGAAGCAATAAAAATCATCACCTGTGTGTTACTCAGTGGGTACTAAGTACTAACTATGACAATGAAGAATAATTTAAAATTTCTTAATTAGATGTTAATTTTTGACAAAGGATTTGTGTAGATAAGTTGTTTTAAGTTTATTAGTAGTAGATATTTGTACCTATGGCTATCTGATAATTGCTTGAGATATACTGTTCTTATTTAGGTGGATTGTCTTCTACACAAATAGTTGAAATATATTAACTTAGTATAAAAGGCTAAATATAAGCATAACATTTTGATTTTTGTACGAGATCATAATATTTTAATCTCACTATAATAGTTTTTCGAATTATTTTAGTCAGAGGAATGCAATTTAATATGTGATATGTAAAAAACAACACATTTCTTATTCAATACACTCATACACATTTGATTTAGTTAGCTAGTAAATGTGTATTAACTCTTTGTATGGGGGAGAGCCACCTTATAGCAGCCATAATCTAAGAATTTACGCTTTTCTTGTCTAAGTATTACTGTATCGTTTTCATATGTATTCTATTGTAGTAATTTGTAGTCTTAAAAAACTAAGTAGGATTAAAGAATGCATAAACATTCAACATTTATATTTAAACCAGCTTTTTGTAATTTGTAACCAATAGCTGCTTTTCTAACTATACCTATAACAAAGTCCCTAGCTAAAATATAATAAAATATCATAAAATACCATACTCTTTTCATTATAAAGTAGCTATGACATAGGTGTAGCACTGTAGAAATTCAAATTGATCTCAATATTCATAATGGACACTTGTTTTGGATGTAAGCCAATGTAATGTAGCTTTTTCTAATAAAACACAAAATCTCCAAGTGCCTTTTTTCTTTTGCTATCAAAGAAATAAAGAGAACCTATAAGAATCCAGCGAAAACCCTCGCATCTTCAATTTTAGGTGCGTGAAAATATCGGCTATATTTGCAGGCGCGACGTGTGCGTGCGAGATAGCAATAGTAAGCTTTTCAAAATTTTATGAGAATTTGATCTTGATCCGTAAAACCAAAATGGCACATAACTGAACACTTTGTATTTTCCACAGTGTTGTTATGTAACTAGATAATAAATGCTTTGTTACCAATCAAACGACACGCAAGTTATTATTGTTTTTAATATGAAACAAATAAAAAGAAAACATGTCATTTTTGTCTTAAAAATATACAAAATGCGATTCACTTAGATAAATACTATTTGAATATAAATAACAACATAATATGGTGGAAATATGCACAACCAACAAATAATTGAGATATTGCATTTACATTGGGAATTCACCCTTTGCATTTTTTTTTGATGAAATAAGTAAATAATGCTCGACAATTCACACATGATCTTATGGAGGCTTATTTTGGAGCTAGATTTCCAAAATAAGCCGAACTTGTAACTGATAAACATAGCTAGATATTGTTATTATACAAAGAAAACCCCCATACACAAATATCTGCAGAACTTACAAATGTCTATTGAGGGAATCCAACCAGCAACCTCGTCGCAGGCGGCCCTTTGCCCGCTCCGCCTCTAAGGTCATCAAATAAGTTACATAAGGTAACTTATTTGACGACCGATGTGGCACGGCGGGCTAAAGTCCGCCTGCAACGCAGAAGGTTGCGGATTCGAATGCCACGTTTGAAAAGATATATGATTTCGCCGAGTTTCTGGGTATTTTCTATGTATTATAAAAATTATCTATCTACTCTTTCTTTTATCTAAATTGTTTCTTAGTTTTAAGTGTGCAATAAGAGTTTTCTATCTATCTATGTAATGTATCAAGAATGAATGAATGAACACTTTATTGTACTAAACAGTATGGTTAATAACTTATATCTAATTAAAAATAAAACATGGTACAAAAGGCGTCGATAACTAAGTATATCAGTCATCAATCATACCCAAAACAAAAGCTCTGCTTAGCTTATAGGGCTAAATGATGCTGTGTGTATTGCCTTGCATTATTACTATAACTTATATCCAGACTTCAAAAGTCGAAGTTCTCCCTGGTAAACTCTGCAGGTAAGTGTGCGACCACATTACGTATCTCATTCAGCTTCTGCCTCGCTGTTATCCGTCTCCAAAACACGGGGCATTCTGTGTTCTCGCATGCGGATGCATACTTGTGACCACAGCAGGACGCGCAAATCTGTAACAGAGTGGAAGTAAAATTATATTTATTTAATAGACCAAACTTAGGTAAAGCCGCGTACAGACTGCTGTAACGTAATGTAACATGAAAGGAGCATTTCACAAGTGTGGACGCAGCGCACGCACGAACTGAGCACGTACGTGTTCGCATCTTTTCCGGCATGCGCGCGGCGAACATAGCTCAGTCTGCCGAGAACACGCGGAGAGAATTTATTATACAATTATTACTGGCTACGATGATTGTCGATACTTCAATGATTATCCTCAATTATGTGAAAAAAAACGTAACGTAAACGGCTCTGCTGTAGCTGTGTTTTCTTCCATTCTTCCAACGTTCGCGCGCGTTCGAGTAAACAACCCGTCCACACTGGCGAACCGCGCACACTGCGCGCCCCTTTGTGTTCGGCGAAAAAACCGACAAATGGCGGATCGCGGCGCCAGTGTGGACGGCAAATTCTTTCATTGCGTGATACATTTCATGTTACGTTATAGCAATCTGTACGCGGCTTAAGATAACTCGAAAACTACTGGTATAATCTTGATCAAAAAAATAGAATCATCAAAATCGGTCCACTTAAAAAAAACTAGTAGCGCCTCGCGGTTCCACAAGCGTAATTCCCGTTCCCGTGATAATTCCGGGATAAAATATGGGCTGTGTTATTCCAGACTATAATCTATCACTGTGCAAAATTTCTTCCTTTCCGTAGTTTTTGTGTGAAAGAGTAACAAACATCTATCCATCCATACTTACAAACTTTCGCGTTTATAATATTAGTAGGATAGGTAAAATGGAAAGACTAAATGGTTTTTCTTTCTTTCTAAAAAGTACAGTTGAATTGAGAATCATCTCCTTATTTTGAAATCAGTCGAAAATGATCGTCTTCTTGATCTTCAGTCAACTAGAAACCTTCAAGGTCTCTACACACTAAAGCTGGAGGCGAAGGCGTGGAAGTTGTATTCTATAGAATCCTATGAAAGCCTACACACACACCGCTGGCGGTGGCGGCGCGGTGCCATAGGAAAAACAGGCACGCCTTCGCCTCCGGCTTCAGTGTGTGGAGACTTTTGTATTTATATGTATTTATATGACGTGTCCAAGTGTCCAGTAAGGTCTAAAGGAAATAAAGCACTTTGAATTTTGAATTTTTCAAGTAATTACTCAATTACTCACAACATTACAGTTCCGCACCGCAGCACTAGCCTGAGCCCCCCTCGTAGTTAACCTTCTAACCGACCGAGGGGCCGCCTGAGTACAGGGGGGACAGAGCGCGACCCCCCGGACCCCCCGCGCGCCGCAGCCTGCGCAGCGGGAGAACGCCATGTAGCGAGCTATGCCGCCGCGGAAGGCTTCACGCTGCTGGGCCTCGCGAGTGTAGCCTAGTTCATTCCACCTGGAATATAAATACGGGTTAAATTGTGGGAGAAGGAAGGGTTAAATCGCTGTAGGTGTTTCTGATACGATAAGAGATATTCTTGGGTAACACAAAGGTTGTGATAGGTTATTGAGGCGAACTAAAGAAACTATTAAAACAATCATATCCATTTGGGGATGAATATCGCCTTGCTATTTGATATGAAACAATCTTGCTATTTGACCTGTCACGTGACAGGTCGCGAAAACAGGTGTCACACTACAATGAGCCTTAGGACATACCACTCTAAGACCACAGCGCCTTGCAGCGACAGACAGCGATGAAGCGGCGGCAGTAACGCCCTCGCCGCGTAGTAATGCACGTGTGGGGTCAGCGAGGAGTCACGTGACAGCTCGCGAGGACGCTGCTGAAGAAACCGGTGTCACACAACAATGAGCCTTAGGACTCACCACTCTAAGACCACAGCGCCTTGCAGCGACAGACAGCGATGCAGCGGCGGCAGTAGCGCCCTCACCGCGTAGTAATGCACGTGTGGGGTCAGCGAGGGGTCACGTGACAGCTCGCGAGGACGCGCACCGTTTAGGAAACCGGTGTCACACAAAAATGAGCCTTAGCACTCACCACTCTAAGACCACAGCGCCTTGCAGCGACAGACAGCGATGCAGCGGCGGCAGTAACGCCCTCGCCGCGTAGTAATGCACGTGTGGGGTCAGTGAGGGGTCCCGTGCTAGCTCGCGAGGCGACCTCGCCAGGCGGCAGAGCGCGGTGCCGGGGGGCCCGGCGGTTATTAGCCAGGAGACTCGCTCGCCGGTGCGGGGGGCCGCGCGACGGTCCGTTGATATCAAGCGGCTGGGGATTAAAACACTTCGATATTTTCGCTTCATTTGGACCTCTAGAACAAATTTCTCTAAGTCCAATGATGGCAACCTAGTGGTTCAATGAAGGTGCCCATGGTCCAAAGAAGGCAACAGCCAAAGATTTACTTTTCTTCGTTTATATCGGAGAGTGTTAGCTCGTACTGTTTGTGCGTTTGATGATAGTAAATAAAGGTACTAAGAATTAAAATTAATTAATCGTTTTCATTTTATCACACACATTTTTTGTAATATTGTAATATTTTGTAATATTATCAATGTACGTAAAAAGTACTGCAAAGATCGCGCTGAAATTGTAAAAGACTTATTGCTAGCCCTGGAATAACACATAGGCCCATTAATCAGTGCATGGGATAGAAGTATCCTTGAAACGTTTCCAAAGAAACAAGGCGTGCGGAACCACCAGCAGAAACTAGTCACCCATATACAGCTCTGCCTAGCTTTGGACTAGATAATTCTTCATGGATTGTCCATCACTACATAGTATAAAACAAAGTCGCTTTCTCTGCCCCTATGTCCCTTTGTATGCTTAAATCTTTAAAACTACGCAACGGATTTTGATGCGGTTTTTTTTTTAATACATAGAGGAAGAGGAGGATTCAAGAGGAAGATTTATACGTATAATAAAACCGTGCGAAGCCGGGGCGGGTCGCTAGTATCTTATAAACTCACAGTGCAATCTCATTGGGCGGCGCCGTGGTCTGTAGCCTGTAGCCGGCGGGGCCGTGGTACTCGCGCGTGAACAGTAGCTCGTGCAGCGGTATAGTGCCACGGGAGAGGCGCGACAGCACGCCGCACACGGTGCGTTTGACGCGCGACATGTCGCCCGATTCGAAGAGCTCGCATAGTGCGGATTGGAGGAGCTGTAAAAAAGAAATGAAGATGTAGTTGGCACTGTTAAATAGAACGCGTACTTACGCCGGGTGATTCACTACGACATAGGAGATTCCACGCCCAAATCGTGTGACGTCACAATCTGTTCGAAAGAACTTTCGTGATTTTAAATGAATTTATGTTAGTAACCCTGATAATTTTAAAAGTTTTAAGAATAAGTTTAGATACCTTCACACCAGCCGGACAACCATCGCGTCTCACTGTCTCGATGCCTTTAGCTTCGTAGATAGGTTTCTCTTGATCCGCGCTTTCGTACATGTATCCAACGTAGCGCTTCTTTGTTTGAAGAATGCATGGTTGGTAGACCTAAAATACAAGACAAGATACAAAATATTCCAGTTGTCACATATCAGGCAAGAGTTTATTTATGTCTCATTACTTACTTAACACAGAAAAACAATCAAAGAATAGGATCAAATGAAAACAAGTAATTACAATTGAAATAATTGAGTTAACTGCAGACAGAAATTTCTAGGTTAAGTTAATTCTAGGTATTGTTCTTCATTATTTTATAATTTTTATTTTAGTTATATATACCACACAAAGAAAGAAAATCACTACATAGTATACAAAACAAAGTCGCTTTCTCACTTTTTACGCTTAAATCTTAAAAAATACGCAACGGATATTGATGCGGTTTTTTTAATAGATAGAGTGATTCAAGGTTTATACGTATAATAAAACCGTGCGAAGCCGGGGCGGGTCGCTACTAATACATATAATACCGAATACTAACACTAATTATAAAGGGCGGCCTTATCGCTAAAAGCAATCTCTAATAACAGTATGATAAGTAATAATCAAGGGCCAGATCCAAAAAGCGGTTTTCATGGATTCGGCGCGTATCGTGAGGAAGTTTCTCTGTCTGCAACCCTAGTCACCGGCTGCTTGAGCCTAGCTTCGCGGCCGGTGATCCACCGTTTTGATATATTTTGTACTGTTTTGTTGTTTTGTACAGTTTATAATATCTTTTTTTATTTTCTATAGTAAAAAATGATCTGCGAAAGACTGCTGCATGCGTCAAGCTGAAGACAGGATACTATGGCGCTCATAAGGGGAGGCCTATGTCCAGCAGTGGGCTAATATAAGCTGATGATGATAGTAATTTTTTTTTTATGGGAATGAAAATAGTGAAATCTTTGAAAGTCTTGGGGACGCTTCCGACTGGTATTGACAGTCTTGGGGACGCTTCCGACTGGTATTGACATGGATCAATTGAGCTACCTTTAGACTGTTTGCAACCGTCTGCAGTTAGGTCAATGGTTTCAATTGTAAATACTTGTTGTAATTTTTCTATTCCTTTGCTTGTAATTTTCGTTGTTAATAAATTCCTTCCACCATAAAAAAAATAGAGAAAGCTTAATAATATCTGCTGGCAGATGCTGGATGCGTCAAGCTGAAGACAGGGCGCTATGGCGCTCATTAGGGGAGGCCTATGTCCAGCAGTGGACTAATATAGGTTGATGATGATGATGATGAATAGTTTTGGTGAGATAGAAATGTATAGTGTACCTTCTCAAGTTTAAGCGCCACAGGGGACGGGTTGTCAGCGGTAACCGCATCAGCTATCTGTTGTCCGATCTCGAAGGCTTCGGCGCGCGTCGCACCGGGCGCTAACACGAACATGGAGTCTGTGTCACCGTACACCACCTGCATAGAATTATTATAATGTACTGAGAAAAATCATTAATCACTACATAGTATAAAACAAAGTCGCTTTCTCTGTCCCAATGTCCTTATTTCCATATGTCCTTTTGAATGCTTAAATCTTTAAAACTACGCAACGGATTTAGATGCGGTTTTTTTATAGATAGAGTGATTCAAGAGGAAGGTAGGTTGGTTTATACGTATAATAAAACCGTGCGAAGCCGGGGTAGGTCGATAGTTAATCAATAAAATATAATACGGATACACACACCAGAACAAAAAACACATCAGAAAAAAGAACATTACAAAAAAACATTAAAAATAAAATCATGATCATGCATGATCTGATCACACCATCTATGTTTCTAGGCAGGTGATAAATATACAATATGTTTCTAATTCAGTTGCGTAGTGTTAAAGATTTAAGCAAACATAGGGACAGAAAAAGCGATTTTGTTTTATACTATGTAGTGATTAAACGGAAACCCGGAGCCTAATTTCATCATATTATTATTAAATATGGTTCTGAATTCTGGGAAGTGTATAAAAAATTGGTAAAAGTTAATGAACAAACCTTAACATTCCATTTAGAGTTGTTTCTAACGAGTTTGATAGCGCGTTCCAATGTCTCCCTTCCTTTGGACACCACACTATCTCCAACTTCCACGCAAGGCATGCGACCGCTAAAGTTTGCCGCTGTGTAACCGTATGTCACGTTGGCAATAAGCTTTAGACCTGAAAATAATGTTCAAAATGTGAAAATCTTTTTAATTCCACATGGTTTCGAATACATCACACTCATATTCTAAATGTGAAAGTTTTGATGGATGGATATGTTACTTCTTCACCCAAAATCTACTGAATGCATCGGGCTATTTTTGTATAGATTTAGTTCTAGCCCTGGAATCTTCTCGAGGATTTTTGAGTGTTATTCCTATGGAAATATAATGTTTACATTAAAATATCATAAGACAAGAACATGTTTTTCTGCTACTCACCTAATTGCCTCGAATGCATTGCCTTCTTCACAGTTTCATCAGTCTGCAATTTCATACTTTTCTTCACCGCTTGCCTAGCTGCGAGTATTCTTCTTAGTAGTGCGGGTAATACGCCCCTTCTTACGGAAGGTTTAACAAAACCAACGCCAACTGGGGACCAGTGAACTAGACCTTTCTTTACAAGAGCTTCGAGTTTGGATTTGGAGATACGAAGACGCCAGGCGCCGAATTCATATGCCGCATCACTGAAATTATGTAAGGTTTTGAAAACATAAAAGGAAGAGGTTGAAAAAACGGTTTAGCTCAAGGCAATATACTGCGACTTGTTTTGTACCTTATCTTCATAGATGACTTCAAATATACTATGTATGTAATCTTTAAGTAAGTTCATAATTTTCGATGGCTTAACTTACATATTATGAGACTGGTGCACGACCATGTGGAGTGGCACAAAAGTTTGGAGACTATATCCAGCAGTGGGTGAAGTCGCGTTGCGGATGACAATGACGGACTATAACTTTAAACTAGGCATCCGTGTTTTGGAAACCCCTTCAAATTTGCTTTTAGTAGAGGACACTCTTACCTTACCAGATCAATTAACAGTTTAGAAGTTGGCGCACTACAGATTACTTTTATAAAAGTAATAAATCAAAACGTTTTTTTATTAATTATTGAACACATTTATTAACAACGAAAATTACTAAATTAATCAAAGCTACATAAAACAGCAATTCATGTAGGTAATATATGTATAAAGAGTGTTTTTTAAATTAGTTAACCTAACTAATTGTTGTTGTTCTCCAATATCAGCCTCGTGAGAGTCTGTTACCAGATGAGAACACTGTTGATTAACTTTTTTTTAATTTTGTGTGTCCGTGAGTTAAACTTTGATCAATTTTCTCAGTTTTTTGTATTCAGCCATTCAGTAACTAACTGATTTATTCCATTTAAAAAGTGTTATTGAATAATGAAACTTACCCATTGATATTTTGAACTCTGCCAATGCAGGTTGAGAAACAATAGTTGTAAGCAATCATCATGGATGGATACAGGCTTTGAAAGTCCAGAATTATAACTGGGTCCGCGTAGTATCGAGATTCTGTAGGAAAAAAAGGGACATTCAAAAATTTCTTTTAAACATTATTAAATAGTATAAATAAATGTTTGAAAATAGTTTACCAGGTTCGAAAATTAGAGGTAAGCACTCTGGTGCTCGCATAGCCGCCCTTTGCTTAACTGTTGGAGACAAGGCGATCAAATTGAGAGGCCTAGCGGCTCGTAACATAAGAGATTCCACTCTGAATTGAGATCCTCGAGATAACACCTCCCACCATTGTAAGCCGAAGAGTCTTGCTAGTTCTGAGGTTCTGTCTGAAACGAAAAAAAGTATTTGATATTTTGTGAGACTAAAATTGAAAGGCAATAACTTAAATAAGGAATTAACGATTTACCTACTTATGATATCAAGTTTATCCAACATTCTGACGGTTCCCGAAAGCCGTGTTAAGTAATACTCGCACGGTATCCATCTCAGGATTCTAGATTCATCGCCCCACCACTCCGCTAGCTGAGCGTAACTGTACTTCGGCACCCTTTCCTTCAAAACTTCATACATACAGTTCTCAAAACTGTAGCTGGACAATGCTAGCTCGTGTCGAAATAGACGCCAAACGTTGAACACAATCCGACCTATGATTCTGCTTTCGTAATCCTTTTCATTTTCTCCTCTGAAGCGCTTTTGTCGATATTTCTCTGTTATCCGGGACACCTCCCTCACGATTTCATATTCAAGGAGCTGGGCACGATCCAAAAAGTATCCCCATGAATTCATTTCTATTTCATACCCGCACATTATGTCTGGGTCATGATATTTGACTAGATCTATTACTCTGTCTATAATCTCTCTTTCACTGCTCACGTATGTGACATTTTTAAAGATACATCTGTCTAGATATTTGGGTGGTGACATGTCGTCAACGACCAGAATTTCAGTGAGATTAGAAGGTAGGGAATGGTTGGGTGGGCTGTCGTTTTTGATAGTTACGAAGACGGCTTCGATAGGGTCAAATACTGGATCTGGATTCAAGTCTCCTCTAACAGATGTGTGAACTTCTATGAGCATCAATGTGAGAAAATCTACCTGAAATATAAAATATTGTTAATATTACATAGACTAGCGAAGAAACTACTATAAAATAAAATATAATTTTAAAATAAAAATCAGAATTATAAACATAACATAAAACACAGACTTACATTAACAGTAGTCGTTTCTTTACACATTGTATCTCTCTGAATGCTGTTGCTGCCAAAGCAGAGATATGATCCATCCGGCTGCATTGTAACTTGCATTGAGCTATCGAAATTGGCGCTGTCCTGTGTAATGATATCAGTATTTTTATTAAATTTTGCTATTTTTATGTTCACGTCATGTCGCTAACAATATCATTACCTTGTTTTCTTCACGTAAACTGTTGTCAATAATATCTTCATTAAGTCCCAGTGCTTGAGAATTATCCAGTTCTTCTATATTTTTACTCATATCATATACTTTAGTGTCGGTAACAGTGGTTTTAGATTTATCTTCTATCCATTCTTTAACTTCTTTACTTGTAGGTGGTCTTCTCACTGGTTCTAATATACAAGTCTTGTTTCCTGCTAATAATGTCCTCAGATTATCAGGTTTAGTTTTTTCTTCACACATTTCATTTGTCTGCGTAAAAAGCAGGTGGCGCCATTCTTCTAAACTAGATTCTGAGACTTTCTCAAAAGGTTTTTGATCTCTTGCTAATTTGCTTTGCAATTTTAAAACCATATGACCGATTTCAACCTTTGAGCCAACATCTTTGTGGTTTGAGTAAAAGGGTACTGGGTACACAACTTTCGGAATATTATATTGTTTTAGTGTATTTTCAATATGATTTCTAGTAGGTGGTTTTATTTTCGGTGTTAATATTATACGTCTTTGCCCCGAAGTGATTACCCCGTCGCTATAGATATTTGTTTCAATGTCTTTTAGGGTTTGATTATGTGCATAACTTTCGATTTTTACTTTTATTTCATGATTCTCTAAAATTTTCTTTTCGGGCGAATTTCCACTACCCTCCAAAGACAGATCAAATATTTTCGAAGTGTAGAAGCTTGTTATTCCTGTACTATTTTCATCTAATGAAGAATCAGAATTGTAGGCAAATGATTTATCTGGTTGACACATTGCATCATTATTAATTTTAGAACTGCCTGGTTCTGGAATGTAACCTTTTTTCATATCATACAAATCTGCTACATGCAATGTTTCAGTTTTGTCAGTTTCTTTATTTATGATTTCTACAATTTCATTAGTATTTGATACTTTTTCAACTAGTTCTAATATGGACGGACTTTGGATTTCATCATTAGGATTAACTGTGGAATCTTCTAAAATACTTTTAGGCTCAACTTTAACTCTTCTCTTTAAATGCACATCTGAAATATCTTCTATAGTCTCTCTCGAGACATTTATTTCATCGATTTCACTTGTGTTTATAGTAGAGGTACTATCGGTAGTTTCTTCGGTTTTAACAACATCTTTTTTCTTAGCTTTAGGTCTGGATAGACCCAGTTTGAAGGGTCTCATTTTTCTTTTTCTTACTTTTTTAACATCTGTAATAAAATAATATTATAATATCTGTTACAACTATAACTATTGATCTAGGGATATTATAACGTAAACTTACGATCATCGTCAAATGTTCCATCCAGTTGTGGTATAGTAGCTTCATTCCAGAAAGAATCATTCCATGGAGAGTTTTCATCAGTGAGGGTTTCATCTTTACTGAAATAATTCAACATATATCAATCCTATTCTTCTTAGTGTTATTTCTGTATTCCAATTTTGATTACTGACCTTACATCAGGATTAAGACAAATAGTTTCTTCATTGTAAGCCTGAAGAAATTCATCATCATCATCATCATCCCAATCAGGTTCACAATTTTCCTCATTAGCTGGTGTTCCCATAATACTGTCTCCTTCTACAGTTTTCTCGTCCATGTCCTCAAGCATACCCAGCAGATCTAAGTCTTCGCTGTTCACTGAAATCACATAATTTATCAGCCAACTGAAGACATGATCATGAGACATAAATGAGGTGTTAGATGAAGTAAGTGCTAGCAACTATTTGAAATTCCTATTTAAAAACGGCCGAGACTTGATCTGCCTAGCTGGGTCATGTCATGTTTGAATCAGACCTTTCAATGTCCACTCAATTTGACATTGTACATTAGACATCAGTTAGTCATTTAGTTCTATTGTTATCTGTTAGTTATATTGGAAGTGGTTGAGCATTTTGCCAGCATCTACGTAAGGAAAGTTTAAACTTAAGTTCTTAGATACTCACACTGAACTTGACTGTAATGAAGACTGCTATTCATAGCCACATTTTCATCAACAAAAGTGTTATCCATATCATCAACTAATGTTTCATCAAAATCCCTTCTCATAGTTTCATGTAGACTGATACCATGTGTTTTGTTTGGTAAATGAAAGCTTACATCAGCAGCATCAAGTAACTGAGTTCCTTCTGAACTCTCAGCAGGATAGTAAATGGCTTCCAGAACCTTCTGTGCATTTAGATCAGTGATAACAGGCTGATCCACAAGATTAGACATTTTTATAAGGAACATCTGTTCAAACTTGTAATGTGTATCAGTTTCTTCAGCCTCTAGTCTTCCTTGAGAAAGAGATTTTGATGCTACAGACATGTTAAGCTCTCTGCGTCTTTCCATTTCTTGCTGCCATACTTCTTCTAGCCCTGGGTTTTCTATACCATCACCTTTACCTATTCTTTGTCTGTTTATAATATGAGAGGCTACACAGTCTACCTCATAAAAGCAAGAACTTTCTGCTTTTAGTCCCTCATTAGGGCTTTCTAAAGGATCATTACTGCTTTGAGACATGCCTAGTCTTCTGAACTTAACAGTTTGCAGGTCAATATTGCTCATGCCAAAGAGATTGAAGTCTATAAAGAACTGTAGAGTAAAGTTGAGGTGAGATTCATGAGGTTGGAATGTCTGCCCAAGTAGTGCTCCATTGCTGCAAAGTTCTACAGCTTGTTTGATTAGTCCAGGATTGTATAGGAAAACTTTTAAGTACAGGTGCTCTTTGTCATGGAATCCATAGAACGGTCTGGAAAAATATAATAATGCTGGTAAATTCACATAGCATTCTATTTAAATTTTTCAGTATTGTTTGAGATTTGTTTACCTCAATTCTCAATATTGCTTAAAGATATAAAGATCACATATAGATATTAGATTTTCAAACAGGCATGTAGTATTTAACATGTTTTACCGATAATTTATATGTTATTGTATAAACTTTTAGTTTATACAGAAAAAATCTTGTTGCTAGTTCAATATACTTACAATCCTTTGACCAGGGATATTTTGTAGACATGTTGGTTTGCTGAGGTTGCTTGCTTTAGTGCTATGTTCAAGGCTTTGTCTAAGCTTGCTGCTATCTGTAATATATAGGTATTAATGACTTAATCCACCCCTGCAATTCAATGTTAATCAATGTATGCATCATGAAATCAAATTACTTTATAACTCTTGGCTAACGTTATTGCACAAGAGAGGTCTTACTTGTGTAATTTTTTCTACATTGTTAAATCCTACTTATATTATAAACTAGCTGGTGCCCGCGACTTCGTCTGCGCATGATTAGTATTTGGAGTACTCGCGATTTTACGTGGGATTTTCGGGATCAAATAAAGCCTTTTTCTTATTCCAGCTTATAATCTATCTCTGTGCCAAATTTCATCCAGATCCGTTCAGCAGTTTTTGCGTGAAAGAGTAACAAACATCCATCCATCTATCAATCTATCCATTCATACTTACAAACTTTCGCGTTTATCAGTTCAATTAGTTTGGTTACAAAAAAATTCTTAATTTTTATTTTTTTTAATTTCTCACAGCATCTGAACGACGCGTACACACGCGTCGTTCAGTGATGCTGTGAGAAATTTGTGAAAACCCGTATAGCCTAGGGGAACCAAACTGAATTCCGGGATAAAATGTATCCCATGTCCAATCGTCCCGAGTTCCATTCGAATTCATTCAATTCCGTTGTGATGCATGGTTAAAGAATTTTTCTTTCACCCTCTCCCCCAGGGGAACCTTACCGAATTCCGGGATAAAAAGTATCCCATGTCCTTCCTTGTACTATGAACTCAAATCGTCAGTTTTGGCGTGATGCGCGGTAAAGGAATTTTACTTTCATACCCTCTCCCATGAGAACCTTACTGAATTCCGGGATAAAAAGTATCCTATGTCCTTCCTCGTAGTATGACCTATAATCATGCCGAGTGTCATTGCAATCCATCAAGTAGTTTCGGCGTGATGCGCGTTTACGATACAGACAGACAGACATGAATGAAAAAAATTAGTTTTGGCTTGAGTATCGATAATAGAGTGCCCTCCAAAAAAAATTTTCAAAATATCTTCAATGTACAGAATTGGACCTGTTACAGTTTTATTATAAGTATAGATGTGAAAGTTTGTAAGTATGTATGGATGGATGTTTGTTACTCTTTTATGCAAAAACTACTAAATGGATATGGATGAAATTTGGCACAGAAATAGATTATAGTCTGGAATAACACAATAATAAAAATTTAGTAAGTATGCCAACTCCTTCCTCAATAATGTAAGTAATTCATAGCCAGAGTAAAAATATATAAAATCCATGTCGCGCCATGTTATTTAAAAATCATTTTTTTTTAAGACTTTACATTTACCTATATTGTATGTACAGAAATAAAGAATTTTCTACTTTCAGACTTTTGTTCTCACCACACCTGATATAAATACTGGGGTTCTGGGTTCTGAGTGGGGCATGGTATGTAGAAATATGGGAAAACTCCATGAATGTGTAGGCATGCTTTGCGTCCTTCTGGTGTCGGGCCAAATATTCTTAGAACCGGAACCTAAAATGATACACAAAAACTTCTTAAGCTTTTGATTGAAACCCAATTTGTTGCAATTTCCATAGTTGTTGTTGGCTCTATTTTTAATAGCCTTGAATCGCAATGATAATGACCTTGTAATTGGAAGGTAGTAATAACAAACAAGTTCTTACCTGTTTTATATCAGATCCTCTAAAGTCCGAATAGATAACATCAATACCAGGTATTGGCCTGGTTAGATAATGGTCACAGACTACAATTCTTACTGAAAATTCAGGTTCTAACAACGTCTGATCTGAAAGACGACAGGTCGGTGAGATAAACGGTTTAATTAATTTTAGTTAGTCACAACACAACCGTGTTTCGCATCACGTACCGCTGATTTCACTCATTTCAAAGAAAAGGTAATAATTAACATCGCAGAAAAAATATTCGATACCGATTCAAAATTGCAAAACATAAATTGCCCAATAAATCAAAATTTTAACATCTCATGATTCGTTTTATTTTGGATTTGTTTTGCTATGAAGTTGGGTAGACGTAGATTCCTGTGATCAACTTTTTTTTTGCACTTCTTCTTCTTTTTCTGTGGCGCCGCTTGTTTTTCTTACGACTCTGCTTAATAGTCTCCACACACTGAAGCCGGAGGCGGAGCGGGAAGCGAAGGCGTGCCGGTTTTTCTATGGCACCGCGCCGCCGCCGCACCGCCTGCGGTGTGTGTGTAGGCTTTCATAGGATTCAATAAAATACAACTCGAAAGCCTTCGCCTCCGCTCCGCTTCCGGCTTCAGTATGTGGAGACCTTCAAAGATATTAAATCTCTGCATAACTTCTATACTTAATAATAGATTATGAAAAAAACATTAATTTTTAACCTAACGTTTTACCAAGACAAAAAACAATACAATATGAAAAGCTCAACGCAGAATACATCTAATTCACAAATTATGCATACTTATCTGTATTATTTTTTTTATAACTTAATATTAGGTTCTGATTTTTACAACAATGGACAATGGGCAGATTGGTACCACCCTCTAATAATAGCTTTATAATGTAAGTCGGTAGAAAGGTCTAATAAGATAGCTTTGCAGGATTAATAGAATCTTTATTTCTTTTGGCTTACAAAATAAGCACTTAGACAAGTCAAATTTAATACTACCTATAGGTAATATGATAGCTTTGCAGTCCTGGATTTATAAATAGGCCGTATAGGCCGCGGCCTAGGGGTGGCAGCGTCCTAGGGGGGCGGCAGATTTCAAAGGACGGTCACTCGATTGCAGACGATAAAAGTCAAATACGTTCTCTGGTTTGAATTGGAGCGATTTTGCAATTTTTATTGCTGTTATTTCATTTTTGGGTTCCTTATGCTTTTTATTGGCAATTGCAGGATTCGAACCTTGTATGCCTAGGGGGGTGGCTAATAATGAACGGCTCTGTACATAGGGCGGCGGAAAAAAGTGGCCTGCGCTCATAAAAATATAAATCCGGCACTGTAACTTTGCTGTTACTTACAACTCTCTGTTCATAGATTATTTTGATCAACTCTTGATTGACTTTTAATATAACTTTACATAAATTTAAAACTTCAAAACATTTCTAATAAAAATTCACAACTAGTTATCTGCATATTGTTAAAGCGTGAGATTCATTCGCTTTTTCAGTAAGGTATGCGAGCCGCGCGATGCGGGGGGCACCCCGGGGGCTTTAAGTTATGTTGGTCATAACTGTAATGTTTTGAAATAATGTTTTGAATGGTACAAGCACAAAAGCTCCTATCGAAAATAAATCAGATTTTTTTTAAACCTGTTTAGTTTTCATTTGATTATATAATCTTAATAATAGAGCACAATTAAAAATAATTTATGATTTAATGATACAATAGAATACCTAGATATCTTTAAGTACCTACCTAACTATTCATACGCCCCTAGGGTAAGATTTTAGTGATACTACACATTATTTACTAGAATTCTATAAGACCACAAATTGTACCTACCTAATATCTTATGAATAAATGATTATGATTATGATTATGATTATGATTATGATTATGATTATGATTAATCTTATTCAAAATTGTCAATGAAAAATATGATGTGGGGACGAATGCCACAAAAACTTACCGCTGATCCCCGATGGGGGTCAACATGCCTATGGGGTGAAATGTGTGGAAGAGCTGCAATAAAGTTACGTGCTTCATATGGTGTATAGGCATCAAGAATCAATTTTATTTTATTCTATTTTCCACACCACATTTAAATAACAAACAACATCAAAAATTCTAAATGGTTACCTAGTTATCCTATTAACGCCGACGACACGCACGTCCAACTATTCACATATTTTAGACCTAAAATGAAACTCGCTATTACAGGGACTTACACAAGGGCTTAGATGGACTAGTAGATTGTAATGCAAAAGTTTACACTTAAATGCCAAAAGCAAGACCACAAATAGAAAGGTAGAGTAGTAGGTAGGTATGAGTTCGTTTTGTTCGTCACTAGACGCAACGGATGCTATTCTAGTCGTATAGATCGCGCAACTGAAGTGCGTAGGTAATCTTGTATTGCTGATGCCCGGTCATGATGTTCCGTGGCAGATTTCATTACGCCAAGAAATGTTGGAACACTCTTCCATTACCTACCTTATATATGTGTATGTGTTATATAATATATGCGTTTGTATTTAGATAATTTAACTAATTTAATATTAATTCTTGTGTCCATACATTACTTAGTTCTCTCTTTTTATTCCTAGACCCTCTAGTTTTTGCATTTACCATTTCCATCACTTCAAACCGATTCCGAAACAAACCGAAACCGATTGACTGTTTTGATCATTTGCTGCGAAATGCGAGATGAAACAGTACCTTAAGTTTCGATCTTTTCATTCGCCTGATGTTAGCATTTTAATGAAAATGGCCAACAAAAAAAAATCAATGCAGCTCATTCGTTCTCAGTCTCATTCAAACAATGAATGAGACTAAATTGAGAATAAAAAAACATCTCAAAGTAAATTGGTCGTGTTTCAGGCCGTGCCTGTTTTTTCGAAAATAAAATACAAAAAAGGAATACAATTAAAAACAAGCCCAGTAAAAGCTTCTGTTTTTTGATATAATTACACCACGCCGTGCGATTATGAACTGAAGTGCGCAAAGTGCTTTTTAATGAAAATGTTGTGGTTTTCTGACGAGGAACAATATAATTTTACACTTATTTCTATCAAAAGATAAGTTGCTAAAGCAAGAGAATAGTGTGTTATGATGGAGGACGAAGAAGCTGATCTGCGAGAGCAAATATTCCACAACAATGTCAGGGAGCAAATAGTAAGTGGCCAATTTGCTGCTTTGTTTGAAACTACTACCTATTTGTAATGTTAGATCAGATTTTTTTTACATTACTTCTATGTTAATGTATTCTATTGATTATATTAAATTTATAACATGACACAAGCAAAAATACTACTAAATTTTATAGCAGTAATTTTATAATTGCCTGCATAAAGTCTTACATTTTCTTGCAGATATTCTTGCTCCTCTTTATCCTACTATATCTACTCTCATTCATGCTTATTGAGAAGTTCCGACGGCGAGACAGTGAGGACTACCTCACGGGGGATGAAGATGAAGTTAAAGTGTACAGGATAAGCCTCTGGCTGTGTACATTTGCGCTGGCCGTGTCGCTCGGCTCAGCGCTGCTGCTGCCGGTGTCAATAGTCAGCAATGAGGTGCTGCTGTTGTATCCCAACAGCTATTATGTGAAGTGGTTAAACAGCTCGTTGATTCAGGGTAAGTAATGTGCGTCTTAAATATGATTTGAGATGGTCTTAAGCTAGAATTTTTGTTAGTTTTCTATTAACATTGGTCTATAAAAATCATTTGAGCCCTGTTCAAATGTGATTTGCATTTGAGGATTTGAGGTCTTCTGTTTACTCTTTTATCATAGTCATAGTGTTTTACATTATCATCTGTAAAATAACTACTTAATTTAATATTGTCATTTGCTTGGCTTCTGTAGCCTCCAATAAAAACATCATTCATAGACTATCATCTATATTATTTTTTACTGAGTAAGGTTCCCAGCATGCCTGTAATTCCCGGTTTTTATTAAAACATCAAATGTTTAATGAAACCCAAGTTGTAGGTTGATGTTATCACTTGATTTCATTAAAGCAGGGCAAAAAACAGCTGTTCTAACATCAATGTATTTACTAAGCTGATGCAATTTCGTTATTAATTTTTCACTTTGAGTTTATAATTCAATTCCTTTTGAGTTATCATTATTGTTAAGAATTTTTATAAAATGTTTTTGGTGACAGACTCAACAAAATAAACCCTGTAAGATAAGAGTAGGCATACAAAATAATCTCATTAATTTAGAGTGTCTATTTGTATAATACTTGCTCACAAATATTTGCCATCAAGTAATTTTGTAAAGCAACCTCAGCCTGACATATTTACTGAACTTTGAAAATTGGATACCCATATATCTCGTCTTACAAGCTCATCAATTTGAATAACAGCTGTAAAACGAGGTCCTTGAGCCTTATTGCAGTAAATGAGATATTACTATTAGGTGAAGATTATAAAAATTATTAAATTTTTGAAAATGCAGAACTTTACCAAATACCTATCATTCATATGATACACTGACTATGCATCATTTACACTGGTTGCTTGTTAGTCTTTGTTACCTATAGCATCCCGCAACCTAATAATTTACAATAGCATGCATTACAATAAACTATAGCATCATACATTCTCTAAACAAGGACAATAAAAGTTATTTCTTTTATATGTCGATGATCTAGATAGGCATCAATGTAGATACTTAAGCTATTACATGCTACCAATAAATCAGGTGGACACCTGTTGAATCATCCTTAAATCAATACAGGCTACAAACCAAACTATATAAACAAACACAATATGCACACAGTTTCATATAGCATCATTTTTTTCATCTGTACCTTTATGCATTAAGGCCCCTATTACGTAATAACGCGGAAATGCACTTTTTCATCGTCCAAATTCTATGACTTTCGTTCGTTGCTTGAAATAACAGTTTCTTGTTAATAGTAGATTGTTTCCTTAACTTCAATAATAATTAATTAAACAGATTTTTGATAACTTATTTTTTTATTTAGTTATAATCATTCTCCCGATGCAAGTTTAGGCAAAAACGCTCGGAGACCTGTTTTGGGAGCTCTAATTTGAAGATTCCATTGAATATAGACCATAAAACTATTTTTTTTAAGGTAACAAATTTCCCATTCTTCGATAATAATTAAATACATTTTCGTTATATGCCTTTATATGAAGGGAAAAAAATCTGAACCGAGGTTAACTTTCGATCGAAAAGGCTTCGAAACAAACCCTAATATCTCCAAAGTTTTACATCATTTTGACATAAAAATTATACCAAAATAATCTTCATTGTTTTCTTAAACTACAATATTAATTTTACGTTTTAAATCCCAACTAATTTTTTTTAATGAATTTATTAAAAAAGGTATATATTTCATTGTGCCGGCAATCTGCCCTCAGTACCGCGCGAGCGCTTGTCGAAGGTGGACCTATGTCACTTTTGCTCGCACTCTCCGTCGGACGAAACGCCCAAAAAATGCTGCGTTTATGAGCGAGTTAGAACGTTTTGATCGTTGTAAATATTTACATTCGCATAGTATATTTCAATAATTTTTAAATTCGTACATTATTATTACATATTATACCAGATAGTTATTTTTATTATAACTGAGGTTTATCACAAGCCGAAATGGGGAAAAATAAATAGAAATGCGTTACTAAACAAAAAAAAGCTAAATATTCTATCGTTGAAGAAAGCAAGGTATGGTATTATTTTATTTTACCCTTTATATAAAATTGGTTTACCACTCACTGACTCACTCACTCACTCACTGACTGACAATGTCACAACAGGGAGAACAATCATGTCATGATTGTTCTCCCTGTTGGTGGAGGGGGAGGTATGTTTTTTTTTCGTAAATGTGTAAGGGGGGTGGGGGGGAGTTTGGGAAAATTTCGACTTTTTTAAATTTCGAACCCCCTCTAGGACCCCCCGGGGGTTCTTCGGCCGTGTGGGGGGGTGGGTCAGATTTTTTTGTGGGGTCGTCTGGAGGGTTTGAATTCGTTTTGTGGGGTGAAATTTTTTTGACCCCCAAGACCCCCAACACCCCCCGCTTTTGACTTGCTACCGGATAGCGTACCGATAGAGGATTTTGGATGGCGGGATCGTATAGAGGGTTAAGTCCTTAATAGGAAGGAAAAAAAAATCAAACCCCTCTCATGACCCCTTTTTAGAACCCCCCTTCGTATCTCCCGAACGGCTCGCGATGGAAAAAAAGTCTTTTCGTAGTCGCGTAGAGGAGGTCGAATATTTGCGGAAGCCAAAAAAAGTTTGACCCCTTTGCACCCCCAGACCCTCTTTTTTTTAAAAAAACCGTTTTTTGGCCAATTTTAAGGGTTTTTTTTAGGGTGGAGCATCGAGGCGAGCGAAGCGAGCCGAGATGCGACACTGGGAACCAGCTAGGGCGTGCAAAACCGGAAGGTCTTCAAAACCGGTTTCGATTTTCGGTTTTGAGGGCCCAAAACCGAAAACCGGTTTTAGCCCCGGTTTTTGCAAAAAAACAGCGTTGCTTGAGATGAGAGGTTAAAATGTCAAGCAGGATTGGTCGATTCTACTATCTACGCCAGCTTCTGATTGGTAAATTTCGTCAAAGCGAGACCATCACACACCGGGCAGATAAGTTTGTGGCACCGTTATGTAAAAGATGTATACGTATTTTACTAAGAGTACTTACCTAAGACTAAGGGTCTCTTCTTTTAGTAAACCTTCCATGAGGTGAAGCACTTCTGGGAACCATGGATTTATTACGTGAAAATGCCGCATCTATAAGCTGTTCTCACGAGTGGTCACGAATCGTCTCGCCAGGAGACTTGACGAGTTACAGCCACCAGAACAGGCCGGGTTCCGCGGAGGATATGGCACCATAAACCATATTCACACAACGAGGCAGATTATACAGAAGTCCGAAGAGTATATCAGCCCCTGTGTCTCGCTTTTGTGGACTATGATAAAGCCTTTGACTCTGTCGAAACTTGGCGTATTCTGGAATCCTAGCAGCGATTTCAAGTAGACTATCGTTATATCGAAGTGCTGAGATGTCTCTACTAAGGTACCACTATGATTATCCAAGTGCAGGACCAGCAGTCTAAACCCATCCAATTGCGCCGAGGAGTGAGACAGGGGGATGTCATATCCTCGAAACTGTTCGCAAGCGCATTGGAAGATATGTTTAAGACGCTGAACTGGAAAGGTAAGGGCATTAACATGAACGGCGATAACATCTCACACCTGCGATTCGCTGATGACATAGTCGTAATGGTGGAGTCGCTAGAGGAGCTGACCCACATGCTGGACGGCCTAGCTTTAGCCTCGCAATGTATCGGTCTTGGCATGAATTTGGATAAAACCAAAGTTATGATCAATGGCTACATTGTTCCAGGACCCATTGTCGTAGATGGCCACCTTCCTGAAATAATTTTCGAGTATGCTTACCTGGGGCAGATTGTGCAGTTGGGTAAAAACAATTTTTAGAAGGAGGCCAAGAGGATGATCCAGCTGGGCTGGGCAGCATTTGGGAAACTATGTTGGGTCTTCTCATCATCCATACCGCAATGTTTGAAAACGAAAGTTTTCAATCAGTGCGTCCTAACCATAATGGCCTACGGAGCTGAGACGTGGACACTCACGGAAGGGCTGGTCCACCAGTTTTAAGTCGCTCAGCAAGCTATGAAAATAGCTATGTGCAGATTTTTCTGAAGGACTGGATTTTTAACAAATACATCCGACAGAGAACTAAAGCTCTAAGCTCAAAGCATTAGCAAGCTGAAGTGGCAATGGGCCGGCCAAATCTCTCAAACAACCGACAACCGTTGGGGTAAACATGTTCTTGAGTAGAGACCGCGACTCAGCAAACGTAGTTGAGGACTTCTTCCGGCCAGGTGGGATGACGATCTGTGAAAGACTTCTGGCAGATGCTGGATGCGGCAAGCTGAAGACAGACAGGGCGCTATGGCGCTCATTGGGGAAAGGCTATGTTGATGATGTATGCTGTATAGATTGATAGATAGATTTTATTTAGACCTGTGTCGATGGCGATTGATTTGGTCACGGAGACTCGATCGTAACCCGTATTTGTAAACAAAAACCAACTTTAATTCGTACACGTTAAGTTATAAACAATTAAATTTAAGTTTTGATAGAAATTCGTCCGATCTTTGATATCACGTAACTAAGCTTAATCTCTTTCTTTTGCACTGATTTTCGCGACGTTTGTCACTTCACACGTACTTAATGCGAGTTGTGGGTCACGTGTTGCGGGTCTCAATTCATGCACTTTATTTAGTAAGATAGTTTAGATCGTGCAGATTGAACGATAGACTCAGTCAACCAGTGGGTTGCGATCGAACAGGTCACGAAATATGAGCGATCAACACAGGTCTAATTTGATTTTCTATATAAAAAACAATATTTCTGAGGTTATTTTTTAAAAATTTGAACACTTACGTTAGGAATTATAAGCCCTGTATATTTATGGAATAAAACAACGACATATTTCTTGAGTGCTTTCGAAAAACGTGGATTTAAATCAAATTTAATTCATTTACGGGAAAACCGGAACTAACACCGGTTTTGTCGCTCAAAACCGGTTTTGAAAAATTGGCATTTTTCGTCCGGTTTTCCGGTTTTCACCAAAACCGAAAACCGGTTTTGCACGCCCTAGAACCAGCACGGCGAGCGAAGCGAGCCGTGCTGCATTCCCCCCACGACCCCCAGGACAACCCCCTCTAGGACCCCCCGGGGGTTCTTCGGCCGTGTGGGGGGGTGGGACAGATTTTTTTGTGGGGTCGTATGGAGGGTTAGAATTCGTTTTGGGGGGTGAAATTTTTTTGACCCCCAAGACCCCCCAACACCCCCCGCTTTTGACTTGCTACCGGATAGCGTACCGATAGAGGATTTTGGATGGCGGGATCGTATAGAGGGTTAAGTCCTTAATAGGAAGGAAAAAAAAATCGACCCCCTCTCATGACCCTTTTTTAGAACCCCCCTTCGTATCTCCCGAACGGCTCGCGATGGAAAAAAAGTCTTTTCGCAGTCGCGTAGAGGAGGTCGAATAGTTGCGGAAGCCAAAAAAAGTTTGACCCATTTGCACCCCCAGACCCTCTTTTTTTAAAAAAAACCGTTTTTTGGCCAATTTTAAGGGTTTTTTTAGGGTGGAGCATCGAGGCGAGCGAAGCGAGCCGAGATGCGACACTGGGAACCAGCACGGCGAGCGAAGCGAGCCGTGCTGCATTCCCCCCACGACCCCCAGGACAACCCCCTCGACCCCCCCCCTGGGGTTCTTCGGCCGTGTAGGGGGTGGGTCAGATTTTTTTGAGGGGTCGTGTGAAGGGTTCAAAATCGTTTTGGGGGGTTACATTTTTTTTACCCCCAAGACCCCCCAAGACCCCCACTTTTGAATTGCTACCGGTTAACGTACCGATAGATAATTTCGGATGACGGGATCGTATAGAAGGTATAATCTTTAATAGGAAGAAAAAAAATCGACCCCCCCCCATGACCCCTTTTTAGAACCCCATTTCATATCTCCCGAACGGCTCGCGATGAAAAAAAAATCTTTTCGCAGTCACGTAGAGGAGGACGAATAGTTGCGGAAACCAAAAAAAATTTGACCAATTGGCACCCCCAGACCCCCTTTTTTTTTAAAAAAAACTATTTTTTGCATCATTTTTGAGGTTTTTTTAAGGTGGAGCATCGAGGCGAGCGAAGCGAGCCGAGATGCGACACCGGGACGAGTACGGCTCGCTTCGCTCGCCGTGCTACGTTCCCCCCACGACCCCCAGGACAACCCCCTCGACCCCACCTGGGGTACTTCGGCCGTGTAGGGGGGTGGGTTAGCAAGGAGAACAATTATGTCAATTAGCGTTACCCACACCCCCCTACACGTTTCCGTAAAAAAAACATACCTTCCCAGTGTAGCGGGGTGTGGGTAACGCACCAATTCAGGAGTGTAGATTACGAAAAGGGGTTCTAAATAAAAAAAAACAGCCTACACAACCGACGCGAGCTGCTTGCAGCTAAAAACTAGTTTCTAAACACCTAGACAAATTTCGATCACGTGATCGTTTGCGACTAAACCCAGGGTATGTTGCTACGAATTTGAGGTGTGTTTTTAATTTTTAAAAGTTGATTTTTCTTTAAAGGTGATTTTTTTTATTTTCGTATAAACTGAGGATATAAATTACGAATTTCAGAAATTTTTGATTCCAGTACGCCTTATTTATGTCCCTAAAATTGATCTTTGGTATCATTTCACTTATTTTATTAATAACGATATTTAAATTAAAACAATTTTATTGTTTGGAATCAATTAATCAATTCAACATGTATTTCAATGCGGTTTAAAAAAAAAAAAATTAGTCGCATACGTTTTTTTTATTGTAACAGTCTTATTAATTATTACGGAACCCTTCGTGACGCATAGTTATAAATATAATGTGTAATAAAAAAATCTATCCATATACATATTGTATTATATAATTATAATAGTTTTCTAGTACCCATAACACAAGCTTTGAGTAGCTAATTTTGGGGCTAGATGGTGCTGTGTGGATTGTCCTGCATTATTATTATTAGTATACCAGGGTACAAATAAAGAGCCTCTTCTTGCGACGACCGCATTAATGACGGCGTTTTTTAAATGAATATTTATTATGACGTCACTGTAATAGTTAGACATATACATATTGTAGCGATGTTTTTTGTAGATAATAATGTGTTCTGCAAAGTCGTAGTAAATTGTTTTGTTCTATCATCAATAGTTTTCGTAGCGCACGCGCCGAAAGACATTTTGTGACTAACTTTTTTACACCTTGTTTTAGATAATATAAGTTTTAGTAGGGATCCTTTTTTTTACTAATAAATATAGTCTATGTTGGTTGCTGAAGGATAAGTAGCATTCAAATGGTGAAAGAGTCTTCAAAATTGGTCACTTTGTGAGTTTATTCGTTACATACATACAAATCTTTCACATTATAATATTACTAGTTGCGCCCCCGATTGTAAATTTATTTGTCAAATTGAGAACTATATCGATGTCCAAGGCTGAGAATAATCACTACGTTTGATTCTTTGGTGGGTAGGCCACGTTTTGGAATTTAGAGCCGACGCGGAGAGCGGATGCGCTTATCTATTATTTACATACGTAATGGTTTTCAGGTAATGGTATCATGTTTTGAGTGAATGAGAGAAAAAGGAAAAGTTATTTTTCTTTTCCTAAAAATTTATTGCAAAAGCCCTAGGGGTTATATTGTAAAACATAAAAATACGTATTTAATTATTCACTTTAAAATTTATTTGAACTGAGTTTTGATTGTTTCGAACCAAGGAATAATAATTTCCCATACAAAATTTACCACCCTATTTAACCCCTTTGTAGGCGACAGGGAAGGGAAAACAAAGACCTTTGCTGTGAGAAACGACGAGTGAAGTGGATCAGTGAGCGTGCGCGCGATGGGTCTGAAAAAGCTACTGAAGATCTCTGAACGGGCGACCGCGGCATCCAACCCCGCGTCCTATGCGCGTTTTAACTATGCGTTGCATACATTCCCCCCCCCTAGTGCTGGAGCAGCACTCAGCATCAACCGTGATACGTGCGACGCGTGTTGCGTTTCTCCGCAATATCCCAGTCTTAGTCTTAACGTCGACCACTCGAATTCTACCATCTTTTCCGGCTAGTGCATTCTGTATCAAACCTTTCGGCCATACGTTTCGGGGAGAGTTGGGGTCAACAACCAGCACCAAATCACCCACTCGCAGGGGTTCTTGTTCTGCGTGCCACTTCTGCCTAGGTCTCATATCTGGAAGAATCTCCCTTACCCACCGTTTCCAAAACATGTCAGTCAGTTTTTGTGACAAGCGCCACTGCTTTCTCAAGTAGGTATCTGACTCATCAAAGGTACCTAGTGTAGGTAAGTTGGAAGATGTACCCAGTAGGAAGTGATGATGTGATTGTCCGCATTCTTCTACATCACAAACTGGCGCGGGGCAACTGTCTTGTTTATGTTTAGGCAATAAACACTTATAACACATCCCGTATCGTTTTACAAAGGTCCACCGGTCCGGAACGGGCGACCGCGGCATCCAACCCCGCGTCCCGCACCTTTGCGCGCACCCCCCTCGAACACGCGACGCTCGCAATTGTTTTAATATTTTCAAATTCAAAATACATAGACAAAATATCAGTAACAAGAAAGGAGTTTTTAACTATGCGTTGCATACACCCTTCAAAGGTTAATTTTCAAAATAATACTTCATATGTGTTATTCTAGGTAAAATAAATTAGTAGTTACTGCAATAATTATAACAAACATTCACACAGACTTTCACTTTTAATGTAATAGTAACATAGTAAGTATAAATTAAATTACCTACATAAAAACGGTAAGACAAACAGATACTATTAAATTATTTATAAATCTATGGAAGCGATATTTGATTCACATAAAAAAATCATCTACCGAAATCAATCCTAAGAAAACTTTGTAAAAATTACTGGTGGATCAAGATTTTATAGCAATACTCGCTTGTATAGCACGATGCCCCGCCCACTCGGTGCCGAATGTACCTAAATCAGCAGAACTTCGCAATGTAAATCGCCTCTTAACATAGTTATGAGGACAGTGATACCCATCATGGTAGGGGTGCAATCAAATTCAATATAGATGTTAATATACATCTGATGAGAGACTATGCATCAATGTTTCGGCGTCATCAATGTCATTGTGCTCTAAGCATGCTTGAGGTTAAACAAGTCGCTCATGTTTCCATACAAACGCGGAAGTACTACGCTGTTCGCCGCCATCAGAGTGTAGATGCTTAACATTAAGTAATACCATAAGATCAAAGTATTACTTTGTTGTTAAAAGTTTAGGGTTTAGCTGACAAGTTCTTCAGCAAACACTCTTTTGCGACCTGCAATATTTATCCCATGATATCATTTAGTAACTTACATTTAGCACAAGTGCTAAATTGTTTGAGAAGTTCAACTTAGATTTATATAGATAGGTACCTACATTCTGTGCTAGATGCTTTAACACACTCCTTTGTTACAGGTCTATGGAACCACGTATTCCTATTCTCAAACCTGTCAATGTTCGTGTTCTTGCCTTTCGCCTATCTCTTCTCCGAATCATCGGGTTTCCCCGGCCACCGGGGACTGAAGGGGCGAGTGTACGAGACGTTCTTAGTACTCGCTCTACTGGGAGTGCTTATGCTTGGACTGGCGTATGTGGTGTCAGCCTGGCTGGAGGGCGATAGATCCAGTATCGATGCTTTGCTCAGTAAGTTTGTATTCGCCTATCTCTTCTTTGAATCATCCCGTGTCGCCTGAATAAGAGTATCGTGCGAAGTACCGTGGTATCCCGAGAAGCTTCAAACTCGTCATAATACTTAAATTTATTTCATCCCTCGGGGTGGGTAAAATTATAATTTAAATGATGATAGACAAAGTTTTCGTCAGTAATTGATAACCCAGGTTTACAAGTAATTGTTACCAAACCTGGGTAAGGTACCTAACCTACCTAGGTCTTCAATACACAGAAAACCTACTTTGGGTAAAGGTGCGAAAGAAAAGGATGTGTTTATTTATATTCAAACTAAATAAACATTCATGTATTAAACGATGCTTAGTTTAGTTATAATATACAAGACTCAGTATCCGTCTTCAATCGAGTGTGAAGAGAGCGAGCGTGTAATTGTTTTGTTTGTGACGTAGAATAAACATGGTTACTAAAGGTGCGCCTGCGCAGAGCCGTAACAAAATACTGTACCGTTATGCCTAAATACTATAATGACACAGGCAGTGGTTTTTACAATTACCAACAGAAATGTTTGTTGCTACGCTGAACAGATTATGAAAAACACTTCGAAAGTTGATTATAACTTACATACTAAATAGCGTTAATTCAATGGTTTGTAGTGGATCAATCTGAAATAATCTGAATCTTAATCAATATCATTGATTTCCTTTAAAAACATGTAGAAAAAGACGACCTAAAAAAATAAATTTACGGCCAATGTGTCTGTTAACTAAATATAATCTAGCAAATAATCTATTGATCGGAGTCATCAATGAAATTGAAATGAAAATAAAAACACTACAACAATTTTGTTAATGAAACGCTAGCCACTATTCATCTACTTCTTCTGTTTGAATCATCTTTAATGTAATGATGATCATTTATGAATTAGATAAGTAAAAAGTAGTATTAAAATAGCAGTTAATAGGTAAACCTACATTAAGTATTAACACCACAAAAAAAGAGCCTTCTTTGATTTTTGTTCACTTAATTTTTTTTAAAGAAGCGAACAAGAAACCTTTACTTATCTTTTTAGAAGCTTCGAGTTGTAGCAAAAGCGTCCCAAGTTTTTTATTCTCTAGATAATCCGATATTTTTAGTAACCCTTTGTAAAAATAAGAATATTTATTTCAGTTTATTTACTGATAATTTTTGCAACGCACTTGGAGTTTTGTGCTTGAAGCGCTTCTACTAGCGTATGTACAGTATTTATATACAGTATGTCGCTATTTTTAGGAAACCGATTCATATTTCTATGCGTACAACAAATTTCCATACACATTGTACTGCCATTATGTTTATTTTTTGAATTTATCATATCACGTAGGGACTCTCTATCGTCGAATATCTCTTAACCTATTTATTTCGTTTTCCACAGACCTATGGACGTATCTCCCTTTCCTGTACTCGTGTGTATCGTTCGTCGGTGTTTTAATGCTGCTAGGTAAGTTCATTACTCATACACACTTGTGAATGGCTTTGTTTACCAAACATTGGCATTGCTTCGCTTATAGCATTCACACTATATTTAGCTGAGGAGTATTATCTGACTGATGAATACAGATCGGTGTGATTGAGCATCTGATTAGGTACGCAGGTTACTAGCTGTTTGCAGCTTCTTCGCTCACACAATTTTAGAGGGGGAGATCAATAATAATTAGGTGATGCGTTTAGGGGGGGAGAGGGGATCGAGCGAAATCTCATCCAATCACGATTTTATCGAGGAATTTTTATTGTTCCTTGTTTTTTAAACTACTCATCGGGCTGAATTTTGTAGAGACGTAGTTCTAGGCCTGGAATACAACTTTTTTTGGTTACTTTCTATCAAGTTTCTCTGAAGTTGTGAAACCGCGGGACGCAGCTAGTACTCAATATGTCGGTCATCTTACTAAGGTCTAAATCACTACATAGTATAAAATAAAGTAGTAAAAATAGAGTGATGCAAGAGGAAGGTTTATACGTATGATAAAACCGTGCGAAGCCGGGGCGGGTCGCTAGTTTACTTATAATCTAACGTTTAATAAGGCTTTGTAATAAAGGATTATCTATCTATCTATATTAGTCCTAAATACAATACACTAGATTGTGAATCATTTCAATGTCCTCTGCATTAATTTGTTTATTATAAAACAGTGTCAGACATTGACCTCCTCCGAATCTAGATTTAGAAAGGCAGTGCATCGAACTTTGTGTATCCGGTACAACCGATCGACTTTGACAACGTTTCTGTTACAAAATCGACTGCAGCTAACCACCTGTGTCATTTTATCAAAAACCATCCTTGAAAAATTATGTAGCTAACACCTTATCTAACATGATAATATCGATTATTTTATTTGGGGATAATCCGAAGATTGGAACACTTGCTAGTACGATTTAAAGTCTAAGTTTACGATTACAAAGTAGTTTATAAACTACAAAACGTCCGCGACAGAGAATCAAACCCCAAAGTACAATTACCGAAGCTTATATAATTTAAATAAAACTATAAATAAGCGAAAACACACAAGAACTGAAATCACAACTTTAAATTCATCACATCAATTAAAAATAAACAGACTCTTCACTCTATTAAAAAATAAACTAAAAATAATTCTTTCTATTAGCCTCTTGGAACTCTTTATAAACCCTCTTACGCATTCATTCTTCCTTATCTTCCTCTTCTTCCTCCTCAGAATCTTCCTGATCCTTCTTCAGGAAGTATATCGAAAGGTCCTCATGCTGCGGAAATAAGTCTTGGAGTTCCTTTCTGTACCCTTCAAACTCTCTAGATTCTAACTCGAAGTGGGCCTTAGCTCTATAGAGGCGCGCTTTATAGCTGTTCTCGTTGAGACGTAGAGCTAAGTCGCAGTCTTTGTCTACCTGTAACAATGCAGATCAGATTAACGGCTGCCGTGGTAATCTTCCCTCAACTAAGCCTGTGATGGTTGTAATCCGGCTGATTAAGGGAACGTAAGGGGTATTTATGGCAAAAACTAACAGAAGGGCAACTAACTGCCTTTGTAATTTTGCATCTGATGGTACTTGCTAGCTATCCCATAACAGCCTGCGAAGTGCAAAACCATAAGAGTAGATAAAAATAAACTGGCAAAACCCCCAACATGGGGAAGTCTAGTAGTTCAGTGGTGAACATAGGACAAAGTTAGTTGTTAGGTTGGGAGATTTTTGGATATGCTGGCTAGGGTCGATATTATAGTACCGTACATTTTGAGAATATTGGAAGGCGAGTTTCACTGTACCTATTGTGAAAACGTTTCCTTTGTATCTTTTATGATAGATGAAAGTTAGAGTAATAAAGATTAACTAAGTGTCTTAACTATGTTTTTATTGATTGATAGCTTGACGTGCGTCTTCCTTGTTATAACGCTATATGCCTATTTACATATCATGAAAGTTTATTTTAATGTTTGACAATAAAATTCTCTAATATTTTCACTATCGCGTATTTGCCAATAACACTTGCGCTCGTAATGAGGGTAATTTGTCTCGGTCCAATAGCGAACGCGCCACGTGTATTTGGCAGACACATAGGCATAAATAAAAATCTATCATTATCAAGGTTGTTAGTATTGACAGATTACGACTATGTTGACTAATGACAACAGTAGAAAGTAGAATACTAATCGTCTAATGTAGTTATAATCAGATTAAGTTGATTGATAACGGGTTGCTACGCTAGATAATCAACTTCTCACGTTTCTTTCGGAATAATCTGTGTTATATTCTCAAGGAGTGGAATCCAATAGGTTAGGTTAGATAAGAATCGCAAAAAAGTGGCGTAACGCATTTTGTAAAATAGCTCGGAATCTTTTCGTAGATAGAACGCGTTTGCTTGATAAGGACTTGAAACTACAAAGCGAATTTATCGATTCAGGTGGGCAAAAACCGGCTAGTTACTAAAACTACTCTGTGATTCTACAAAAATACTGTATAAAACACCTGTATCATGTATACTCCAACATAGATATTTCTAATTGAAATGCAAGATAAATCATTCATCGGCCCGTTAACCTAAATTATGGGTTTTTCGAATAATGTGCGACCAAAAACAATAAAACGACGAATTACAACTAGTATTTTTTATAATATGTTTTTCTTAGGTGTCCTACAAAAATAATTTAGGTGGCATAAGTTTGTTTGATTTTATGTAACTTATAAATACCGTAGCTTATCGCGTATATCCCTTAGTGTAATTTTGTAATTAAAATTAGGTTGTTGCCCCTATTCATGTCTAGGGAAATTGATTTACGTAGCGGGATTACGTAGTAACAACATTACTAGTATTTTTATAATATGTTTTTCTTAGGTGTTCTACAAAAATAATTTAGGTGGCATAAGTTTGTTTAATTGCGGCCCTAATTCATCGCCCTTATTTACCTTTCCCCGCCCTTATTGTCCTTTGCGATTGACATATGTACATACATAATGCAAAGCCATCGAAAGCAACTGTTTTTTGTTAGTTTAAAAAAATATCTTGGTGGTTTATTTGTCTTATTTTAATCACCTTATCATAGTTCTTCAACTTGATATTCGTCAGGGCGCGATCGCAGTAGAACATCGGGTTGTCCTTGATATAATCGATGGCTCTGTTGTAGCAAGAAAGTGCCTTCTGGAAGTCCCTTCGGCGGAATGCTTTAATTGCCATAGTATTCTGTGTTGCTGCTTTCTCCTTGCGAACCTTGCGGTCTTCTGCCCTTCTATCCGCATCTTTGCCCATCTCAGCCATCCATACTTCTTTGTCCATCTCGTTCTAAAAGAAAGACACAGGCAAATTTGTATCTCATTTCAAATATACGTTACTGGAGAAAATTCGCTGTTGAAATCTGATTCGTTACGCAACATACTTTTCTTGTTAGGTCTTTCAACACCGGCTAGATCGAGAAAATTTCGTTTCGCAACCCAAGTAGTATTTGATGCATAACCTTTTCCCGGTTCAAACTATCTATTTACACTCTTTTCTATTTTGCTTAAAAAAATCACTAACTGTAGTTAGCTTACTTATGATGTCTATGTTACGATAAATAATCTTTATAATGTCAATAAATTGCAAATGTTAATAAAATAGTACTTAGTTAACATATTACAAATCCTGCATTTGCTACCTAAATATAATACGGTCCATAATAGTGACCAATGATATTAAATTTCCCTATTGACTAAATTCCATCTAAGATTACATAGCTACCTTATCATAAGTTACAACTCTCAAATAAGAACACTCTTTCTGAATCTAATGTGTGTTGTAAAGATGACTCTTAATTGGAGCTGATTGTTCTAAAACTCACGCACAATCTGCCTGAACTTGAGATTGAGGTCACGGTCTGTTACTAACGTATGTCTTATGTAACTCATAAATACCGTAGCTTACCGCGTATATTCCTTAGTGTATTTGCATAGTTAAAATTAGGTTGTTGCCCCCTATTCATGTCTAGGGAAATTGATTTACGCAGCGGGATTACGTAGTAACAACATTCGCGAGCTAGTTTGTATCTGTAGCTATGTGTGAAGGAATCTGGTTGTGTCCCTGCTCTAGCGTTTGTGAAACTGGGCTCGGAGAACCTTACAACGACGTTTATAGATATCTCGGCATAATTCCTAACCTTGTATCCTGCTCAGACCTGAGGAATTATGGTTTTCTAAAGTCGTGGTGTTGCTTTTCTCTGTAGAGAAACGCTGGCACCCAAACCACACCTATTAAATCTAGGAGCGGCCTCAAACTACATGATTGGTTCATGGTTGTTCTATTATTGTCCACAATGTTTGTTACAGACAGTTGTTCATATATCAATATCAATTTTAACGGTTCATGCATCAAGCTCCATGCCGTAATATCTCGGATCACTAGATACTAATAATTTTTCATATTGCATCATATTCTGCGAGCATAATAGAATTCCTGGTGCTACCAACTGCAAACATTCTGTGTCATCACGAGGTGATATTTATTTATAGAGAAAAGCAAGCCAAATTGCTTTCACTGATAAAATACAACAGGCGTAGTTTAAAGATGCATTTTATGAGTCTATATCGTGTTCTACTAACGCATCATACTTCGCTGGTTTAAAAATAAAATGCATTGGCATCTTCGTATGTTTTTGTTCTTTGTATCTACTGGATATACAAGGCAATTGAATACACCTACTTGTTAATCAATGGAAACAGATAACCTAGTTATGAGACTCGAGCGAACAGTAATTAATTCTGTCCTTTTAGAATTTGAATAATTTAAAACGTGTTCTGTGCCTTACCGAGTTTTCGTTGCCCATGGCTTTGAAAGCTTTCTTATTTATAACGGTGCGGTTTGTCGACACTGTCGCCTCGACATCTTCGTCTAATAAGACCTTGCCTTCGAGTAATTTGTCAGCACGTTTTTGGGCTGCATCAGACCTCACTTTGTCTCCGCTAGCCATATCCTTCACCAAGGTGGAGACTTCTCCGACCCGTAGCATGAAGTTGGACCATTCCTCGTTCAACTCCATATCTTTGTCATCCCTCAAAGCTGGGTTCGTTGTTATTGAAGGAACCTTCACAGAAGTTGAAGAGGTGGTCTTCAGCGGAGTACTCTTCATACCTGTTTTAGAAATTGGCTTTTTATTTCTCTGCATTTTTGCAATGTTTCGGTTTTCACTGAGAATGTTTTTATTCTAATGCCTTTTACATTGACGTAACGATACGCTTGGCAACGGTTGTCAAGCGCGATATTCCAAGTGCTTTTTGTTTTCATTAGGTAGTTTCGTTGCTTAGTTTATGTTTTTTATTTTTTATAAAACTTGAGAACCGGAAACGGAGGGCCAAGAAGTCAAAAAGTTAAGTCAAGTTAAGGTCAATTCACACATCAGTGAAGTCACAGTTCCGACACAGTACCGGCACAGTGCGAAATATTCTTTCATACATTATTTACAGGTGTCGGCACTGACACTGAGAGCACTGTGTCGTCAATGACACTGACAAGTGGGAATGCGTTCATAGATAATGTATGAAAGAATATTTTGCACTGTGTCGGTACTGTGTCGGAACTGTGACGGAACTGTGACTTCACTGATATGTGTGAATCGACCTTTAGGCTTTAGGCATTTGGCAAAATTGCGTCAAACCAGACGCAGAGCCCTAATCAAGAAGTTAAGCACCTTCTTACATAGGTACTCTATAAAGTTTGCAATGTTGAGCAAAGAGGGTTTACATAAATCCAAGCTAAATCTAGATCCTTAGAATAATACCTAATTCCTCTAAGTCTAGATCCTAAGTCTAGATCTATCCAGATCCAGTAAAAATTAAATTCTATTTTAGTTTTTAATAAAGATGTTTTTTTAATTCTATAGGTAGAATAGACATACCGTTTATTTAACTCCGAAGACTGGAATGAGCTTGTTCAAAAAAAATCTTCAGTGCAGCGCGTATATCCCGCGCGTATATTATATAATATAGATGAGCTAACATATTTGAAACCCACGCGTTTGAATGCTCACGCGTTTAGCCGCATATTTGCGACCCCTTACCATCTCGTTCCCATGATATATTTGAGGATTGCTCGCGCGACGTTTATCCAATTTAAACAGCTCACAATTTAGCAAAGGGGCAGGTGTGTGTTGGTCTGCGTATATTATTATTAAACTAGCTGCGACCGCGGCTTCATCCGCTTTAAAATTGATGAGTACCCTATGTTTTATTCCAGGTCTAAAACTAGGTATGTCTATTTCAGGCCGATCCGTTCAATAGTTTTAGCGTGAAGATGTAACCAAAATCCATCCATCCATAGAAACTTTTGTATTCATAATACGTGTGACTACTGTTTCACTCTGCAAATAGTATAATATATCAGTCATCTAATACCTATAACACGAGCTCTGCTTAGCTTGGGGTTTGATGATGCTGTGTGTAATGTCTATCATTCAAAAACAAACAAAAAAACAGAAACAATCCCGTAGTACTTTCTTGTTGTTGATTTTGAAACACATTTTAAAGTTCTTATCCGGTATGAGATGCATTCTTCATTTATTTTTTACTAGCGACCCGCCCCGGCTTCGCACGGTTTTATTATACATATAAACCTTTCTCTTGAATCACTCTATCAATTAAAAAAAAACACATCAAAATCCGTTGTGTAGTTTTAAAGATTTAAGCAGTCAAAGGGACATAATGATATAGGGACATAGGGACAGAAAAAGCGACTTTGTTTTATACTATGTAGTGACAACAATTCATATCGATTCCAATCATACAAATTTTAGTTTTTTGTGCGGATTTTTTGACACCGTTTGTTGAGTTCGAGGTACTTAAATAAGAATATAATTTAGCATACGAGTTCGCGGATTGCATCTTCTACTTCAGTCAAACGTCTCTCTCTATCTCCTATTTAGGTAACTATTATTTTGTTGTTTTACGATTAATTTATTATTTTGTTTGATTTTTTAATTATTAGTTTAAGTATGTTTGTTGCGTCTTATTCCACTTCGTTTCGTCGTAATCATCGACAGCGCCCGTGTTCATGAGATGCGACGAAATATTGTTTATAATTAAAATAATATTGTTTTGTTCTCATCTCGATGCGACATCCCGTCGACGGTATATACCTAACGATACATCGAGCAATTATTAAACGTCGTACATTACAAAACTCTTACAACACATGAGTTTATATAAGAACTTTTGCGTCAATTTCTGAATATATGTATTATCGTCAACCAAATCTACTTCCAGTAGGTAATGGGTAGTGTTATTATTTTACTTATAGTTCAATAATTTGATTTTCAAACCATTATTATGCATGTATCTTAATTGATACATTCTTACTAATATTTTAAACGCGTAATTTTGAAGAATGTTTGTATGTTTGTTACTCTTTCACGCAAAAACTACTGAAAGGATCGGGCTGAAATTTTGAATAGACGTAGTTCTAGCCCTGGAATAACACTTAGGCTTAGATTTTTCAGCCCATATATCAGTTTCCATGGGATAGAAATAGCTTTGAAACGTTTCCGCACTTTAGCACTGTTCTAAAAGCCTAGTGAGAGTTGGCTTTCAAGTATAAATATCACGCCCACATTTCTTTACGACCCTTTCTATCTTCATACAAACCAGTCACAGATAGATATGGATTCTGCGATGTCTTATTACAGCAAAGCCATAAGGCGCTGCCTATCTTGTTTTCACCTCAATTTATGTTCGGTTTTTGCGTCAAAACCGGTCGGTGTAAGATAACTGGGAAACATAATTTCACCGCAAAAAATATCGACTTGGAGTTTACTTTGTAGAAGTTATTATCAATTTTAGAAACTCTTAGCTTTTGAGAATTGTGAAGAACTATTGGTCTACGGCTTAGTTAGTGTTCATGTTACGTCATCATCATCAACCTATATTAGTCCACTGCTGGACAAAGGCCGCCCCTAATGAGCACCATAGCGCCCTGTCTTCAGCTTTCTACGTGTTGCGTGCCACCCTGTATATGTTTGTGACTTGTACTTACCTAAGGAAAGTCTATAATATAAGCTTTTCCGAGTTTCACTAGTCGAGTGGCGACAGGCACGAGTTTGCTAATGAAAAACGTGCTGTTGACTAGTAACTACTTAGACGCGGTTTTCCACCGTCTCAAGAACCACAAAGTATTATTGACGACCTCAGTGACGCGGCGGTAGAAGTTCCGCCTGTGACGTAGGATGTTGCGGGTTCAATTCTCTCCATGGGGCAAATGTTTGAACGATCAGATTTTTTGTCCCAGGGTTGTGTGTTTTTATAATAAAAACATATCTATCTATGTAATGTATTGTATTAAGTATTCTTATCAGTAATCTAGTACCTACCCATAAAACAAGCTGCTTAGCTTGGGATCTTGGGCTTGGATGTCTAGAATTATTTATTTATTTTAGCTGATTGACTTTTCTTTTTCCTGGCAAACATCCCTTGGCAAAGTCCCCAATTTGAACTCTGTTACTACATACTGTCACAGAGCTTTAGCATAGGACCAAAGTATTAGGCATAAAATGTTCTTTTGCCTTTTTTATTTTGAATTCCAAACTTTGGCCCGCGTACTTTTATGTATTTTCATTGTTCACCGATTAGGTTTACTTACTCAATAAATTATGGACCGATTTCGGTAATTATTTTGCTATTGTATAAAGTACATTTTTGAACACCATCTTGAGAATCATCATCAACCTATAAAACTTTCGCATATGTAGTGCTAAATGCATCGAAATGTTAACAAAGCCAACCAATACAAGCGTGCACCATCACTTCGATAGTACATTACCTTCGCAGGGTTTCATTAGCATTCAACATGCCATCAGTAGAGGCATGGAATTCATTATCGGTGGGTTTACTAATAAACTACTACATATCTTATTCGAGAGAAACGAACTCTAGCATGGATAAGAGAGAGTTTAGGTAAAGTAAGATACCATCAGTCAGACAACTTCTTATACTTGATCATAAAATAAAACACGCTCATATTATAAACTAGCGACTCGCGCCGGTTTCGCACGGATATATCTTCTCAAACATATCTTCCTCTTAAATCACTCTAAAAAAAACGCATCAAAATTCGTTGCTAAGTTTTAAAAATCTAAGCATACATAGAGGTACAGACATAAGAATAAATATTAACTAGAAGCGACTCTTCTTTGATCTAGTCCCAAATGCCGACATTTATATACCTACTTCCCCCTTCACCTTGTTACGCCCCTCTGTCGTCCAGGCGTTTTGCCAGGGTTGCTGCTGTTAAATAATGCTTTGTACGTCTAAAGATGCTAAAATAGAAGTTTTTAAGCATACCTAGGTACTCGTAATACCTAGTTTTACGTGAGTCTGTAAGTACCTACCTATGTGTTTTTATTAGTAGATATCTACCTATTTGTGGGTAAGTAATACCACGTACCTAATGCCTACAAAACTAAATCTTCATTTGGTAAGTATATGATTGGTACTTAGGTAGGTAGGTAAATAAATAAATAATGCTGGACAATCCACACAGCACCATCTAGCCCCAAAGTAAGCCACTCTAAGCTTATGTTACCTACCCAGGTACTAGATAAATTATATTTAATACATATCTGTAGGTATCTACCTGAGATCTGTACATAGAAGACACTCATACCAAACCAACGGAAACTGCAGATCGTACACAAATTTGTTCCGAGGCGGAAATCGAACCCGCAAACTCTTGCGTCGCAGGCGGCGGACTCTCGAGGACTTAAGTACCTAGGTATAATAAAATAACTTAGGAACTATTTATAAATCTCATACCTATGTGTAAAGCTATAATAAAATAATGATTTATTAGTAGTTTTAACTAAGTTTATTCAGCGTTAGGCTTCGGTAGGAGAACGGCGGCGGCGGCGCGGCGGCACAGCGGTCGGATCCTTGGGGGAGGAGTCACTACCGCACCGCAGTATAGTCTGAGAGCTACAAGCCTCATAGGTTATCATGTCCATCAAGTTAGCCAGCCCGCCAAGGAATTTTGTGGTTTCAACTTTATCAATAAATGTGCAAAAATAAAACATATTATTTAGTCGTAGTTATTTTTATTAAAAGTATAAATTTTGAGAAAAATTACAAATGTCTCACATTTAAGAATGACGGCATTTTGACAGACGTCGCTTTAAGATTTCTGTTATTAAATTTCAGTGTATAATAAATACGCATTTTTGTATACAGTTTAATTAAATAATCGCTTGGGAAGCATTCACAAGGTGGCTCGAAATAAAATGACATGAAAGTTTGTATGGATGTATAGATGTGTTTGTATGGATCTTTGTTCCTCTTTCATGCAAAATCTAGTGAGCGAATCGGTCGGAAATTTGTTCTAGACGTATTTCTGGCCCTAAAATAACACATAGGCTACTTTTCATTACAAAAATCAATTGGTATGAGAAATAAATAGCCTTGAAACGTTTCATAGAAATAACTCGTGCGAAGCCGCGGGCAGATACTAGTGATTAATATCTAGTAGTTATAGTTAAAAAATATAGTAAAATTAAAAAAGCTATAGTAAAATTAAGACTTCGCGTCTTCACGAACGTGTTCATGATGATAGGCAAAACCTGCAGTTTACGCAGTGCCAGCGAATTACCAATAACCCTGTATATGGAAAAGGATATCCAGGGCGTTTCGTTAGTAAGCCTTAAATGCTCGTACCTGTAACAGCAAAGTTAAACAACAAACCTGCACCATTTTGACAATCATGGGTTTGTCGACCTGGGTTTCTGCATTTCCTTTTGAAGAACTTCTGCACAAAAGATCTTTACTCCTGGCAATTTTAAGGAAGGTACAGCATCGGATTTTAATCTTTTATTCCTAAACATAGATTTTGTAAAATGTTCCGAACAAACCAACTGTCTCGGAGTTTTTATATTCAATATTTCTTTACGACCCATCATCTCAATCCATGTTTTTCTTCTGAAAAAAGGAAAATGGATTACGTATTGGGTAGGTATTATTTCACAAAGGTGCCTACACGTCAGTTTTAATTATTTATTAAACGAGAGCAAATTAAGAATCCATCTTATAAAAAGACTTGTAAAACAACCTAAGTAATTCAAAATACTCAACTCAAAATCGCACCGGGCTCTCGGACTACATAACAATTATTTCAACAATACTCGCGATCGCGTCGCGCCGCCATCCACCGCGCGCTGCGACCGCGAAGCGAGACGAGCGAGAAAACGACCGATGGCGGGGTTATTGAAGATTTATGTAGAATATTGGTTTATTAGGTAGGACCTATCTTAACTTGATTGACTACGCAACAGGAACTGTTCATGTTCTATTGTTTAGGTAGGTATCTACCTAATTAATTAGACAGGATTGTACGAAAGCTTATTATGTATTAACCTAATAATATTTAGAAAATATTACTTACCTCTCATCATCTTTAGGCAAACTAAAAAAACTTAAATTTGTCTTAATTGTTGAATTATTTTTGCAACCGTACACACCACAGTAACTTGACCGTGACTTCATTGTAGAGGTAGGTAAACATACATAACATAATGAACATTAAAAACCGCGCGGCCGCGTGCGGCGTCGCCGGCTGTGGCAGCCCGACTGAATTGCCCGTTTAACGTGCAAAATAGTGTAGGCTAATATCGTGACCTTGAGAGCGTTCGGAGCCGAAGTTTCCGTTCTACTCTGTTCTTACTTATTCTTATGGTACAGATAGCGGGAAGCAACTTAGTTTATTACAATGTAGTGACTAACAACGTGTCCATTGGCACTTTTCTTATTGTCTCTAATTAATAGGAAGCCATTTGGTCCGTTTTTTCTTCAATAAATTTAAGTAAGGGCAATAAATTAAATTGAAGAAAAAATCAACTAACATCTTATTTTGATAATTATTTGTTTTTTAAAATTTTACTTCTCTGAGGGCTTATTTTGTAAGTTATTGATTTCTGATTTTAATAGGTAAGTATAACGTCTGACTTTGTCCACAGTATTCACACCGCTGGGCTTCGTGCGCCTCTTCGGCGTAGTGGGCGGTGTGCTGGTGAAGCCGCAGTTTCTTCGGGATCTCAACGAGGAGTACTATATGTACTCCTTCGAAGAAGACACCATCAGGAGGAGGATGCAGAACGCATTGGCGACTGGTGAGCACTTTAACAGCTTCTATTATGCAGTGGACGAAAGAATGTCTGAGACGCTGATAGTTGCGGGTTGATTCCCGCAGCGGGGAAAATAAATAATGCTGGACAATCAACACTGCTCATTAGGGGAGGCCTATATCCAGCTGTGGACTCATATAGGCTGATTATAATGATGGTAAATCAATACAGCATCATCTAGCCAAATGCTTATGCAAGTTCTTTGTTTCGAGTCTGACTGAGCGTATGTATGTTAATATTCTAAACGCTAACGTTTTTAGTATGGATTTTTGGTCTGAGGATTTTTGTTACTCTTTCACGCAAAAATTACTGAACGGCTGACATTTTAAATAAATAAATAAATAATGATGAGATGTATTTCTAGCCATGGAATAAAACATAGGCGATAGTTCGATATGTGCCCTGTCCATTTATTTTGTTGAATATAACTATAAATTAAAAGAAATTTGTTTAGCGATGTTTTGTAAACATTTGGTTAATAATGGCGAGAAATTACATACAATTACAACAGCTCCTCATCCACAATTGAATAGGTTGTTGCACTAGCTTAATTATTCAGCTGCGTTGGCTCTTAATTATTCAGCTGATATTGATCTAGCGACCGTACTTTGAAAATAACATAGCTTATCTAAACTACCATAACCTTCGTTTTTTCTTTTGATTTTGTACATAAAATTAATAACAAGCAATATATTAAAAAAACTCAAGAAAATATGAAAAAGCATGTGAATTTGACGTAAATACGTGCACACAACAAATTAAAACACATGTTTTTACAATCTAACTAAACAATTGATGAAACTATAATACTATAGTAAAATTGCCAGTTACTCTAGGACGGGAAATGATTCTTAAGAATTTATTGCACTATATCATTTATATACGTTTACGTCAGATTTACGCAAGCAAAATATTTAAAAAACGCTTGACGATATACCAATTACTCAAAATAAAATAACTTACTCTGAATGTAGGTATTTAACCATTTCGCCCGTTTTGAAATAATTTTACCGATGCTATAATATGCAACAGTCACACCTGGCTATAATTTTATTGTTAAGCGTGCATTGTCGTTAACTTTGTGAAGAAAGTTTTGACCATTCCCCCTGCATTGCAATTAATGCTGTATTGTGTAGATGCTGCCTGTATTATAGAGACTCATTTCTCTCAACGCAACTTTACTTTAGTCTACACATCATCATCATCATCAGCTTATATTAGCCCACTGCTGGACATAGGCCTCGTCTAATGAGCGCCATAGCGCCCTGTCTTCAGCATGCCGCATCGCATCCAGCATCTTCCAGCAGTATTTCGTCTTCCTTTCTTTTAATTTATGTCACACTAGCGACCCGCCCCGGCTTCGCACGGTTTTATTATACGTATAAACCTTCCTCTTAAATCAGTCTATCTATTTAAAAAAACCCACCAAAATCCGTTGCGTAGTTGTAAATATTTAAGCATACATAGGGACAGAGAAAGCGACTTTGTTTTATACTATGTATGTAGTGATGATTCATTGCTAAAGGAAGTACTAAATTAAAAAGTAGGCATCTAAGTAGGTAACTTTATAAGTACATTTCAGTTGTTTACTTTTATATTTGGTCTGGACTTCTGGAATCTGTACACTCACTGAGATAAGCACGCGAGTTTATGTTATTATGAGAGCTAAAAATAACAATTAACGTTTACGTATGATAATAGTTTCCTACTCTTGACAGATTTATGATAACAGATACTGTTTCTGGCGTCTTTATATTTATAAGCTCTCTTTTTGTTTTTATTTTATAGGTACATTTTTGTTTTTAGTTTCTGGTACTGATTTTTGTATGTACCCGTGTTTGGCTACCGTGATAATAACATTTAGTTTTTTCATGTTGATAATCTTGAATAGATAACGCACATTTAACTAGCAGGATAAATAACATCAAAAAATTCAGATATAATATTTCATACAAAGTAAGGATAAGGTAAATTTATTTAACACAAACTTAATACCGTATTCAAATTTCTGAATAATTATACTGTTTCTTTTAGTTTTACGGGATAAATAGTAATCCGAAAATAATCCACCGGTATAATTCTCTATACAAAAGCAAATACAGCCGAATTGAGAACCTTCTTTTGTTTTTCTTCAGTTATTAGTATTGTATTAAGGCGCAAACAGCACCTGAATTGGCGACACCACTTATTTTATCCTATAGACAAAGGAATTTCCAAAATTCACTCGTACATTTTGTTAAACCTATCATAAGCTTAAGCTAAGAGATACGAAAACAGAGTTTGGTGGCCACCAAAGGCTATCTCTTCCTAAACTAGACAAAATGAAACAACTACAGATGCATTAAAAAAAGCTTATGATACCTACGTTTAACAAACTGGGCCCGAATTCCATTAAATAAATCGTATCACCATTTAAATAGTATCGTGTCAAAATCAGTGTTAAACTCTTTTTGGTATTCTACTAGCACAAACTTTTTGAGGTTCATTCATAGCTGTGACGATTACCTTTATAACTACCAATTTGACATTCTAATTATGAAAGTCTCTTCAAGAGCAAAAAATAGTAGAATACCAAATGCACAAACGTCATTTTAATCATCTTGATTAAATGGCACTATTGAGACCTTTGTTTTGACATTAGTGGAATTCGGCCCCTGTACGTGTGAATTTTGGAAATTCCTTTGTTTAACGGAATTATATGATAAAATAAGTGGTGGCGCTAGTTTAGCTCCTGTTTGCGCCTCAAGTAGGTAGTTAGTTATATCGATTATGTAGTACCCCTAACACAAGTTGTGCTTAGTTTCGGGCTGGATGATGATGTGTGATTTTTCCAGATTTATATAAAAATTTTCAATCCAGAATTCAAGACAAACCATAAAGCATAATGTAGCTCCAAATGAAGCAGGGTTTGTGTTATAGGTACGTAATCAACGAACAACACACACAATAAACAAGGGATAGCTGATATAATTAACTTCATAACGAAGATAACATTTAAGTTATGTCTTTTTCATCATAACAAAGACAAATATTTTCCAACCATTATATACAAATAAAACACAGACAACGTAATAAATAATGCCCTTGACAGTGTTTGTTTCGATGTTCATCATCATCATCAGCCTATATTAGTCCACTGCTGGAAATAGGCCTCCCATAATGAACGCCATAGCTTGCAGCATCCAAATGTTCAAAGTTCGATGTTAAAAGCGATGAAATTAATAAAAAAATCTTCCTTCTATTATAAAAAGCAACCGACAACCGTTGGGGTAAACGTGTTCTTGAGTCGAGACCGCGACTCGATAAACGTAGTGAGGACGCCCTCCGGCCAGGTGGGATGACGATCTGCGAAAGACTGGCAGATGCTGGATGCGTCAAGCTGAAGACAGGGCGCTATGGCACTCATTGGGGGAGGCCTATGTCCAGCAGTGGACTAATGTAGGATGATGTAGGATGATGATGATGATTATAAAAAGCATACGAACTCGCTGTATAAATACAATGAGAGCAGTTGTTTATTTTAAGCTCAGTTCTAATGGTTAAATTGACGGCAACGCGGAAGCGTCTGCAATAAGCATGTTAACTAAGTAGTTGAGATCTTTGAGGATATCACTTCCTCGGTTAACTACGTGACTGGATTCTCACCTGTGCTGACCTTGGCTAAGATCTTGTGCAAATTAGAATTAATCGTTGGATTTTACATGATTTGATTTTGAGTCGTAGATGAGTGTAAGAGAGTACTGCTGTGCGATTACGCTAAAACCGCCGATCCAAATTGACATTCTTGAGCCATTTCAATGGCCATCGCGCGCGTTTTATCCATACAATTTAAAATTACGAAGGCCATTAAAAGAGCTTTCATATGTAAATTTTGGATGGTATTAGCGTAATCGCACAGCTGGTCTCTATGTTTATTGGATAGTTGATCAGTCATTAGGACTAATACTCGGAAGAGAGTTACTGTTAGGACATATAAAAAACCCATTAAAAGTACCGATAGTATAATCATACTAATACTCTACAAGAAAAAGTTTGGATGGATGTTTGTAACCTCTTCACGCCGATACTACTACAAAAATCGGACTGAAATTTTGAATAGATGTAATTCTAGGCCTGGAATAAAAACCATAGAATAATTTTCATCAATGTTCATGCGAGTGAAGCCGCGGGGCGAAGCTATTTTCTAATTACGTGTAATTAATAAAATAACCACGACTTTGACCTCGGACAGCAAAAAAACAATACATGATTTTGGCTTGTAATTGAAGCTTTAGCACTTACATACTTGCTTTTAAATTTTCAATCAAATTACATCTAGTGTTACTATAATTATCTTTCAACTCTATGTTTTAAGTATCATTAATATTGTATAATATTGTATATACCCATAACATGGGCTCTGCTTAGCTTTGAGCTAGATGATGCTGTATGAATTATGTAGTATTATTTACAACTTCTCCAAATCGATTCTTGTTAAAATTCCTTCACTAATTAACTGTCGACCTAAATCAATATAAACTCGATTCACCGAAAACATGTCCCGATAAAATCCATCGTACGCAACCTGCGTGTTAGTACTCGTAAGCCTCAACGGTATACACAATGTGTGTGTATACCGTTGAGGTTTACGAGTACATGTGTATTACACATGTACCAGTATACCTTACATTGTTTATGGTCCTTAAAAACTACGCAAGTACCGAAGCAGATCTGATGCAAAATCTCACCTACATATTCTGACACTTGTATAATCGACCTCAGTAGGCCAACGGACGATATTTTACCCGCGATTGCCTGTAACGCAGGTTTGATCCCTCTTCAGGCCAAATTTTTGTAGGTACGATCTGCATATCCGGGCGTTTTTTATGTAGAGTTATTCAAAAATTATGTCTATGTAATATTATATTAATTACACTGAACGTCCAGTTCCGAATAGTTATTTATTTACCTAATAAAGATACTTACTGTTCTTTTTAATCTATATTTATAAAAGAGAAAACTGGGTGACTAATCTAGAGTAACACAAGAGCTACGAAGCTGAAATTTAGCATGAAGGTTCTTTTTAGGACTTAGGCTAGGTGTGTAAGAACTGATTTTTGGAAATTCATAGTCTAAAATGGGGTCAATTATTAAAGTCAGCTAGTTAAATGTCATTGTTATATGTCATTGTTATCTAGTACACATAATACAAGCTCGGTTATTTTGGGGCTAGATAATAATGTGTGGATTGCCTGGCAGTATTTATTTATTCATTGTCTATCTCAAACAATGCTATGATCACTATTTGGATAACATCAGATAATGCGACGAGCATACTCTGTTTATTTCAGATTAATAACGTTAGAAAAAAATGTAAATACGTATTTATTTTTAAATACAAATTACGTCTCTTGCTTGCGCGTCGTGATCCACGTGTCATGTCGTACGATGTCGTTTTTGTGTAGGTTTTTGCAGCTGTCTATTTCTGATTCTGAATACAATTAGGTACACAGCTGGTATACAAAATGAAAAAAGAATACAAAGGATTTCGGATTTTGTATTTAGTTCAAAGCAGCAAGCTCGTTTCATAAAATTGGGACCAAATGGTGTAAAATATTAACGACTGTTGTTAATATGAAGACCGGTGTAGTGAGGCGGGCTCCGCCTGCGACGTCGACGTAGGAAGTTTCCTGACAAAGACGGGAAAAAATATCAAGATATCTATATTGTTTTATTAGTATATCGATAATCTAGTTACTCATAACACAAGTTGCTTCGCTTGGCGCTAGCTAGATGATCCTATGTGGATAGTGCATCATTTTATTAATAATAACTATCTGAAAGTTCTGTGTTAGAGTAATGGTAGGACTGTTTGCTACCACTCTGCTTATTTAGGCTCGGGAGAATGGAAGTAAACAGCGCTGTAATGTCAGTGGCTACAATAAGGAAGTTTCCAAATTTTTGATTTAAATGTAGAAAAATAATACTATACTTGCAATAAAGCCCAGTGATTTTCTTTTTCAATTATCTTCATAAATGACGAAGTTATGATAATTTTCCCGTCCGGTTTAAAACTTCTCGGCGCGCGGCCGCTCAACAACGTCATGACGTCACAACTTCCGCGAGACGCTCGAGTCGAGTAGTAATCGATGCGCGGTCACCTCAGACGGTTGTTGCTTTTGGCTAAATCAAGACCGAATGGATATTATCGTTGTAGAATCTGTGCAGGACAACATCTACATAGTTTTAAGATTGCTAGTATTTTTCTGAAGGTCTGATTTTCAGGTTTTAGAGTTCAAAATCGTTCGTCGTTTTCAGTTATCATCATAGAATAGTGTTGGTACTTGTCTCCAACAAAAATAGGCCATAGATTATCTTTATATACTGGCCATAGATCGTTATCCTACCTGGCCGGAGGGTGTCCTACACTACGTTTGCCCAGTCGCGGTCTCCACCCAAGAACACGTTTACCACAACTATCTAATAGATTATCTTATAGTTGATAGAAAACAATATATGTACCTACCTACTTTTGTGTAAATAAGGTTTATTTTCTGTGCAGTCGAACATTCTAGAGCTTTCGGGAATGTGCAGAAAGCTCTGGAAAGTTCTGGAATATACGAGATCAAATACAAACTATCTTTTACAGTAAACGTAAACTAATTAACATAGCTTGGGTTTGGAACCCTATTTAAATAAAGAGATACCTATGTGTGTTAGAGGGTTCCGCTCTTCCGTAATATACAGTTACAATAATATGGGAAGGTGCGTATTTGAAAGATTAAATTAAAACATATAATATTGTTTACAAAAGTTTGTTAGCATTTGATTGTTTAGTTAAGTGTGCGCCTGTGTGTTTGTGGCGTGTGTGTATAAGTATATGTGTGTGTTTGTGTTTTGTGCATGTGAGTGTTTTGAGTTGTGTGTGTGTTGTGTGCAAGTGTGAGTACCTTACCGAGTGTGTTGAGTTGGTGTATATGTGACGAAGATCATTCGAGAACATAGTAGAAACTTCTGGAAGCTTATAGAACAATCTCTAAGTCTGTATAATGATCTCAATAAATCCTCTTCACTAGTCCTCTATAATCCCAACATTATGATTTTGATGTAAATATGTAACTTTAGGAAAATATGCTCTTGTAATTCCGATCACTGCTCATTAATGTTCATGTCTTTTAAGTATATCATATCAAGGTTTTCGATCGAATCGAAAAGAAAGAAAGAGACAATGGGAATGACAGAGACAGATTAACCTTTCGGAAAACCGTGGAAACTTAAGAGAAGGACAGCTGACGGTGTGGCTGGCGTTTGAATGAAAGGACAGAGTTATTTCTCTAGAAATTTGTCGATTTTCTACTAAGTTTTATAATGTTACGAGGTACCTATTGGAGATATAAAAGGCCGAACATGTCCGACGATTATTCATTCAATGTTTGGAATTGATTAAGTATAGATTAAGTCTTTGGAAACGAACAAGTGAAAAAAAAATGGACTAATAGAAATATCAATTCAGTATTGCAGTAGGTATGGAAATATAATAGCTGTTCTAACAGAATAGGCTTTAAATTCTACGTCATCTTCATATATAGGACTTTCTAGTGACGTCGCATAGAATCATTATGGAAACCGTGTAAGTTGATGCTACACTACAGTATACAGGGTGTTAGTGTGAACACCGATGTCCTTGAAACCAGAGATTCAGCATCATGAGTAGAATCCAAAACGGATGAAAAAAAATGATTCTATTTTTTACAATTTTTTTAAAGAAAATTTTTATAAACACTAAACGTTTGCTCACAAACACGTGACACAAGTACTTCGACCAGGCGACACGTGGCATGTGCACCTCAGTGTCGAATCACCTTCTGTGCGAATATCCCGTCTTTTGAAGGGCACAAGTAATGAAGTTACGATCCAAGTAAGGCGCGGGTATAAGTACTTACGTAGGTACGAGTAGGTACTAAAAGTATGTAGAGTGACTATGGCATCGTGTACGATAGCGAAGACATGAAATATCAAAATCTTGCAAAACTAAAATAGTTGTTAAGCTTTTCTCATCGGTTTTGGATTCTACTCATGATGCTGAGCCTCTGGTTTCAAGGAGAACGCTGTTCACACTAACACCCTGTATAATATTGTGTCATGCCCAAGTGCACAAGTACCTACAACTATTAGTGCACCCGATAAACATTATTTTATGGTGCCTAAAAAATAAGATTGGTGCAAAGTTATTAAAAGAAAGAAATCTCTTTCAAATAAAATAAACAGCTACTAACTAGCTGCGCCCCGCGGCTTGTCCACGAACCAGGGATTTTTGTCATAAAAATTCCAGAAAGTTATTGCACGCACACCCCCTAGTTATTGTTATTGAGTAAAAATAAAAAATACGTGTTAAATTATTCATTCCAAAGATAAGTTGTACCGAGTTTTGAGAGAATCGAACCAAGGAATAATTATTTTCTGTACACACTTTACCACCCCATTTAACCCCTTCAGAGGTTATTTTTTCTAAATTTTACTATCCTGTATGTTATCATAGGTCCCAATCGATTTACAAACCAAATTGCATCTAAATAACTTAAGTAGTTACGGAGATTACCGATAACAAACATTCACACAGACTTTCCCATTTATTCTAATAGTAAGATATTAAGATATTAATAAGGTTACTTAATACTTTATATAGACACTCACACCACACACCGCGTTCCATGTACCTACTTACTTACTGTGAGCGACAAACGACGAAACAGCCGAAAAACGCTTTCCGCCCCTACTGTACCGTTGACTCGCCGGGAATTGTGACGTCACAGGCGAAATGCCTTGCGCTTATTTCAAAATTCGTTTGGGGTTCAGTAAAATTGGAATAACTTTGTCATTTTTGAAGTTATTTAAATAATTCTTTCACCATATATATTGTAATTTATATGCCCTTCAATTCATGTAAGTAGTTTTTATTTTTGAAAAATTGGAAACTTCCTTATTATCTTCTTGCAGCCACTGACTTTGTGTAGGTGTCTAGAATTGCATTAACAGAGGTTTAACAACTGCATTGGCTCAATAATTATGTACGCAACACCTAAATATTCACCCACCAACACAATAAGATAATTTACCGGCTAGAATTTCGCAACAATAGTCAAGGTTCACTGAAAAAGCCTAAACAATTGCAGAGTTCACGGAGAGTTAGGTCATCGCTATAGCTCACGGAGAGATTATAATGCAATCATGTTATGTTCCATTGTCTGAGTGTCATGGATTTCCAAAGCAAGGGATAAAAATGTAGTTGGAGTTTTGTTCGAGTTCGACGCTTATAAATAGAACAGCTATCCTTTTTGTAGTGTTTTAAAAGTCTCTAGATTTGCTGATAAACTTATTATCTATTGTTATTATCTTCAAATCTTCTTAACTACAGAGCTGCCTCTGTATCCAATAATTTAATGATCGGTGCTGAGAGATTTAGGCCCTCTACACACGAAGACTGGGCCCGGGGCGCCCGGGCGGCGCGGCTTTACTACCCAAGCCAGTGGCATTAGTGTGTAGAGAGCTTATATTACTAAGGAATTCTTATCAAAAGCAACCTTCAGACTATATACGAATGAGTTCAATCGATCGACGTCAATAGCCTAAAGACGCTCGGGTAATTTCATTAAAGGCAGCCCGATCCAAAATGTATTTCACGATTGAGAAGACAGATAAAACAGACTAAAGGGGACTTGAAGCAAATCCATGTTTATGGTTCGGATTCTGACTATCGAATTGTAAAGATGGAGTAAATTTATTAGATTAGAAAGTCGATTTGATCAAAGGTGATACTTGCGTACCTTGTTGATTTCTGAAGAATAAGAGGGTAGTTGCAAATTCTGATGACCCCGATTTCGCAGAGGCGGTAGCTTCAGTACTCCAGTCATCACGCTATTGAAAGGTTGGGAAAAATCTTTACTAATATCATAAACGTGAAAGTTTGTAGGAATGTATGGATGTTTAATCCTCTTTCACGCAGAAACTACTGAAAGGATCGGGCTGAAATTTGAAAAGACGTAGTTCTATCCCTGGAATAAAACATAGGCTACTTTTCATCCCATAAATCAGTTCCCATGAGATAGAAATAGCCAAATAACGCGTGTGAATCTGAGGGCAGATGCTAGTAACTAAATAACTCGATAAATACCCGTCGTGGATATAATAATTATAGTTGATTGTTTACTAGATTATTTCTTGATGGTCGATCAGCATTGGAAGAGTTTGACAATATGTTTTCTTTCCGTTTACCATGAACTGAAGTTTACGGTTTCTTGCTGTAATATAAAACCGTAAACTTCAGTTTTCTGTTCCAGTAGTTGCTAATTTGCGACAAACGTGTTTCTCGAAACAAGATCGTGAATGGAACTTGCGGTTACTGTTATTGGTTCTCAATCTTGCTCTTTTATCTGTACCTTTTGAAATGATTTCGTCCGTGTAATTTGGGTTAATTCCATCCATAATTATTATTTGCGTAAAACTGTTTGAACAAAAGTCCCCCTGCGACGCAGTAGGTAGCGGTTTCAGCTCCCACCTTGGGACAAAATTTTGTACGATCTGCAGATAAAGTTATTATTTTACTTCTCTGCTCAAAAATGTGTCATAGTATAGCGTTAAATTCGAGTTTATGTTGTTTTTATTTTCTGAATTCATCAGCCAGTACCACAAGACATTCGTCATATCATAATTAAGAAGACTTGACTTTTAAGTGCTGCATAAACGAAGAAGATATACGTACCTACCTAGTTCCCACTTACATTTAATTTGAATTTGATTTTTGAAAATGGAACTGAAAGCGCCTTTTTGGTTGGATGTATAAAAAGAATGTTATTCTACCTTTCACTGAATGCGTTTGCAGTGCAATTAGGCAGAAATAAAAATAAAATGGTATTGGTGCCAATTTTCCTAATTCCAAATTGAATTGAAGGTGAAAGTAGAGTTTTTTAATGGAGCCGAATCCACCATAACTCGGTCTTGTCTCTTTTATTATGTACTAGCGACCCGCCCGGCTTCACACGGTTTTATTATACGTATAAACCGTCCTCTTGAATCACTCTATCTATTTAAAAAAACCGCATCAAAATCCGTTGCGTAGTTTTAGAGATTTAAGCATAATAAGCATACATAGGGACATAGGGACAGAGAAAGCGACTTTGTATTATACTATGTAGTGGTAACTGCCACGTATGTAACGGGATGGTTAAAAGTCCCTTGTAAATCAATCTACTATTATTTATTGAAGATTTTATTAATAAGTGTAGGTACGTGAATTTAACTATACCTAATTCCTAGCTTTCCTCTTTCTATTCACGGCTGTATCAATCTTGTTCGGTGGGACTTAAAGCTTTACTAAATTTAATTATTTAGTATTAGTAGCTTAGTATTATAAGCTGCTTATAATTTGCACATCACGCCGCCGAGGACAGATGCAGCTGGTGCGATATCATCCGTGACAAAATTACTTCACGGACATGAGGATGTAATACGACTCGATGAGGAGGATTAAATTCACGTATTACTTTTATTTTGTTCTAGGAAGTGGCTACATATCCCCAGAGCCGATGTATCCCGACCGTGGAGATATATCGGCGCCTCTGGACGCCGATATATCACTGATAAAAGACAGCTCCATGAGCCGCGGCAAGGAAACCCCTCTACTTCGGTTGAGGAATGGCGCGCTACAGGCGGGCTTGAAGGATCGGCTGCATAGGGTCGTGGCTATGAGAAAGGTACGACATTTTATCGTCCAGTTATTGTTAAGACCTTTTTTATAAAATTGTAGTGAACTGTTTTCTTGCTGGTTTTAATAAAATAAATAGTGATGTGTCGGGGGGAAAAGAACTGGAACAAAAAATCTATACAGATATGTATCATCTATCAAACGACGAGTTTTTACTCCCGTTGTATTTTTTTTGTTACTAATGAAATTAGTTTATATCTTTTATTTTAACTTGGTTGGGCGGCGCGTAGCGAACCGCAATTAATCACAGTGTGGGTTACGTTTAACAGTACCTACGCCATGAAAAATATTTTAATCATAAATGTTTTTACCTAAGTGAGATATAGCATGTATGCAAGTGTAAAGCAAGTTAAGCAACATTTGTCAAGTCACTTTTGGAATGTTGCCGGAATTTTATAAAAAACAAAAACACAAACAAAAACAAATCTACACAGCTTTGATACAAATTTAACCGTCCAGATTTAATGTAAAGTCCCTACTGTTTAGTCAACCACATAAACGATAAATCTCTTTCTTTTTCCAGGAAGTAGAGAACCAGAGAAAGTCTTCTCCCCTCCAACGCAACGTGGTGTATCCTCTTGCGATGCTCCTTCTCCTGGCGCTCACCACAATCACGGTTCTGATGGTGCTGCAGAACACCCTTGAACTGTTGATTGGTATTAAGGCTCTGCCGCTTAGCACGAGGGTAAGTTACTAACCTCAAATCACTACATAGTATAAAACAAAGTCGCTTTCTTTGTCCTTACGTCCCTATATATGCTTAAATCTTTAAAACTACGCACAGTACGCACGGGTGTAATATAAACCTTCCTCTTGAATAACTATCTATTAAAAAACGCATCAAAATCCGTTGCGTAGTTTTGTAACTAGTGAGTTATGAATATAAGCAGTTTAACTACGAATTTAGTTTATGAGAATAAGTGTAATTCTATCCAAATTGGCTGCGCCAGTTATCCACCGTCATTGTGCCATTTAGTAAAGTGAATTGGCGGAAAACCAAAGCGATTTTTTTATGTATAAAAATATAAATTTACTTACTGAATTTTATGGGAGTTTTAAGGATATAAGTTCCCAAGTAACTCTAAATACTTAATCGAGCGGGGCTATTCCGACTAAAAAAACACTGACCTAAACTTCAAAAGTTAGCACTCTCGTTTGTGATAACGATAAGGTAGATTGGATGAATGTATTATTAAAATATTAATTAATTATATTAGGTAATTTCAACTATATTTCATAGATATAGGGCTGCGCGGTGCGCCGCATATGTCGATCAACGTAGTCGATAAATTGGATCAAACTAAAATAACTAATTATAAACATTTGCTAGCCCTTCCCTACTGAAAAAGAAGTTTCTTACATATTTAAATTGGATTTATACAAATAATAAAACTAAAAATAATGAACAAGTTATAGTAAATAGTTAAAAAAGTTTTATTTTTATTTAACTACCTCAAAGAGGCATGCAATAAATCTCTGAAATTTTTAGGTCTTCGATACCTATTGTTCTGCATTTGACACATATTTTAATACGAGGGCGAAGCCGCGGGGCGCAGCTATTTATAAAAAAAGTATCGATATATGGGACATCACTAGTGTTTTTCGACACCATACAAAACTGAGCGGGGTAATTATAGCTTGGCAAAAAAGAGTAGAAAATAATGGGGGCGCCACTGTAGGTCCTTATGGCAACACCTATAGCGCACCAAGCTAGTCTTGCTACTTAGGTGTATATTTCTGTTATACGTACATTTATATCCACACGTAGTATACTAGTATCAGTAAATATTGTTTAATTGAGCAAGGTTCTCTTTATGTAAGTATATAAAGAAAAAAATATAAAGTAAATTAAAATTTAATACATTGTTATTAATACATTGTAAGTTCTCTCTCTCACAGTATTCCTTTTCTATTTTTATTACGCGCTGGCACGAATTCTTCCAATCCTCCTCCGTAATAGCTTGGAACCGTTCCGTTTTAGCACGCTCAGCTGCTTCCTATAAAGAAGAATCTTTTTATGATACCGTTGTCTTACCTTTTTCAGTTTATTATTTAGGCACCTAATTTCTAGACCATTTAAAATACAAACGCTATAATAACTTTATTACAAAGAAATAACACAACATTTAAATTATGTAGAAATAGATTTACATATTAGCTAGTCTAGCTCAAGTATCAAATTCTATGCCCGCGCTATAGCAGAGTACGCAGAGCAAACGTAAACATAACCTAACTGCCCGATGTTTATTGTTAAATATTTCACTTGTTCCGTGGAACTTTAATTTAATCTTGCTTTAGGACTATCAAGTTACCTTTGATTCAACTTATAATTACAAAACAAACTCTCACAAACCTGTTATATCAGCGGTTCTTTGAAAAACATTGTTGAGATCTGAAAGAATAGTTCTGGCCTCAAATTCTGCCAGACATCGCCTGTATACCTTATAAATAACCTCCCTGGCAGCACTTCTAACTGTTTTATTCATTATTTTTCACTTTTCGTCACTTTATCACCACCGCTTGACCGATCCAAGTAAAAAATACGAGAATTCGTAATCTTTGTTTACAATTTTACATCAAACGTCATTGCTTTAAGAATGTTGCCATTAAACAAAAAAATTAGTTCCGTTTCAAGACTTTTTTGCCAAGCTGTACAACTTGACGTAAGTTGGAATTACCCCACTTAACTATTTTGGCGGGGTAATTTCAACTGTTCAATAATCTCTTCAAAAACGTACCTTTTCTTAGAACAAATAAATGAATAAAAACTAATAGTCTATACTTTCTTCACTCGCAATGTAATATCTAGAAAACAAGCGTTAAAAACACAACTTTTGACGAAAAATGTAACGAGCGTCTTGGCTATCACTGTTGCGCAAATTGCCGTCTGACAAAAAACGCCTATAAGTCAGACAGTTTATGCCTTAGAAGGGCCATCTATGAAGTATTGTCGAATTTACCTGTTCCCCTACTTGGATCTAGATGGCGTTTTGAATAAATATAAGTAAAATAAAAGTTATTGTCATTAGTTGGAATAACCCCATAGTCGAAATTGCCCCGCTCGATGTTATAAAATTAATTTATTTATTTTATTTCCAGCAATTCACCCTCGGCATAGCGTCCCTCTCGAAGCTGGGCTGGGCGGGCGCGCTGCTCGAAGCATTCCTCATCCTGTACCTGCACGCCGCCTCGCTGACGGGGCTGAGCGCGCCGCTGCGTGCGCTGCGCGTGCTGCCGCGCGCGCGCCGCACGCCGCTGCCGCGCATACACGCGCTCACCGCCGTGCTGCTCGCGCATTCCACCGCGCAGCCGCTGCTCGTCAAGATACTAGGTACATAGCTCTATGACACTATCATTCCTCATCCTGCACCTGCACGCCGCCTCGCTGACGGGGCTGAGCGCGCCGCTGCGTGCGCTGCGCGTGCTGCCGCGCGCGCGCCGCACGCCGCTGCCGCGCATACACGCGCTCACCGCCGTGCTGCTCGCGCATTCCACCGCGCAGCCGCTGCTCGTCAAGATATTAGGTACATAGCTCTATGACACTATCATTCCTCATCCTGTACCTGCACGCCGCCTCGCTGACGGGGCTGAGCGCGCCGCTGCGTGCGCTGCGCGTGCTGCCGCGCGCGCGCCGCACGCCGCTGCCGCGCATACACGCGCTCACCGCCGTGCTGCTCGCGCATTCCACCGCGCAGCCGCTGCTCGTCAAGATACTAGGTACATAGCTCTATGACACTATCATTCCTCATCCTGCACCTGCACGCCGCCTCGCTGACGGGGCTGAGCGCGCCGCTGCGTGCGCTGCGCGTGCTGCCGCGCGCGCGCCGCACGCCGCTGCCGCGCATACACGCGCTCACCGCCGTGCTGCTCGCGCATTCCACCGCGCAGCCGCTGCTCGTCAAGATACTAGGTACATAGCTCTATGACACTATCATTCCTCATCCTGTACCTGCACGCCGCCTCGCTGACGGGGCTGAGCGCGCCGCTGCGTGCGCTGCGCGTGCTGCCGCGCGCGCGCCGCACGCCGCTGCCGCGCATACACGCGCTCACCGCCGTGCTGCTCGCGCATTCCACCGCGCAGCCGCTGCTCGTCAAGATACTAGGTACATAGCTCTATGACACTATCATTCCTCATCCTGTACCTGCACGCCGCCTCGCTGACGGGGCTGAGCGCGCCGCTGCGTGCGCTGCGCGTGCTGCCGCGCGCGCGCCGCACGCCGCTGCCGCGCATACACGCGCTCACCGCCGTGCTGCTCGCGCATTCCACCGCGCAGCCGCTGCTCGTCAAGATATTAGGTACCTACGTTTATGACACTATACATTGTCTCTTATAACGCTGCTGCCAAAATTCTTCCGTTGAATCCAGAATTATTTATTTACAAAAATCATACAAAGTTATACATATTTATTTAATATTGGTGTTGGATTTTTAATTAACTTTAGTACTTTTCAATGTAATGCTATGAATAAAGAATATCTTTGTCATCTTCTATTGAATGAACACTGTGTTTCTTTGTTAAAGGTATAACAAATTTCGACTTGCTAGGCGAGTTCGGACGCATCGAATGGCTCGGGAACTTCAAGCTAGTGTTGCTATACAACGCGATATTCGCCGCGACCGTTACACTCTGCCTCGTCAGCAAATTCACCGCCAGCGTGCGACGGGAGCTCTACAACAGGTTGGTCGAGAATGTCAATACGGTCGCCCACTGCGTGTCTTTCCTCAACAACTGACACAGATGTCAAAGCTGGGTATTTTGATCTGTCAGATTGATCTTAGATCTTTAGCTTGCTAGCTCTCTGTGTTGGGGTTAAGTTAAGCAATCTAGATATGGTTTATCGAGGGAAGAATAGGCAATTGAATAAAAAGTCTTATTGGCTAAGCGGACACCTTATCTAGAGTGTCCACTGTCTATGCTATGTTAAATTGTGTCCAGAAACTACTTTACCTTTAAACTAAAGTGGACAATGTGAGAGCTGGCAGGTTTATATGCAACTATATGCCAAAATATAATAAAATAGCAGTTGACAGTAGTATTTGTAGAGGTTTTGAAGGTTCTATAACTTATGTATCTTATATTGTACCTTGTTGCTCTAAATTGTTAAGCTGTATAGGGTTAATTGCCATCGGAAAGTTGCGCATATCTGAGAATGTTTGACAGATTGAAGGTTTTTTGTGCCTAATAGCATGGATGTTGTAATGTCTTAGGGTGCAGGCTATATAGAGAATCGCTTTTGTTTTTCAGTCTTTTTCATCAGTAAATAAGCATTCACTATTTGGCCTGAAAAGCACTGCATATCAAACTGTGATGTTTTACTCTAAGGTGGGAAAATAACTGGAAAGTGCCTCAAGATGGTCACGGGAACCCTTTAATGAAGTGGTCTACCATAGTTGGCTTTTGACCTTCATGATGACCACTCCATTGTAAGGATAAGAACAGAAGACTGTAAAGTTGATGTGCTTGATTGAATTGTCTTCTAAACATAAGCTATGCAATAAATAAAACATGGTATTATAATCTTTATTCCTAGTCTACTATGCAAACCCGTCATGCAGACCATGTTTTGACGGCCTTAGACTATATTAACTGTCGATAACTTTCAACTTACTATCTTAATTTCCATGTATACGCTACTAAAAGTGTCATAAAAATAGTAAAACGTAAAATAATGTAAAGTCATGAGACCATGTTGATATTTTGTAAGCGATATTATACAAAACCCATGCATTTATTTGTAACCCATTATTTATTTTGTTCCTATGTACCATTTTTCGTAGTTTTAAATTTGTAGGTGTTTTGTAAGGTTCTTGAGGAGAGACAAGTGGGATTTTGAATTGTTTTTTTACCAATGAGACTGAATTTGTTAAAGTTATTATAATGAGTACGAAGAGATTATTTATTTAATTAAACTTTGTTGCATAATGCAAAACTATTTCTAAATTCAATTTGAACAAATGAATAATAATTTTTAATGGTGAATGAATTATGTATTTTACTTCCATGACTATTTCGTATAACTCATAAAATAATTTTCCTGATGAGTTTTCCTATTAAGATTGTTCTATCTGATGAATTTTAATTTAATCAAACCAATTAATTTTTTAAAAGACATAATTTAAGACTGTATTATTTGTTTACTGTATTTTATTTGCTCAAAATAATTATTCAAGCCTGCAATTGTGAAGAAATATATAGAATATTAATGTTATCATCATCACTTTTTAAACTAAGTACTTCTAAGTTCACATAGAGGCTATTTTTTCTTGTTTACGAGACAAATATCTTTTGCAGGCTCAAACAAGCTTTTTTTCATGTACTAACAAAGTAGGTAGCTTATTCCATGTGCTATCATACTAACGCGCAAACATTTATTAAGAAATAAGTTCTGGTAAAACTAAATATTGTTCCACTGTTTTAAAAAGAACTTGTGTGCTTAGAATATTCTAGAAGTTAGTTGGAATATTTGCCTGTGGTGCTACATGTATCACAAAATATGTACTTATCTACTCATTAGAACAATTGACGAAAAAATGATTTAGTGTGTTGCTTTATTTTGTGTGTGAATCTCTAATGTTTAAAAATATTATAATATTTTAGTGTGAATTTTATACATTTGTATTATACCTTGTACCAAACGTTAAGATTGCATTTGAATAATAATGATATGAAATTAAAATGTTATTTTATTTCATGAAATACTCATTGACATACCTAGATGGTTTTGAAGGCACACATATTTTTCACTTTAATTTAGGTACAAAGACCACACTATGGTAAATAATGAGTGATTTTTCTACTTATAGCTAATTCATCATGCTTGCTAATTCATTTGCTTTTGTTGCTAACTGAATAATACTTAATTAGTTTAAATTTTAATCTTAGTCTAACATAATTGATATTGAGGATGTTGTGTTATGTCCAGCACTATTTTCCAGTCCAGAAATTCCTCAAAGTGAATAAAAATATTTGGTTTTTTTAGATACAAATGGCTTGCGGACTTCTTCACGTTACCTGAAGAGGCTACAAGTGTACCAACCACTGCTACTGTGATAGAAGAACCTTCGGTGGAACCCAAAGAAGATAAAAGTACAAAACCAATCAAAATAGAATAACATAGAAGTATGAAAGAAACCTGTTTATATCTGTGATGCTACAATTGTAAGTTTAAAATGGCTATGTAAGTTTTATAATGTTAATAAAATGTTAAAATAATACACAGTTTTTATTATTTGTAAGTGTTATAATGTTAAATCATTTTCCTGTTCAGCCCCTTCATCATTTTCCTTGTTGACAGTTAAGTTCTCAATGACCATGTGATATTTACCATGACGCCTCCCTTCTGCCTTCAGTATAAGTTTTCTGGCATTGCTTCTTATAGATTCCAAACTCTCATTACTGTTCATTCCAAACAAGAATCCAATGTTTATGACATCCTGGACACCTCGAAGATGCATTAAGTCTTCAACACCACTTGTGATGATTATACTTTTTGACCGGCCCACTGCATAATAATTATGTGCATTTGTGATTATGTTTTTCCTTGCAGTTGAGTCTCTTATAGCTGGTGAGTACATCAGTTCGAAAAAAAGGCCCCGCTCTATTGCCTGCCTGTAAAGTTTTCTACTCACTTTGAATGGTATTCTTCCATTAGACTCAAAAGTAATAACATCTATGTCCAAGGATGAGCAAGCATACTGAAATGCAGCCAAGGTCTTGGGGACCATAGCTATGATATCATACTTTTTAAGATTTTCTGATGTGTTGAGTTTGTGCGCTATTCCAGACTCTGAGAATTCAATGGTGACCCGCTGCAAGATTTTCAGATTACTGCTCTGGATTATGTCCTTCGGTATATTGATTGGATCAGGGATATAATCTTTCTTATCCCTCGTTTCGCCTTTCTTTTTCTTCGCTTTAGGCTCTCCACTAACAAGTTCCTCAACGTATGTATTTAGAGCGATAGTTTGATATCCTAGTTTACTAAAAACTTCCAATTTCCCCAAATCAATTTTGTTGCTAACACATAGGTCACAGAATCCCCAATTTTGAAGCGACATTACGAAATACCATTAGAAGTAAAGATTTCAAAAACGATACGATATCACGAATAAAAACCATGTACGTACCGATTTTAGGTTATGTTTGCTTGCATTCTGTTTGTTGATTTCAAAGATTATATTATAGTAACTAGATGTAACATTATAAAAACGAACATTTGACACTGTTTTGACTTCTTGCTCTTTGGGAGTATGCCATATGAAAAAAAAAGATAGATATAATTTTTCAGTTCAGTTTCAGTAACATTCAAATACGTATGTGGTCAATCTGATTCTTGTCTGACATTCTACTGAAATGTGAGAATAGTGATGTGAAATTCTGTACTTATCGATTAAATTATGATTTCAGTAAGCAGTTAAGTTTTTTAAACTTACGCGATCAGAACACATTATTATAAATATTTATGTACGGGTATTTATCCAGTCATCCCGTGACCACGGCAGTGTGTAATCCTGTCGAAACGTCGGGAAAAATAGGTAAATAAACGCGATAAATACCCGTACATAAATATTCAGTAAGCAGGTTTGTTGTAACCGCTGCATTGTATGTTGATCATGACGACCGATGTAGCGCGGTGGGCAAAGGTGCGCCTGCAACGCAGGAGGTTACGGGTTCGGGAATCAAACCCCTCAGAACAAATTTGTGAACGATCTGCAGATATACCTATGTTCCGTTGGTCTGGGTATAAATGTACTATAAAAAATGTATATCTATGCATAATAATGTATTTAATAAATCAGTTATCTAGTACCCATACCACGAGCTTTGAGTAGCTTACTTTGGGGCTAGATGGTGTTTTGTGGATTGTCCAGCATTATTATATATTATTATAAAAGAGTATAATAAATTCAGTTATGTTTAAAATCCGCAAGCTGTAATTTTACTTGAAAAGATATACCAATATTCATTAATCACCTATATTTTTTGGGTGTTTGTGGGGTTTTATATTAAGTTTGGAGTATGTGAGTCAATAATGATTAAATCAATCAGCTGGTAATGATTGAAACTACAACCCCCTCAAGGATCTAGATCGACTTAACCGGTACCTGACCCTGTAGGTATATAAATAAAGACCTACTAAGGTTATTTTGTTAAAACTTACATAAACTTGATAAATCTTCTTGATAATAATTATGTTTTTATTTAAAATGGGGTTAAGCGGTGATGGTTGTTTGCCGTCGTTATTTAGGATATGAGCAGTGAGAAAACTTACTTAGGTAGGTACTTAGTTACATTAACATAAACGAAATTATTTTTAAAGTATTTTCACGTCGTATACTACTATACTTAACTGAAATATTTTGTGCTTAGATACCACTTGGATGCTATCATTTAACCTTTATTTTCAAAGTTTTTTTGTAAGTCCTTTGATATCCAATTCTGTGGCACGAAACATGGAAATGTAAAAAACACTAACGAGAATTCTATGATGGCTCTCAGACATGTCTTCTCAAGTTTAGTTTCCATTTTTCTTTTGTTATTGGATATTTTGTATATCTAGAAGTGAAAGATAAGAATAAGTTGTGAACTTCTAGTCTCCTAGATCTTACTAGCGACACCATAATCAAGTTTTGATTTCTTACTCCAACTTAGTCGGTCCATGTAGGTACCGTAGCACTATCTCGGTAGGTAGGTATAATTCTCAAACTACGACAATTTACTTTTGAATCATCATTTTGTCAACCAGTATTAGACATTCATCGACAATAAATTATCGACAACTACCAGTACTTCACTAGGTGGCATCAAAATGGTACATCAGATGTCAGTTTTTCGTATTGTACTTTAATATTAGTGAATTATAGAATTATACTGCTAATGAGCTGTAAATAACGTAGTAAAACAGTTATTATATTCTATGTACAAAAAACTATTCAACATATTGCAAAGAAAATACATGTAATATCCGCGTAATATCCGCGTCTATCACGATTATAGACTTACCGATGAAAAGATATCTTGCGTTTATCTTCACATAAAGATCCCAAACGGCTTTTACAACCCACAGCTACACAAGTCATTATATACTAAGTTCTCGATTAAATATTATATATAAAACACAAAATTACAAATAAAACATAAACACAAATTTTCATTTTCTCAATCTGACATTCACTTGTCACCGTACGGTATCAAACAAAACCAAAACAATATCAAATCGGCTACATCGCCATATAGGATGACAGTGACCATATGCTCCGTCTACCTTACGGAACGTAAGGTACCTACTTGGTCTTAGGTTGATTTTAAAATCAAAGAAGAGAATATTTCAACTTCTTGTATGTGATAGTTCTTTTATGATTTGATCTAAAAAATCCACAATGCTACTTTGGACGAACGAAATCATCTTCCCTAGGAAAAGTTTGAAACAAAATTTCGTGAGACTTTTCGTTCAAAAACTGCTTTTGTCATGGTCGGAATAAATCACCCTTCTTCCTGTTTGAAGGATTTTGTTCAATCAAGATATGTGTAGGTATTTGTGTAACGTTACGAGTGATCGAGTGATTAACACTTACATACTAACCATACGAAGACGACAACGATACACGCCGCGCTCAAGTTGACACAGTAAATACCCCATTCCTAATTTAATTTAAAAGATCCCTGCCTTCTCCATCTATTCAGTTTTAAAGTCTCCACACACTGAAGCCGGAGGCGGAGCGGAGGCGAAGGCGTGTCGGTTTTTCCTATGGCACCGCGCCGCCACCGCGCATCGCCTGCGGTGTGTGTGTAGGCTTTCATAGGATTCCATAGAATACATCTCGCACGCCTTCGCCTCCGCTCCGTCTCCGGCTTCAGTGTATGGAGACCTTTAAGGTAAATAGACTATTTTAATCCAACTCCTTCGCTTTTCGTCGATTAAAAAGTAGATTCACTGACGAACCATAGACATTTTCTAACACCATGCTAAAAACGTCAAACGTCAAAGAAAATAATTGCGGGATTTTGAATGTGTTTTGAATTAAAAAGTTTTATATAATGACTGTCCGGATAGTTATTTCTGGAGAAACACGATGCGAAATCTTTGCAGAAATATGCCTGATTGCTGACTATCTTTCACAGAATCTTCCTAACTTTTGTTGGGAACGCATAGAAAAGTCCTTGCTAGAATGGAAGGTTAGAGACAAACAAAATAATTGATAGAATAATTACCTATCTGGGTAGGTACCTACTCGTAGCTTAGGAACCTACATAATTTGCTATCGCCAGAGTTTCACTAGCATATTTAAGATTCGCGGGCATATAAGTAAGTTTTTTCGCCTCTTAATTAACGGAATTAACCGGCAAAGTCCATGTCGGGCTACGCGTTGAGTACACAACGCGTATTAGTGGATTGTTAGATATTATTGGTAATATTATGGTATGGTATAATACCACTAACAGCTTGGACAACTACCCCTACGTGTAGTTTTAGCATTTCATTTTACAGCGGAAAACCATTTTTTTACGAATATGGGTCCTCCGGTACGTTAAAAATATTTTTCTGGCTCTATAAAAGAAGTGACTGTAAGTAGGTACATTTTGGTATTATGCATTATCCATAAATAGTTACTAAAGTGAATTAGACACAAATCGGACAGGCACTTCACTTTTTTGAAAGTCGGTAAAAGTTTAGATATTATTGAATATCTTCGTAGGTATGACTGCATGCCTGCAGTCCTCGCAGAATGTCATTTTATCTGGCCGGGGCGAGTGTCCTACAATAGGTTTGTGTATAGCGGTCTCTACTCAAGAACACGTTTAACCCAGCGGTTTTCTGTAGGAAAGATATGGACAGCCCACTGCAACTATAGGTAATTCTAATATATACCAATCTACATAGGTAATTCTAATGCTTTCCAGGCGTGGCTGATGAAAATGAATCAAAAAAACAAGTGGCACCACATGGGATCACCCCTGGTTTGGAAGGAAATGTTGCATAAAGGCAGCAAAGCTTTTTATATTGGAGGAGCATCAGAGTTTTTAGAATACTGCCATTCATACTACAACTTAGATTCATATCTAACTACTGAAAAAATGGGAAGCATCTGTCACAACTTCATGCAATTCCAGCTCAAATTAAAAGAAGATCGTACTCATATGGAGAACAAAAAAGTTGAGGAAAAGTTGAAATTAAGAAGAGCTAAGCAATTTGTGATTTGTATATCTGGAGCAGGGAATCCATTGGCGGAGCATTTGATATCTGGTCTGCTAGAAATGTGTGTAGGGGAGAAGCATATTACTAAAATATTTCTGTACGACTGCAGTTGTACACCGAACTTCATAGAATCAGTTGAGTCGGAATGTCAGTATATTTTCACGGACAACCCTCGGAAGGTGGTGAGATACGTGGAAAGAATCGGGTCGGCTCTTTCCTATACAGATTTGCTCATTGTTCTAGATCACGTGCCATTCAAGTAAGTACCTACTTTTACCTTACCTTTCTACCTTACTGCGCACCGATTATTGATGTGCCAAAAATGCCTACAAAAATATAGGACCTAAGTAGGTATGTTTTTGTAGGCATGTTTAGCGTAGGTAGCATAACTGTGTGTTCATTAAATTAAGTACCATTTCACAGATATTTATGGCAGGGGAGCCCAAGCGGGGTTTTTGGTATTTACTCGAGCATAGCACATAAGTGGGAAACCTTGCACCCTATTAATACCCCTAAAATAATGAATCCTTCAATAGATAGATAGATAGATAGAAAATACTTTATTGCACACTTAAATAGAAAATAACAACATACAATAAAACTACTTATATAGACTAAGTGACAATTGGCGGTCTTATCGCTGAAAAGCGATCTCTATCAGACAACTTTGGAAATATAGGGCCGTGCGGAGGTATAGGGCAGCGGATTAGAACAGTAAAAAGAATAGATCCTTAAAAAAACTCAACCGCGTCAGACACACAAAACTGCGAACACGCATCACATCGCAAATATCTGCGAACTCGCACGATGCACCGCAAGAACGTCCGATCTCATTCGCATCGCGCATTCCGCGATATTATGTCATACTTGGTGACCCCACTTTTAGTCATTTTAAACATTTATAACTTCAGTTTTCAACCCATACTTTCGAGTAAAATAGTTCCCTCAGAGTTCATTATCATTATAAATGGATGAACACAGAATCTTCTTTTTCTTTTATATCTATTTAACAATAACACCAATGCGATAATCTTTTTGCGATCCATCTTATATATGCTTCCTAAAAACACGTCCAATACGACTGACTACATTTGAAGGTATTATGGTTGCCCTACCAAACGGTTAGCCAGTTGTCACAAAATCGTATCGCATTATCGTTATAAATGGATGAACACAGAATCTTCTTTTTCTTTTATATCTATTTAACAATAACACCAATGCGATAATCTTTTTACGATCCATCTTATATACGCTTCCTAAAAACACGTCCAATACGACTGACTACATTTGAAGGTATTATGGTTGCCCTACCAAACGGTAAGCCAGTTGTCACAAAATCGTATCGCAGAAATACGCATCGCAAGTTGTGTGGGAGCCCATAAACATTAGATACTAACTTAAGAGTGGGCAAATGATTGAAGCGAAGAGAAAATCAATTATCACTTTATTTCTTACTAGCGCCCCGCCCCGGCTTCGCACGGTTTTATTTTTCGTTTAAACCTTCCTCTTGAATACCTATTAATAAAAACCGCATCAAAAACCGTTGCGTAGTAGGTTTAAAGATTTAAGTATAGGTACGTAGGGACATAGGGACAGAGAAAGCGACTTTGTTTTATACTATGTACTTAGTGATATTATTTTGAGCCTATAGGTACTTTACAATTTGACTTGTCTGATTGCTTATTTTGTAAGCCTAAAGAAATAAAGATATTGATTTACTTGATTTACTTAGGGAAATAGGAGATACTCTTACATTAGAAATTAATATCTGAACCGGTCAAGTATTTCTGCATCTTTTTTTTACATTTTTGAAAATCTGTAGTACCTACATGGCACCGCCCCTTATGAAAGGGCATACCTACTTCATTATTTTTTTTCGTTTAGCTTAATCTTCATAATCCAAAAAGTCCCCGCGACGTTCGAGTAAGTGACCATTTAGCCTCTTGGGTTCGCCTACTATTATGACAACGGGCCTGCAAAGAATCCGTCTTAACTTTTTATTTCAGAACTGATTATGCTATTGGGGAATGGCTCTTTTTAAATAAAAAAATTATGGACAACTTAGCGTTAATGATCAACGCATCAGCTAACAGGAAAATGTACGTTCTTTTCCCGAACATAGGGCCATCTTGTTACAATGCAACAGTTCTCGCACAAGCTATCAATATCCAAAAGAAGAATATCGTCGTGGCCACTTCGGATTTAGGCTTGGAGATATCAGCAATAGCTGCAGAAATCGCTGAAATTCCTATGAGGAACATGTTTTGTCCACCAGTATGGGGGTTTGTTGGAATTAATGCGCTGGTAGACATCAGGACCACCATACACAGATACAACCCTTTTGAACCGTACAATCGGTATTCGAAAGTCAAAAATTCTTCTCTAGTTATTGGCTCCATTACCCCAGAGTTTAGAACTATGGAATATCTCATGTATTTTGACGATAGTCTCTGGAAAAAAGTTGCAGACATGAAGGTACCTAGATTCATAATTCTAAAATATTGCTTACCTACCTAAATAATTTATGACTAAGTACATAATGCATGCTTTACGCTATTCTTTGGATTGTCAATCAATTGCAGAGTCAAATTCCTGCGACGAGTATGAATCTTCATAAAGTAATAGCAGTTCTGGATGTGGTCAAGCTTTGGTTAATTGAAAAGGATCCCAATCACGTCGTGAATCTAGGAGTCCGATGCAATGGTAAATCCCACCTCGGTAGTATTTTGCAGGTAAATGTAAGTAGGTCACAAGTCCAGTAGATTTCAAATGATGTTCTTTTTTATTTTAAGGTGAATTCGGACTTCATTTCAAAGGTGTGTTCTCTCAACCTTCTCGTCTTGTCGATGGAGAATGGGTACCAGCCTTTGATTTCCCGCTTCCAAAAGATCCTTACGTACAATTAAAATACCTCGATGAAATGGCACAATACACGATGGAACTGACACGAACCGATCTTCCGCCCGTTATTCCTTACACTCCATGCTCCTGCAAGCCAATGTTTATAAAAAGAAAGGCGTAGGTATGGTAGAGTAGGTAGAGTCGATTGATACTGCGTGAATACACTCTGGGAGCTTTTATTCTCCTCCGTATACGAACTTGCTACCTAACCAGTTTCCGAACGAAAACCTACCTGCGCGCAACTCGACGACGACGTCACGCTCTAACAAAACGAAGCGAGCAAAACGAATTCAGTGTCGAAAGAGACGTTGTTGCGGCGAGTCGGGTCCTAACGCATTCCGCAGTCGAAAGAGGAATGTTATGACGTGCAGCAACTGTCTTTGTTTCATAAACTTACGTTCATCAAAAGCTCGGAACCCTTCGATAATGTGATAGAAAGTATCCGCAGAGTCGATACGCGGATGCTATGATCTTTTCCAAAGCATGATCGTGCCAATAGGAGTTATTAGCATAGTTAGATGTCCGTATCGGTTAAGTTGTGTGAATGTTGTGCCAATAATGAGATAGTGTAGTGTTGTGATGTGGTTGTGGGACATATGGGGCGTGCTGTGGGCCGTGGAGGCGGTGGCGCATCTGGGCCTCGCGTCGCCGCTCGAGCCCGCGCCGATGTCGCCAGGTGAGAGGCCTGGACCTTGCCACAGCCGTCTACCACACGTAGCCAACCGCTACCTACACACTAAAGCCTTCTTTAACATACTCGCAAAACAAAATGCTTCATGCATGCGCTTAATGCACTTTTAAAACGCTTTGGCTCTATTTATTTTGCTTTGTTTACCTATTGTTTTTGTTTAGACTAACAGCGATGGTGGTGGTTTTTCATAAACGGTTTGAAGTGAAATCATAGGCAGAGAGAACGTATATTGCATAAAGAAAATAAGAAGAGACAAACATAACAAAATACAATTCAAGGTTCTATCGCTGAAAAGCGATCTCTACCGCTCTACCTTGAATGGTTTGGTTACGTATTTGTAAAAATAAATTATTGTACTGTTAGTCAATCGTCTTATTTATTTACTTTTCAAGTACCTAGTTCCAAATCTAACAAACTAGATATTTCTACGTTTCTGCCTTACCTATAATTTGAACAAAGCTAATCTACATAGGTACATTCTTAGTTTACATCTCAATTCAGACTCTACTCTTTTTTATTATGTTGCTATATCTCTAAAAGTACCTACCTAAATGAAAAAAATAGGAAAATAAAATTGATTGATTTGATTGATTTGCCATTGCATGAAAGCTAACGTTAGTTTAGTAAGTCCTATCCTAATTATTGTTTAGTACGTAGGTATCTACTAAATTACATTTGCAACTACCTACAGTCATCTGTTTGTTTAAACGCTTCCTAGTAAGTTTAATTAAGTTACAGTCACGCGAAACTATGAATTAATCAGGAAGTAAAACGAGGTAGGTTGCTACTGCATAGCAGGTCATTCTAGTACTAGCGATCAAGAGTTGTATGGATATCTAGGTCACATCAGTTCAAGCAGGTAACCTAGGGTAACGTGTGATTTGTAAACGGTAAAACTGCAAAACTTCGACAAAGCAAAGTCACACTTACGTGCGAATAGAACACACAAAGCATTGGAGTCTGTGAATTTGTTACCTATTTAAAAAAGAGGACATACTGAAAGGGTCTTCAATCAAAGTTGAGTTACACAAGAACCTACCTATTTGCCGTTGTCACAGTCGTATTCATTTGTCAATTTACTTAGTACCAACGTCGTCGTCTGTGTCTAGGAGTAGGTACTCTATAGTTTCTATGTTATAGGTTCAAACTTCGCCCAAAAACCATTCCCAGAGGAATTTTGATCTGCAACAAAAATAATGGACGCCAGAATTAATTTTCAATTGACAAATTCAATGTAGGCTAAATGAATCAGTAAAAACGTTTGTTCTGAGAACTAGCCTAACCCCGGAAGGTGTTCTACAACCGCCTTACAACCAGATTAATGGACAGGGCGCACTAATGACGGCTATCGTTTATTTGGCATGAGAAGGTCGACCGCAAATCCCTACAAATTGCTTCCAGAGACGATAATCTGGCAGCTATCGGAGCTCCCAACTCTCAGGTTGAAGTCTTACCGTTCGCTCACCCTCCATGATCCAGAGTCGCATTAGTTCCCGCCACGCGAAGGAATGTTCCCATTTTCTTTTAATCGAACCACATTGGGTATTTTCGGATTTCAATTTGTTCCGTTCTCGTTAAGGGAATCGTTTAGTTATTGCGGTCGACTTAGGAGAGGCTTTGCTCTATACAATTTGTCTGGAGAGCGTAAACCTCAATCTTCGTCGAATGGAAGTGGTTGAACAGACGTATCTGTGGAGAAAGATTTGTGCGAGATCCAGAATGGTAGGATACTTTGGAAAGCATAAGAAGTTTAAATCGTACCAAGCTGTTTTATTTCAACTCTTTGGGAACTTCAGGGCAAAAACGACGACAAAAAATTACTAAAATGAGTTAAAGAAAAGCTGTACCCTGATCTTTGTCAGAAATAAAAACTTTAAACCTGATAAACTAAAACCTTATATTAACCGTAGATATAGTGAAAAATACTGAAAAAGATAGGTCGTTCTTTAAATCAAAAATCAAATGGGTAGTAATACCGCAAAGCTTTCGGAAATACCCGTAACTATTCATAGCGAATATCCGCCGTGTCAAAATTCTGAAGAGGTGTTTCCGGAACACAGCTCAGCTAATGAATGTTACATAAGCTTTGCGGGTCACACTCACACGCCGCTGGATGAAATAGGCTACGGGATTCGTAGTTATTAATAATTCCAAGTGATAAGTCTGTTCCCGGAGGATACGGTTTATTATAGGTTTTTTCTTCATACACGGATATATATCTATGTAATTATTGATTAGCTTGTAAACCTTTTAAAGCCATGTTTAAAAGCATTGTCTACCATGGTCATGTAGACCATGGTAGATAAGATTTTTACATATGCTTCAAATGCTGTGTGCATTCTATTTATTTCTAAGTTATATCGAAGGATCATTGACCATTAGACGTTGCATCAAAGAGATAAAATGTCAGTACAATTTTGTATTTCATCGTCACCCACCGCAAAATTCACCATAAATAAAGCAATCTACCTAATAAGCGGTTACATCAACCGTATTACGGAACAAAGCTTTTGAAGAGTCGTGTAGCGCATGACCGGCGCAAGCGCAGCCACACCGAGGGAGACATCAGTTGCATAACAAGCGGGCGCTGCACCATCCGGCTAACGGGACCCCGCTGCGGTGGGGAACCTTCGTATAGACGGGCCTTATCGTGCCGGTCGGGTTATTTCAATACGGAAGTGAACTACAATTCTAAATTTGTATTTTTATCGGTTGTATTGATATAGGTATACCCTTTTCTGCTTCATCTCTTCAGCACTAACATGGGACTAATTTTGAGTCCAAATCGCCTATAGTGAGCCTTTGCCCCCATGACATGGATCAGTTGAGCTACCTTTAGACTGTTTGCAACCGTCTGCAGTTAGCTCAATTGTTTCAATGTATATATTTACTTTAGTTTATATTTTTCTATTACCTGACTGTAATTTTCGTTGTTAATAAAGATGACAGTTGTGTCTTATCCCCATATATTTTGAGTCAAGTACTCTACCTAACTAGTCTACAGTTATGTAGGTACTTTTTATGTAGAGTCTACTTGCCTCCCTTTTAATCTGTCCTATACGGATCTCCGCGAATATGATTTTTACAGTCCGTCGCACGTAAGTAACCAATTGTGTTTTCTGTTATAATAAGCTAGACTAGACAGCGTAATAGTTTCAATTCTACAACTGTTACTTTCAGTGCTGTATTTTACCGGTCATTTGCAACGATACCTAGGCAATTTCCAGCACCGTTAGTTAGACGCAGTAAAATCACGATACTTCCTTATTTCATCACTTCTCAACACGAAATATCACTCGGAACATGGGTTTGTTCGTGCGATCATAAACGAGACCGCGACTGATCGGGCACAATGGCCGAAGCGATCGAGAGCTGTTTTTTTAAATTGGACAGGTCACATTGCTAGGTATTTCTGCGATATTATGACCCTTAACTGCATTTCTAGGAGTTGCAGACTCCTAAGGTTTTTTTATTAGTTGAAGTGTGATGAAGCCTTGAAGGATTTTCGGTCGGCTTGTGATCTGTGATAAAATATATTTCTAAATATCTGTATTGTTGAAAAAACATCATACATTTGGAGGTTTGATAATCTTTGTTAGGAGTGAAATAATTGGGTGGTATATGATCTAGAAACAAATATTTTAAGTTTCCTACATTTTTGCATTATTTTAATCACACTTATTTATAAATGCGAAAGTTTAGATGCATGGATCGATGCTTGTTTCCGGTTTTTTAAAACAAAACTACTGAACGGATCGAACTGAAATAAAACATGGTAAAACCATACCTATAACATATTTTCAAATCATTTTTTCGAACTAGGATAAGTGCTACTGCCATCATGCATCAGAAAAAACCATTGGGATAAGTACTTTGCAACCAAAGTCTTATTTATTTTTGCATTATTTAGCTGCATCATTCGAGTGTGAGCGATAATCCGCTACACAGCTCTACTGTTCACGTCCGACGAATTGGTTTGAGGGTTGAGTATCATCATTACACGTATGACGACGTTGCCAAGTTGTAATGCTACCGGATTTACTGCTCTGCGCACTAACTGGTTATTTATGATTCACCTAATCGGCACTGTTATTGTAGAATTTAACGGAGGTATCTTTCAAAGGGCAATGTATACGCTTCTACAACAAAACTCCCGAGTGGGTTTCAAAAAATAATAACTGTTTACAAATTCAAACGAATTGTGAAGAGTAATCTTTGTAGAAAGGCTTATTATAAAACATCAGATTATCTCTAGAGGATAAAAATGCTTGGGTTGGGACAAGTTTTTCTCCAACTCAAAAAGTAACAACCTAAGAAAGGTCTCTTAATCGCTTCTTTACTTTACCTTAAAAATTATTGCAGTGAACAATCAAAGTAAGCAGTTTCTTTCCTCGTTTTAATTATAAGTAACATGCAGTTTTTTTCAAATAAATAAAGAAATAATAAGATTTAAGTTTGACCAAACGTCCTGTAAGGTCTTAAAGAAATACTAAAGCACTGAGTTTAAGCGAGGTAGTACCTACTGTGCGTTGAGCAGACAAAGCACTCAGGATCTTATCAGTTTATTATACAGCTGAAATATAATAATTAAGAGGCTTTAAGTAGGTTTTAAAGAAGCTTTTCTCGTTCGGTGGGCAAACAAATAAAACCTTGTGAGAGTAGAAGTATAATCGTAGATATTTTGAGCAGTTTATTTCAGTTTCAACAGCTCATTAACTTAGATTTGCTTTGCATGTTTATCTACTACAGCCTATTTGGATTGCGTTATGCAATTAACTGTTCCGAGGTGGCCGAATACAAACTGTTATCAAATCATTTGAAGACTGATGAACATAAAGCCCTTTACTAGGAATGGTTGAGTGTGCGTGGAATAAAAGTCGGTTTATAGTTTTTAAAACATTTCCACTTGTCTAGGTACCTATAAGTCTCTATCTAAGACTCATGCTTATTTCTGTAAGACTGACTATTAAAGTTTCCATCTAAGCGACCGATATAGAACTTAATCTACAATTTATCGGTTCGTGAGCATTGTTATACGTCTCCAGCAATAAAATGGGAAACCAATTCAGTGCCCGCGTTATTAAATGTCATCGCAGCATAAAGAAATGGCTTTGATGTTTTCCTTTTGTTCTTTCTAACGAGCCACCTAAAGACGTCTACGACTTTGCAAAGCGAGTGCTAAAAGCGCTTGGATCGGTGTTCCGCTAAAAGGAGCAGGTGGATTTCTTAACCAGCTTTAGCTTTCGTAGGATCTAGACGGGGATTAAAGTTCAGCAAGTTATTTATCCTTTTATCCTCGGGGTGAACAAAACTGCTGATATTATACGCTCTGTTGATATTTTAGTCTGAGTGCATGTCTGTATTAGTAGAACAAGCATTTTATCTAAACCTACACTTAAATAAATTCTTGAAAGAACTGAGTGTTCTTAAAGTTAAAGTAGGTAAAGTACCTACTCAAACGAAATATCTGCTATAAAATGTCTATTATTGTATTTCTTCGAAGATTTCTTTTATATTTCTTAGAGCAACAATGGCTCCCTTCATGCAACCTTTAAAATTAACAATGCTCATTCTCGGAAACCCAGCATTGAATCTTGATAGATCGCGAGTTGTACTGTTGTGGGTAAGAAACATAATGACATTGCGACACAGTGTGAACACTGATGCAGTAAATCATTGAAGACCAATGAGGATAAAATAATGACCATCAAAGCCGCTTTGTTGGGGTCAACGATTACTATGGTTGGTGACTCATAGCGTTGTTCATCATGTTAGAAAAAATATACAGGCTTTGTCAGTTGACTTGAAATATACCTAAAGAAATTAAAAAAAAGCTATAAGACTGGTAGACAATTTGGTCAATCAAACCATACCTATGTAGGTTTAGTTCAATACAATGAGATGAAATCAGTGCCTAAGTACAAATGTAGATGAGTAGGATATTCGCGTGAAAATTGATGAGTAGTACCTACCTATCTTATTTTTTAGAACTATGTAGGTAAATCTGTTCAATACATTTGGTGTGAAGAGGTAAAAAGCATCAATCCATTCATCCAAAATTTAGATAACATTTATTATATTAGTATGATTCTAATATGAGTGAGATGATATCATAAAAGGTAAGGTAGGACTGCCATTAGTTGGACAACGGTACAGGAATTGTGACAGTTTCAAATCCAGTAGCAGACAAAGGTCCATTGAAGACTCAATAATACCCTTTCATGCTTCTGAACCCGAACTCACCATAAAGAAAAGAACCCGGATTCTCAGAAGGTTCTTTGTTTTTCAAGGATGATAGTTTAGGGAGAGTTTAGGCCTTTGTATTGGCAGATGTATAATATTAGTAAGTAACTAAGTAAATTGTACAAAATTACACAAATGTTGTAGGTGTAGGTCTTTACTTTAATTACCTTACTAGGATATGCTAATTCCGGTTGTGTTACCCAAATATTTAACCAGTAGTTGAAGTAAATAACTAGACATAGGTAGGTACACATTCTTGTAAGCTTTGTAGCAACATGAAACAACTAAATACACGATTATAAAACAATTCTATAACAAATTTCTTAGCTAACAACGATCAGTAGAAATTATAATAGATATTATTTCAATGCAAGCCGAAGGAATGTTATTGGAACGTCTGAATTCGATAAAAAACCTTATATTACCTACTATTCTACTTAAATATATAGATAGCTAATATGTTAGCTTATTTTAATACTTATAGGTAAACTATACTACATATCAAAGCAACTGCTCGAACTTTAGAGCTTCACCTACCCACACACAATCGTCAGAACAAGGCTAACATCGACTGATAACTAAACTTCTAAAATCTTGTAGTTTTGTGCCACTTCCTACATACCGGTAGTAAAGAAACCCAGACAAAAATCAAGCTCCTCACTAGGTTAACCAGTCTTTTGTCTAGTCTTTTACATAGACAAACATCAAACCATTCGGTCGTGTATTTGGTACGCTTAGGTCACGGCGAATGCTAGAAGCGCCGACCGGTTGTTGAGCAATAGTTTATAACTGAAGGCACAAGGATGCTTGCAACCCGTTTCTGTGACTGACCTTTACATTACCTATCTTCGTAAAAGAACCTACCTATCTTGTTGTTGGGTTTTCGTAATAGAGCCTATGACATTTTCTGCTATGTTTGTGATTGGTAGAGCCATATAGAGCTTTGTAAGACATGAATGCACCCACCTCTTTATTGCGAATATTTTTCGTAATTTTAGCTTGTTTGGTAGATAATACCAGTAGCTACCAAAACAACTGCATTTACGACAAAACATAGTTTAACTAGAAATTAACGAAAATATATTATCATCGATACTTAAATTAAACGATATTTAAATGAAATGGAAATTTGGGTTTATTTGATTTTCTAATCTTACAAAAAAGTATCACTAAAGTAATCAACCTTCCTTTATCATTTACTAGCGACCTGCCACGGCTTCGCACGGTTTTATTATACGTATAAACCTTCTTCTGGAATCACTCTATCTAGGTATTAAAAAAACCGCATTAAAATCCGTTTTACGACAGATGTAAAAATTCTGTCATTGCCAGCCTGGCTGAGAGAATCTTTTTGACATCTATGTATAAACGATGGGTGTTAATCGCGTCCTAATATACCTCTAGTATTAGATAACTTACACAATGTATTTTTTTATATATTATGTACAACCGTATGTACCTCTGCTTTATGTAGCTCTTTTTGTTTAGGTTTTATTTTATTTTAACAATTTATTTTTTAATTAGCTATTTGTAATATTTAGTGTGCTAGTGACTATGTGGATCTTGTGTCTGAATAAAAGATTATTATTATTATTATTTCACTTTATTTATTTCAATACTCGTTAAAAAATACATTTTTTACTATAGAAAAAAAAAAATATAAATATAAATATAAAATATAAATATTATTATTATTTCACTTTATTTATTTTAAAACTCGTTATAAAATAAATTTTTTACTATTATTATTATTATAATTAGCGTAGTTTTAAAGATTTAAGCGTACATAAGGACAGAGAAAGCGTCTTTGTTTTATACTATGTAGTGAAGAAAATTAACTTGTGCTTTTTAATTATAGGTAAAGCTCTACATAATCTAATTATTAACTTCACAAGTATAAGGTTTACCATTTAAAATTCAAGGATAACAGAACTGATTATAATCATCTTTAATTTGTTCGATTCGTGTCCGTCCCAAATAGCAGAATAATCAAAGAGAGTTCCTTCAAATAATATCTATGCCGTTGAAGACGTGGGTTGGTACAGAAGTAAATAAATAAAACACCTTTCAAGATTCCCAGAATACTCAAATAAATAACGAGAATGGATCTACTTCTGTTTCTTCACCATGCTTCAAATTACCAACGTCGGTTTCCCATTAATTTTTTATATACCCTGCTTGTCTCGGTTTTTATATACCCTGCTTGTCTCGGTTTTTGTCGTCATCAAGATTACACCAGCCAAATTGAATTCCGGTAATGTTGTTACCTGCTCGTAATTTCCTGCCACGTGGTGTGGGCGAGTTCCTGGCTGTTTACTTGATTAAGTTTCCCCTCTCTGTTATGAATTACTGATTCACAATGTTTATATGTATGTATGTGGATCATGTACATAGATAGATAGAAAATTCTTTATTGCACACTTAAAACTAAGAAACAATTCACAGAAACAATTTATACAAACTTAAGCTACAATTGGCGGTCTTATCGCTCAAGAGCGATCTCTGCCAGACAACCTGGCATGTATAGGTAATAAAGATATTTTAGCTCAGAATAATTTATCTAGATCCCTACAATGGACTTCCTGAGTGTGGTTAGGTAAGATTTTGCTAGACTTTAGCTAACTAGAAATATTTGAACGCATTTTTAGAGTATTTGTAGATGTAGCGAAAATTAAAATAAAGTAATTAATGCTGGACAATTCACACGACATCATCTAGCCCTAAGCTAAGTAGAGTTTGTGTTAAAGGTTAGATAAAATTAGAAATTAACAACCTTATTTCTTTAGGTTTACAATATAACCAGTCAGAGAAAAATAAAATTTTAAACTACTTATAGATAAATAACCCATATACTTAAAAATTGAAATATCTATTTGGCATGTTTTATATTGTAGTTTTGAATAAGCTGTTGCACAATAAATAGGTAGCAGTGGAATTTTGTATAGATTCAAAAAACCCTCGTTTAAATGTTTTACTGAAATCGGTCTAAAATTCGCCTCTTCCTTTATTTGTCCATTGCAAAGGCAACTAGATGTCCCAGACCTAGCCTAATCAATAGAAAACTGAAGACCTAAGGTCACCAATCACCATATCTTCTGTCGTCACCAGCCAAACGACCGCGTGCTTTGAAAGCATCAGCAGTAATTAATTTTAGACCGCTATCTATCCCAACGCGCATTACGCCAACCGCTGTGAATTGTTGCCTGTTTCCAACACTTTGCTTATCTACATCGGCGTGTGTTGGAGGTGCTGAATTCACGTTTACGTAACATGCCCACTTAATTTGCCTGTAGTTTCTGGCTTTCGGGCGGTGTAGAGTCGAGCCTACAACGACGGCGCGGCGGCTTAAAGCTGACTTATCTAAACTAAAGCTAATATAACTTACGCAGGGTGTAATTTTGTAATGACACCTGAAGGAAAAGTACTCTTAATACTGTAGATGGAAAATTACACTCAATGAAAACATTCCTATATATTTTGGAAAAGAAAGAAAACTGCATTAATATTTTATTGCCTGCTTGCCACACCCAATCAAGGAAATCGAACCGACTAAAATCTGTAAAAATTACACCATGTACTTTTATTAGATCGTTAAGGTCAATCATAAGGATAAAATCTCTCTAAAAAACTTGATAAATTAAATGAACGTGTGTGAACAGCACTCGGGGATCTAAGGTTTCGGGTTCGATTCCCGCCTTGCGAGAAATGTACGATCTGAAAGTATCATATCTATGTAGGTCATGTACTGTATTTTATATAGATACATATGTTTCATCATCATCAACCTATATTAGTCCACTGCTGGACATAGGCCTCCCCCAATGAGCGCCATAGCGCCCTGTCTTCAGCTTGACGCATCCAGCATCTGCCAGCAGTCTTTCGCAGATCGTCATCCCACCTGGCCGGAGGGCGTCCTACGCTACGTTTACCGAGTCGCGGTCTCCACTCAAGAACACGTTTACCCCAACGGTTGTCAGTTCTTCGCGAGATATGGCCGGCCCATTGCCACTTCAGCTTGCTAATTCTTTGAGCTATGTCGATAACTTTGGTTCTCTGTCGGATGTATTCGTTACGAATTCTATCCTTCAGAGAGACTCCGAGCATAGCTCTTTCCATAGCTCGCTGGGCGACCTTGAACTGGTGGACCAGCCCTACCGTGAGTGTCCACGTCTCAGCTCCGTAGGTCATTACGGGTAGGACGCACTGATTGAAAACTTTCGTTTTCAAACATTGCGGTATGGATGAAGAGAAGACTTGACGTAGTTTCCCAAATGCTGCCCAGCCTAGCTGGATCCTCCTCTTGGCCTCCTTCTCAAAATTGTTTTTACCTAGCTGTACAATCTGCCCAAGGTAAGTATACTCGGAAACAATTTCAAGAAGGTGACCATCTACGACGATCGGTCCCGGAACAATGTGGCCATTGATCATGACTTTGGTTTTATCCAAATTCATGCCAAGACCGATACATCGCGAGGCTGAAGCTAGGCCGTCCAGCATGTGGGTCAGCTCCTCTAGCGACTCCGCCATTACGACTATGTCATCAGCGAATCGCAGGTGTGAGATGTAATCGCCGTTTATGTTAATGCCCTTACCTTTCCAGTCCAGCGTCTTAAACATATCTTCCAATGCGCTCGTGAACAGTTTCGGGGATATGACATCCCCCTGTCTCACTCCTCTGCGCAATTGGATAGGTTTAGACTGCTGGTCCTGTACTTGGACACTCATAGTGGCAGCTTCATAGAGACACCTCAGCACTTCGATGTAACGATAGTCTACTTGGCATCGCTGTAAGGATTCCAGAACAGCCCAGGTTTCAACAGAGTCAAAGGCTTTCTCATAGTCCACAAAAGCGAGACACAGGGGCTGATTATACTCTTCGGACTTCTGTATAATCTGCCTCACTGTGTGTATGTGGTCTATGGTGCCATATCCTCCGCGGAACCCGGCCTGTTCCGGTGGCTGGAACTCGTCAAGTCTCCTGGCGAGACGATTCGTGATCACTCGTGAGAACAGCTTATAGATGTGGCTCAGGAGTGTGATGGGTCTGTAATTTTTAAGGAGAGTTTTATCACCCTTCTTAAAAAGAGCACCACCAAACTCCCGCTCCACGCCTTAGGAGTTCTCCCACTGTGGAGGACGGTATTGAAGAGGTGTTGTAGCTCCTGTATAACGGAGGCTCCTCCTGCCTTCAGAAGCTCTGAAGTTATACCGTCCTCACCGGGGGCTTTTCCATTTTTAAGCTGCCTCAAAGCTAACACGATTTCGTCTTGACTGATGTCTGGCAGTTCGTCGGTGTATATGTATGATACATATGTTTAACAGACATCTATTCATAACACAAGCTCTGCTTAGCTTGGGGCGGTAGTCTGAGCTTGGGGCTAGATGATGCTGAGTGGATTGTTCAGCATTATTTTATTTATTTAAACTCATAAATAGACTAGTTAGTATCTACTACTACACTCCCTTCATATTTATTTATATAATCTCTTTGACATGCTTGTTGCGGAGATTTTAATAGAATTTTATTTTCTGCAAGAGCAGACAAGGCGAATGAGGTTATGCTAACAAAGCACTATTCCCATGACGGGACTACTAAGCTAATGTAACATAATTAATGCTCAAATACACTTCAGTGAAAACAGAGCGATGATGGCCACGTTTCATCGCACTCTGCCGTTTAGAATTCTCTTTAAAAGCCAGTTGCAGTTGCGATTTACCTACATCAAACAAGTAAATGAAATTGAAGTGTCTGCTTTTAAAATAACAGGATAGAACATTTGGAAATATTTAATGGAATGGAATTACACGTTACTTTTTTCAATTATTCCGTTCAATCAAAATGTGAAGGTAAGTACAACGTAACGTAACGTAGCATAAAAATTTTAGGTAGTTTGTCTTGATACTCAATTAGTCAAAATTTATAAATCTATTACAAACTCAAACCAATCTAATCTATTACAACTTAATGAATTATACTAACCTACTTAAAATGAAACACCTAATTCTTAAAATGTTCTACTGTATGCTGAGGTAGGTTACTTAATCAGCAGGGCCAATTTAGTCTGAATTTGCACAGGTAAAAATAAAAATTATGGTTCACCCCATTCAACATATATTTTCTTCCACTGCGAGGCATTTTGTTTTATGAAAATAATAAGGGTCCGCACAAAAAAGGAAAATCCATGAAAACGGAGACGCGGGAACAGCTAGTTCTCTTTAGAAGTCAGACGCGATATTCCGCAGTATTTCTACCTGTACCACACTGATGCATTCACCTTTGTCTCACCTTTACGATCAAGGCTTAGAATGCTAAAGTTCAGCGCTTCTTTAAAAACCACTTAGATATCTATAGGCTCGCCAAAAGCTGTGCGTGATATCATCGATGGCGTCATCAGCCGGTTGCTCGGGAGGATACGGAAATAGGAACATTTTGTATGCAAGTAGCATACAATATGTTACCGTATTTCAATTAATTTGAACCCTGTGATAGAAGCAAATTTTTCCTCTATAGTTATACAACATCGGTGATTCGAATTCGTATCACTGTTTGGAAGATAAACTTTAGAACTAAAGGTATTTAGAACAGTTATATTTAAAAAAAAAACATCGGCCTGCACGATTTGAATAGGGTAAAACAAACGAACTTTTTATTCTCACTGACAGAAGCCTGGCTTCTCTAAGCCACAAAAAATGTAAGAATATACAAATTAATTTGGATAAATATTAAACCGGTATGTTAAGGTTTAGATGGTCATAGTGCGTCATTTATAGAAGTTTTTCACGGACCCTAAATACACTAAGGACTGGCAAGTTGGGTTCACAACTGTGAACAAAGAACTACGCAACTGAATAGCCTCTTTGTAAAGCTAACCTTACCATTATCTAAAAGATGTAACAGATCTAAAAAGGGTAGTTTACGGAATATCTACTAGGTACTAACAGACACATTCTATAAAAACCTTTATGATATGACGAATAGCGAGCTAACTATGAATCTAATGGAAGATTGGAAGAACACCATTGATCTTATAAACATTTGTCTCGAGGAACAAACGATTGGCAATGATTAGCAGTACTGATCCTACTATCTGTGTCGGCGAATTTAGCTATAGCAACAAGTGATCAAAATTGTTGGAATTTAAATCAGCTGCTCTATGATTGGGTAAGTCTGACTCAGATGACTACATTATACCTATGCCTATCATAAGATGCAAAGAGGAAATACTCTTGCATAAAATAGGAATATAATTATCTGATTTGAATAATAACCGACTAAGTAATACTCGCTTAGCATATTTTTTTACGGATTATATCTTTACCTTCCTACACTCCGGCCATACTTAATACACAAGTTTTGTAAACATGACCTCCAAAAGACGCTAATTAAACTAGAGGTACAGTAGCGCCACCACTTATTTTATCATAGTAATTTCCAAAAATCAAATATTCAGGGGCCGAATTCCACTAATGTCAAAACAAAGGTCTCAATAGAGCCATTCAATCTTAAAATGACGTTTGTGCATTTGGTATTCTAGTATTTATTGCGCTTGAAGAGACTTTCATAATTAGAATGTCAAATTGGTAAAGGTCATCGTCACAGCTATGAATGAACCTCAAAAAGTTGTGCTAGTAGAATACCAAAAAGAGTTTAACACTGACATTTTGACATGATACTATTTAAATGGAGAAGTGATTTATTTAGTGGAATTCGGGCCCTGTGTTAGTTTGTTAGGCGAAGGTCCGCCTTCGACGCAGGAGGTTGCGGTTTCGATTCCCGCATCGGGACAAATGTTTTTAGGATCTACAGATATTTGTTCAGGGTGTTCTGGAAGAATAAGTAAAATATCAATTTCTTTATCGATAAACTAATTATATTATTTATCTAGTATCCAAATACAAGCTCTACTTAGCTTGGGGCTAGATGATGCTGTGTGGTTTGTCCAATATTATTTATTGGACAATTTAGTTTTCCTCTTCTCTCACCTCCTCGCCCATATAGATTTTTTATTTATGTATTTTGAGTTATTTATTAAAATAGGATCTTGAAAATAACTCGAGTAGGTATATTAGAAAAAGCAAGAAATTATAACGAGGAGAATAAACTTAAACTGATAGCGACGATGATGATAAGTAGTAGATATACCTAGAGTAGATATATAAGCGACACAAGAAATTAAGACTAGGGAGAATAAACTTTACCGATCGAAATGAAGATGATTAGAAAGCTCCGAGATACTATAAGCTGTTTTCTTTGACATAAATGAGAATATTGACACACCTGATACCTTTCTAGATTATCTGGTTACTATAATAATCTTAAACCTTGTGTTAGCTTTCGCTTGGCGTTATATATTCAGGGTTAAAAGTAGCCTTTCTGGTGCTAATATGTTGTATTTTTTTTCAAGATTTGTGTTATAAAAGAGTTCAAGAAAAAATACATATCACTAGGTAGAGGTAGCGTAAAAGAAAGTCGTCTTCTCTGTCCCTATTTCCCTATATGTGTGTGCGTAGTTTTAAAGATTTAAGCATACATAGGGATGTATGCTTAAATCTTTAATTATATTTAATCTATAAAAATATAAATTTAATTATAATTAAAATATAAATTTAATTATAATTAGTAATAATATAAATTTAATTATAATTAGTAATAATATAAATTTAATTATAATTAATCTTTAATTAATATTGATGCGGTTTTTTTAAATAGATAAATTGATTCAAGAGGAAGGTTTGTTTTATACATATAATAAAAACGTGCGAAGCCGGGGCGGGTCGCTAGTTTAATATAAAACAAAGCTTTGTCTGTGAATGTGATGCACACATAATGACGACTCAGGTGAACGTTCATTTTAGAATCCGGATGCATCTTAAGAATTCTAACACTTAGTATTATCAGCGTAGATCGTTATTATATAGGGTTATATTAAAACGCAATCATATAATTACAGTGAAATTACTTATATATAATAGGTTCATGGGAAGGTAACTCAAGACGGCTGAGGCGAGGCAGCTAAGAATTCAGTTATTGGATTGCATTTCAAAGGATTCCAGTCTGACATTGCGGACTGTTCAGATTTTTGCTTAATTATCAGCCGAGCTTATTAACTAGGTACTGCTTTAGGTAGAGTCAAAGTACCAAGATAATACCTACATTAGAAAATCGTTTATAAGTGCAAATACCTACAGCTTGGCGACATGGTTGTCACTTTTGATTAGATATTTTGAGGTAGATGGAGTTCAAAGTTCGAGACCTAGAAAGTAAACACACGTAATAGTGGTTATGTTCCAGGTTTGGATCTAAAATACAATTATGAAATAAAATTAGGTATTCCAATTAATAATAAATAATTAGGTACCATAATTTTATTTTAGATTTTGCTTACTATTTTCACTTACATCTTGTTCAACCTTGCCCCCCATGTACTAGAATTATAAACTTATGGCTACCTAAAAAAATTATAACAATATACCGGGCTCGGAGACATAACAATAATTATAAGCATTATTTTATAAGCGTTGTGTACCTTTATTCAATGATAAAATAACCTGTGTTAAGTAATAAGTAATAAACATTTTAAACCTAATTTAACCTCTTCACTGGTGTACCTTTATCCTTTTTAAAAGTAAACGTGAGTGAAATCACAAGCTTGCACAGAGATAAACCGTTACCTGAATCTAATGTTTACGTGTTTATTTGTTTCCAGGTATGATAGTTTCTTGGCAAATGCTGAAAGGCTGTACGTAAGTGCTCATTACAATTCTACAGGCCTAGTGTAAACCGCAAGGCAGTATTAAATACAGTAAAATAACTGGATTCGAATCCCGCTACCGGTGAGTTCTATAACCACTGGTCATTAGCTGCCAATGTGTGATCGCAATTCAAATGACCCTGTATAACTGAAAATGATCTCCGCGGATGATTTTCAACTCTATTTGATTTTAACGGAAGAAACGGATTTGTTTTGTGAAAATGGTTTCATGCAATTTTCTGGCCAGTTTTATGAGCCTGATAAAGATACGAATACTGGATTCAATTAAAAACTGTTGAATAATTAAATAGTTTAATAGACAGCCCTTCACTGGGTCGTGATGGTTACATTTTTGCATAACAATGAGCGATATGAAGAAGTATTCTCACAGTGAGAAATGAGGGTAGAATTTCCATACATCATTCGAATTTTATTTCGAAAAATCCATCGTTCTGCAGCATGTTAATATGTGACCCCGAACGGGGCCAAACTAAATAAACGAGAGCGATTTTCCGACGGCCTCATTTCCCCGCCTGTCTGAAGCTGTCCAATTTTGGACAACTCGCTCGGCTGTATCTACTTCAGTGAATTTCGAAGGCACCATAATTACTCAATTAATTTGATTGGCAACTCAGTGCGGTTCGCAGTTCGTGCTCATTGCGTTGCATAACCGGTTATTACCTTGCTCTTGTTTGCAGACACTGTTCTCACAGTTTTACAACACACGATGAAAAACAGCTGTGGGAAATTTAGATCGTACTGCACCATTAACGTACCACCGTCTCACGTTCCGGTAACTTGATGAATAATATGTAATTTATTGTATTATATTGAGGAACATCTAGCAGATAATCGCGTTGCATAACAAAGGAATTGCGGTGCACTTTATTTTCGATCAGAGCGTCTAACGAGGGGGAATATTTCCGCAAGAAATATGACAAGGAGTAAAGAAATAATCCACATCATTATCACTTACTTCACTCTATTGTACCTATTCCTACACTAGGTATATTCCTTGATTGTAATTTTCGTTGTTAATAAAGATTGTTATTTTGATGGTAGTTTGGATGGACTGTGATGTTTGTTTCCTCTTCACGACCAAACTACTATTATAAAACAGCTACAAAGGTTTTCATATAATCTTTATTCTTAGTTTTACGTTTAAAAAGTCCTAATTGAACGCGTACGAAGTCGCGGGGTACTGCTAGTACCTATTCTTCCCACCTGAGCGACTAGACGTCAGAAGTTTGAACCCGTCGGCTTGCGGGTGACCGAAACAAACTTTGATAACATTTGAAAAGTCATGAAGGCGGAATGTAATTCCCAACAATGCGGTGGATCCTGATAGACGTGTGCGAATTCGCAGAGCGAAAATTTCGAACAAATGTAATTATTTGTTTGGGGTTGTTGTAACGTTGAATGTTCCTTGCTCACGCTCAACTGTTGAGGAAACAGCTTTCAATTACGGCGATTGCGCGTGTTTGAATGTCATTAAAGACTCCGATGCTCGAACCTAGAGTTATGTATTTATTTATTAACCTTTACTAGTCCACTGTTGGGAAAGGCCTCATGAGTGCCATAGCGCCCTGTCTTCAGCATCTGGCTGCAGTGATTTACAGATCGCATTATGTATTTTGTATTTTATGCAGCTCTGCAATTTTTAGATTTCTGTTGATTTTTAAAAACCACATCCTTTGAAATACAAAATCCAAATCGGTTCAGAAGCCTTCGAGTAATCAGTGAATATATTAATATAATACATAAAAAAGAGTATCCGATGAATTGAGAACCTCTCCATCTTTTTTCAAGTCGGTGAAAAACGGTCAACATGACTTTCGATTAACATCATTGGTTTTTGTCCTACATGAGACACCCAAAGACTTTTAGAGGGTTCTACTTATAAGTAGTCTGCTCCCACAAAAACAGGGATGGAATAATGTTCGTTTGCGGCCTTGTTTCTCTTAATTGAATTAACATTTTAATCCCTCATTAGTCCCACGAGTTTCCTCCAGCTGTAATGAAACTGTTGTGATATATATACGTGATATGTTGAGGTTTATATAAACCATTTACATAATTATGCTAAGGGCACTGTCTGCATGATGTTTAAAGATATATTTTAGCCAATTTTAGCAACAGATACTTTTTATACCTAAAGTTTTTTTTTAAAAGGAATACATGATTAAAATTCTAGTTTTAATTTATTTCTATTAATTGATTATAATTTTCGTTGTTAATAAAGAAATAATGTAGTAACCAGAGCATTATATTTTTTATATCCTATGACTTATTTCCGTAAGAATGATTTCTAGAGTGTCGAATAAAAATAAAGAACTCTAGATTAAACTGATAAGTTGTGTACGGAAGTTGACATTTTAAAGGAAATAACTACCAGAAATAACGAATACAGATGAACTCGACGCATGCTGTCGAGAATCTTCCCGATTCCAAGGAAATTGAATCTTTTGTGCGGGAATCGACGTAGGATTTCAAATGATGAAAGTCTCGGGAAAGACCCTACAATGCCTAGCTCAATACATCCTTTACCTGCAATAAGAACGTCGCTTATAATACATTGTGCAGGTATTGTTATTAAACATCTCGTTATAAAGAACTAGCTGCGCCCCGAGGTTTCACCCGCGTGTAAATTGATGAAAGTAGGCTATGTTTTTTTCCAGGCTTTAAAACTACGTATTCAAAATTCAGTTAGCTCGCTCTGTTCAGTGTGAAAACATCCGTAAATCCATCCATTTGAATTTCCGCATTTATTAAAATAAGAACTTAATATTGAAATTAATAACAATATCTAACATAATATTCAATAAGATTAATGTTATTATTCAGATAAGTAAAGTGGTTCAAAATGCGTGTAAAATAAAAAAAATAAGTAAAAAAAATCTTTTACGTCTTAAAAATTATTTCCATTAGCCACACATTTGATTTCATTGTAAATAAATGAATGCTTGGGATTTAGGGCTTGCACTCTACACGTTTCCATTAGAAACTGTCAATCTACGGGACACCGAAATCAAATCCAAAAACAACCGCAAAAAACTCATCAAAAACACACCACGAAAACCAACGTACAAAATCACATAACGGGTCCAACTAAAAACGTGTGTAGGCGCTTAGGCGTGCGTTTTTGTTCCTCTGTAGAGTCACCGCCCTCTGTAATACTCTACATAGAACTCTGTAGTACTCTACATCAGGGTTGTTGCGAATATCAGCATCAGCTGATGATCAGTATTGATTTAAGCATCAGCATTCGCATTGATCGATGCTGATTTTCAATGCTGATATTCGAGTCGCGACATGATCCAAAGGGGCAGGGCTTAAAGCGTTCGGCTTGTATAGGGTCCTGAAAAGAAGTTTTTTTAGATTCAGTAGGTACATAATTATATGGTGTTCCTTATGTAAAACCCTGAAAAAAGCATAATTTTACGAGACTCGGTTGTTACTAGAAGAACCACCTATATTAAGTTAGTGTGGAACACTCAGTTTACGCACTTGACCTAAATCAGCATCAACATCCGCTGATGTTAAGATCAAAAATCAGCCTAAGCATCCGCTGATATGTCAAAAAACGGTAACAGCATTCCTGCTCTACAAAGACCTCTTTAGGACTCAACATACATATACCTCTTTAGGACTCTACATACATAAACCTCTTTAGGACTCTACATAGGCCTCTGTAGTACTCTACATAGTATACAAAGTACTCTAGTAGAGTACGATCACCATCAATATTTTGAGTGCATCGTCCCTCAGCATCAGTGAATAAGAGATCGTTAACCTAGTTCCTCCCACACAAGCCCATAAAGGATACCCAATCTGTGTAGCACGGATTCAATGTCTCTGCTATTTGAATAACAAAAATTGGAGGCGTGTCGACGACCCTTGCTTTACGGTTTGTTGATTATATGAACATACCTATCTACCTTTTATTTGAACCATGTTTGAACAGCTTGGCTTGTAGTTTTGTACTTACCTTCCTACTTTAGGCTAAAAAATACTTCAAAGTGAACCTTATTACATTTAAATAATAAACGCGAAAGTTTGGATGGTGGTTGTTACCTCTTCACGTCAAAATTTCTGAACATATCGGCCTGAAATTTTGAATGGAGTAGTTCTAGGCCCGGAATAAAAATATGCTAATTTTTAGCGACTATCACGGGGTGAAGCTGCGGGGCGCAACTAGTTACTCATAAGGTCATTAAAGAAAATCGAATGTGTTAAGACTTTTAATAATTCCGTACTTTAAAACTATGCTTTTGAAGAATAGACCTATTAAGAGAAGAAAACTTTGAACAAATGTCTAGGACCATAATTTTTTGTTTCCCGAGGCGAGAATCGATCCTGCAACCCCTTACGACGCAGTCGGACCTTCGCCCACCGCACCACAGGGGTCGTCATAAACCTTAATAACACTAGGTAGTTCTATAAATTCTAAAATCTTTTGTTCCCTAGATACATATAAAAAGTGAATGTATCTTCAAGGCACTGAACAAGTGAACACTGTATATTTTTTCACTTGGTGCACTAACCCCGTGGAAAATAGCCAATGTTTTATTCAGACGCGAGTGGAGCCACTAGTGCTTGTACCGAATACTTGGTACTGAAACCTTAGATATTTCTTATTAATTTTATTTCAAGCCTTTATTCAGAAAAATATATTTAATTTGTCACTTAAATACGACGAATTGCTTCTATTTGGGATAACATATTGAATTGTAACCATTATAATATACCTCTATAGCCATAGCGCCCTGTCTTCAGCTTACCGCATCTAGCATCTGCCAGCAGTCTTTCGCAGATCGTCATCCCACCTGGCATATCTCGCGAAGAACCGACAACCGTTGGGGTAAACGTGTTCTTGAGCGGAGACCGCGACTGTGCAAACGTAGTGTTGTAGGACGCCCTCCAGCAGGTCAATTAGTGTACAATATACAAATAGTGTACAATTTACCGAAATATTTTTCGTAATTACTATTTAGTTCGAGTCAGCAGATAAACGTAAAAAATTAAAATAAACTAATACCACTATAAAAAGAAATTAGGTTCTTTTCTTAATAGTAACCCAAGATAAAGGAGAATATTTTACTTTTAGTGCTTGCTTTTAAGAAAACAAGTCATTTACAAAAACCTTTTTGTGTTTCTTTACTTATTCATGAAACGGTTGTTGCTCTTCTATAAGTACTAGTAAAATAAAACAAAAGCGTTATTTTTTTAACACAACACTTAAGTTTATGGGCACATGTTTTCATTACCATTTCAAGAATATGAATGTAGATTAAAAGAAAGACAATATTTGTTCCCAAGAATTACACGTAGGTGTATTTCTTGGGAAGGTTCTTAGGAAGCTAACATTTTTTTATTTGAAATACCCATCTCTGTTAAATGAACAAAAAATCTGGTCGAAAAATACATTAACGTAAGTAAATAGTTGTGAAAGGGTCTCTTAGAATTCAAGATATTTTTTATAAACAAATTATGTACGAAAACTTGTCAAAAACTTATGGAATAACAGAAAATAAAAAGATTCTGAATGAAAGAAAATGGTGCAAAGCTTTCGAAATAAAAGAGAGACGAATGACATCTATTTTTGTAATTTGCTCCGAAGACCTCAATTATTTTTCATTAATATATCTTCATTTTGTTGCTTAGTTTATTATTCGTTTTGTTGTTTTCCACAGCTTTAAGGTGTGCAATTAAGTGTTTTCTATTTTCTTATTTCATTTTATAAGAATACTAGCGACCTGCCCCGGCTTCGCACGGTTTTATGATACGTATAAACCTTCCTCTTGAATCCCTCTATCTATTAAAAAAACCGCATCAAAATGCGTTGCGTAGTTTTAAAGAGTTAAGCATACATAGAGACAGAGAAAGCGACTTTGTTTTATACCATGTAGTGATAGTGTTAGAGAACCGAGTTCTTCAATAAGGTACCTCATGCATCAAAAAAGCTCCTAATATAAAACCTTGCTCAACAAATGCAGCTCTATTGTGTTTTCCCTACTACTCTAGAGATTCATACTCACCCCACCCACCCAAGGCCTGCCAATTCACCCCGCTCCACTCAATTTATTCAATTCTATCGGATTTTCCGACAGCCTGAATATTTATGAAGTAACTTTAGTTACTTTAAGCTTATTAACATTGTCCGCGTCCAAATTTATGGATCGGATGTTAAAATTGAAATTATCAGACTAAACCTTCCCACCTGGGTTGATCGTGATTGATTATTCTATTATAATTAAAATTCGAGTGGCGATCGCGATTTAATGCGTGTTGGGAGTCCCAACATAAAGTGTATGCTCTCCCAACTTGGGAGTCACAATAAAAGAGGATGCTCTCCCAAGTTGGGAGATGGTGGAGGCCTATGTCCACTTGTGGACTTGGGTAGGCTGATAACAATAGCCGTGATTCGTAATCCATAAAATTAATTTACTATATACAATAAACGCGAAAGTTTGTATGAAAGAATGTTTATTTCTCTTTCACGCAAAATATACTGAACGGATCAGGCTGTAATTTTGAATAGTGATAGTTCTAGCCCTTAAATAAAAAATAGGCTGCTTTTCATCCCATAAAGTATCTGCTACCAAATTTGTTACAAATATGTTAAGCGTTTTGTTTAAGCGTGAAGACCCAACATGCAGTCTTGAAGAGCAAAATACATAGAAAATTCGGCCTTCATATAAGTGTGTTAAAATAACAAAAACACTCATTTCAAAGCATTTAATGTTTGCCCGAGACATTGAAAACCATTAGTAAGACCCAAGTATTTTTAACAGATAACATGAAACAATTCTAAGCTGAGCTCTTTTGGAAATAGACAGTGAATACTGTGGGCAGTTCTCAATAATTTGGTGCTACGAGTAGGTGGGCAGGGCCAGTCGATATGCTCCAAGTTCCAAATGACTCAACATGTACATGACAGACAGATTTCCTAACTATAGAAAACCTTGACATTATCAATGTGTCTTTCATTTTATTTATGTGATGCGTAATAATAAATCGTATTCTTTATAATATTATAAACTAGCGACCCACCCCGGCTTCGCACGGTTTTATTATACGTATAAACCTTCCTCTTGAATCACTATATCCATTATTTTTTTTTAATGGATTTAAAGAATTAGGCAGTCAAAGGGACATAGGGAAATAGGGACAGAAAAAGCGCCTTTGTTTTATATTATGTAGTGATAGTGATGTGAAAGTTTGTACAGATGTATGGATAGATCTTTGTTCCTCTTTCACGCAAAAACTACATAAGGGATCTTAGAAATGCGTAAGTTTGTATGGTTGTATAGATGGATGATTGTTCCTCTTTCATGCAATAACTACCGAACTTATCGGGCTGAATATTTAAATAGACTTAGTTCTAGGCCTAACACTTATGCTACATCATTATTGTCATCCCATAAATCAAGTCCCAGGTTGGGGTTTTATAAAATACACATATACTTAAAACTGAGTGGAACGATTGATATGGCTCCTCAAGACTTTGACCACCGTTTCACTTAACCCTTATCTGTCATTTAATAAAGCATTTCAACCAAAGATGTTGGAACGTGTAATGCTAGATCTTAGATTTCAACACATTTCTAACCACACCTCTTACATTCGGGCTTTAGTTGTGTAGTTCCTCTACAAAAACCAAAGATGTCACGGTTAGAAATGTATTGGAAATAAATTGCCAACTTGAAAGGCTAAGAAAGTCCACATTGTTGGAATCACTTTTGTAGACAATAGGTGTATTCAAATCTCCATTTGGTTTGTAACATTGACCGACTATCCAACCGGTTTGTCTACTTTCTGATTGATACCATCATTTGTTTGGATGATCGGAGAAAGTTGTCATTAGCCCTGTTGATGGAGCATAAATTAATCTTTTTTATGATGGGATACATAGTTCGTATCATAAAATGAATGGCGTCTGATGGAAGACATTATACTCATTAGAAAAATATACCTACTAACTATAATACCTAGTATTTTGGTTCTATGAGTGCACGTAAACTAAATGCCTCTCCTAATTAGCGCTTAAGTAGGTCTTATTTGGGGTTTATAAAATAGTCCCCATACTGGGCAAGTGGGCAAATAGTTGGGATCACAGGAAACAATAACACACACTGTTGTTCTGTTAATTCGCAGTTCATTCCCATTCACAATTCATTCACAGTTCGTTCAAATTCATTCACAGTTCATTCCCATTCATTCATTAGGTACATTTCATTCACAGTAAAAAGATATGATTACCTAACAATTTAAACAAAATACGGTGATCCAATAGGTATCTTTGTGGCGTCCAACAGGAATATTTAAATTCGCTTTATAAATGGGGCATCAGCGACAACTTAAAGTACCGGAACGGAATATTCGGAACACAACGCAAAAGTTTGGAGCGACTTTAATGATATTTTCATTCATTGTTTTCAATTCTATTTTAACGCTACAAGGTATTATCATTTAAAAAGAATAAAACCGGTTCAAGTATTTTTTTAAAATAAATATACAACGAAAACGTGGATCGAAAGAATACACTAACGTTCCTAATAATATAACTATTTATTTACTATTTTAGCAGTATCCTGCGACTTCGACATATAGAAGAGAATCTTTTACCTTAGGTTTAGCAAATTTATTTTGTATTTTTCCTTTAAACAACTTATCATCCTAAGAGGAACACACGCTATACTTATGCCAAGATTTTAATGACCTTTACAACTCTACCACACTTAAGTTTTTTTAATTAGGGTCCTCCATTTTCACCTAATCACTACATAGTATAAAACAAAGTCGCTTTTTCTGTCCCTATGTCCCTATATCCTTATGTTCCTTTGAATGCTTAAATCTTTAAAACTACGCAACGGAATTTGATGCGGTTTTTTTTAAATAGATAGAGTGATTCAAGAGGAAGGTTTTTATGTATAATAAAACCGTGTGAAGCCGGGCCGGGTCGCTAGTTTTAGATAATATACTCTTTTAGACTAGGAATGGCAACAACGCAGACATGACACTGACAGCATTTAAAATGTATTGTACAATTTAGACAGTTTTCTACTTACGTTTTCGGGAATAGGTACTCAGAATTTTCATTTCTTTTCAACCCCTATTTTTGACCTCTTATTATACTTATATTACGATGCAAATTTTCATAATTCCTCTCTCAGTGGGGTGTTCTAGTAAATGGAATAAACCTTCAAAATTTCAAGTCTCCATTGGTCCTAGAACCAGTGATTCGGGTTGTGATTTATTAGTTAGTCAGTCGGTTCGTCCTTTATCCTTAGTAATATAATATTAATAATATGATAAAGGCGTAAGTTTAAGTGCATGGATGTATGTTTATTTTAAAAAATACGCGAGGTTTGAAAGCACGCGATAACAGCCATGTCTGAACTAGCCCTAGATAAAATAGAGTAGAGTCAATGATATGAACGAATAGCCTCTGTGACACCGTATCCATCATACCAGAGCACGAAGCTATCAGTCTCCGTGAATGGGTAGAGTATCGCACGCTCCACATACCGCGGCGTTAACCGTGCAGTGTGCGTACCTACGATACATAGTGCGTAAGACAGTGGGGAAGGGACCTACATCATTGAATCGTATGCGTAATTTATATTATAGATACGCAGAATTTATTTATTTACTTTTCTGAAAATCAACGGCTTAAACTAATTTAATGAAATTGAGTGGAATTGAATCAGAGATTCAATTAAAGATTTTCTCTTTTAGACACATTACAACAACATGTGAACACAATAATTATTATACTTAGGTGTAGACATATCGAAATGGAAAAATATTCATGCATGAATTTTAAATCCAGTGATGAGTATTTAGATTTTGCGAGTGTCGTCCATACTCACTTTCATACTCATTATAAATGGATGGATGGATGGATGTTTGATGTACATCTTACCTCTTCACGTCAAAACTACAGAACTGATCGAGCTGAATGAATAAATGAACGAACCCTTTATTAGACTATAAATTATGATACAATAAAAATAAAGTTACCTATATTTGAATCAAAAATATAGTAGAAAAGCTGGCCTTATCGCTGAGAGTGATTTCTCCCAGGCTACATTGGAGGGAAAAAATAGATAAAAGCATTGAAATTTTGAAAATTAAACATCAGAATTTTTTAATAGACGTAGTTCCAGGCCTGGAATACACAGCCTAATTTTTCATCTAATTTCACACAGGTGAAGTCGCGAGACGCAGCTGGTAATTCATAAGATGTAGATATTTCCCGCCAGCTCCTGTTCCTATATACTAACTGTGATCAACGGTTGCCATCATCGTGTGTGATAGCTCTCACATTGTGCGTGACTCCTGCATTTGTAAGCGTTATTGTTTACTTCATGATCACTGACGTATTTCCTGCTATCGTATCATAATGGCCATTCACACATATCGCTAAAGTCACGGTTCACATCAGTGAGTTTTGTATCTATCGTTAAAATATCTATCTATGTGTTTAGTTTATCAGTTATCTACCAATACCCATACCACAAGCGTTGCTTATCTTGGGGCTAGATGATGATGAATGTAATATAAGAGTAGTATATAATTATATAGGTTTCACAGATAAAATAAAATCCTGTCTTTGTATTTTATTCATATACAGATATACTAATAACTCGCCCTGGCTTCGTTGTATTTTATATTTAAACCTTCCTCTTAAATCAGTCTATTTATTGAAAAAAACAGCATCAAAATCTGATGCGTTTTTAAGATCAAAGCATACATAGGGACTAGGGACAGACAGACAGACAACGGGAAGCAACTGTGTTATATACTATGCAGTGGAAGACCATAGTGTCTTGACTATGGTCTTGTCTCTATAAGAATTAATTATTGAAAATATATTCTACAATCGTAATTGTCTATGTCCAGTTGGTTCAACAAACTGCATGCGCAATTCAACACATGTGTGATTACTAGGTAATTGACTGTTAATAATTCAAATTGAACTAATTAGATCTCGTAAATTACATTTACACGGATTAATAATGTCTTTACTTGAGCAATGTACGTAGTTAGGTATCTTTATAAAACAAAGTCGGCTTCGCTTGTCCACTTCACTTATAAGTCAAGAATGGCTGAACCTATTTTGATGATGTTTGATTTGTTTGGATTCATCTCGTCTCGTGAAGAACCGACTACCTTTGGCGTAAACGTGTTCTTGAGTGGAGACTGCGACTCGGCAAACGTAGTGTAGGACGCCTTCTGGGCAGGTGGGATGACGATGTGCGAAAGACAAGAAAAGAAATTATGGGAGGCATATATTGTCCCATTCTTCACCACTGGGTGAATCTAGTTATAATTTAGATTTAGATATGTACCTTACTCTTAATTTTGTATTCTTTTTCTTTTATTTTGTCTATGGACCGTTGTTGTCTGTTAATAAAGTTATTTTGATTTTGATTTGATTTGATATATATGTCCAGCTGTGGACTAATATAGGCCGACGGGGCTAAATGTGATCTCATCACATTAGCCCCGTCATTAATTGCTTATCACTATTCTTCAGAGCTTTCGAAAGTCTTCAACCAACTATCAGCCTTAATGTCTCGCTCGCTTAAATATCGTTATCAGTAATCTTTGTTCTTTGTATTTTGTCTAGTTTAGGAAGAGATACGAAGTTGCTCTTGGTGGCCACCAGACTCTGTTTTCGGATCTCTTCCAAAAATAGACAAAATGAAATTACTATCTACAGATGCAATAAAAAAAAGCTTATGATTGGTTTAAAAAACTTAACGTGTGAATTTTGTAAATTCCTTTGTTTACCTTCTAAGTTTTTCCATATGATAAAAGTGGCGCTACTGAAGCTCCTGTTTGCTGTAAGCATTTGATTATCAATCGAAAACAACACAGCACGAGCATTTAGAATCCCCGAATAAATATAAACGGATATTAAATGTCAGCTTAATTGGTACAGTTGCAAACTGTTAGTTAAATCTAATTGCAGTGTGGCGAGTGGAACTAAAAGCGATGGCCGACCAAAATGGCGCCCGTGTAGTTTTGTATTTAGGTGCAATGTTTAGTATCAATGGTTGTTTTACTAAGCTTTTAATTTTCTAAGTTTTTCCATATGATAAAAGTGGCGCTACTGTAGCTCCTGTTTGCGCCTTAACCTTTTGATTATCAATCAGAAACAACACAGCACGCGTATTTGAAATACCCGAATAAATATGAACGGATATTAAATGTCAGCTTAATTGGTACAGTTGCAAACTGTTAGTTAAATCTAATTGCAGTGTGGCGAGTGGAACTAAAACCGATGGCCGGCCAAAATGGCGCCCGTGTAGTTTTGTTAGGTGCAATGTTTACTATGAATGGTTGTTTTTACTAAGCTTTTAATTTCACTTTATAACGCGCTATTAAAGTCAAATCATCTTTACTAATGTTATAAACGCGAAAGTTTGCATGGATTTAAGGAACGTATGGATGTTTGTTATACTCTTTTACGCAAAAGCTACTGAACGGATCTGACTGAAATATTGAATAAACGTAGTTCAAGCCGCACGGGTTCCCTATTGGATACAATGCTTGTGATGAGTTATCCTGGCTGTCTGTATGAGGCCCATGTGCCGATGCTATCGCGCGTTTGCATACGTGTGATTTGCCGAAATTATCGCTAACATTAATTATTAAATATATATGTATTTACAAACTTAGCTGGCAGTTGCTGGATGCGGCGAGCTGAAGACAGCGGGCGCTATGGTGCTCATTGGGGGAGGCCTATGTCCAGCAGTGGACTAATACAGGTACATGATGATGATGATATATTTAAGGATAAGGATTTATTGAATCACGTTGTAAGGACGACAATCGACCTGATATTCCCCAGACGTATTTATTGTGTCTATTTATAATACTATTTCCCTGCTCCGCTTGATTCTAGGTCACCCTGAGACGCCTTAGTTTTGTGATTAGTTTTGTAAAGATGATGCCTTCATGAAGGGTATTAATATCCTAATTAATTATTGAGATACTTTTAATAGAATCAAGTTACCTATTAAGTAGTTTCATTATGTATTGAAATATTTTAGACTAACAGCGCCTCGCGGTTTCACCCGCGGTAATTCCCGTGGGACTTCCGAGATAAAATATAGCCTGGGACATGGATCAATTGAGCTACCTTTAGACTGTTTGCAACCGTCTGCAGTTGGCTCAATGGTTTCAATTGTAAATACTAGTTGTAATTTTTCTATTCCTTGCTTGTAATTTTCGTTGTTAATAAAGATTTATTTATAAAAAAAGCCTATGTGTTATTCCAGACTATAGTTAAAATAATAATGAGTGGCTGTGTTTGTAAGTTATATTAATAAAATGCTTCCTAAACGCAGTCTAGCTGGATCCTCTATCTATGACATAAATTTTAACCCTCGACTACCTACCCCCTATTTCTGTCACCCATACCCGCGGTATGTAAGACCCCAACAATACATCGCACTATATCGCTATCGGTACATGAATGACTGCTACAATACAATACTATTTTTTTTTTCCTTTATTTACTAGCATATACATTTGAAATATATTATACTAGAGTAACATTACAATCTAGCCATAGATTTGGCTAATGGGTAATTTGGTTTTTAGTTAATTTTATAAAAATACTACTACTATTGACAAATATTATATCATCACATGGGTCTGAGAGACCGCGGGTAGCTGGTTAAGGGTTGGAAATAAAATACCTCCAAATGTTGAGTAAACAACAAAACCACTAAAAGCGATCTCATCACATTAGCCCCATCATTAATTGCTTATCACTATTCTTCAGAGCTCTCGAAACTCTTCAACAAACTATCAGCCTTAATGCCTCGCTCGCATAAATAGCGTTATCAGTAATCTTTGGACGAGCATGGACTATGAGCTTTACTTACATGGAAAGCTGACCAACATAAAGCCGACTATTGTCTCAAAATGAGATTTGGCAATGAAAGTGAGAAAGGGAACGATAAAGAGAGGGATAGAGTGATATTAATGGAAAAGCGGGAGTTTCAGCGTAGTAACGCTAGATCTTAGGTTTCAGCATGCTTTTGACAGTTTGCAAACGAGGTTATATCCGTCACGACCGATAATTCCTTTTTTGTATTAATTTATAAAAAAAATATAAAATAAATCAATATTGTTGAAAAACGCACCCGGATTTCAGTGTAATTGTTAACCAAATTACAGCTTGATATGTCTCTTGCAAAGGTAAGTAATCTATTGTTGTGTTGGATCGTATAAATGTAATGTAGTTGAGTTAAAATAGTCACCATCCAAATTTATAGGGACATTTCGCATTTAAGCCAAATTTATTGGTACCGCAATAAATTGCTGTCACGTAATTCGTTCACTAGCAATTGTTCACTGCTTCATTTCGCGTTCACAAGCTATTTCTACTAGTTTCTATACAGTACAAGTGTCTGTCCTGTACACTAGTAACATATTAACATTACATCAAGAAAGGCTCCTTCCAAACTACTAAAAATACCGGGCTAATACTATCTCTCTTAAAAAATATTGCCCTTTATCAGGGATTGTCAAAGGCTTAGTTTTATAGAGAAAACCACGAGAAAAACCGTGGATAGAAGTTACATACTCATTGAAGAAAATTTTGAAGTAAGTGCCACTGTTAACATCATTGGTTGACGACATCAATCTCTACATATATATACATACAAACCTTCCAATACACAGGCGCCGAAAACTTGATTTCGGTGTAAATGCCGCCGCTATCAGTATTCCCCAAATGTCCGCGCACGTTAATCAGTCCTCGATGCAGGACACTTTAATGAGATTTCTTTCTGGAAACCGTTTCCCTTTCCGCGCCATTTCTTCCAACTTTCAGCTCATGGGACCTCGGTTTTGGCTTATTTTAATTTATCGAGCAGTTAAATTAATACGCGACTTGGGTTAGGTCGGTTTAATCTCATTTTTTATTAATCTCCTTGAAATAGAACATTATCCGTTCCATGGTCTACGCAGTGAGTTGGCACTCTGAAAATCCTGAAAAAGTTACGAAGCTAAGTTTAAAGATAAGTTTTCTCTCAACGGTCATTGCTTCAATTCTACCCTCTATTTTCTAAAATCACAGTTACTTACTCCACCAGTAAACGTTCTAGCAATACCTAAACAATACTTGATATTGGAAATAAACGGTATTTTCAGCGTAGTTCTTGAAAGGCATTTTTGTTCTTTAGGTATCGTAGCAAGGCTACGAGGCTACGTCGTAGCAAGCGCTACGACGTTTCAAAGACTTCAACGGGTTCTTTGCTACGGAACTACACAATATAAAATTGTCAACATTTCAATTGCAATTTTATGATAAAAGTTACGGGAAAGTGTGAAAGGTTGTTCCTAGATATAGAAATAACAAATGACGCGACTAAATTCTTTTGTTTATGATCTGAGCGTTGATTCTACGATTCTACAGATAGATCTTGAGCCGCCTGGTTGGTCAGTTCGGTGACTGCTCGTAATTACGAGTATAATATCTATTATTGTGCTCTCTCACTGTGAACCTGAAAATATATAAAGGTGAAAATATATTATTAACGAACCTTCGAGCCGAAACCTAATATAATTGTTATGTACAAAAGCTAACAAAGCATTACTAAGGGTAATTCATAAACTACTGGTTAGATCATGATCAAAGAATCATCAAAAAGAGTTACAACATGATTATGTTAGGGTGAATCTCACCAAAAAATACCAACGAATTGAGATCTTCCTCATTTTTTGAAGTCGGTTGAAAAAGCAGTGTTGCAGCAGATTTACGAGCCATGGTAAAATATTTTTATCCGTATATTTTGCTATGGATTTCCGGAAGGAATGCCTGAACCTGGAGGTATTATTTAGAGAACCTATAAAGTAATCTAACATTCGAATAATATTAGTTTTTCGGCATTCTATGTACTTTAGCCAAAACAGTTGTTTTTACAATGTCAGATATTATGTCACATTGCAGGCGAAAGCTCGCGATGAGACAGCGCCTTTAGCCGTGTAAGTGAAAACGTGTAGGTACGTTATATGGCGTGATAATCGCGACTAATAGTCGCAGAAATTTTCGAAATGTTTCCAGCTCTAACAACTTGGCCGTAAGGAGAGGAAAATAATTTCAAGAATGAATCCGAAATTGTTTCCTTTGTTTAGCTTCCGTTTTTTGTTCCGAGATTTTTTAACTGAATATTTTAAGGAAGGCTGACTTTTTGATAATAAAATTATAGAAAATGCTACACCGTAAATACCGCTGGCTAATTTTATGTTCTTAACATTCTTTGTTCGTTAAAAATTTTAGGATAACTCTTTGCATAAAAAGCATTTTTTTTGTTTACATTTTTCTTTCATGGCTAAGAATGTTTTGTTGAGGAATGAGGTAAATTTTCATTAGAAAAGACCATGGCTATAACTCCGACTATACTAATTAATACCATTGTTGAAACTACACAATGTCACTTAAAAGCCTACGTCTGCATTTCAATTTCATAGAAGTTACTTTTTAAAAACCTTAATATCAAAATCAAAATGCTATACGTTTCTTCTGCTCCCAAGTATAGTAGAATTTTATACAAATACTGTGTTTTTTATATTCTACTAATTTATGGCCGAGGCTTAGCAAGCGCTGTTTCCACTATAGAAAGAGTAAAAAAATTAATTAAACGAAGGTGATTCATCTACACACATACAGCTTGGCAAAAAAGTCTTGAAACGGAACTAATTTTTTTGATTAATGGCAACATTCTTAAACCAATGACGTTTGATGTAAAATTGTAAACAAAGATTACGAATTCTCGGATTTTTTACTTGGATCGGTCAAGCGGTGGTGTTACAGTGACGAAAAGTGAAAAATAATGAATAAAACAGTTAGAAGTGCTGCAAGGGAGGTTATTTATAAAGTATAACAGGCGATGTCTGGCAGAATTTGAGGCCAGAACTATTCTCTCAGATCTCAACAATGTTTTTCAAAGAACCGCTGATATGACAGGTTTGTGAGAGTTTGTTTTGTAATTTTAAGTTGAATCAAAGGTTACTTGATGGTCCTAAAGCAGGATTAAATTAAAGTTCCACGGAACAAGTGAAATATTCCTCAATAAACATCGGGCAGTTAGGTTATGTTTACGTTTGTTCTGCGTATTCTGCTATAGCGCGGGCACAGAATTTGATACTTGAGCTAGACTAGCTAATATGTAAATCTATTTCTACATAATTTAAATGTTGTGTTATTTCTTTGTAATAAAGTTACTATAGCGTTTGTATTTTAAATGGTCTAGAAATTAGATGCCTAAATAATAAACTGAAAAAGGTAACATAAAGGTATCATAAAAAGTTTCTTCTTTATAGGAAGCAGCTGAGCGTGCTAAAACGGAACGGTTCCAAGCTATTACGGAGGAGGATTGGAAGAATTCGTGCCAGCACGTAATAAAAATAGATAAGGAATACTGTGAGAGAGAACTTACAATGTATTAATAACAATGTATTAAATTTTAATTTACTTTATATTTTTTCTTTATATACTTACATAACGAGAACCTTGCTCAATTAAACAATATTTAGGTACTGATACTAGTATACTATGTGTGCATATAAATGTACGTATAACAGAAATATACACCTAAGTATCAAGACTAGCTTGGTGCGCTATAGGTGTTGCCATAAGGACCTACAGTGGCGCCCCCATTATTTTCTACTCTTTTTTGCCAAGCTATATGTATATTACAAGCAGCGTCCCGCGGTTCCACTTGCATCAAAACTGATAAAAGGTAGCCTATCCAAGCCTTAAACTACATCTAACACAAATTTCTGATTGTAGGGCCCTAACTAACTAGAGTCAGGGCCCAGACTAGTAGCATGAAAGAAAGTCAGCAAGGGCGCCATCTTTTGCTGAATCATAGCTGTTATTCCGTAGCCTGAGATTTATCGCCGGCGCGAGACTGGCCCGATTGGCCCGAGCCAGCTTCCTTGTTATACAAATGGCGAGGGCTATGGGGGTTAATTCTGATTCTTTCTATTAAGGACGTTCGATTGACATTGCGCGGGGTACACATACAAATGTATGACTTGATTTTTGCAATTGAATCGCAATTGCATTTATTAAAAGTTGTCGCTATACGATTATTTGTTATAAGATACTATAGATAACACAAAAGATTGGCAACATTTGTGACTATAGAAATTTTGAGTTATTTAATATGTTCAAATGGAAGCATCACACTTCATGATCATCATCATCAGCCTATATTAGTCCACTGCTGGATATATGCCTCTTAATGAGCGCCTTAACGCCCTGTCTTCAGCTTGACGCATCCAGCATCTGCCAGCAGTCTTTCGCAGATCGTCACCCCACCTGGCCGGAGGGCGTTCTACACTACGTTTTCCAAGTCGCAGTCTCCATTCAAGAACACTTTTACCCCAACAGTTGTCGGTTCTTCGCGAGATATGGCCGGTCCACTGCCACTTCAGCTTGCTAATTCATTGATCTACGTCGATCATACTTATTCACTGAAATCCTTCAACTGAAAATGTCTTATCAAATTTGAACAATTCGGATGCAACAATATCGTGACTTATATTTCAAGACGCATTCCATTAGAACATGGATGGTACACATAATGAAAACAAAGCTATAAAACAAATAAAAATAAAACAATAGGTAATAAAAACAATTAAAAAATATATTGATCCTGGGCAATCCCTACTAAAAACACACAGACAATAAAATAAGGCCTTCCGAAAAAAATCATCGTTACAAAAATTTCAACGGTTCAAAGTGTAGCTGAATACGTAGCCGCATTTGCTGAAATATCGGGGTTCTTCCAATAAAAGGGTAATAAATGTCACATGGCAGGGTGAAAGCCTTTAGTTGCTGTTTTAGTGCGTAACTTGGAATATTCTTCAGTCGGCTTACGGGGTAAATGGGAACTGAAATTATTGGATCAATTTCTTCGAGGATCGAAAATCCTGTTATTCAGCATTTTTTTTTTCTGTTTTTAAGAATTTGATAATGCATTTCGTAATTTAAAAATAGACAATAACGATGGATACAATAACGATTTCATTAATTTTTGAAACAAGAGCTTCTTGTTATAATACAATAATAATTTAGGTTTTTGTAACTTTTTATAATTTTTGTTCAAGAAATTGGTTAGTTTGACAATAAAATCCGATATTAACCATTTCATCCTAAACTTCAATAATTATTAACTTGTTCCGTTAATTCTTAATGATCATGTTCAATCGTCGAACATTCAAGGACTCGATTATGAATACTTAATCATCTACATCTATCATCAATTTGTGGAACACAGCATTAAATGGAACAGAGTTACTTATTAATGTAGGCCTCTCTAAATGGAGACAGGAGAAAACTTTGTTCTATCTATTACATATAATATGAGAGAGACTTCAGCACGAGGCTTTGTACCCGTTTTCAGGGATCAAAAATAGCAAAAACATGTAATACCTACACATTGTTCGGTTTTAGTAATTCTGGTTACGATCGATCCGTTTCAGGATAGTAATCTATAGGTACCTCTATAGGTCTAGAATTATAGCTATGGCTGATCTGTTCAGGTATTGCCTTGAAGCGACAAAATATTACAAGTTTGGAATAGAGTTATTTAATATTTATATAAATTTCAAATTACTTTTCTTTATATTTTTTTAATACCATAGAGTTTTGCAGTTCATGAAGACTACAGTCAGCCTACTATCCTGCTATTAATAATTGTCAAGTTTGTTTGTTGATGCGGTAGTTGTGACCTTTGCTATGAAACTACGGATCTATTCTACATTCATTTGTTTATGCAGGGGAGAGAGGCCAGTGTCTATCCTGACCTTAGAAGGTACAAAAAATAGAAAAATTGTTTCTTTAGTCATACGAAAACATTAAAAAAAATATACTCAAAACTTTAAATACTAACAATATGTATCTCCATCGCGTGAACCAATAAAGGTCCCGCTTCTACTTAATGTATGTGAATAGTTACAGCCTTACAGTTTGGCAAAAACTGGCAGTTATTTTGCTAAATGGCTACATTTTTGATACATTTTTTCTAACTCTTATGAAGCTCTGCTAAGTTTAAAAAGTAAAAGTATGCCTTCCTAATTGCTGTTATGTACTGGAACAAAAACCCCTCGACAGATTTCCAATTCTGCTTCTGTTATCGAAGTTGAATCCCACTGAGAAAAAGTTTTTGAATTGAACATTACACAACCCAGAACTAGCCCACAAACAAGGATCGCTGAAACTTTCAACTCACACCGCGGTTTAATTGTGGCCAGACTACTGTCGATAGACTCAAAAAAGTTTTTAATTGTTTCAAAACTCGTTAATGCTCTACTCCATCAGTCAGAGGGCCTTAACGTAACATTCGATCACAGATAACGATGATAGAAAAGTCCAAAACTTATGGATTTTTTGACTTATGCCGTAGATATGTAGTTAACGGATTTGTTGTTGACGAATAGATCAGTAGACAATGTGCATACATTTTAATGCAATCGATAAATTGGAATGATTTTAATTCCATACAAATGACATTGCCTCTTTTGACAAGCGATTGCAATGAATTGCTTGTCTACCATTTTATTAAACTTCACAATCGTTCAGCGATGACGAATGTAGAAATAGAATGGCTAGGCGATCACAGCTTCGATAAATTATGATAAAATATAATTTTAAGCGTTGTAGGTATTTATAAGCTGCCAATAACATTGAGATGTACATCCATAACACAGGTACATTTCAGAACTAGATTCTGTGTCAAATATAATAATCAATATCAAATCAATGTCAAATATAATAGTCAATATCTTTTAATTTAACAATCCTGTGACTAGATTCTTATACTCCTTACAATCAACGCTAGTCTTCCGTTCAGCGGTCAGCCGTTTCGAGATATTAATCTTTCTTATATGCGACTAGCAACCCGCTCCGGCTTCGCACAGTTCTATTATACGTATATAAAGCTTCCTCTTGAATCACTCTATCTATAAAAAAGACAGCACCAAAATCCGTTGCGTAGTTTTAAAGATTTAAGCATACATAGGGATATAGGGACAAAGAAAGCGACTTTGTTTTACACTATGTAGTGATGATAACAGGAAAGCGAAGATCTATGAATGTGAAAAATTGGGACAGTATAAAATTGGGAAAGTGAAGACCTGGGCATAATCCCACGGAAGGAATTCAGTGGCTATGTATTGAAGTAGGTACAGCGGACTTCTTTTCGCAAAACATGAATATATTTCTTTGCAATTATTCTTTGTATTCGTATTGAAGTACTTGACAAAGGATGCACCGTGAACTCGTTACAAAGTCTTCCACATGGCTGAACACGTGAATATGTGCATTCTGCCAGGGAGAGGTAAAAATTTCAGTGACAACGGTAACCCTAAAATAAATAAAAGTATCGAATCGTTTTATTATTTATTTTAAAAACTTTTTCAAGGTAGTCCATAGTGAGCTATTATTGCCCTGCAATAGTATAATATAAAGCTTATTCCATTTTGAATATGACGTGGGTATTTTTTTAAAAGTTTTTTTGTGTTACGTACTTATACAGGGACGCTAAAATGATTTGTCAAACTACAATTGTTTTACAATCAAGGAATAGAAACAAATTAGAACTATTATACAATTGAGCCAACTGCAGACGGTTGCATTTTATAGATACTTTAATTACTTACAAAGGAACACTAACTGCTGTTGTGTGTTGATTATCAATCAAATAGTTCTGAAAGTTTCTCTTTCTACATTAATTTACATATTTTTACATCTGTTCAGAGTTCAGACTATTCTGAGCGACACAATACTGAAGGTCAATTTAGTAAAACAAAGAGTGTCTACCTAAATCATCTAGAAGCGGCTTAAAGCTTTTTATGTAATGAAAAATAAAATATTGATATTATTTAACTACTTTCCACGCGTTTTAAATACGAAAAACACGTAAACGATGGTCTGTGTGAAAGTTAGGTAGACCAAACACCAGAAGTTTTGAAGTTTAAATTCATAACTAGAATATTTTTGTGTGTGGTTTGAATGGTTTTATACTACTAAACACATTGAATTAATACTCGTAAGTAACATCCACGGTATGAGTTGGAGAGGACGCCGCAACGCCTTAGCCACAGAACATTATGGCAGAATATACCGATGAATAAAAAGAATACATAAGTAAATGATGCTGGACAATCCACTTATGTCTTAGTCTTTAGTTTATTTGCAAGTTCCAACTAGCTAGAGAAAGGTAACTAGCAGCTTCTTTCTCTGTTTTTAACACATCTACTGCGATCATCCGCCTGCTAAAGATGAGTAAGGTTAAAACCCTCTCCGCTCTCTCTGCTGAAATACACGTTCAGCAAGGGGCTCAGCCAGCAGCGTGTGGAAATGTATGTGCTCTGTGTAATTTCTCTTTATCCTTGACCCTGCGCACCAAACAGCCTACAGTTACGCCCAAAAGCTAATAAAATAGGCACCTCATGCATTTTTATCTCCTGAAGAACCCATCAAAAAGGTAAACGACTCGCTAGAACGCTTTTTTCATGCACAATTTAATACTCCGACAAAAACAACTGTTAGGTCCCAGCGGAGCGTCAATTTATTTCTATTTAGTCAGCAATTTAGCAATCTTCCCCGGATAGGTATTTGTTGGATCACGTCTTCAATATTGCTTTGGTGCTTGGGTTTTTTCACTCGTTATAGGGTTGGGCCATCCGGCTAAACGAGAGATTTACAAAGAGAATCAGTTTAGAATCACGATTTTTTGAGAGCGGTTTTATCATCTCAAACCACATTATAAATAGTAGTGCAGATAATACTTACTCGACTCCTTTTTAAGTCACCCTTACCTAATTGCTTTCAGAACACTTTTGGTAGAGCGCTGCTATTTTCTTTCTAGGCCAACAGCTACCGACCTAAATGTAATTTAACAAAATAACTTAAAACAATGTTGGCGTCTTTCGTATTATAATGTTGCCAGCACTACCCGAGTAATTTTCCTCCTTTAGAAAACTGAAATAATTTCGCTTGAAGGCGTTTATGCCGTAACTTTTTTATTGTCTGCAGACTTGCTTACAAAGGAACGTTATTTCATAGATGGATTTATTCTTTTACACTGCGCTCTAATGAGACATTTAATTTAGAATGCTACTCTACACTAATCCACTTGAACAATGGATGGAATAACAGACGAAAAATCAGTCTTTATAATTTCTATTGCGAAATAACGAGGTATAAAATATAAGGTTTTAAGGAAATCATCATCCCATTGATAATAATAGAAATTAAGATTCTCAAATATAAACCGGTAACAAGTTTGAAGAAATCAATACAGATCCTTGATTCTAAAACCAAATTTGTTATGTACCCACCGTGATTCCCACGGCAGTCCCAGCCGATTGTCAAATGGAATCAAAGCACTATCCACTAGACAGCCTCTTACTCAAATTGGGTTAGAGGACAAGAGGAAGCCACTACAACCTCTTGGGAGCACTCTGCGTCCTTTTCTATCCCCTCGATGTGACGTTCCCTCCTTTGATATGACAACTTTAATTTAACCATTCCGTGTGGGAGTCTATTTTTGAGTTGGAAACTTTTGGAAGTTCTATTTTTAAATATAATAGGTATGACGTTTTATACAATATTTTTTAATTCTTTTTTCTGTGTGAGTCTGTTTTTAAGTTGTAACCTTAAAAGTTTAAGTTGTGAACTCTATTTTTAAATTTCATGGATATGACATTTTATACAATACTTACAACATTGAACATAGGAGTGACGACACTGACGACCAACCCTATACCTGCTCAATAAATGTCAAGTGTTTATTCAGCCTAAATATGTGATTTTACTATTAAAGTAAAAATAGTCACATTACTTTTAATAGACTAAGCTTACTGCCATTTAGCCTTTGCGTAACAGATAAAAGCCGAGTGGTTCTTTTTTTGTAAATAGTAAGAGAGACCTTAGGGACGAATTTAGGCCCTTCGTCGCCACTTAACTTAAACACGGGCGTTGAATGGGATTGCTTCGAAAATGGGAAGGCGTTACTTTGCTAAAGCCTGCCTGAGTGACACGCTCGCTCTCTGTACAATATTTTGCTTTTATTTCGATTTCTCTACAAAGAACATGGTCCATAAAGAGTATGTGCTTTTATAATTTAGTTTAAAATGCATCCTAAATGCTTATGTTACGTGACTCCTAGATTTTTTTGAAGCTACTGTTCCTTTTAAAGAAACTTTTTATTGGTAACAAAAGAGTGAAGTGTTACTAATGAGGAAGTGCCGAGCTAATATATATCTACGGATACAAAGTTTCAAGCGAGTATATTAGAAATTATGTTGTAACTGCGGCGATGCGTTTCCGACAAAACATTATGTTTGCGTGACAATCAAACAAACGGAATTCTTCCTTCGTGGCAAGTACCAACATGCGTGCTGCAGGAAAATCATGATCTCAATGGCGAAATGCACAACAATTACATTACCTAAATTGGTCTATTGTTATCGACGTGATGTTAACTGCAGTTAACTTGCCTTTGTCCACCACAACCATTTTTATAAAACACATTAGCTTTTATAAACCAAAGCTCAATGTAAAATTCATGGCAAATTTTTCTCAGTAATCTCTAGGTACCTATAGTAAGTCTGATCAGCTGCACTGCACTCGCGTGTCTATAAAAACATTAGTTATTTGCACTAGAACGTATCGTGCACGTGCGCTATACTTTTTACTTTCCCTGAGCGATGCAGCGACGCTTGCGACAATTCAAGGTTGCATAGAAAATGAAACCCAATTTGCGTACATTCCCGAAGTGATGACGTTTGACAATGTTCTGTCGACTTTCTCTTCACGGTAGAGCGGAGGCGGTGGCGGGCATGTCTCCGAGTCAACGCTCGGACATTTGTTTTTGTAATTATACCCGTAAAGCAGCTACGTGTAAACGTTACCGCATTCAGCTGGGTTCACTCCCCCGCGAGTTGACACAATACAAATTGCCGAGGCCAAGATGACTCGTGCCACTGAATATTTTATAATGGACGTAAATTTCGACTCAGATCGCTTGAGCGCAATGTGAATGGAGATAATTAGGTCGGGGAACCGAGTACTTGAGCAGTGAAATATAGGAACACGAACGTTCGGGTTAAGATTAGTAATCCCGCTGGGTACAATGAACAAGGAAAATAACGAAACCCGCTGCATAATGTTGTTGTTTTATATACGGCGCTCGGGTTCGTGATTTGATATACCAGAAACTGTGTACGCAGCAACCCATTAGGTGAAGCTAAACAATTTATCACACGGGTGACCTCTTTTCCAAGGTGTCCCAAAGATAATTTGGGTGGTGCGCCCTCGACTGGGGTCAAAGTATTACCAAATTGACCCCGGACGAGCCCGCCGGGAGAATGCCTCGAGGTCACCAAACATTTTTGCTGCGTTCCTCGTGAATTATAAAAGCTGCTTTTCACACGTCCAGGCGACATAAAAACATTCAATTCTATTCCACGGAAAGCTTTATTGCGACGACATTTTAGTTTAGGGACTGTTTTTTGTTAGAACTTAAAAGGGACGTTATTCCGAGTAATTTTATTGCGGTCCTTGGATTGCAGGGTTCTGATTGCGGTAGGTGGACGTACATTCCGTGTTTTAGTTTCTGCTGCGAAAATGAACATTTTATTGCATTCCCTTAATAATGTATCAACACGATTTTAAATTCATACATGTTATATATGAATTTAAAATCAGTTTTTACAATTATTATGAAATGATAAATTGTAAAACAATATTTCTCGTCGAAAAGCAAAATAAATGTTCACTACACGTTCGTTAACGCATGGCCTGTTTAAATCATTCGTGCAGGTGTTCGGTTTAAAAATACAGTCGTTTAAGGTTGATTTGTCCAGAACTCTTTATTTATCGTTTCATTCCGACGCAAGATTCAATTACGTATTTTGTAAACCATTTTTATTAACTTATGAAAAAACTTAATCACTGGTATTTTAGGTGAGAGATTTGAGCTGATAAACAACAAAACAAACTCCCAAATGCTCCCAAAATACAATTAAATCGAATTTGGTTTTATCAGGGGCTCGTAGAAAATGCATTACCATTTGCGGCAAATTACTTTTCAGCTATTTTAAATCCGTGCAGAATTCAATAAAAAAACTAATTATTCTGAATCTCGCGCCAACACGAAGCGATCAACCTTAAAGTTGAAATATGTACAACATGGTTTTTGTTTGATCTCGGAGGAAACAACTTTGCTTAGTTTGCGGCTAGATGATGCTGTGTGAATTGTCCGGCATTATTTATTAATATTGTGTCATTCACAATAAAGGTTATTCAGGGAACGGTGTGGGTCCTTTGGTAATGAACAGCCCGGGCCGACGTCAGCCGTCACTTGTTTCTCTCCTCGAATACCTACTATCAAAGGATCCACCGTAATCAAGTTATTGGGAAATATTTATTGACTTCCCTCGACCTCTCTCGGAAGAGACCATATATCTTGGAAGAAACATGTTTCGCTGCCACAGTAATTTGTTGGCGCTACGATATTTTTGTTCCGATTTTATTGTTGTTTGGATCCGAATGTGCGCGTCTTTCATCCGGTTTCTATCGCGCTCCCTCGCACGCGGCGAGCGGTCGCCCTAATGGCGGTCCACGTCGATTGGGCAACACATTTTTGCACGCAAACAGGGGTAGGTTTTTATTAGCCCAGTTATCTCTTTTATGAGTCATGCTAGCTGCAATAAACTCTTTTGGAGCGTTTGTTTATCGAAATTACTTCTCTATTGGAACTTATACATTATAGATCCCGACTAGTTTAGTTACAGCACACATGAGCAATTTCATTAGCTTTTAATTACAAACGGTAATTGCGGTGCAGCTGTGGCAGAGCAAGCTTGAATAAACAACAAAGTTGTCTGCGAGTGCTCTAGCGAAAGCCATTACTGTGATAGGTGTAGCTAGCTACATAAAGCAATCTGGTGAATGTCTCTTGTCAGTTTCGCTCGAGCTGTGAGTCCCCGACGTCGAGTTGCCAAACAAGGTCCTGGGTCGACGTCCTGAGACTCGCCTCAATTAATCAGTAATGCCTGAGCAGGTAATAAGCGAGCGGCGACTGCGCCGTTATAATCGCACCACACCGCACCACGGAATGTCGGAATACGATGAAACTTTGTAGTAATAACAGGTTTGTAACGTTTTATAACGTTATTACCTTATTATGTCCCCTTAAACGGTCCATCTGAGTCGGGTCCAGCTCTCAAACTTGTTTTTTGTTGCATTAGTCTATTTAGAATTGTCATAATTTGTTCTTATAAATGCAACTTTGTAGAGTCTGATAGCACTGGAGTGAAATCTGGTCGTAAAGTCGATAGTACCTGGATATTTTGGCACGTTAATGGCTTTTCTTGATTTGCGTGTCTGGTATTGCGATGGCTTTGGCAATCTGAATGCATTATTAGATTTACTCAACAAAAATAGATTCCTTTAATTTACGTTTGTCTCCATACAATAATTTTAATAGATACAACTAAATTGTAAAAATTAAATTACCTTGCTTATTTTACCTACATCCATTTCTGGAACAGGGTTATACATACCGTGCACTCAGAGCTCGATGCGATCAAGTGCTTAAATAGGATTTTCTTCACCATGTCAATGATTATAACGGACTTAAAAAGGTTTTCAATGTCCGGTAGATATGCACGATCGTACAGTGCACTCAGAATGTCCGACGTGATCAAGAGGCGGGCGGCCACCGCAGTCATCAATCAACTATTAACTCGCTTCATTACTGTCCATCGGTTGCACATCACACATGTGTTCGGTAGCTGCTGATTACTGTCCTCTGTTATGTTCTAATGATGTAAAGATTACTATATCTATGCTAAAAACGAAGACGACTTCAAACAAGTGAAAAGAAAAGCATGCAAAATTGAAACAAAGTTGTTGCAGAAAAGCATGGTGTAATCAATGATATATTGTAACGTATGGCAGGGATGGGATGATAATTATCATCCCAAATTGTAATTATTGATTACACCAATAATTATTAATATTGATGTTTTAATTAGTTGTCAGAAAACCTAAGAATGAACCTTCACATAAACATAAAATAACATATCACCGTTTATGTAGTTAAAATTATACGTTAATATAGGCAAAGATTTGATAGACACATATGAGTATACCGATATAAAAGACCATAGGTACACGCCAGGTGGCGTCAACATTTTTTCCCTGGAATTTAATAAGCCCAAAGGTGTTGCCTTAAAATGCAATGGTGAATTAAAATAGGGCGTCACAGAGAGCCCCATAGTCTCCAGTACATAATGAGTTCTCGGCCGGAATGTGGGGCAGCGTGCTTGTAGTTTAATGATACTAGTACTTTAGGGGAAACTAAAGTACCACGTGTAGTTGAATGAGTTTTGAGTTTTTGCCTACTTTAAAACTCATTTGAATACATGCAATAAGACAATGGCATGGCTCTATTGTGGTCTAAATGAGACTCGGTTCGGATGGTAATGAAACACGAAATAAGTCTCTTGATTGAAAAAGTAAGTAAACCACCACCAAAGGCACTTTCTTCTTCCAACATCTGTCGGAGGTTTTGATAGATCAGTAAGCTTTATTGCTTCATGATCATGTTGGCAAGACTTTTGGCTTCTGAATTCTCGTATTTCATTCATAAACATTAATTACGAAAGATATTTTCAAAAGCTAGGTCAATTGGATGAAGCATTAGAAATAATTACCAAACCATCATCTGATATTTGAATTCAAAAACCAAACGAAAAAACAAACAGGATTGTGTTGTCAGTGTTTCCAGAGTTCCAACAAAATCTAATAATATATCCATTTGAAAACCTCAATGCCCGAAACTTTTCCATCTACCCAACTCAGCCACCTTGGCACCTTCATTACTATGTACCAAGTCGCGGGTATCTCGAAAATAACTATCTATCCGCAGTATGTCATTCCAACACTGCGGCGTTTCAGAAGTGGGATGCGAAAATTATGCGGGCGCCGGACGCTGCCATAAACGTAGCCCCTATGATGGAGGAACTATGTAGATACAAAACTCCTTGGTGGTTGTTTTGTTAAGTTTGAAAAGCGAGTGGTTTCGAATTTAGAACAGTTTCAAGTTCCAATTTCTTTTGTGTTTTGTTTTTTATTTTTTAGCATAGTGCAATTTGCTGCTTCATAAAGGCATTTTAAGGCTCAATTTATCCTAGGCGATTATCCTTATTTGGATCAGGAAGAAGTAACTCTATCCTAAAATGGTTTTTTGGAGTTGATCTTTGTTATTAAAACTGAAGCTTACCTTTTTAATCGTTTTGAAGAGTTTCAGTTCTATCAGAACGTTTTGACAGTCTGTCCATATTACATTAGATGCTGTATTAAGTTAGCACTTGTCGTTACTTCCCCGCAAGTTGGGCGACGCAGTTTGTATGTTTGCCGCGTTTACGAGGTCTTTCGGTCAAATGCTGTGAGCCGGAATACATTGTCCTGTCTTTTTATTTGGCCACTATCATGCGCCTATCACTTTAAATGTTATAATTTACTACAGTTTTGATGGATCTTTATTCATCACGCCAAAACTACTGAACGAATCGGGCTGAAAATATAGTGAATAGACGTAGATTTAGCCCTGGAATAACATATAGGTTACTAGTCATCCCGTAAATCAGTTTTGATGGGAAGCCTTGAGACGTTTCAAGAATAGTCTGTAGATATGACTTCTCGTAAAAGTCCAGTTAAAAAGTAGAAGACCGGGGAAGGAAAGACGCGGCATAATTGAACAATTACAAGTATGATAACGTAGCGTTAAAAAGTTTTCCTCGTAATAATAGACTTTTCAAAAGGTTAATGTACATTTCTTCTCAAACTTTTCCTTTTAAACATAAGAATTCGTATTGTTTTTATGAGTTACTGCGTTTTCACGTTGTAATGATCGCGTTTAGATGAATTTTAGGCGTTTTTTCTTTCGCAAGTTTTATAATAGCCCAATTTTGAGTGGGTATTCACAATCATCTATGTTCACAAAAGTATATTATTATGTATTTGTAGGCTCTACTTTTAGAATATCGGATAGGATATTCGAATGCAGTTTCTATTTCGAAATATCCTGAGCAGATTTTACGGTATTCCCAAAGTAACTGCTTTAATAAATACAAGATATGTATGACACATATTTAATAAACCCATGTGCACACCAAGTCCTGAATGTATTCTAGAGGTACATTCAGGACTTTAAACTTGGTGTGCTCAAAATCCTTATATAAATATCAGTTACGTATAACTTGTAGAAAATATCTGTTATAATATCTGGGAACACGTTTCCAAACTTGTATTTGGGTAAGGACCAAAATTTTTGCACTTTTTGCGTGAGTACGATGGCACATAACTTTCAAATCAACATATAAAAAAAAATTGTTAACTTATGTGAATATTAATACTTGATTATTATAGCTGAATTTATTTTGCACCCTGTGCTTTATTCATATCTAAATTTCTTTCACTAGGTTTTTGTAAAATTAATTTTATGTAAATAAGGATACTGAATCCATTTTCGTTTTTCATACAAAATGTGAATGGCACATCTCCGACTCCTCCAGGTTTTAGCAATTTTATTCTAAAACTAAAAAACTTTTCAAAGACTTTTTGATTTATTTATATTCACCATGAATTTATCTTCACGTTTTTATTATTACGGTCTCGTTAAACTTTATAGTTAATTTATAATATTAATCTAAAAGCGTGTCCCAAATTTCGTTCCGTTGTGTCACTCAGTTGTGCGACACCATAAATCGAGAACAGTGCAAGATAGGATAACAAATAATGTTTTGTTTCAAAGGCTACACCGTCATCTAAGTTGTGACTAAATTCAGGCCAATTCCGCCACGTTGTTTTTCGCTCATTTGCAAAAACGTGTTGAAGGTGCATGTGTACCATTATAAATTTGGATTTTCTGTAAGACTTTTAAAGTGTTTTGCGTCAACTTTTCTTACTTTTTACTATTAATTCTAGTAGCTTATTTTGTCTACTATTGAATAGTTCTGATGTGTATTCATAAAGGTGTTTAATTTCTTCAGTATGAATTTTTGAATGCTGTGTCATGTGGTTTTTTTTTCCTGTATGCGACGAATGTCACGAAATTGTGTGACGTGTTACAATGGAATTTTGTAAAGATAGTAATACAACATTACTTAACGATTTTAACTCTCAATCAGGTGTAGGTCTTATAATACGTGTTATTAAATTAATGTATAATAATAATAATAATATAATAATATAGTTTATTTTTCTTCACAAAAGGTTCTCTTATTGTAGGTACAAAATGAAGTCTTGATGTTACTAGATTGAACCTGTATTGTGAAGACTGGTGCCTGATGTAGATTTAGTAAATCTGTATTACAGGTCACCAGGGCTTCACTCTACGGTCCCGTACAGTACAGTAGGTATCAGAGTTTTGAAATACCTATCTATTGTATACATATAGACTTAAATTATGCTAGAGACAGATGAAATGAAGATAGTAAAAGTCTTATGAACTAATCTAACTACTTGAAACATTACAGGATAGGGTACGTAATTTAAAAAAGATAAAAATAAATCAGCCTTACGTGATAAAAATGCCAGTTATGCATGCGTGTGTCCTTGTGAGTGGTGTGTATGAGTGTGTGTGTGTGCGTGTGTGTGAATGGTGTGTGTGAGTGTTTAGTGGGTAATTTAGTCTATTTATTACAGCTTATTATTATTTATATTCTTACCTACTTATGATCAATCATAATAGGTATTACAGCTCAAAAATCATGATATCGGTTTGAGGAAGTTTTCTATTTTATCATAATCTTGTTGTTTCAACCAGTTACTCAACAGTGATTTTACTTTGTATTTTGTATAATATTTAATTTTATTAATTTTATTTAATTTATTTAATTACTTTGTATAATATATTTGTATTTGCTATATTTTTTTAAACCTTTATATATTTTTCAATGGTTAAGAAACAATAAGAATGTAAATAATCTATACCAGTGTGATCATTTCTAGACCCATGTACACTAACCTTAACAAATTCTGTTGTGCTACATTTTCTCCGTTTCCGTTGTGCAAACATGCAAAAATTTTGGTCCTTACCCATTTACGATGTTAAGTTTGCGCTCATGTTTCGGCGCCATATGCAAGTTGAGTTCATCCATTCTTAGCTCGTGCATGGTTTTACCGGCAAATTTCAGAAGTTGAAATAGAAAATTATTAAGACTCACTCATGGAGTCTATAAACCAAAGAGTCACATATCAATGTCCAAGAATAAGGCTAGTATTTTGTAAATTTGTCAGAGTAGCTCTCCGACTTTGGCGTGTTAACTTAACACCAACTTTCTAGTAAGTATTCAATTGCGTATCCCTATATTTAGTTTTGTCTAAATCTTTTTTGAGATTTAAGTGCAAATACGCTGCGAAGCCGCGTGCAAGTTTAGATTGGAAGAACTCTACCTCTACGAACGAACACTTGTTAAAAGTTACCAAAGATTCAATGATATCAACTTTTACCAAGTTTATTTAAACTCATATAGATAATAATAATAATATGGTATTGGCACAGCGATAGAAGTAATGATGTTCCTACCATGTAGCGGCTTAGTTCAAATCCTTTTAGAGAACTCGCCTTATGGGAACTTAACCAATCCTGTAACGATTTTTTTCAATCTATTTTCATTTTGACAGTTTAGATATCTTTATCACCACATTAAAATGTATTCTCCCGTCTACCCCAAGCTCCAACGTTCTTCTTTTAACGTGACTACCTACTATAAATGTACTTTCTACTGAACACCATAAAAAAGAGGTCAAATTCGTTCTACAAGTTTGTATTGAATTGCTCGTAAGAGAACATGCAATGCGTTTCCTATTTACCATAACAAGAATAATGTATGTAAATGTGATTGTTGGTTGAATGTACCGCAGGCAAAAGTGTGGAAAATTAAAACCCTGGGCAAAGCAAACTATAATTTTCGTTTTATGACATTAAAATAAAACCGGTTAAGTGCAAGTCGGACTCGAGCACGTAGGGTTCCGTACCATCACTACATAGTATAAAACAAAGTCGCTTTCTCTGTCCCTATGTCCCAAATGTCCCAATGTCCTTATATCCCTTTGAATGCCTAAATCTTTAAAACTACCCAACGGATTTTAACGCGGTTTTTTTAATAGATAGAGTGATTCAAGAGGAAGGTTTATACGTATAATAAAACCGTGCGAAGCCGGGGCGGATCGCTAGTTATCTATAAAAACGGCAAATAAATCATGTCTGTTGTATGCTGTTTAAGAGGCTCTCTTAAATATTTATTTTATTCTGACTTTAGTATTTGTTGTTATAGCAACAATAGAAATACATCATCTGTGAAAATTTCAATTATTTAACTATCACGGTTCATGATACAGCCTGGTGACAGACGAACAGACAGACAGACAGATGGAGGCTGAGTAATCACCCGAGTTTTTGAATCATTCCTAATATTACACTAAGGCTGTGTCTCCAGTAGGCAAACAATGAGCGGCCGACTGAGTGAGCCGCGTGGCGAACAGCTACAAGCTCAGATCAGTTTTCATGCGTATCGCAAGCACTGGAACCTGCGAGTCGGCCGCTAACTGAGACAGTCGGCGCACGTATCGCTGCAAACTGCGTACAGTGAGCGCAAACTAGCAAACTGTGAACACTCAATTTAAAATATATGGAAGGGCGTACTGAACTGATATGCCGCAAACTCAGTCGGCCGCTCACTGTTTGCCTACTGGGGACACAGTCTAATAGAGAGCTAGTAGGTAGATCTTATAAGATTGCGCAGTATGAAAATAATTAGACGATATAACAATATTATATAATAAATAAAATTACACGAGTTTCAGCTTACAAAGCTCCTTCCTGAAACGATAGGCACAGTGCGAGTTCTTCGTGTAATATCCGGTTTCAGTGAGTATTCCTTACGCTAACAAGAATTTAATAATAGGTGTCACCAGGAAACGCCTTGTTGAATTTGTTTTATATTTATTGTAAGGATTCCGGAATTATCTTTGTTTGTTTGGTTGTTCAGTTGTGTAGCTACGCTATGGTTCTGAAGCTCTTTCTTACCTACGAAGAAAGACTTGTTGTTACTTCGTAGTCTGTAACCAACGATTAGGTAGGTTGATGTACGTAGACGTTGTTTTATTATTTTTGTTTTGACTTTTGTTCTTTTATTTGTGGTTCCATACTTTTCCATTTTGTCATATTTCTTTTTTTATTTTTAACTCTTAAACTGGCGCGAGCCCGCCGGCGGGCCGGGCAACAATGTAACAAGATTTGTCGTTGACAGGCGCGAGCCCGCCGGCGGGCCGGACCGTTCAGGCGATTACAATCCCTTTTTTCAGCATGTTACAGTCTATATTTGTTTGAACAACTTTTGTCTGTGTCAAAGATTAACTATTTTCCTATGCATTGAAATATCAAAAAGCCAATCCAGTAATACAAAAAACAATAGAAATCTGACTTTGAATCCGCGCAATTGTCAGGGCTCATGACGTGTTTTGTGTTGTGTGTTTTTATCGATTTTTCAGGGTAAATGCATAGTTTTATGGAATAACTAGTGTATTTTGTAATAATTGGGGTACGATAAAGCTACTTACATGATAGGATTTGTGAATTTCGTTGCATTTTTCTTGTTTTGAACCCAAAAGTCGGCCACAAGATTACCGCCGTTTTCATGAAATTCCGAAGAATTTTACTTAGAACTAGTAATAAAATGAAATACTGTTATAAAATATGATTACAAATAGATTATTTTGTTTATTTTTCAAACTTGCATCGAAACAAAAAATATCGATAAAATTGTAAAAACACATCATTACAGCGCGTGAAAACGTGAGTGGTAATTTTCATTTCGAAATTTTTTAATATTTTTTCATAGCACAGCTCTTATTTATCATTGAAATATTATTTATAGATTGTCTTCATGCTATTCTTTTATATTTTCATGAAAATAAGATTAGTTTTGTTGCCAAAATATGGTTCTGAAAAAGTCGCGCATTTATTATGTTTTTTTGTTATTGTTAGTAAATATAAGCTTACAAAAGTAATAAACTCATAAAGATATATTGTTTAGGAAGCTAAAACCGTTTACAGAACTTAGATAGGGGGCCTAGTTATTTTTTTATGAGCATTTCTCTGAAGCGAGACGCAATTTTGAAGACCGCGCGGTGCGGCCGGGTGATATTATTTCGTCCGTATTTTCTACCCCTGTTTGACCGGTTAGGTGACGGGTTAATAAATGTAACCCATACATCATGGCGCACAAATTTACTCACCAACAAACATGCAAAAGTCTAAACTTTAGGTTTCTCAAGGAGCAATGGAGCTCAGCATAATTGGTTTAAAACGAACAGATCGAATAAGGAACAAACACTGCGCTCAAACAGGGATTGCTGATGTAACTAAAAATGTGCAGGCTTAAAAGGATCTTGGCTGAAGATCTGTGGGCCAAGAAAATCACCAACTGGAGCCCCAACAGCGTAAGGTATTGGGGTCAATTGAGGAAGCAATGACGTCACGAACTAGACACCCATGACAATGCTTGGCTCTAACTGACTCAGGACCGAGATGTGCTGGGTAGGACCAGGGGATTCCTTTGCCTAGCAGTGTGACGCACCAGGCTAATTGACAAATGTTAGTAGGTATAGTAAGATGACTTGTGTGTACATGAGAGTCAGTCTACTGAAGTTTCTAGCTTACATATCCCATGTCTGTAGCAGAAATATATGTAAGTCACCACAGCAGAGCGGCCCGTCTGCTCCAAGCCTTAATAACGAAGGTACTTACTAGCTCTCAAAATAGTTTCGCTCGTGAATACATTATCCATTGTACAGTTTCCGAAACTGCAATTTCATGAGCGCTATCGTCGCTTTCGAGATAAAATCTTTGCTCCCGAATGTCGTGCTATAATCCTTGGCCCTGGCGAGTATTAAGTTTCTACTATTCCAGTTATTTCTTTGTTCGGCTCTGTTCGGTTCCTTAGTGAGGGCTGGCTTCGTGGAAATTGAAAAGCCGGAACCGTCTTGAGAAAGTGCCAATTCATGTTAGAAGGTTTAGAATGCTAAGCTCAAGAAAACACAACATCGATGCAATCACTAGATAATCGAGAAACCTGCAATAAAAATAATAAAACAAGTTCGTTGCTTTTGTTACTATAATAAATTAATTGCAAAATAGATACCACAAAAATAGGAGGTGGATTTTACTAAGTTTTTAACGTTTTTTCGGTCGATATGAAATGAAATTATTTATTAGACACGAAATTTTGCAAAATAGTAAGACGGAAGAAGTTATCTTTTTCTCACTTTCGAAACATTCTTAAATAGTTTTTAACTGTGGTATAATAAAATGACTTAAATAACATGCCGTACACTGTTCTCTTTTAACGTACCTATCTGATTGTTTTTTTCTAATTAATTAAACATAAACGATGCTGCGTCTGATTCTGTATATTTCAAATTCTCTAAAAAGCCGGACAATCAGCTCACACCACAATTTGTATGGTTTGAGTAAACAAACTGTTTTCCGTGCTTTCTTCCCGCAGTCTAGAGGTTCTTTGTTGGAAGAAATATCCCGTTGAACTTCAAAGCGGTGCAAAACAATTCTATTATTCCCAAGTTTTTATTGTCCCGATATTTTCAGCAGTTTGGAAATAGATCAAAGCAAGTTTAGTTATTGATGGGCCAAAAAATTTTGATATTGTTTACAAGGATGTAGGGTAAAGAGTGGATATGTCCAATAACTCGAAAGCCAGGCTATTGCCAGGTACATTTTTTTATTTTCTTAAAAGTATGATGCTCATATTATCCATATTCTACTCATTGGTAACTTATTGGGTTACTTATCCACTCTTCATGAAAACTTTTGTACTTAAAGAAAATATACCCGAGATGATGTCATAAAAGTTACTGTTTAGAAAAAAAAAGTAAAAACCGACTTCAAAATCCGTAATTATTATTTCATACTGTTTTAAAGTATACACGGACCGAGACAAAAAGCAAAATATTTTATGGGACCATCTCGTTTTAATCTATACGATAGCTTTTGGTCAACACAGCACAACCACAACAGTTCAAAGAGAAATAAAAATAAAACAGATACAGCTGAACATTCTGTTTTTCGAAATATGTTGAATTTTTTTTGGTTTTTTTCACACAATAACTAAAAATACTATAAATATTCTGGAATCAGGTAATAAGTACCACTAAGTACTTAGACAAAAAAGACTTAGACTTTGTTTAACAAAAACTAAAAATAGACTTAGTTTTTGTTAAAAAGTCATTCTTTTGTCGCATTACGCACAACCCTAATTTTTTTACTTAGAAGTCTTATTATTCATAAGTACATTCATGTTTTAATTCCCTCACCCTTAACCGTGCTGACATTGACACTATTGTTCTCTGCACGTAATTTAGAGGTAACCCGTATAATAGGATTTTTACAGATTACTTACGGTTATAAAAACCGTCTGTACCCTACGCCGACGAATATGGAAGGTCACAGTTATTATTAAGGCTACTTTAATAATGTTAATTCGTGACCGCAGCAATAATCTCTAATTTACGCAATTCAACTTTTGGCATAGTCTAGCTAGTGCTAGGACCATAGGACTTTGAAAGAACGTGATCGGAATATAAACGAGACGTGAAAGGACCGTGAATGAGATATAATATCACGATATTCGGTGACGTTTTTCAGTATCCCGTTATCCTGAGAAAGAACCAAAATGAGGGGATACCTACATATTAGCTTGTAGTGTCATCGTAATACTGACGTTTACGTAGGTACTATAGAATTCCTCCAAACTATCACATTTATGTTTAAGGAGTATTAAGTTATAGTGCGTAAGCACTCGCACTCGGGGAATATCTAAGAAATTAAATAACATCGCAATAATTTTCGATTTCGATTATGATTTCCTATTTTGATATTTTTAATCAATTTTCTTTCATTCCACTTAAAGGAAGATGAAGGTGATGAATGAAGCACACGCTTCGTTATTTAACGTTACTTAACGTTTCTCTACGTTACCAACTTCACATTCACGTTACGTTAACGCCACACCCCCGTGTCTCTTCTATATCCTTCGAAGTTTATAATAGTGGAAACAGCGCCTTTGCTTAAACAAAGCGGCAATAAACAGTTTTATAGCCTGAGGCGGACCAGCTGAGACTTGAAATAATTATACGAAGGCTTTCAACGATATTTCTTGCCAGCGACAAGTTCACCAGCTAATAAAACAGGCTATGAATATGGAGGTTTCTCATTAAACCTATTAAAAGCAATACGTTTTAAAGTTAATAAGATAGGTAGGTAATGGCTAAGTATCTAGTTACCAAGTTTACGAGAGATTATTCTCTTCACAAGCTCTTTACTAATAAAAACTTTTTGTTTCAGGTAATTAAGTCCATAATTATCGAGTACTTAGGTACTATAAACGGCTATTCGTATTGGTAAGTTTTCCCAGGAGGTTACTAGTAATAGCAGCAGCAAATTGTTAATGATAATGGGTACCTACTGTTATTCTTTTAGTACCTACCTACTTCACTGAATCAGCACACATTATTATATTATGGAGAAATAATGAAACCCACACAAAAACTCTGAAAGCCTTATCAGACTTTATATACAGCTTTTTATGATCCGACATTATACAATGTGATTTTTCGAACCTTGATCAAACGAAATGTGCGGATACACGACACATTTTTATCGATGAAAACCGAGATAAAAACAATTTAATGTTATTTTTTTTAAACACAATTCAAGTACAGATATCAACAGGAATCTCAACTGATGGCAGAAAGTACCTAATTTAAATGGTGAATAACATGACAACGGAAAGAGATAGACCCCCAGTTTTTGAAGGATTTTTAGAATAAATTATGAAGTTTAATACAACATGCAAAAAAGTACACCTTAATTACCCAGTTTTAAGTTACAGAGAAAAAATAAAATAAAAATCGTTTTTTTTGTCTTATTTCTAAAAAAATACTGTTTTTACTACGCTTATGTATCGTATTTGTATTTTTTATTTTATTATTTTATTAGCTAGGTAAACTATCTAGCTTTCAAATGACTTCTACTTCGAATAAAATACATCATTTACTCAAAAAGATACGAAGAAAAAACCAGATGAAGTAGTCTTCATTTTAAAAAATATTAAAACTGCTTTGTTTTTGAGATAAATAACATATAATTTTTTTATCCCGATTTTTACCGATAAATATGTGTCGTGTATCCGCACATTTCTTTTGATCAAGGTTCGAAAAATCACATTGTATATTACGTGTAATCAATAAATATAAAATATAAATCAATCTTTTTTCTGACAAACATTAATAACAAGATTAGTATCATGGCAATCTATATGAATACCTATTTTTAACTATATGACCAAATTTTATGTTTTATTATAATATTTTAGACTAGCTGGTACCCGCGACTTCGTCTGCGCATGTTTAGTATTTGGAGTACTCGCGATTTTACTTGCGTAATTCCCTTTCCCGTGGGATTTTCGAGATAAAATGAAGCCTATTTCTTATTCCAGCTTATAATCTATCTCTGTGCCATTTCATCTAGATCCGTTCAGCAGTTTTTGCGTGAAAGAGTAACAAACATCCATCCATCTATCCATTCATACTTACAAACTTTCGCGTTTATCAGTTCAATTCAGTTTGGTTCCCCTGGGCTATACGGGTTTTCAAAAATTTCTCACTGCATCTGAACGACGCGTACACACGCGTCGTTCAGATGTTGTGAGAAATTTTTGAAAACCCGTATAGCCCAGGGGAACCAAACTGAATTCCGGGCCTAAAATGTATCCCATGTCCAATCGTCCCGAGTTCCATTCGAATTCATTCAATTCCGTCGTGATGCGTGGTTAAAGAATTTTTGTTCCACCCTCTCTCCCAGGGGAACCAAACTGAATTCCGGGATAAAATGTATCCCATGTCCTTCCTTGTACTATGAACTCAAATCGTCCTGAGTTTCATTCCAATTCATTCAGCAGTTTCGGCGTGATGCGCGGTAAAGGAATTTTACTTTCATACCCTCTCCCATGAGAACCTTACTGAATTCCGGGATAAAAAGTATCCTATGTCCTTCCTCGTAGTATGACCTGTAATCATGCCGAGTTTCATTTCAATCCATCAAGTAGTTTCGGCGTGATGCGCGTTTACGATACAGACAGACAGACAGACAGACAGACAGACAGACAGACAGACAGACAGACAGACATGAATAAAAAAAATTACAGTTTTGGCTTAAGTATCGATAATAGAGTGCCCTCCAAAAAAAATTTTCAAAATATCTTCAATGTACAGAATTGGACCTGTTACAGTTTTATTATAAGTATAGATATTAATCGAACTAGTTGTTATTGTAACATTGTAGGGAGAGCACAGCTGCCTATAGACTTTTCAGTCTTGACAACTAAGTCTAACCCATATTTTTAGTAAGAACTTATAAAAGTTTAATTTATAATGTCAGACAAATTGTTATGTAATGTACCTACTTGTAATAATTTTTTATGCCATCAACTACATAGTATAAAACAAAGTCGCTTTTTCTGTCCCTATTTCCCTATGTCCCTTTGACTGCTTAAATCTTTAAAACTACGCAACGGATTTTGATGCGGTTTATTTTAATAGATAAAATGATTCAAGAGGAAGGTTTATTCGTATAATAAAACTGTGCGAAGTCAGGGTGGGTCGCTAGTAAATTATATTTTATACCTCTGGTGGTACCTATAACAAAATCACCCATCATTATTAAATTTTATACCAATTCTATATGCATAGGTAACTACAATGTGGTGAATTGTCGATGATATGAATTTCAATTATATGCTTAATAGGCTCGATGTCGACTCAACTTTATAAAGGACCGCTGTCATACCTATCTGTCAAATGATATCCAATGGGTTAATAATGAAGATCGGAATTAAACTGAATTTGCTTTTGCTGATGATATACCTACCTAATAATTGAATTACGTTGGTGATGTAGGTATGAGCTTTATCATTAACCAACTGTTTCTGGAAAAATCACGCATCATCATCATCTAGGTAGTCCCAAGCTTGTGTTAGGTATGGTAGGTACCACTGTAAACTAACCTATCACTGTAACATTTAATACAATACATTACAAATTGATATAGTTATCTACTATATATTTTCCCGTTCTGCTTTTCCGTATGTGCAATAAATAGTATTTGTATTGTATTGCATCAGAAAATCTCTCGTTTTGCGTCGGTTAGTAAAAAGACATTGAAGATTTTCAAAAATTCCATTGGCCGCTCTCTATTTATTTGAAATTTCACTGTGAGATTGCTGAGCTAAAATATTTTCAGAAAATGCAATATCAAACATTCACGAGCTCTCAATGGAGACGTAAATGTCGTATAAGTCTGTTGCGAAATATTCTATGTCCCGTGTTTATAAGTCCCTTGTTGGGCGCCAGAATAGACGATGTGGTGCAAATAGATAGCGATATTTACGTATAGGTACCAATGTACCTACCTATGGCATTAGCAGACAAAAATGATGATAATAGTAAATTTATGAGAACTCGAAATTATTCATTGGTCATGGTTTCATTTTTACTCTTTTAATTTATGGGGTTCGCTACATGTTTCTTGTTAAAAAACTCAGACAATGTTGATCTTACTGCTTAGAATATTCAGTGACTTTGTCGTGTCTTACAGAACATTTGTGTTGTTATGATAAACAAACATTTCGTCGTCCCCTCGTCGTCGCCGAGACGTCTCGCCAGTATTGCCGCCTCCGATCAATAGAAGTATCCACATCCACATCCACGACTTGGATATTGAATTTTAATGAGCACAAATTAAACAAGGCCAAAGTTACTTACGTCGAAACTTGTACGTCTTCAAATGCTTTCAATACGTCTTTAACTGGAGTTCTTATCCAACATGCTTACAAAGTAATGGAATTTTACCAATGGGGCCTGTAGATAAGAGCTTATCGGAATTCGCTCAGGGGCAGAACTTGAATGTGAATTGCTTTTCTATACTGAGATTGGAAGACAGGTTATTTGAATTAAGTTGTACGTACCAAGTTAAAAATAAGTGGAATATATCTAGTTCATATTACGTAATGTACCAAACTGGTTTCAAAAATATACATATATAGGAAAATAAGAGTTTCAAAAAACTTTTTGCTAAGAACTGTCACTAATATCGATGTTGGTGGCCTAACCACCAACACCAAGATGTGACATTTTTTAGCGAAATTCTTCTCATCTTCATCAGCCAAGATTTTTGTAGGTACAATTTAATTTTTCGATTTAACGTTTCGTTTTCTTCCGAATGGTCGCTGCCTAAGGTCGCTGGATTTGAGAGCTGGGAAGCGGTTAGCAATTTCAGTAAATTGTTCTGCGCTCCAAGTTCTTTGTTTGATTTGACTCCTTTATATGATTAGACTGTTGCGTCATATAACGGCGGCAGTTAGGTTCCTAATATCGCGGAATAAACGAGCTCCTGAGAATAATGATGAAGGTTCTATTTCTAAGCTCTAAATTTGAAAAAAATATTTCTTACAATGCAACCTTATGGGTACGATAACTGATTACATAATAGTCGAAATACACTTACCGCTACATAGACAAAATCTTGAGTCCAAGAATGTACATACGGTCATAAACACTAGGAATACCAAAGCTTCTAAGAGCAGCTGCCTTATTTTCTAACTTGAAATCGATTACCAGTGGTCGACGCAGTCAGAATGTTTTCGGTATTGTCTAAGGTATAAGGTATTAAATTGGACTAAATGTCAAAAATTAAGTTGATCTCGATACCAGTTTAGTTACACAATAAAGCCCCAGGTACCTTAGTACCTACGGACTGTGCTACGGAGTATGAAGTAGGTTGGTAGGTACATCGTTTACTCAGCCTTCTCCATTCATAAAGGAGCTGTCGTGTCAGTGTCACCTGTCTCCATTCATAATTCTGCCCCAACACCACCTAGCTCCGAAATTTGAAATTCATTGTGTTAGTAATCTTTCTCATCAATCTACAAATACGTGAGTTGGAAAACATTTACTAATGTTCCTAAAATACCATTTACTCGGATGGAATATTAAGAAGTGTCGAAATGGGAAATAAAGGTCGTAATGTATTATTAGCGCCATAAAGGCAAGCCGTGCGTATTACTGGTAATAGGTACTGCTGATTCCGTTAAAACACACCCGTGGCCTTTGTGGTATAGTGGGCGAAAAGCATGAGGTAGTTTGAAGGGAGGAAATCATTTATGGGCAATTGTGTGCGCTTCTATAATAAGCTTCCATCTTCCATTCCACACCGATAAATGTATGTAATTATTTATCAAACAAACATGTATTAGACACATAAGTTATGCATAAAAGTGCTAGTGGTTTATTTTTAGCTTCTTCTACAAGTGGAAAAAAAAATTAAGCGAAGAGAAAATCAAGGAACACCTAATTTCTTATATTATTTTGATGATTACATTAGTTTAAAATTTAACTTGCACGAGTGCTTATTTACTTTTGTTATGGCGCTCATTAGGGGAGGCCCATGTCCAGCAGTGGGCTGATAGAGGTTGATAATGATGATGATCACGATTTGCTTATTTTGTTTGTGCTTAAGAAATAAAGATTTTGATTTCTGATTTCTTACTGGTAAAGCCGGGCAAATGTTAACAATCTGCTAACAGGATTCTCCATCTGAATCTCGCATCGCGCAAGGGTTTGGTTAGGAGTCATTGTAAAGTAGTATCGGTATATTGCTTACCTTGAAGAATGAACATTGTAGCAGCTATTTCAATGTGTTACTATTTAGAAATCTTTATTAACCCTAGAGACCTAACCTTCGCAAATACCCCTTAAAACCTAACCATTCGTCGATGCGACGAGTATATTTTGAGCTCAAATATTTTAAAAATACTTACAGTTTCAGTTAATTTTATCAATTGATTATAGGAACCCAGTATTATTGTACTTAGTAAAACAATAAGTTTGTATTATAATGCGAAAATATTTCTTTTACACCATGTTTTGTAGAGCACCAGTTTTTGGAGACCAAATGAGATGCTTACATTAAAAAAAAAATATTTCAAAAAAACAACACATAATAACCCTGATTTCTTTGACGAACATAAATTATAACGCTCTTTTCATCCTGAAAAACACATAAAACCTATTACTTAGAAGCGCATTTTATGCAAAAAATCACTTTGTGTTCAACACAAATTACTGTTGCATTTTTAGCAATACAAGTTAGTCATGCGCCTTTTTTATATGAATATTATACCACGATATTATGAAAATCGCAGGGCGCAACTGGATGAGACTGGCGAAGACCGTGTGAAGGCACAAAAGTTTGAAGTTTCACCCGGCAGTGGGTGAAGTCGGAATGCGGATGATGATGATGATGATTATACCACAGACTTAGCGATTCTTCATATTTGGAGCCTAGTCTGGTTGGAGGTCATGACGGGATGATGACTGACCTTCACCTTGACTTAGATCAGACTCGGCTCCTAGATTTTGTCTTTACATGGGTTGTACAGGCATCGGACGAATTTTCAGCATGTTTTTGAGCCTGGTTCTTCTAACTGTAGGCGTAATTTTATGAAGATAATGCAATAATATCCATCTTTACGTAAAATCACGCCTAATCATTACTTGGTACAGCCATGATATCCTGGCTATCCTCCTGATCGAAAGGTTCATCTTCAGTACCACTTTTAGCATCATCCACCTCAAGATCATCTTATTTTTCATTATCAGTCCATTCATCCAAAGCACTACCGTCTTCCACTCTGAATAATAAACGCGTTATATGGTCATCAGATAACAAACATTCAGAAGCCATGGTAATTGATGCAAAAAAAATATGCATGAGCTGTGAAAAAATTATACGCAAAGCCTAACCATTCGTCGAAGCGACGACTATTTTGGTTATATGTCCAAAACTAAGGTTCTTACACGACGAACACAAACGCCTCCCGAAAAAGCTCAGCGAATACCGAGTTGACAAGAAACAACATAAAGATTGGCACAAGAACAAAAAAAATATCGCAATATTTCTGTTGCGTAGTCGTCGATTCGACGAAGGTTAGGTTTCTAGGGTTAACAACGAAAATTACAAGCAACCTACCTACCTTTAGACTGTTTGCAACCGTCTGCAGTTAGCTCAATGGTTTCAATTGTAAATACTAGTTGTAACTTTTCTATGTGTTACTTATTTGATAATTGGTTGGAGTTTTCGATTTTATTTATCTTATTGCTTATTTTGTAACCCAAAGAAATAAAGTTATTGATTGCTGAGATTTTGAATGTAAGTTTCTGTTAACTTTCGGTGAACTTAGTGAGTGTTTGTTTTGCGCTTCTGAGGACACCGGTCTCATGAGAATCCGGGCAACAACAGAAAATAATTAAAATTGTAAGTACCTATGTAAAGTGTGACTTACTTACCTGCACACATTTAGGTAGATAGATCCTGTCATTTGTTTGGATGGCATGACTTAAATAGTAGATAAAGTTAGTCGCTATATCCAGGCCAGCCTTACAAAACCTTTGAATGATGTAGCGCGTAAGTTTTGGGATATTCTGCCAGTTCAGGGATTTCCGGCTGTGACAAAAACATCGTGTATTCAAAACGGAAGGTTGTTTTTGCTGTCGCCAGCGAAAGTTAACGAATTTTCAATCTATCCATCGATTTTTCAATATTCATCGTAACTTTAGCGTTACATGAGGAGCAGGAACCCCATAAAACAGAAAGGGTCTTCTATTCGCAAGGAAAGGGTTGTTGCTTTGACTAAACATTTGCATTTTTATGTTCGCTTTCTGGAGTCGAACAAGTAACTTAGTTTCTTATATTATCTTTACGTGGGAAAGAGATAGTTACAAGCGTGCTCTTTCTTGTGTCGATGACTGAGCCAAGTTTTTAAAATCTATGACAACAGTATCTAATTAAGTGGTATGACAACAGTAACTTATCTGAGCCACAAGTGCCACAAAGTGTCTGGTTGACGATAGTATCGAGCCATGATCGTGACGTCACATTTTTTTTTCATCTGCACGATAAAGGCGTTGGTTGCACCAAATCTTTAAACCTTTTGGTTGTCTTATCAAAGACCAAATCCTATAGAAAGAAAAAGGAGAGCCTCGATGACGTCAACGGGACTCGCCCCTCTGGGAATTAGATATGTCTGGCTAAGCCAGTTCTTTAAGGATTTCACTAATAATTTAAAAAATAGCTGTTGGTCGCGAACTCATCCTCGTGGAATTCGTTTTTTATATTTCATCCTTAAATTTCTAGATTAAACGCGTCCGTCAGGGATGAGGCAAATTTCCCTAACTATTGACCCTATAATTTCTGGTACCTAGGTACTATTGTAATCGTATGGTCAAAATGTACCATACCTTTAAATAACTCACGAATTTCTAATTTACTTATATTATATTAAGTATAAATTAAAAACAAAATTACAATCAAGGAATAGAAATAAATTAAAACTATCTACAATTGATACAAGTGCTGACGGTTACAAACAGTTATACATTTGTGATAAATTATTTAAATATTCCTTTATAGACTCACTGAAATAAACTTTTACAGATAAGTTGGCAACCCTGTGAAGGCCTCCCTCGGAAATTCATGGAATGCCAGACACTAAGCAATATCTGCGCTCTTTTAGTTTCTTATGCATTCTTGCGAATAATTCATTTTCAGCCGTCTAGACTTGTTTTCATTAAATATAAGTAAAAATTAATGAAACTGAATTTTTGAACATTGCTTTGGAGAAAACATTCGTTTATTATCATTTTATTGATACTGATGATAGTGACCGACCATTTGTCCAAGATAAAAATGCACTGACTGCAAAACAATGTTTAGTTAATATTAATCCTGAAAACAATAATTAGAAGCCAACCACAAATTGATATTATTGTATGTATATAACAGTTTAATTTATGTAAACAATAACAAAAACAGTTATTATTAATATTGTATTTTTAATATTATCATTATAATACTATTGGTATAATGTGCTGTTATGCCAACTTATTCCGATTTTTATAAACACTGTAGGTACAATTTACAGTCTCATGAATAGCTAAAACCTACTTCTACAGCCAGCAATACTTTGTTGTAATAAAACAAACTTAAAGCTTTGCAAAAAGTCTGCAGCAGTAGGAAAGGCCATTTATTCGAGTAAAAGTTGACTGAACATGATCATTTAACCTGCCCTCGTTGTTAAAAGGAAAGCATTTTTCAGAGGAGGTCGGGGCGCTACTTTACTGTACTTTAGAGCCTCCTAAAGACGTATTTTCGTATCGTGTTGGTACATTGTTTTAAACGAACTCAGCTGAAAGACAGTCTTTTACAAGGTATAAGTATTTACTTACTTTCCTATTCTACTACTCTCTACTTCCTGCCTAAATATGTATATACAATGGCATGCAAAATTAAGGTTATCATGCTTTTAAAACTGAAAATTTTCCTAAACTATAGAAGCTAGAGATTTACAATAAAAAACGTTTTATAGGAAAATTCATCAGCTTATTGAAATCATAGTAGGGGTACAGTACTCAGTAAGAAGCGCTAATCACAAGTTCTACTAGATAACAATAATGCAGGACAAATCCATTCAGGACCATCAAGCCCCAAGCTTAGAAGAGCTTGTGTTATAAGTACTAGATATCGATATTCTTCATACTATATATCCATACTATATAGAGGTAGACTTATTCATAGGTTTCTCGATTTGGAAAAGTTTTCAGAGATGCAAACTTAGTAATCCACTCTGATTGATGCATAATTCCACAGCGGATGTTATGAAGATCCCCTGATACTTAAATACGGATCCCCCGATACTTAAATACTTTAGCTGAAAAACTTGCGGCGTTCCGAACAAAGAGAGAAGTTTCCGAACAAACTAGAACTGCTGACGCAATACGAGTTTTTCGGCATCTCGAACGTATCTCGACAGGGTGACCCACAACATGCAAAGCATTTGAATTGGCATCGATGAACTTATCTGATACATGTTGATCCAGGAATTTGTTAAGCTAATGTACGACTAAGCTGAAACAAAGCCTGAAATATTCTGTTATTTATTACCTACCTAAAGCTTTTGTAGGCTCAGGTTTAATGTAATATCTCAATATTTAACTGTCGATTTTGTGTAGGCTTTTCTTTGCCTGTTATGAGTAGACCACTAAAATCACTTAGTAGATATTTTTTCATTAGGGCATAGAGGTAATATCTACTTCCACGTGATTGACTGCTCCAACTGTAATTAAATGAAATGAAAATGGTTTATTAGACGATACATCACACTACATATACTAAAATGAAAAAAAAAACACTAGGTACTATAACGTAATGAACTTACCTTCAAATTAGCCACACATATTCCGGCCCACCTTGTATAATTTGTGATAAATAACAGCGGAAAGTTCGTGAAAGTTATAGCGCTGCTGTAATATGAGCTGGGAGCTGGGGTCAACATTACTTACGATTGTGTTCGCGAGATTTCTACAAATAATCCTATTATATCTAACACTGTACGTTTTGTTTATGTTTATTGTTTATGTTACTCAGTTTATTAGGTCTAGGTAAGTTTTGGATTGGATTTCACGGGACCTTTGTTATTTCTCTCATAATTCAGGGATATTTACTACTTACTATTTCTTAACAGAAATAGTAGTAAGTAGGGTTGTGTGTGTCAATAAAAGTTACATTTGTAGGTATTTCTCTCTCCAGGGTGAACGATCTCCGGGTAGCTGTAAGGCTGGGTACCTATCATCGGCGAACGGGTTAATTAGAATTGAACAAAAAAACTTTCATTATTTATTTCATTTATTTAGGGCCAAAACTATGCAAGGATTTTACAAACGCTTTCAGCTACGTGCGAACACGCTAGGTTTTTTACTTTTAAATATCAGTAAATACAAAGACATGATGAGCGCTGCGGGTAACAAATTACGTTCCATTCGTCCCGCTGAAAAATGCGGGACTCACACAAAAGGCCCTGAGTAATACGTTTTGAAAGAGAGTACCTACGTATGTAGGATACTTGACTGTTGCTGTTTCGTGACAAATGAGTACGGTCGGACCGGTTGATACTTAAATTGAAGTTGTCTTTCTGGATTTGTTGTTTTTGCAATTTGACTATTTGATAACATTGAAAATAGATAGATAATCCTTTATGTATTTCAAGGCCTTATTAAACATTTAGTCCATAAAATACCCATTGTACGAATTGTGATCAGACAGGTACCTAAGGCGTACAAAACATTTCATTAAATTTAAAATAAAATATGTAATTATAGCAAGTAACTCGAATCAAAAACAAATATTTCTGACAAATTGTCCTGTGATTGACTACAATCTATATACATATAAGTAGCAAGCAAAAAACTATGTCTTTCTCAGTCTCGAAAGAACCTACGCATTTGCTCCCCTTGGAGTCGAGACCGGTCTAGGTTTACTAGGTCCGTGGGTCACCGAGGCTCTACGGGTTTAAAAAAAAAACCGGGAATTCCGGGGAGCAATCCACACAATCCACGCAATACACAAGAGCTATATTCTCTTCTCTCTCTCCCTGTCTTTCAAAGTTTCTTTTTCAAATACCAGCCAGATAAATCAAAATCCAATAACCCAGGCGGCTGTTGTTAACCCTTTACTGCATTGAAATTATAAAATGTCTGGATCGCATGCTAGAGAACATAAAATGAAATATAAAAAAGCTTCATCATTCTGTCTGTAACATGGTGTACACTGTACGTTGATTTGATCGACTCGTTTCTACATCGCTCGATTTGTGTATTTTATCCAATTTCCAGTGTCGAGGCTCTATAATGTATTTACCTACACCTACATAATATCATTGACTGTCTAATTATATCAACGGTTAAATTAATTGGCAAAAAAAGAATCTCCAGTGAATTTGTAGCTTGCAAGTCACATTGTTTTACGTCATGTAGGCCTAGCCAACCAGCATTCGCGAAGCGATTCTATTTTTACAATCGTCATCGTTCAAACGATAGCGAAGTTCGATGGTTAGACAAGCCACTTAATTTTCGCGAATCGCTTGTCAAAAATGTCACTTGGCTAGGCTTTTCTGGAAGTAAAATCGTTCGATGTTATCCATTCAGTTAATGGCAACGAAATGTACACTTGATTATCTACCATACATGGTCTATTATTGATAAAAGATCCAGTGACAAATAATTCACATAAGTCGTCAATTTTTTTGAAATTTTCTAATATCGTTATCGTAATCGAATATTCTTTGTCTAGGCCCCCAGGGTTCTTCTATCTAAATCTCAAACATTGAGTTAGTGCTAATATTCTGAAGCCAATATTGATGGTACGAGAACGTACTGTGTTAATTAAGGATGGTTATGGCTGGTCGCCGGCTGCGTCTAAGTGCCTGAATACGTTTATTTTAGACAGGATTAATTTGCTTTGTAGACTGGGGAATTTCATTCAGCCCGAAGGCTACAGGAGGACCTACAAAATTCCTTTTGCGAGGCTGACAGAACACAGAAAAGCAATGACATAGACCATTCCTTAGGGAAAATAATATACGAATTACCTCTTATTATCTAGGGCCTCATGCATGTCAGGCACGTCAGCCTAAGTAAACTTGATTCTGAGTAATTCTAATTGATATAATCTTGTGTTCAGTTATGAACCTACACGGCCTACACCTACGTGGCAGGGGTATCGTTGAACCCATGACGAATATCAATACATTAGCATCACCTATAAATATTGATGTATGTATATTCAGAGTATTTTTCCTCGTGTACCTAACTCTGGTTGAGGTGTGAGGTCACGAGTTCGATGCCCTCAGCATCACCGTGATTTGCATGATTCGACTTATTTCATGGCCTCCTTGTTTCTTTGTTCTCGAGTCGTGATGGATTTGTTGCATGACAACCGACTTTGACTGCTTTCTTCCCGAATGTGCCTCATAAATTTCTCTTTTCTTCTTAAATGTCACTCTTCTATTAAATGTATATAAGCAGACTTTTTCCAAAAATGGTATTGGTGTAATGTACATTAATTTCATAAGTACTTGGAATGTGACCGAGAGGATCGAATTTTTTTTTTAATAGAAGATGAAATTATACTTTTAATAGAATGTTAGACTATAGGTATATTTGGTTTTGTGTGAACCAAATGGAATCGGAATGTAATGGGTGCATGCATTGGAAAATACACGTGCTGAGTCCGTATTCACTATGAGTCCATATCAATAACGCGGTCGGTCATAACTTGCTGAAATGTTATAGGTACCTAATAGCAGGTAGATATCCTGAAAAAGTGGAGGGCATCGGTTAGCTATGAAGAAAAAATTTACACTCATAAAGAAGGAAGAGGAATATTAATACCACCGTGTCATTGCAAGGTTGAAATAAAGGTCGGCTCGATTAGTCAGCGTCCTTAGGCATATTGTGTTGCCTGGAGTGCACTAATAGAAACATACAATCCCTCATGTCTTCCCACAGAAAAATGTCTATGCACCTTATGACTGCCACCAACCGACGCACGATGCTGAGTGGCCTATATTTTTGCCATAAATGCAGCTGCTACGCACACTTGCTTAATGTACCTAGGATTATTAACCTCAAAGATGTTATATAGTAGATTTAGGTGAATATGGCCTCATCAAAATCTCTTTTTCTCTCTCCCTCTCAATCACCGTTTTCCGGGGCGATGCTCGCTGCCTCGTGAAGAGTGAATACACGCCGGCCCGTGCGGCTCCCATCATTTAAGCTTGGCGTATGACCGCGTTTAGAACATACAAAAACATACCGCGTTACGTTACCGCCATACCCATACGAAGATTCAGTGAATAAGTGTCCGGCATCCGGTGAAGTGTAACGCCCTGAGACTGTTCGCGGTTGCCAACGCCTGATTAAATCTGTCGGGAGCAACATGCGCTCGGGTCATTCCCATTTGTTCGACGTCCATTGGGGACGAATGGACATGCTCTGACGTTTCCACTTGCGGTGCATTGAGGTGTTTAGTTTCACATGTCGAATCAGATGTGCACTTACATACTTAGTTTTGGTAAACGTAAGTTTTAGGTACTATACTCGCTCGCGCTGTGCCGTGGATACCCAAAAATGATTATATTTGTTTCTATTTAGATACAACAAAAAGAACCTAAGTAAGTACCTACGTAACATATTTTGTATTTGAACAATCAACAGAAAGGCAAGACACGACATGGGCATCTAAATTGAACATAATAATAATTAACTAATTTATTTGCCATTCAAAATCCATAAACATTGACCACAAGTCGTAAAAGAGACACCACACGCAAAAAAGAGCCTTGTCTCAAGAAGGTATACTTACTACAAAATAGTTGTTTTGTACTATACTAGCGACCCGCCCCGGCTTAACATGGTTTTATTATACGTATAAACCTTCCTCTTGAATCACTCTATCTATTAAAAAAAACACATCAGGAAATCCGTTGCGTAGTTTTAAATATTTAAGCATACAAAGGGACATAAGGACATAGGGACAGAGAAAGCGACTTTGTTTTATACTATGTAGTGATTAGATCCTTAATATTATAAACGCGAAAGTTTGTATGTATAGATGTATAGATGTTTGTTACTCTTTCACGCAAAAACTACTGAAGGGATCGAGCTGAAATTCGAATAGACGTAGCGGTGGAATAAAACATAGGCTACTCATTTTCGACAATTACTTTTAATCCCATAAATCAGTTCCCATAGGATAGAAATAGCCTTGAAACGTTTTGATAGAAACAAACGTGCGAAGCCGCGGGCAGATACTAGTAAGTAAATAAAATGCGTTACCTTGTGGCTAGCATGGTCATAGGTAAAAGATTATTAGATAGACAAGTAACAGCATTAGTGGGAGGAGAATGGCCCATTCGGTCTAGACCAGTAGGGTCCGTTAGTCGTCTAGCGATTAGTTTTATCACGGTAAAACTATCAGGGGAACATTCGCGTGGTCGTAACCTCGGGTCGACGGGCGGTGATCATGAGCGGGTCAAAGAATCGCTTAGGTATGAGATATGTAGGTAGGTACCTTTCGATGCAAAAGGCTTGACCAATCGCTTACTGAGGTGGGCACTTAAGATGCACACAAAGAGCTTGGCCATGGAAATCGCCACAAGGTTATATGAATTCATACAGATTTACAAACATTTTGGTAAGATTTTACGGTTGAGTTCACACAGAACGTCCGTATTTACAGGTATATTTACGAATCCGTCGCTATTTTATAATAATGTTGTAAACCAAGCGTAAAATCAAACGAAACCCTTGTTTTTTAATGAAGTACGGTTATTACTAACGATTGGATATCAATAACATTTATAATTGTGCCTTTTTAACAATTTCTGTTTTTTTACCTTACTACCGTTTTCTTGGCATTATTACATCTTAGGTATCTGCCTAATTCATTCTCATGAAAAGAACATATTATGTAGCAAAAAAACTGAACTGCAGACACGAGTGTCACGTCAAAATCTAGTTAACCTGAGCTACTAAATACCTTCCCCACTGTTAATTTTTTTTCGTTTTACAAGAACACCAAACTAGCAGATTCGCAGAGAATTCTGAGCCATCTTTTTTGGCAATCTGTTTCCTATTTCCCATGAAATACCGAGTCACCATGACTCCTCTCACCGAAAAGCAGTGTCATATTTATCTTCCAACGTGCAAAGCCAACTCAAACTCTATTTAAAAACGTATCTAGAACCGGCGGTGGCTGGAAATAACAAAAAGGCTATGCAACCAACGAGATACCCGCCTGCATACACCCTACTAATTAACATACTCGCGCTCGCGGCCCAGGCTACCTACATGATTAAGGACCACCCGCGGCAGTGAATAATGGACCGGATTTATATCACATGGACACTGGTGAGCCATAATGGTCCACCTCTGACAACCGAGAATCCTACTTATTATCAAGAGGCGATAATAATGGCGGGAACGACTTCATAGGTAAGTTTAACTGTGTTAATGATGACGTTGACTAGTTATACTATATGTTTTGCAGATTCTAGATCAGTACATTTAGTGTCAGTGTACTATGTAGTTATACAATATGTTATGCAGGTTCTAGATCAGTACGTTTAGTGTCAGTGTACACAGTTTGATTACGAAAAAGTTTGTGAAAGCTCGCTTTTATGTACTTACATAAAAAGAAGGAGATAATATAATATTCCGTGAAAATAGCCTCCTTGCAGTCTCCCAAAACCATTAGAAAACTCAAATCGACTTCATACTGAAACAAAGATGTTAGTATGAGCCTATGAGTATGAAACTATTCAATCGCAATCAAACTACCAAATCTGTTACTCTCTATTCGGTAGAGGCTCTGCTAAGCACCAAATATTATGAAAAGAGACGATAACTTTTTCGTCATTTTAACTTATGTTAGTAAGGACTCGGGATCCTTTTAGTCTATATTTTTAACTCTTTCAGTTCGAAAATATGTGTGTGAAACCGCGGGAAAAAACAGGCACTCTTAAATCTATATAGCGCGCTTATTCTTATCACATCTTTAAAGGCACGATTGATTGAGTTGAGCTTCGTTTTAAAAATAAACAATTTATTTTTGTCAACGTAAAATTTTTATTACCAAAGGTAAAACAGAATTCCTTCATTCATTGACACGAATTTGAAGTGAAGTTTTATTATAGGTTTTATTAAATAAAGGCTTTGTCTTCATATTTTGTCAAAAGATGAAAAGAATAGAATTGACAATGCTTATCATTGTTATTTTCGGAGAGGGTGTTGAACGAAAGGTACTATATCTACCCTCATATAGGTATTTTGTGGCGAAAGGCAAATAACTTCGTATTTCGTTATATTTGCTGGCGCCGAAGATTTGGAGATAAGAAGGGATGCTGGTGGAGAATCTAATAAAATGAAATGTGCGAAGCGAAAGAAATTGGAAATATCGTTTAATGCTCAAAGTGGGAGCAAAGAAAATTATTACTAGATGGTTTCAATGCGGTGGTGTCGGGCCGAACCAAAGCCACCGAAATAAATGTTGAAGTAACCATGAAAACTGATACAAAATATACAGTGGCTTACAATAGCCTATATTTGTGTTTTGGACCAGGTACATTATATCCCATTTCATTACTATTTTATCCCAAAAACTACGATCATCTTCTAGTAGGTTGAAGACGCTTATTTCCGTATAAAAGCTGACTCAGACATCAGTCTTTGCTTGAGTAACGATTTTTAAAGGCAAAGCTTCAAGTATAGATCAATGACTGAGTAAGGTTTCATAATACGAGCTTAAGTACTAAGAAAGAACCTTAATTAAGTACTGGACTTAATTATTTTGTAGTTAGGGTCTTAACGTTACTTGAGCCTTGTCGTAATTTTCGGAATTCGTGGTAAACCTGAAAGCTGAGCTTAGTCGCACTGAAGACTCAAACTCAAAGTGCTTTGTTTTCTTTAGACTGGACTAAGGAAATAAAGCGGTCCTTTGATTTTTGTGCTCTTAATTTTTTTTTAACTTAAAGCAAAGATACGACCGAGAAATAGTTAAGTTGTTAGTTTTCAGGTTAGACCAAAACTCGTCCCAAGATTTTTTATCCACTAGATAAACTGATGTTTTCTAATAGGCCTTTTTACGAAGAAGAGTGTTGACATTTTATTAGAGTTTTGTTGAAGAAGTGTCCTTTGTAATTACATTAACAGATGAGATGATACATTAATTAGCCTAGTTGTGGGCAAAGTGAGTTATTCTTATTTCTAGTAATAACATTATGGATAATTAACGCTTTTTTAGGGAACCGATTAATATTTCTGGGAGAGTACAACAAGTTTTCATAAATATATTGACATGGTACTGGTCTTTTAATTTTTTGTGTAGGGATGCTCTGGGATCCAAATTTTTTCTTTTTCTGCAGCACAAATACGATGTTAATATTGCAGCTTTCTTCCAATGCAGTAGTTAGTATACCATAAGATATTTTACTATGGAAGTAGCTGCAAATAAACAAGTGTATCCACGTCTGAAATTTTACGGTTTTTTAACCGCTACTTTTAACTACGCATTTACTGCAAAAACCGATTAATTACATTTGAATTTACTGGCAAAGAAAACAAAAATAATAAATCACTGTGTAAAGTAATCGAATCGGTATAAACTGGAAATCGGCGAATGCGAATGTTCGTGGAATTCAATCGATATGAAATAACGAACGCGAGCTTTTTATGTAAAGCTATAAATACAATAAAATGTCTCGTTAAAGCTTTAATATGATATGCATAATGCATGCTTTTAGCAGGAAGTTTATTAAACCTATCTCATCATCATCGACCTATGCCACTGCCGTACATAGGACTCCCCTAATTAAGGCCTTAGCTTGCCGTGTCCATCATCTATCCGCAGTTCGCTGATCGTCATCTCACCTGGCCAGAAGTCGTCCTACACTACCTTTGCCGAGTTGCGGTCGTCACTTAAGAACACCTTAGCGGTAGTCGGTTCTTCGCGAGATATTGCCGGCCCACTGCCACTTCAGCTTGCTAATTCTTTGAGCTGTCGATAACTTTGGTTCTCTGTCGAATGTATTCGTTATGAGTCATATCCTTTATAGAAACTTCGAGCATAGCGCTTAACTGGTGGACCAGTCCTACCATAAGTGTCCACGTCTCAGCTCTGCCGCACTGATTCAAAATTACGGTGGATGACGAGACGACTCGATCGATACCTATCTACCGTTTGATTAAAGACCATCCTGCCAGACCAATATTTGCACAGGCTTGCACGGAAAACATCGTATATTATGAAAATGTCACTTGAAATACTCACACACCTTTTCTGTAACTATACTTACCTACAGATTTTTGAAGCACATTAATAGGTACCTACTGATTAATAGGTGTGTCGAAAATAATAATACGATTTTTTATTAAAATTTCTAGATATGAAAGATTTAGATATTAAGATATTAGAAGAATTATGAAGAATTTTAGAAGATTCTAGATATTAAGAATTTATAGATTTAACTAGCGATCCGCCCGGCTTCGCAAGGGTGTGTATTATACCTACATTTAAACCTACCTCTTGAATCTATTAAAAAAACAGCATCAAAATGCGTTGCGTAGTTTTATAGATCTAAGCATACGGACAGACAGATAGACAACGGGAAGTGTTTTTTTATACTATGTAGAGATGATGAATTAAAATTTTAAAGATGACATTTTATTGCATGTCTAGAGCAAGTTATAAATCTTTTCCAAAATAAATGAAAGGACATCCATCCAAACAACAGTATTTAAAATATCGATTTGCTGTATGATAGTTGTTATCTTTTTGTAAATTTTGAGCATGCTTAGGTACCTACATTTCTTTGTTTATGTACCATACAACAAATGCTTTAGAATTTTGATCTGAGTATAGGAATCTCATAGGAGAAATCTCATAAAGACGCTGAATTTTGCAGAAATACAAGCAAGTTGCAAATGCTTTGTTATTGTACTTAGTATAGATCTAAGAGCTTAGGAAGAAGGACTGCAATAAGCGAACCCCATTTGTTGGACGGAGATATGTTACCCAGGGCCTTGGAAATGTTATGTTTACCATGATTTGGATTTAGCAGATATGGATGTTGCAGCATTGCCTATTTATCTTATAAAGTATCTAAGTATATACCTATTTTATTGAGTTCCATATCTATATATATATAAAAATGAATCCCTATTTCCCTTGGTCACGGCATCACGCCTGATCGGCTGGACCGATTTTTTTTTGTTCTGTTCGTTATTATCAGGAGAAGGTTCTTGTGAAATAAAAAATTAAGAAAATTACGCGGAAAAACCTAATTTTTCATAAATTAGGGTAGGACAACGTCTGTCGGGTCAGCTAGTAACTTATAAATTGAAAAATGAAATGACAACAAATTGCACATTTAGGTAATTTGGTGAATTTCCATATTGATATTTTCTCGGTGCACATGAGACAGGTCCTTTGTTTTCCAGATGAATGGAGGAATATTATCTTGGTATGCCGAGGTTTTTATTATAATGATGAAATTGCAATGAAAGAACGCTTGTTTCTGAGATAGAGAAATTATAGTTATATTGTAGTTGCTTTTCATTGTATCACTACATAGTAAAAAACAAACTCGCTTTCTCTGTCCCTATATCCCTATGTCCCTCTGAATGCTAAGTCTTTAAAACTACGCAACGGATTTTGAAGCGGTTTTTTTTTAATAGATAGAGTGATTCAAGAGGAAGGTTTATACGTATAATAAAATCGTGCGAAGCCGGGCGGTCCGCTAGTTTTATATAATTTTTAATATCCTTTCTTACTTCTTAGAAATATTCACTATATCTATAAAAAAAAACGCATCTAAATCCGTTGCGTGGTTTTAAAGATTTAAGCATGCATAGGGATATAGGGACAGAGAAAGTTACTTTGTTTTATAATATGTAGTGAAGGCCATTTCTAATTGAAAAATCGAGAGCTTGAAGGGTCTACGTAGAACGAATAAATTATTCCCATGGGAGTAGATGCTACCTACGTCATAGAACTTAGACTGTGTATAAATCTTATGACGAGATCTTGACATAGTTTTCAATCCAATTAAGTACAACCATTGTCTACAGACAACAAGGCTAATTTACAGTGAATTGACGGTGAAGCGATGCAACTTATCACAAATAAAATGAAATACCTATAATATTGTCATTGTAGAACATATCTACAAAGTTTCACGAAAAATAGCTTTCCAATTAGCGAAATTGTTTCCGTAACAGGTAAGGGGTTTTTATGAAGCTAGTAGTAAATTTATCTGAGCACCTACGTAGGTAAGTACGTAAGATAGGTACCTACACTTTCTTTTAAATAAACCCTAGGAATGTCGGCAACACTCGGGTCAAACCCCTGCTTGTTTATAGAGTGTTGCTTGTTTATAGAGTGTAAATATAAAGAACGAAGTATTTATATTGTTTTCGTAATAAATAAAAAACTCGCAAAATATTCAGGGTATTTAAATAAGGTTGAGTTTATATTACTCAAATTAAGTCGTTTGTTATGATAGTTAAATAATGTAGAGAACCCATGTAGAGCACATTTTGGTCAGTGATATTGTAATGGAAACCTTTACTAAGTAGAGTCTGCAATGGAGTACAACCCGCCCCGGCTTTGTCGGTGTAGCAGATTTTTAGGATAAATATTTTCTTTATTACATAAGTACATTGTTTATACCTAGCTGCGCACCGTAGCTTCACAATCGTGAAAATTTACAGAAACAACCCGATCCGTTCAGTAGTTTTCGCGTGAAGAGGTAACAAACAACCAACAATACATCCATTCAACCAGATTTTAGTATTTACTAGCGACCCGCCCCGGCTTCGCACGGTTTTATTATACATATAAACCTTCTTCTTGAATCACTCTATCTATTAAAAAAAACGCATCAAAATCCGTTGTGTAGTTTTGAAGATTTAAGCAGTCAAAGGGACATAATGATATAGGGACATAGGGACAGAAAAAGCGACTTTGTTTTATATGTACTATGTAGTGATAGCATTAGTCTGATTAGAAATAAATTAAAATGAAAGCCAGCTTAATGATTTCCAGATTTTAATGATAAATACAACAGAGAAATTGTTCCGCATTATTTATTTATGTTTCACGAGAAATGTTGATTTTAACTGTTTGAAACAAATCGGTCCTTACAATATTTATTGTTTGTAAATTGCGATTATTTGATCTTATGTTTTAAATAAGACTGTTATTGAAAAAAAAAACAAATCGTAGTCAAATCGCATCCATTGCATGCCTCAGGAAGGCATGTGAAGGATGGATGCGATTTGAAGAAGACAGCAATGGATGGCGCAACCTTCAATGGTAACAAGCAATGAGAATAAACAATTATAATGCTGTTATAAATAAGTTAAGAAAAAGCTTAGGTACTAATTTAAAAACTCCGTTACTCGTTAAAAATGATTCAAACACCTAATCAATTTATCATGTTTTTTGTTAAACATCAACAAGAAAGCTGAGCAAGAAAGCGCAATGATTCAGCCAATAATAAACAAAGCCGCGTGCGTGGGCACAGTCAGTTACCTTTTGACCACGTGTTGTGGGCGACACGACATTTCCGATTCAAGATGGCTGCGGGCGGGAAAGTTGTCAAATATGACAGCGAAGAATCCCTTGAAATAACTCATCGATGCTCCATACTCGTGTACGAAAACCGAAAATGCTTTTTAATGTACGGAAAAACCTTTGATAAATTAAATATTTACCCAAAAATTTACGAATAAATAAATTACTGGTACTGATTTTTGAAATACTGACCTTATATTAAAATTCATAGAAGTTTCTCTATAAGTGTAAGCACAAAAACAATAACCTTAGAGTTTTGATATCCGAATTATTTAAGCAAGTATTAATAAATCTAAGAGCTAATATAAATAAAGAGAATTGAATAAATAAATGAAATGAATTTAATAAATAAAGAGAATTGAATTGAATTGAATTGAAAAGAGCTACAGGCATATATTTAGGCCATTTGAATTTTTCATCAGACGTTCATAAGTTTTTTCCTGTGCTCATGATCGTCTCAGAATTACAAAGTTACTTAACCATGAAACCATCTAAAACGGATAGTCTACCTTCAAGTACTAAAAGTCAAAAGTCAAAGTGCTTTATTTCCATAAGACCTTACAGGACACTTGGACACGTCATACTTACCTACTTATATACATATGAATACCTCGTCGTTGTCAACGTAGATAAAAACCTCTTTTCTAAGTACCTACATTAGGTACAGTCGTACACAATACGGATCCAGTTCGTTTACTTGTTCTCCCACACGTCGCACGTGACGTGGCGACTCCAACGGAACTTCCGATCCAAAATGGCCGACGGAGGTTGTAGAAACAAACCACGCTATTATGATCACATTTACACAGATTAGATCGATAGTCTATCTGATCTTAGTGTACTTAGGTAATAATTGTGAAATTAATGATGATAATTTATTATGTTGTAGGTATGTAATGGATTGGTTCAGTCTTATATGGCCATCAATAATGAAAGAAAAGGACACAAAATATCCCAAAAATAAAAGATGTCATGGTGCTGGTTCGGCAGACAGAAACTTGAGATTTCAGAAAAAAGCCTTATTCAACCTCATTTCTCCTTTTTGTGAAAATTTGCAAGTAACCATCAATTTGTATGTACCTAGCTCCTAAGTATTTGTAAACTTAGTCCATAAGTTAGCTTTTAGTTTCCTAAATACTTATAAAAAATAACTAAAGATTCCCAAACTCAGTCTAAATATTAGTTAGAACTAAGGTTCATGATTCTCTAAACATCTACCTCGTATACACCTGACGTCGCGATGCCCCGTTCAAACCGTCCAGCCGGAAGGCAAGTTGAACGCTCTCATTAAAGCCATTGTCTAGTGGCTCCAGTGGACGCCTGTGGTCACGCATGATAAAACCACCGGCATGACATTGATTGACGCAAAGTCAGGCAAAACCTACGTGAAAAGCAAAAAATATTGCGAGGAAAGAAAGTTACGACGGTAAATGAAGCTATCGTGACTGACCTGTAATTATAGGTTAGTAAAGTCATTTCTGCTCCTTGATTAGTCGATTACGAGTCTTTATTTTCAAATTACACAAAATGTTGGTTATAGAGGTATGTTTTCACTGTTTTGTAGGAAAGTTTAAGCCTAGTTTATTTTTGTTTTCTTTCTTCGGACACATGTTTATTTTCTACCTATAATAATCTACTTATGAGAATGTTGTAGGTAGGTATCTCATAAATAAATACTGATGAACAATTCACATAGCATCATCTAGCCCCAAGCTGAGCAGGGTTTGTGAAATGAAATACAATGAACATATTTTTTGACAAAGAAATACACACCATATGGTTTACGTTAAGCTAAAGTAAGGTGTTGTCAGTGTCTTGAGTGTTATGGGTACTAGGTGACTGGTTATCTTTTTACAATACCTTACACAAATATTTGCAGATCGTACAAACATCCAAGATCGGAATAGAACTCGTAACTTCTGCGCCGCAGGCGAATTTTCTGCGAAGTCATTCGTCAAATAAATAATGATGCTGCTAATAAAAACAATACTATTTATTACGAGCCTCCAATTAAATAAAGGATCAAAGAAATGGGTATAAGCTAACAGAAAAGAAATCGAGGATCGAACGTAGTGCAGATAGGGAAGCTTTCTACACAAGTTAAAATAGAGCAGTACCCGATTCTGAGGCAAATAAATGTTCTCGATTACATTTTTACAAGGTATTTAATATGATTTAGTAGTAACAGAAATGGGTGGTCGAAGTCGGGGTCTCGATTATTCAATTATCTGTTGCGTGGATCCAAGTCATGCATCTCGGCTATCAATCATTCGCGACAAGCGACGAGCGAGGAAACAATACCGTTACGTCACAATGTCTGTTACCTCACCTTATCAGCTCTAGTTCCCATCGTTGGGATCCCACGACCAATATAAATCGACAGTTGTTGCTTATCTGATTTGTTGTTTTTGTCGCCTTTTATGCCTGGCTCTAGGAAAAGTAGGGTTGATTGTAGCTAGGTGGATCAGTACAGTAGCGTAATGCAATTCTAATAAGCTCGAAATGTTGGTGCTTTAGGTTTCCTTGGAAATGTTCCAGCCCTATCACAATATAATAAAAAATTGAATTCACTTTATTAATAACTAGCGACCCGCCCGGGTTCGCACGATTTTATTATACGAATAAACCTTCCTCTTGAATCATTCTATCTATATATTAAAAAAACCGCATCAAAATTCGTTGCGTAGTTTTAAAGATTTAAGCATACATAGGGACAGAGAAAGCGACTTCGTTTTAAACTATGAAGTGACAATAATAACATCATAGATTACCTACAAAATCTATTGAGATATTATTATTTATTGCACAAAACTTAGTTTAGTAGATCTAGTGACAAGGTCGCCCGTTGTATTTCCTATTCTAGTTAGTTGTAGCATGTATGTTGTACTGTTTCCTGTCTTTGTGTGATATAATGAAGTGATATCTATACAATACATAGTGATACAAACTTTAATTATACTTTAAAAGTATATCATATAAATAGTACCTACCTAACACACACAGAAATAATAAAATTGTGGACTAAATCAAATTATATCTATAGATATCATAAAAAAACGATCACAACAATATTTAAAAGAAAATACTAAGTACGCAACATTAACAAAAATGCCTACTAAAATTAAAAGGAGGAAGTTTTAAATCATCTATGTCTAGACTTCTAGGTTCACTATCAATAACCAACCAACCAGAATGAGGAATAATGGCTACCAATTAATATGGAAATTGGAGAGATGTGATAGACTATAAACTACGTCAGACATGTTTTAGTGTACCAATATTATACCTAAGTAACTCCTGCTTCTTGAATATTGAGATAGATAAAGATAACATATAAAAAACAATACAGAAATAAATGTTCAGGAAATAAAGAACGACCTTATAGTTATGAGGAACCTACCAAAATAGGTACCGAATAGATCTCAGGTCCTAGAGAACGTAACATTCGATTATCGATAGTAGAAAAGTCCAAGAATTTTTGGATTTGACGTCAGCTACAGATATGTCACGAGATCTTTTGATCACGAATAGATCATTTGGTAGACAATGTACAAAGGTACATTTTGATGCCATCAAGCGAATCGATAACATCGAAAGATATTACTTCTTTAGAAATGCCTAGCAAAGTGGCACTTTTGACAAGCGATTTCTCTAAGTCGCTTTTCTATCAATCGAATTTCGTTATCGTTTCAGCGATAACGATTTTAGAACTACAATTGCTTCGTAGCGAATGCTGGTTGGCTAGGCTTACATTACCTAACGTACATATTACAACAATACACCACACAAAAACTCATAATGTTTTTTTGTTATTTTATAGTTCAGCTTCGTCCATTCCAATCATTACGCCATGAAACGGGAGCATTACGACCATAAAACCAGCTGATTTCACTAATAGAATAGGGTGTGGCTCATTTGGGCTACACGTTACTGCTCCCCTGTGCCGGGTTTAAGGGATTAACCCACTGTTACACTCGCATTATTTTATTTGTACTGTAATTTAAGTTCATAATAGCAGGTATCTTCTTATCCACCTTAAAAGTTATCTTTTCGAAATTAGATCAGCTTATGCTCTAAGCTCTAAGTCCTAAACTATAACTATACTAAATTCATTTTAAAAAATTTTAGCTACGAGATATGTCTTTCTTAACACACATAGGTAGGTACTTTCATATTTATTAAAAGAAGTATAAAGCATGTTCGACAAACCACGATCATTTCCTCAAGTAAAAAATTAGTGTGCTTTTAGCCGTTTTAAGACGACTTTTATCTGAGAACAATGTGTTCAAAGCCTTACGTAAAGTGATTTGAGAAAAGGAACACAATCTGTAAGAAGTAGGTCGCTCGAGGACGCGAGGTAATGCCATTCATCACGACTCGTGTGTGGTCATGTTGTCGGTGAGTGTTACATATAGAACTGAAACTCTTTTGACTAAAATATTAGATAGAAAGGATTTGAACGCTCGTTATGGTAAAAAAATTGATAGGTACTGTGATCTGCATGAAATAAGATGTGGAAAAATCATCTGGTATGTAAAGTCATCTGGTGCATTCTGCAATTTAAGCACTAAGTATCTTTTGATTAATTATGTTATGGTGTCGATCAGCTTAGTAAATTACTTAGTAATCTCTATAAGACTCCAAATAGAAGGAACCTAGTTAAGGAGTAGAGAAACGTTTCAGTAAATAAAATAACTATCTTTGGACTTTTGAAACGAATGTACTAGTACATGTATAGTACATTCGAAGCAGTTTTCGTGCCTGGCCTGTTGATTTTCTAGTCGTTTTATGGAAGCTTGCGTCATCGATATTAGTTAGCTATCATAATAAGTGTATATCTAATTAATATGCCTGTTAGAGGTAAAGACTTATACCAAGAAACTTATCAATTGTGTTCACTGCTATGGTTTTATTATTATTGCTAAGTTGTAATAAATAAAATAAATATGCCTTAAAAGATGAATTAATATCAGTTTCATATCTACCCTTCACTACTTATTAAATCTATAACGTGTCAGTCTGCCCGGAACCGCGATGACGTCACGACTCACGGCTCGCCATGTCAATACGACAATTTAGACGGTCATAAATCGGAGGCTTTAACGGCAGCGGACGAATGTGGGGCACCCCGACCGGATTGAGGGAAAATCAGTTGATGACATAGACCGTCTTGTGTGACGTCTCAATTCTGATGAAGAGTTTTGCTATTATGAACTTCCTACGTATTAGTACTTACGAAGCAAACTTTTAATATACTACATAAAACGTATAGATCGGATCTTTGTAAAGAAGTTTTCATTGGAACCTTCATCAAGCCAAATATTTTTTCTCAAATTCTAGAAAAATAATTGTGGCGAAATGGTAGTAGGGTACTCTACCTATATTCCATAAGGTAACTATGCTAGCTCTGCGTGCTATCGAAGCTTCGTATCAAAGTCAGGTTGTTCACCTGCCGTTCGTTCCTGTGACAAAGAATAGAAAAACTTACTCTAGCTCTATCGGGGTGAATAAATTAGACCTTATTGTGTCTTTATTCTGCAAACACAAGAAATTATCAAGGGTAGGTAAACTAAACCTTTGAGTGTGTAGGTAGCTTGATGAAAAAGACGAGTTTTTGCGTAAATGGCAAATTCTACCACACGCGGAACAAAGTTCAGCTTAAACGAGTTCAAAGCTCTATTGCGATTTGATCAGTCAGTTTAGCATGTATGCTTCTTTCTACATAGTAATAGTTTTCTTCTTATGAAGCTGATCATATTTAATGAGTATGGTTAAATAATTTAACTTGCTTCAACCGTCATCTAAGGGTCAAACTACACGGGGGCGGTTCTCCGCACAACCGCGGGAAACCTCTCGTCAAAGCTGCCGCAAACCATCAAACTACACGGGACGCGATTTATCTGTCTTTTGTTCATTTGGACATGGATTAGCCAATGATGGTAATCCCATGCAGAATGATGTAATAGGCCTAGTGTAGTATGACCCTTAGATATTATTTCCAAAAAACTTTGATATCATCTAGTATTCTTTTGTTTCAGGTAAAATGACTGACAGCGTTACCAACGCAGTCCCACGAGTCTTTTGGGAATCAGGACGTTTTAGGCGGCTCATGATTGAAGACTGGGTCGAACGAAAGTGCTCTTTGTACAAAGTGCTGGCAGAATGGTAAACACAAAAGATATAAAAGGGAAATGGGTACGGTAGGTACCTAGTTTATGATGAAAGGGATGAAAAAAGACTAGACTGTTCTTACAACACGTAATCCACGAGGTATGACCAAGTCAATCCATTTTTTGATATAAGAAAGAATTTTTAAGAATTTGTAGTTCTGAGAGTTAAAACTACTGTCACGGTATACTACCATGCACAAAACATCTATCGATATGTCTCTGTGCTCTATTTATCTTGTGGTCAGCATTCCGTAACCATGTCCGTGGGTACACCTGTCGAAACGTCGGAAAAGTTAGGTAAATGTAACACGAAAAATACGTTTCATTATTTTGTGTTTTGCTAATTTTAATGACCTAGGTAGGTACATAAGTACAACCTGAATTAATAATTAAACATTGGGAATTAAATATTTGCCTTCATTTTATTTGAATAGGCTGTGGGCTAGAGAATGAAAATAAAAATCTAAGGGAAGAAGGTATTGAATTATGCGATTGTTTCTTTGGGTAGATGGACGGTTTATAACATGTTCGCGACGAAACTACTAAGCAGATCTTTTCATGGAGTAAGATAGGCTACTTTTAAATTAGTTCCTATGGGAAAACAATAGACTGTAAGGTATATAATTAAAGAACTACGCGTGCAAAGAAGCAGGCGGAAACTAGTAAATTAAAAGATCTCTCAAATCTATATAAAAAAATTCAAGGGATCATAATTTAAAACAATTCTTATTCATACGTCAGAGTAAAAGATGGCGAATTGCCGGAACAGAGTCATCTCCCGTGATATCCCGTGATGGATGCTGGAGAGAGTCCTTTAATTGCGCGCCTCCATCATTCCTGTCACTCCGCTTACTCAAGGAAGATAATATTTATTGTGAAGCTAATTAGGTTAGGGAATTATGTCGGAGTCATTCGTAATCATTGAGAAAGATGGATTTGAAATTGAATGGAGGTTGATTTGAAATTATGGCAAGAGATTTGCTTAATCAAGTACAAACTTTCAACTTTCCATTACATAGTACCTTTAACATTTCGCTTCTACCTACTTGTTTTTTTAAGAAGATACATAGTTTTCATGTTGTGAAAAAGTAACAAATAAACAGAGAAACAAAGCTACTCTCACGTTCATGGTAGGTATTCAAACTTCGTTGCGAAGCAGCTTGTTTTTTAAACTTATCAGCATGTTTTTCACCTACGACAACAACTATACGAGTATAACTATATTTTGCTATTGTCATTTATTTGTCATTTTAACTGGCAAAATAACATAGTTTTAGTACAACCAGTAGTACCTGAAAGACCTGCGTAATTTCAGGTAGATTACCTTTTGGACCAAACCTACATTAATACCCATTTCAGTGGTAAATAGTATCTCTGTTTTGTGGGCATTGTGTTAGTTATCGTAATAACTTGCCTACACGGTGTGATATTTCGAACCGTTACAGAAAAGTTCGCCTTCATTTCTCATAATAATAATGTAATTCAGATCGTAGTTTATTAAGGTGTTGTATTTGATAGTTATAAAATAATTTGAGTCTTATCCTAAGTAAATTCATAACGTGTAAAACGAAGAAAAGGCATGACATTTCAGGAAGTGTTAAAAAAGTGTTGTACTTAAAAAAATATTTTAAAAACATCGTCATCGTGTGGGTTAGTGTTGAAAACAATCGTATTTTTCTACATTTTTATTTCTAAGCGCCAAAATGTGTGAAACTAACCACAATTGTCAGACAATAGGGTCACCTTACCTACAGTGAGAATCGATCGGCAATTGGCAGGGTTTGTCATAATTACACAGCTTAGCTACGCAGACTAACTAGCTATGGAGGTTAAATACTCTTGACGTATTATTTGAAAATAGAAAAATACCGTCACAAACAAACATAGTATTATAATTTAACTATCCAGCTGGACCGCAAAAAACACCATGTATCCGGCTTAACAGTTGTGCCACTGATCATAACTTACCTCTAACAAATGATGCGGTGTATTATGATAATAGAGGTACAAAGGTACGGTGGACCTACTGGGAGATAAAACTGTTGTAATTAACGAGAAGACCTGTATTTTATGAGAGGTCGAAATAAAATTTGGGGCTTGCGCAGGGATTATGACCCTTTTGAAAGCTTCTAATAAGTAACTTTTTAATTACTTTCAGGATCAGAATCTGATTAAAAATAAAACGCAAATTGTGATTATTTTAGGACGGAAGAAATTCGATTGACTGATTCGCGATGAGCAGTAAGTTTTTAAAGTTATTCGTTCACTAGATACCTTAACACATAGCTTAACACATACCTTAACACTTATCGTTTTCTAAGATTTCTCCACCTTTGATTTTTCCGCCGTTTTCAGCAGTATTACACAAACTAGGAAGGACGAAGATTGTAAATAAACTCAAAAAACACCAATCTATTAGCTCAGATGTATTTATTTGATTTTTACTGAAATTAAATGAAATTGGTTTATTTGACACGACACAAAACATTCTAAATGTATAAAAAAAACAGAATATGAAATGAACAAACAAAAATTAATAGTAAAAAGAAAAAGTAACTTAGGCCTATGATTAGGTACTAACACTTCCGTCTCACTTTCAAAGATCTCACCTTTGGTACGAAGTAGGTTTAGTAGAAGCTAAAATCGGCCAAACGTAGTATTTTCGCAAGCTCCAAGCAGCTTGCCTAAACCACCAAACGTCGAGCCAAAACAGTGACACTGAACACTAATGGACCAAACCAGTTCCGCAGATGCATCACGAATCTTGGAATAATTTGATTAATAATGCATGGCTGCTTGCGAGGAATTATTAAATCATTTGATGCTAACGAAGCTTATAGGCAGCTCTAGCATTAAATATGAATTACTAGTACTTGCGAGCAGCTTTACTCGATACAACATTGCCGATACCTGGGTAGATATTATAATTCTTAGGGATAACGTTATCATCATTATAAACTGATATTAGAAGGTAGTCTACGCAACTATAAGGCGAAATAATTTGTTAAATCGCACCGGGATCGGAGACACCTATCCAACATTTAACCTTTAATATTTTAAACTTACGCTCTAAGAACATATTATAATCACTACATAGTATAAAATAAAGTCACTTCCCGCTGTTCGTCTCTCTGTCCGTATATATGACGCACTGGATTTTGATGCGGCTTACAGCTTCAAGAGAAGAATATTTATATGTATAATACCCGTGATATGCCGAGGCGGGTTGCTAGTTTTAACTATTTAGGATATCGCGTTTATTTACTTATTTTTCCCAGTCCAGTCATCGTGCAACCACAGTGTGTAAACCTGTTGAAACGGCAGGATGTTGGCAAACACGCGACAAATACCCGTCAATAGTTATTTATATGTACATTATCAACAGTTATTATTAAACTTTTCATTTGACCTGTTTATCATTGAGGTTGAAAGTTCTTAGTTTGCTCTATGTATTTTTGGACTCTAAGGTCTTTCAAGACGTTCGTGGAAATCTTATTTGGTTGAATACGTTTGTAGACTAAATGTGTAGATTGAATAAAACATTTCTTTCATGTCCTTAGATAAGTTTACACATAAGTAAAGAATATTCTAATTAAATTATGTTGTAGGAAAGAGTAATGCCTTTTCTACAATATATGATAGATACTTATATAGTAATTCGTATTAAAAGTTTACTAGCTAGTACTTGTTTTCAACCGTCTGCAGTTAGATAAATTGGTTCTATTGTATATACTAGTTTTAATGAGTGCATATTCAGTTAAGTATTGTAATTTAACCTGTTAATAAACTTTTTATACAAATATGTATAACCAAACCCGCAACCTACTATGTCGCGAATAATACCAAGTGAACAGAGCGCGTAAGTGGCTTAAAAACCTTGTGCATTACCGCTTACCACGTATTGATTTAACTGCAAAATGCGACGTTTCACCTCGCTTCGCACTGGCAAGGTGTTTTTCATTATGTTTTCATGTAAGCAGCACACGCAAAGGGAAATTCAGAAGCGCAAACAATTTGAATGAGCTAAGCTTTGGATAAGGTATGAAAAATTGCTCAACAATAGCTAATCTTACCGTCCTTTTACTTACTTAAACCTTTTCTCACCTTCTTACCTCTTTTCTTTTACAATTACGTTAAGTTAACATGTGGCTCTGGCGGAAGACCAGCGTTGGTTGCTAGCTTGCGAGTCAACCAATTCATACTGAGGCAGAGCCATTTTGTTATAGATTTACTCTTCGTATTTTAGTCCAAATTTTGAGTATAGGTAAGTGTATTTTATGGAAGTTTACTAACAAATAAATGAATATTCTATTCTACTTGTAACATAAAAACCATTTTTTCGGCGAGTATAGTTGCTCGGACGTCCAAATAAATAAAAAATGACGGACAATCCATCATCCAGCATCATCCAGCCCCAAGCTAAGCAGAACTTGTGTTACTGGAACTATATGACTGATGAAATAGTTATTCCAGGTAGGTATTTATCTACTAACCTAGACTTCTTGCCACTTTATACAGATAACAGAAGCACCTGACTTGCCCTATGTAAACGTTACTTGTCTATTTAAATTCAATTTGCATAACAGAACAAAGATGAGCTTTGTTGCATTGTAGAGATAGCGCCGACGAAGTTCGACGGGTTTGTTATTAAAATATTTCTTTTGTTATTAAAACGAGTTTCAAAGTATTGTTTAGAATAAATAAATAAACTTTTAAGCTAAGCCGAGCTTGTGTTAAGACTGATATACTGAACACAATTCATTACATAGATATATTTTATTATAGATCGAAAACTCCTTAGTACCTGCCAGGGAAAAATATTTGCAGATCGTACTAACTTTTGACCCATGGCGGGAATTGAACTCCAGCATCGCAGGCGGAACTTCGCCCGACACGCCACGAGGTCGTCAGAATAAATTATTTGTTACAAAAAGGTGTAGGTATTATCAGAATAGAAAATATTATTTACAAAAAGAACCAAAAGTTAGCAGTTATTTGTTATTTTCTGCTTTTCCTTATTCCGAACTAAAATGTATCGCCTCAGCGGCATCAAAAACGATTTTCCTTATATTTTTTGTAGACGCCAGTACATGTCTGATATTTTCTTATATTTTAAGTGATCGGCAATTTTCTATTCTAACCTAATAACGAATACTTTTCTATTCGGCTAAGCAAACTTTAGTCAAATTCAGCTACCTAATTAAGAGAAAGATTCCTTATTATATTAACATCGAAAATTACAATCCAGGAATAGAAAAAATTTAATTAATAAGTAATTTTAAAGTAAAATCATAACTTTTGCGGGACAAATACTACAATGGTCAGTTTTAGGATTTTATCTCTATAAAATAACAAAGAATCATACAAATCGGTCAATAATTGACAAAGTAGGTAATCGACAAACCACAGCCATGAAAAACTGCATTCATGTAGCCATACATAAGTTCAGCGAATGGCTGCATGTTTAAGTTATTTTCTCTTCCTTTTTGAAGTTCGTTAAAATGGCTTAGAGTTCAAGTTAAGTTGTTGTAAGAAAAGAATAAATGTTTTTTCTCTGCAAATAACTAAACAAAACAATGCTAACCATAAAATTCTTGCCCTTGTAAGGAAGGAAAGCTTTTAAGTTTATGCGCACTAAAATATAAACCGCGGCAAGTAGGTACGTAAATAGAAATAGCTCGGTTTATTGAGGATTGTTGCAAAAAGGGTTTATACTGCTAGGTAAATAATAATATATAATGCCGGATAATCCACATTCAATGGTCTAGTCTAGCCCAAGCTAAATAGAGCTTGTGTAATGGGTAGGTAATTTTTACTATTATTTAGCGACCCGCCCCGGCTGTGCACGGTTTTATTATACGTATAAACATTCCTCTTGAATCACTCTATCTTTAAAAAAAACCGCATCAAAATCGGTTGCGAAGTTTTAAAGATTTAAGCATACATAGGGACAAAGGGACAGAGAAAGCGACTTTGTTTTATACTATGTAGTGTATTTTATAGAAAATGTCCAGAACCCAAGAACAAATATTTCCAGATCGTACAAAAAATTGTCCCGAGACGGGAATCGAACCTGCCACCTCATGTGTCGCAGGAGAATCTTCGCCCGACCACCTGCACTATTTGAAACAAAAAAGATTTTCCAGATAAGTTTAGGCCTCTTCGAGTTCGGTGAACATTATCGAATTATAATTCTATTTACTCGATTGTAAACATATAAAATAAAAAATGATTCATCGGAATTCCGATGAATTGAGAACCTTTTCCCCATACTTAGGGTTAGTTAATTAAAAAAACAGACTTTAACTAAAAAGACTTATACATCTTCTTATAATGATTAGTACCTACATAAACTTTTAATCTTAGCTATACTCCACAATAGATAGGTTTTCCACCCACAACTCAATACAAGTAAATTGATTCTGCGAATAAATTGAGCGCAAAATTTCGATTATACCTCAGAGGTATATTTATCGTATTCTCAGAGATTTGCGTACAAAATAAATATAGTATCAGACCAGTCCTGTGTCCAATCACGATCCCAATTCGCAATACCTTCGCCACCGTCCTAAATACACTTGCGAGGGACCAAAATGTCTATCAGAAATGTCTGATGTTACTTCAAAGACAAATTTCGCTCTAGATCATTACATATTTGAATAACCTTTACCTTTGGGACATGCATGAGGTCATTTGAAAGCTGAGAGGTACAGTTATTGACAGAAATTGGTGAACATTAGTGAACTAAAATAGCGTTACAATTTGCAGGCTCTTTATAAAACGGTTGATAAAAAAGGGCCGGCAACAATTTTATGTAGCTTCTTTTGCTAACAGAATCAGAAACCATATGTAAACCATTGCTTACATTCCTGAAATTTATAGGACGTTCTTTAGGTATAGGTGCATGGTTTAACTAAAGAGATCGAGTTTTTTAAAGTGCAGCAAAAATTTTTGTCTACACTTGCACCTTCCTGCAGTATTGATAACTTAAAACCTGGTGTAGGAAATTAGGGAAAGGTTTTTCTCAAAAATCGACAGTTACTTATGTGCTGAGTAGTCAATTTTTTTTTCCCAATTTTTCAAATTGCGAACCGTATTTCGATATTATCTCTACAAGCATGTTATGATTAATCGTTTTGATCATCTAATTAAGATTGGGCATCTGATAACTTCATCACTATTGTGTTCACAAGAGAAAGCAAATGCGTATCTAAATAGATCTACTGTTCAGTCAATCAGTTGTTGAAGTAGGTATACAATTATGTACTTAGGTAGCGAAATATTAAGCTCCATTTTGTATTATCCCCGAGGGCCTGAGGGTTATGGAAGGAACACACGAATTCTGCCTCGATGTTTGATATCAAATATTTGAGGACAGTGTTCTTTCTCAATTACTTTTCATTATGAACCTTTGCAGGACCTCTGCTTTATTATTTTGTTTTAGTTAGCTTATTTGTTGTCCTAAATCAATGAACAAAATACAAAACTTTAGTCATTGTACAGCTCCTCCAGCTTTTAAAGGTCTTTTAAATGATTTTCAGTAATGCTAGTCTTTTATGATACGTCTCATATTACTTAGTCTTCTATTATTTCTAGCACTTTATGAATAGGCTAGACTTACTATAGAGTAAGTATCTATAAATACAGTTCTAAATCCAATCAGATAGGCGCATATTTGAGACCACCCACTCTTCAAAGCTGAGTGGCATCCCATGTAAAACCTTTGTGTCTTTGTCGTCGTAGAAAAATGTAGCTGTTGAATTTTTCAACACTATGTTATTCTTTTTCAGCACCTAGGTACGATCCTTTTACTAAGGTTATTTTGCTAACGAGTTAAGAATACTTTTATTTTTTTAAGTAAAGGTGAATCTATTTCATTTTTGATGCATGACTGATGGTCATTGCACTATGTTCTCTCCTCAAGCCCTCACAATTTCCACCGTATTCATATTAATAATTAAATTACTTTTTTGTTCTTTAAGCGTTTATTTAACGACACGGGCTGTGTGAGATTTCTAAAGGGTTCAATTTTTTTTGAAATATAAATCTGTGTTGAACAAAGTGCGCATGCCGTTTACGAGGCTAGCTATCAGCATTGGACCACAGCATGTGTTTACTGCGGTGCCCGTAAACGAGCCTTTATAGCGGCTACAACTGTCTCCGCAAACATCGCGGATACGACTCAAAAGCCTCGTAAAAACTACACAAGTGCTGCTCCGCTGGCTAATTAATCCCAGGATCTCTAGGGCTGTCGTTCGCAGAACCGGGGACATTGATGAAGAAATCAACGACGCGAATATACTTTTTAAAAAGTTTGCTAAGCAAAATGAAGTCCCAAGTGTTCTTTTGTTAATAAAGACTTGCTAGACAGGTACAAAATCTGTGCTTCAACAAAAGAGGTAGCAACCCTATTAAAAGTGCTTCAAAACAGGCACCTTCATTAGCAAGGACATGAAAACAAGCTGCAGTAATCTCGGACATTCAGTTCACTTGTAACTTAGCTTGTTCGTGTAACGTGCAGTGCTGGGGACTAACTTGTATGTTCCCAAGTCTTGGCACGTAGGGGCTTTCAATCTGATGAAACAAAGTAAATATATCTACTCTACATCGCAGAGCAATCTGAAAGTTACATTTTCAATTCGGGAATAAAGACTCGTAACGTTTCTTATTCGATATTTCAACTGTATCATCGATACGTGTTGTTAAAATTGCAATTTTTCTTGTCTATCTGGAAGCTATGAAACTCTCCTGGACATATTCTTCAAAACAATCGGCACAAAATGGGGATCATGTTTAGAAATTTCTCAAACTTTTTCGATATAAATTCGTCGGTGACACGCTAAATAAAGCCGTACAAATATCTAAAGTAAAACTGCCTTTTATCCCTTTGTTGGAAAGTTTCCAGCGTTTGTCCGTCGCTCTCTAACTTCGCATAGGAATCGCTGTGTCTATTGAATTATTTTGCTTTGGAGAAAATAAAATTGCGGGAAAGACCTTTTATTATGTTTCTGTTCTTTGTGTCGGCACAGGAATTTATCCAAGCAATTTTATGAAAATAATCAGAGAGAGAGAGAAATAATTTTAGGCGTGGAGTGGAGATAGAACAGTGTTCATCTCTAATTGCTCGTTAAATGTGTTCATTACATTCTGTTCATTAGGATTGATTGTGTAGCTCATTCCTTGAATTCCCAAATTATGTTTATAGTTAGGTACTTATTTTGAATGTAATTACTTTTCATGAATTATGATGAGCAAAATCTGCCAAATATTGAATTTGTAGGCCAAAACCATGAATTAGACTGGCTTCTCTCCAGTCTCTGAAAGAAGGTCGCCTTGGAATTTGTTTTGCGTACACCAAGGACGCCTTTCGGTGTACATTTTTGGCGGCGCACCAAACATAAGACTGAAGTCAAGGTCGCACGAAAGTAACACGGGTCACCCATTTTCTACATCACTTTTACGACTTTTATATGTTAAACCGATGGAACAAAGACGCTAAGACGCATGAATAAATAATTGAAGGCGTCTGCATTGCCATTTCATTTAAATACCACTAAAACCTGATGGACCGACCTGAACTTCGAAGCATCGTACCGATACTAATTTAGAAATGTTCATTCTCGTAATTGGACAGATTTCTAAAGCTGAATTTTCGCCTGCTAAAGGCAAATTAGAGTGCTACGCCACGTCCTAATTAGATTCCACGAGATTACATCTGGATGTAATTCCTGGAGCGGATATGAGTTTTGGTGCTCTGATGTTTGGAAATTTCCGCAGTTTTTTACCAATTCTCATCCAACGTTTGTAATCTGAGTGCGATCAGTCTTGTTTACGCCACATTAATCCCACAGACGGCGGCGTCGATAATGGTGGCAATCTTGCTATACACTTAGTGGAATTACTTGTAAATGCTTTTCTATTTCCGCTTACAATCGATACTACGTGTTGGTGAGACAGCAATTATGTATGTGATTATTTGATGACGAACCGGTATCAAGGCAGTCCATAAATACTTGTTCACCTTGTGATCTGAGTTCTGTAGCTGTCGGGCATAAGTACGTATCTATTGTCGTTTATATTCTGCATACTTTTAAATAAGCAAGCTATAGGTATAAGCTGTAAAGAGTCATTTCCAGGAAGTTTTGTCCATTAGTCTTTTAGAGAATCATTAGTGTCTGAATGTCGTTTCAGCTGCAGCTTTTTCATTTGGTGTTCCAATTACCGGAACAAATGCTGCGCTCAAATGTTTAGGAAAAAAGCTTTATTCGATGTTTTTCTTTGTTCCCGTTGGGTTGAGTAATATCGATTGGGTTCCGGAATTGACCATTGCAATAATTCGAGATGGAGTATTCGTATAACTTTACGTTTCGCATAGCTATCCCAGTGTATAATTGTCACAGGTGGCCGGGAGGCTGTGGTGTCACGCTCCCAATTTCCTGCGCTATCCAGCCTCCCCCGATGGCAATGTTATTGGATTTTTTCGCAATATTCCTCATTGCGCGACGACGTGAAGCGTCGATTCTCGAATTACTGGCGGAGGCAAACACGCCATCGTAACCCGATAAGGCCTCTGATTCGATGCCTCTCGCCGGGCGTGGAGCCCTAGCCTCTCGTTATTCTAAGGTTACACAGGAATTCACAGGATATTGTTTAGATTTCGTTTTGGATTGTTTTTCTTTCGAAACAAATTGGAGTTTCGCGATACCGAGAATTGAAACCATTTTCTTTGCATGTTTTTGTAGCTTGTGTCGTACGCTCGCTGTTGTTTATGTGAAATAAACAATAAGTTTATTGGAACTTGTTATTTTTCCGAAAACCAATACCTCTATTTGTATAGAATCCCAATGCTAAATATTTTAGCTAACAAAACCGTTGTTGAACAATGAAAAAGAAAATAATTCACAACGCTTCACATCATTATTTTCAATTTATAAAACAGTTAGCTACACCCTAAAATTTTAATTTTCACGGATTAAACCTGTTATAAAGCTGCAGAATTAACTTTTATCTGCATATAAAATTGTTTACGGCGTCACGGATCATTTTCACGCAATCTGTGCCAAGAGGGGCAACCCCAATCTCCATGGGGGCGTCATGAGGGCGTCTTTGGGGCATCGCCCTGCACATTGAAATCAAGTGCCTCGTAAATCGTAATGCCCAGTATTATCACACTTACAGCCTCTTACTGACAACAGAAATAAACATACGATGTTGTCTCTGGAAACTTTATAGAAGCCATTAAAAGCAATGCTTTATCGAAGTAAACTTACAATGTACATAATAAATGTTTTACGCATTGAAAATTTTCATGGCTTCAATTCTTCGAGGGCGCATAAGAATTATGGCTATCATTTATCTCTGAGTGACCTACAATATCTTATTTCAGCCTTGTCATCGTGATATAGCACATTTATAAAAAGAACCTTTCGATTATCCTGATCGACCTAATCGATCCTAATTAACGGCACTTTTTTCTCATTTCCAGTGAATATATCAAGGTCAATAAATGCATGTCTTCATTCCTGCATTTAAGTTTACCTTTAAGTTCCATGAAAGGTGGAAAACGTAGTGTTTGTTTGTTACCACAATATTATGAACATTGCAATTCATATAATTTATTATGATTTTATGCATTCAGGTCTTAGGTGTAGTTAGCCTTAGTGGGTCCACAATACATAAAAACCCTCTCAAGGCGCAACAGATATTTTAGATTCGCTCTTGAAACTTTAATGTTAACCAATTTCACATGCATAGAAAGTTCATACTTTTAATTCAGCCAGAACAAAATATTTTACATTTGGGATAATAAATAGCAAAGGTCCTAAATTCTCATGTTCGTTCTGAAATTCTTGAAAGCAATTAAGCAGCAGCAACTGTTTCAGAGGGACGCTTTCAGCTCGATTGAGTATAAATTATTCAAGAAGTCCCAAACGGAACATAATTCATTTGCAGATTATTGGGTCACTTCGAGGCTGCTTAGCGGCGTTCACTGATTTAGATCATCATTTGCAACATTTGATACTATTTCACTGAATTTGTACTAATACAAGTCACTCTAGCGAATAATTTAATTGAGAACAATATTTGTTTTGTATTTCATCAGGAATTAGACATTTAAATTGGTTTTGTGGTATATTTAGGTATTTTTAAAGGAATTACAGAGTTGATAAGTGCAACTTAATTAATTAATTAAAGGTTCACCTACCACATATATACTAGGTACACTCTCATTACAAACTTAAATTAGGACCTGTCATGATTGTGTCTCTGGTGTGTAGGCATGTTTCAAACAACGACATTTTTAGCAGAAAATCTTAAAATTTTACAATTTATAATTGATAATATTTTTATGAAATTATCTGAGAATATAGGTAGTAAAACCGGAGAGCCTCGGTACCCCATGTAAATAGCAAATGCTTACTAGTAAGCATTGCAGGTTCTGTCGAGACCTGATTTGTGCCTCTTGAGATCCTCAGCCAAATCTCCCGTCGCACCAGACCTCGCGAATGAATAATAATAATTCTGGACAGTCCACACAGCATCATCTAGCCCCAAGCTAAGCAGAGCTTGTGTTATGGGTACTAGATGACTGATATACTTAATACAATGTACTACATAGATAGATATTTTTTATTATACATATTAAACACCCAGACCAACGAAACAAATTTCTGCAGATCGTGCACAAATTTGTTCCGAGGCGGGAATCGAACCCGCAACCTCCTGCGTCGCAGGCGGACCTTCGCCCACCGCGCCACATCGGTCGTGAATATAATTAATGTCGTTCTTGATACCTCTCAGAATACCTATTCCTTAACCTCCCAGCTCCGAACAGAACGCCCTCCCGTTTTCAAAAAGTTTTATAAACATTCCCCCGTCCCCAGAAAGTATCTCTGTGATCTCAGGTGCGGTATTAACCAATAAATAACCGGCGTCTACTGATCATCGTATCTAACCATCCTTGGTATAGGAAACTAGATGTTGGCGCAGGTTTACTTCAAACATCTAGCTGTTTGCAGTAAATTTGACTCCATCCCGGTCAGAGTTGGTAGGTAAGTGTTGATAGAAGATGGTAGTTTAATTGCTCTTATCAACCCTTACCTGTATAGAGCACGATCGTAGATATAATTTAAAATGTTTGCTCATATTTTTAAGCGACGAAAAAAAAGGAGCGGTTCTCAAGCTAATGTGTAATTTGTTTTTGTTGAATTGTTTCATAATTTATTCATCAGACTGAAAAAACTTCGCAGAAATTTTCAAATTCGGGACTTGAACCCATGACCTTGCGAGCTTCCCTACCTTCAATATGAATGATGTTTTTTTATTAATTTTGACGTTAACTTTTGCTTGCACTGCGTTATTTTCCGATAATCCAATGAAATAATCCTCACAAAGTCAAGAAAACTTATCAATTAAGTAGGTATACTAATTTTTCAATAAAGATGAAATACTACTATTAATATATAATATATAATATACAATAATAAATAGATCAGAGTCAAATCAAAACAGACAATGTTGCTCTTGGTGGCCATCAAACTCTGTTTTCGTATCTCTTCCTATAATAGATAAAATAAAACTACTGCTGATGCATTAAAAAGCTTATGAAAACAAACTATATGTTTGATTTTTGGAAATTCCTTTGTTTAACGTAATGATATGATAAAATAAATAGCGGCGCTAGTTTACCACTACACGCAGTAGTCTGAGAGAGCAACAGAACAGGGGCCAAATTCCACTCATTTCAAAACAAAGGTCTCAATAGTGCCATTCAATCAAGATGATTAAAATGACGTTTGTGCATTTGGTATTTAGTCCATTGAAATGTTACATTTTTTAGGTCTAACCTTGCGTTTTTTAGAGGACGCAATTTTATTTTTTTGATGTGTAGGGGGGGTCAGTGTAAAGCTAAAACCAAGTTTGTGGGGTCGCCACCCTTGTCCCACGGCCGCCATCTTGAAAATAGGGGTTGAAATGGTTTTTACGATATAACTCTTAAACTATTTATCTGATAAAAAAATGGTTAATATTTTTGTTGCAAATTAAATTTTCTACAACTTTAGTTCTGTAACTTTTTGTCGTAGATCTAAAAATAAAAAAGTTATAAGCGAAAATCTTCACAAAAGGCCGCCCTTTATAATTAGTCTTAGATTGTAGTATTTTATGTATTATTTTCTTTATTTGTGTGGTAGGTTTATATATAATAGAGAGTTTTAATTCATTCGTTCATTCATTCGTGACTAAAATCATTCAAAATCGTCTTCAATATTAAAAACAGAATAAAATACATCCGCACGTAGAGAAATATGTAGCACAACTAAAAGATATAGGTTAAACAACAACTTCAACACAATGTTATAAGCTATTCTTACAATAACAGAGGTAAGTAGTGGCAGTTGGAAACCCTGAGACGGAACACAACACAGTTACTAAACTATAATATCAAAAAGTTACTAATTAAAGTCTATAGTGCAATAATTATTGTTACAAAGTGTTTGCCCATCCTTGGAAAACCTACACAAGTGTTATCTAGACGGAACTTTCACGGATAAGTGCTAACCACAAGCAAATACAACTAGAATTTTCTACGTACAATTTATTACAATCTACGTTTTTGTTTACCTGCCGGCCTTCTACCCGCAAATTGGTCCTGACACGAAATTTATATCTGTCAAACTCAACTGACACCACTAAACTTGACATTTGAAGTTCACTCTGAAGTTTGCAGTGTTGCCACACCTGTCCAACTTTCGCGAGTTTTAAGAAATTTTTAAAAAACTGAGTGCTAGTCTACAGATCTGAGAAAACCATATCTACTTACTCAGACGTAGACCAGTAAAATGCAGAGAACTCCACCCGAGGCTAGAATGATAAGCGAAAGAGAAAACGCCGGCGGCTCTGTGCCTAACTTAGCTACGTACAGTGAAGATGAAGATTCCCAAAAGAAAAAAAAAGAAATCAACTTGAGGAAACGCAAGGTTCGTACAGAAGAATTAGAATACAAGAAAGACTTTGCTAATTTTCAAAAGGAAGTTATGGCTATGTTACAAAGTTTCGGCAAAACACAGACTGAAAATCTAACGCAAATTAAAGACGAAATTTTAGAAATAAAAAGCGAAATTCATACTGCAAACCTAGCGACAGAAAAACTTGCAAAACAATTTGATCGTTTGAATAACGAAATTATTAACATTAAAACACAAAACAGTGAAACCAAAGATAAAATTCAATTGATTGAAACGGAATTGACCATGTTGAAAAGTCAGAAGGGCGCGGTAGCTTCATCGTCGGCCCCACCAGCCGTCCTCGCAAGTGAAGACTTTTTTCAGGAACTGAAAGACCGTTGCGAAAGGGAGAAAAACATTGTAGTTGTGGGTATTCCCGAAAAAGTTGATAAGAACTCCATAATGAGACGTAAATATGACGAAGAAGAAGTTTCCAAAGTCTTAACCACGTTATATAAAGATTGTCCAAAGCCAATAAAATCCATACGCTTGGGTAAATATATTCCGCAAAAGAATCGCCCTATTAAGGTGTCTTTTAGCGACACCAATACTCCAAGACTCTTGCTCCGCAATAAGTCTCCTTTGCCAGAGAATATACAAATGTACGCCGATCGGACACCAGCACAAAAGCAGCATTGGCAGTCAATGAAGGAGGAACTGAAAAAGCGCACAGAAAACGGAGAGAAGGACCTCATTTTAAAATATATAAAAGGAATACCAAAAATTATCACTAATACAACCAATCCAAAAAACTGAAAACGATTAACGCAACTCATGAAAAAGACGTACAAAAAACCAGCCGAATAAGACATACTATAGCAAAAAATTATACAGATATAAAACTACAACAGTCATCATTACGTTTCTACTACGCCAATCTACGTAGCATCTGTACAGCAGGAAAGTTTGATGAACTAAAATGCATTTTGAAAGCAATTCCTAAGACTACACACATACTAATTTTTACGGAAACATGGATAAAATCAGAAAGCGAAGCCAAAATATATAACATACCGAATTATACACATATATACAATTACAGACCTACTAATATTGACAAAAAGCAAAATAAAGGGAAGGAAGAAAAGAAGAGAGGCGGGGGCATCTCGATTTATGTCCAAAGCAGCATAAAGTACGAAATCACAGAAGATATTTTTGAAAATGGAAACCACTATTTATGGATATATATAGATAAACTATCTCTGAACATTGGCGCAGTTTATAAACCAGGAGAGAGCAATATGCAAAATTTTATAGATACTTTTTCATCAATGTTAGAAAAAAGGACGAGGTCAATAGTGTTCGGTGATTTTAACATAGATCTTTTCAGAAAAGAAAAAAAAGTAAAAGAATATATGAACGAAATTAAGAATAATGGTTATGAAATACTTAATAATTTAGACGAAATGTATAGTACGCGTCAAACAAGCTCCACAAATACTCTAATAGACCACGTTTACACAAATATAAATAACCATTCGTTTAGTTTATCTATAATTGAATCAGCGTTGTCCGACCATAAACATATTTATTTTGAAATTAGCAACTTAGAACCAAAAGAAAATAGGAGAATAAAATATAAAGCACTTGACTATGAAAATATTTACAACAGTGTATTAAAAGCCGAATATACAAATAAAAATGACGACTATGACAATTTTGAAAGATTTATAATAGAACAGGTACATAAAAATAAGATTCATAAGACAAAATTTATAAACCCCCCACAAAATGATTGGATTAATAAAAACATAATAGACTCAATAAATCTCCGAAATAATTTATGGCAACTAACAAAAACTAACCCGAACGACGAAAAAATCCTAGAAAATTACACAAACGAAAGAAAAAAAGTAAAACACCTCATAAAAACTGAAAAGAAAAACTATTACTATAATATGTTTAATAATAACATGAAAAATCCAAAAAAACTATGGGAGACAATAAACAATCTATCCCTTAACAAGGTTAAAGACACCACGATACTACCAAAACTTAAAACAGATGCGGATCTGATCACTGATGGCCACGAGGTTTGCAATCATTTTAATAAATTTTTTACGTCAATTGGAGCTGACCTTGCTAACAATATCCCTAGCAAATACCATAATGAACACGGTAATATCCTGATGTATGAAGGGACATATGTACACGAACAAATTTTGAAGGAATTTTCTCCATGTAGTGTTGATGAAGTAACCAAAATAATCGATCAGCTGGATAGCAATACCAGTACTGGTCTGGATGGAATTAGTACCAAAGCTATAAAATGCCTTAAAAATCTAATAGTTGACAAACTTAGTAACTGTATAAATCTGTGTTTAACAAACGGTGTCTTCCCCGATTCGCTCAAAATTGCTAAAGTTAATCCAATTTATAAAACAGGAAGCAGATCTGACCCAAGCAACTATAGACCCGTGTCAGTTTTACCTGTTATCTCGAAAATTTTTGAAAGAATCCTGTATAATAGATTAAACACTTATTTAACAGAAAAAAACTTTCTCATAGACCAGCAATATGGTTTCCGGCCTAAGTCGAGCACGTTGACAGCAGCAATGGATCTTATTACGAAAATCAAAACCAACATTGATCAGAAAAAAATGGCTCTAGGGATTTTTATTGATTTGAAGAAAGCTTTTGATACCGTCAGTCATCAAAAGCTTCTCGAAAAGCTTCGAAATATAGGTATTCAAGACAAAGCTCTTAGTATGTTAACATCTTACTTAGCCAACAGGCGACAAGTAGTTAAAATGGATACCTTCTCTAGCTCCGTTGAAAATGTAACGTATGGCATACCACAGGGTTCCATTATAGGCCCTTTGTTATTTTTAATCTACATGAACAATATAAATTTGATAGGACTTACCGGCCATCTTACTCTGTATGCAGATGATACCTGCCTCTTTTACTTTGACAAAGACATACAAGAGATCATTACTGTTGCCCAAAGGGACCTTAATGTTCTAAATGAATGGTTCAAATATAACCTACTAACAGTAAATACATCTAAGACTTCGTTTATGCTATTCCGTGCGAAAAATAAACAAACACTGGATTTCCCAGCTCTAACTATCAATAATGATCTAATTCGGCAGTCTCATCTCGAAAAATATCTCGGTTTATGGATAGACGATAAACTAACTTGGACATCTCACATTGAACACGTCAAAAATAAATTAACATCTTTATTAGGAGTATTGCGAAAGGTCGCCAACTGCATTCCAATAAAGGCCCGAAATATAGTATACAATTCATTAGTCAAATCGCATCTAGAATACTTAGTTGAGATATGGGGAGCCGCTGCTGTGACAAATCTAAAACCGTTACAAAGGACCCAAAATAAAATACTTAAAGTTTTATACCACTTCCACTATTTAACACCCACAAAGGATCTATACCTAAAAACTAAACAATTCAATATTAACCAACTGTATGTTTATAACACTTGCATTTTAATTAAAAATATAACGTCTCAATCAATTCAGACAAATATAGAACTAAAATATAAAGAGAACAAATATCAATTTAGAAATAAATTTAAGCTGCATATTCCTAATACTCGAACAAATTATGGAAAAAGATCTATTCTTGCAGAAGGAGCAAAATTATTTAATAATTTACCAAACTCTGTTAAAGAATGTGACACTATTAATATGTATAAAAGTAAGCTAAAAGAATATGTTAACAATAATTTTTAGTTTGCGAAATGTTTTTCTAAATTAATAGGTATCCTGATTGTTTATTTTTATTTCTTACTGTAAATCTCAGAGGTTACGCACATTTATTCATAAGTAATATATAAGCTTATCTCATTGTAAATGAACTATATATAGTTTGTATGAGAAAAATAAAGTTCTTTAAACCTAAGTAATAATAATAACAATAGTAGGCAGCTATTATTTTGTTCCCTCATGGTCACTTGGGTATTTTTTAGCTTAACAGTATTCTCGGTAACGGCCATCAGATTTAAATATATTTTAAAAATCAAAAATTGTTAAATCCTATTATAGAGTGAAAAAGAATCAATAATTCATTTTTAATAATATTGCAAAATTTATGATTAAGTAAATTTTAATAACAAAGTAAATAAAAAAAAACATTAACTGATGACATATTATTAGTACACACGTACAATATAGGTATAGTTAAGAGTACCTACTGAAAAATAGTACTCACTTCGAAAATAATACATAAAAATACTACAAATTAAGACTAAGTATAAAGGGCGGCCTTTTCTGAAGATTTTCACTCATAACTTTTTTATTTTTAGATCTACGACAAAAAGTTAGAGAACTAAAGTTGTAGAGAATTTAATTTGCAACAAAAAATGTTAACAATTTTTTTTATCAAATAAATAGTTTAAGAGTTATAGCGTAAAAACCATTTCAACCCCTATTTTCAAGATGGCGGCCGTGGGACAAGGGTGGCGACCCCACAAACTGAGTTTTAGCTTTACACTGACCCCCCTACACATCAAAAAAATAAAATTGCGTCCTCTAAAAAACGCAACCCCAAATGTAACTTTTCAATGGACTAATTCTACTATTTTTTGCGCTTGAAGAGACTTTCATAATTAGAATCTCAAATTGGGAGTTATAAAGGTAATCGACACAGTTATGAATGAACCTCAAAAAGTTTGTGCTAGTAGAATACCAAAAAGGGTTTATGACTGACATCGTGTCAAAACTATTTTGAAATGGTGAAGCGATTTATTTAGTGGAATTCGGGCCCAGCTTGCATGTACCTAAACTGAGGATGCTTACTGCTCAGCCCACCGACGTGAATTGTGTAAGGTAAACCGAGGTGCATTGTGTTGCATATCAAATGACCAACTGTGTGGTCTGTCGGTCTGTCCTAAAGCAATGGAAATTAACGGTTCGCTCTGAGGCAAGAGAAGTAAGGATCCTGTAAAAGATTAACAAGGTTTTCATTTCAAAATTATATAGTGGCCTTAAAGTTAATTTCAGCTTTTTATTCCATTGAAAGCATTAGAAAGACTGCTGGCATGGATGCTAGATGCGGCTGAAGACAGGGCGCTACGAAAGCGTTTGAGAAACAAAACTGGCTAATGTAAAAAAAAATCTACCGTAGATGCCTCGCAACAAACAGACCTAGCTTTTATATAAATTTGCTCCCCTTATTAATAAACCTTAATTTGACCAGTGACCACCATCTCTCCAGATGGAAAGTGCCGATGAAGCCGACAAAAGCTTATTTCCAGGCTTTCATGTTATTTTTCTTGCTTTGAACTTTAATATTTTCGCTTCTTCTTTGAAGTTCAGTGTACCTTTATTCTCGAACTGCCTAACGAACCTAAACTTGTTCAAATGTTCCGTGTTCCATACGAACTGAACAAGTGGGTCAAATTGTCCGTTGAATAATGCAAAGTATTTTATCGACTTCACCTAAAATTGGCGCAGAAATCAAAAGCTCGTACAACCTCCAATTAGGTAAGAAACTCAGTTTCTTTTGATTGTGTTTATAAATATTTATTCAGCATATTGCTATGATAACGAATGCATGGACTTGGACAACAGGAACTTGGAGATTGGAAATAGCTGATTCACTTATTATTGACAAAAACTAAAATACATACTTTGGATAACTAAGACTACTTTACAATAAAACATGATAAACTAAACAGGCAAACATACTCCTTAAGTTACCTAAATGAATAGGGTGACTTCAATTATATATAATAGAAGTAGTTTACCACATTAAAATAAACAAATATATAGCGATTTAACGAAGAGCATTATAGTGTGTCTATTATTATCACGGAATTTTGTATTTGTCTGATTTTTTTTGTATGTGAGAGTGAGAAAGAAATTAAAATCTATCTTTTTTCGTAATCAAATGGTGGACATTGCTACTAAGCTTCCTGTTCATACATACAAGTACCTTGCTTAACCTTCATATTCAAGCAACCTAAGTCAGACAGCTGACTCCACCTGGTAACGCGGCGGCCAGCATAATAGCAATCCGATAAGGCAGAATTGATATCGACTGAGGGGACGATCAAAGGGAGAACGACTCGTTATCTCTGGTTTAGCTTAGGCTCAAGTACCTAAAGGTTACAAGCACAGAAGTGTCCCAGCTGATTCCACCTGGTAACGCGGCGGCCAGCACATTAGCAATCTGATAAGGCAGAATTGATATCGAATGAGGGAATGATCAAAGGGAGAACGACTCGTTATCTCGAGTTTATTTTAGACACAATCAAAGGCTAGAAGCACAGGAGTGTGCAAGCTGAGTCCGCCTGGCTACACGGCGGCCAGCACATTAGCAATCCGATAAGGCAGAATTGATATCGAATGAGGGAACGATCAAATGGAGTTTAGATATGCTGAGCTATTCATGTATTCCGTCCAATACATCAAAGGAATACCCATTGACGCTTACTTGCTAAAAGGTTTTTGTTTTGTTTGGCAATTATTTTATCTTTTTCATGTTCAGTCTATCACGGTTTGTAACAAAAATAGAACCATATTTAATTTCATAACACGCAACGCACACCATATGAAATATAAAAAAGGAACCCTCAATTATCATCCTCGTATTTCCTTCTATCCATGTAGAATTATTATTTTTATATTTTTTATTTTAAGTGACTATTTTTTATTTTATTTATATTTTTTTTTTTTTTAAGTTTTATATTTTTAATTTTAAGTGACTTATTTGCGAACCTCATAGTCAAAGGTAGTAAAATAGCTGAATGTTATTGACTCTTCTCGGGATCTCAACGCTTTGATGGCTGAAATATTAGAAGACGAGACATGACTTAATTTAATATTCATGATTTTGATCGGAATTAATTTTGATAGAAATTACTTTATGCCAAGTGCACATACTTATCGTCTCTCATACTTACAGCTAATATTATGTCAACAAAGTATGTGACCTCATTAAAATTGAAACAGTTCATACAGATTCAGTGGATAATAATTTACAATGCGTTTCAATTATTGTGTAATTAATTCATTATGGAAGCGTTATAGGTACCTAATTACAAACGTTACGTGACCTAGAGTGAACGTAAGGTCATTTGTTTTAACAATAGGATATTTTTGGTAAATTACTATTGTATATTTGAAACAAAAAATTAAACACAAAATATTTTATTTCTTTTACGTTTCAGTGTTATGGGATACTGTTTTAAATAATGTGTAAATACTTTTGCTAGATGGTCTCGCTCTGCAGCACGAAAATCATTTGAAGTAAAGTAAGTTAAATATGAGTGCAAAGTTAAAGTCACTGACCGCACTTTTTAAAATAACACGAAAAAGACTGATAAGTGAACAACCGACAAAGCGTTGGACGTTTTTATTGCGTCTTGGTCAGTTAATTAACCAGTATCATACTAGTTAGTTGGTAGTAAATATGCCAATTCAGTCAAATCAGATAAATAAATAAATAACGCTGGATCCACACAAGGAACAATTACGTACTATTTATGTTTATAATATGACCATAGAACGTACTTATAAAGATGATAAAAGTCATACAACAGCCTCTTAAAGCTTTTCAGCTTAAAAGGTTTGCAATTTTATTTTTCTTGAAGAGCCTAAGTGGAAGCAGGAAATGTTTACTCGCTAAAGTGCAGTATACACACTGGATACACTATACCATCAGTTTTAGTACAACTCTTCTCAGATGCAATCCAATAAATGGCTCTATTCGAGGATCGTAAACATAGAAGTTTTAAAAGGAAACACTCATTAGCTAATGGATTTTAAAAGGAGCCTATAAAATCAAAAATATACTTATACTTCTCAACATCCATACATGAACTCAGGACTGGTCAGCGATCCGAAATGACGACCACGAAATGATCAGCTGACAAAAAATACCACAAACAAAACCAGTTCAGCCTAAACTGTTCATTTTGCACTCAAAAACAAGAAACGGAACAAAACCATCAAAACAATTCACACGACGACGTGTTTACAAAACGAAATTTCGTTTATATAACGTGACCCACTGACCTAGCGCGACTGCCACAATATGTGGTGCGTAGATAACTTCTTGATCTCGTCACTAACTACCATTGTACTCTAAACCTTGCTGTTTAAAGACTATTTTACTCTGGCACGTCTGTGACCAAGCGGAGTGAAAAGTTTTGGAGTTATCAAACGAAACCTCGCAACGTTTCATTCACTAGATTACGTGGTGACTGTGGAAGAATACTAATCTTTGCCTATAGAGGACTCTAGAACAATGGTCCCTAGGCTACCTTTTTTCATAGAAACCTCATCCATTTATTTTATCACAGCCATTTTTCCTGTTATTTTTTGCTTCGAAACTCCATTTCAGTGTTCGTTTTTTATAGAGACTGCATTCTCTATCAGTTTATAAAATTGGCTATTTGTTTTGAAACTATTTTACTAGGTACTGAATTGTTCAGTCACTAAATAAACAACATAACCAGTGGTTAGTAGTCCACAGCTGCCTCTGATAAGTATCTTATTAGCTTTTATCATTAGGGGGTTACTGCCATTATCCACGTAATATGCATCCTAACTAAAATTATAAGTAAGTAAATGAGAAAGTGTGTTTCTTTGTTTGTCCTTCCATCACGCTCTAACTGAGCAACCAATCCACTTGATTTTTCGCATATATTTAGTTGAAAAGATGGAAAGTAACATCGGCTACTTTTACTACCGTAAAAAATCAAATTCCCACTGAAGATCAAAAAATAAGATTCGAATAACAGGAGAAACCACGGGGAACAGCTAGGATTAAAAAAACATAAACAAAGCTGTAGCCCGTCGTCTGGTAGATTCCCTTTCGCATTTAACTATATCCACAGTCCAAGTAGAAGGGGTCAATCAATTCCTACGCCACGAATGCCACGATATTATTGTTCGCTAAGTGATAAAAAGAGAGGTTACTGACGCACGTCGGCTTCTAGTTAGACAACCATGGCCTTTGGGAGCGGGGGCATGACTCCGCCACGCACCAGTGGATTGGAGCCGTAGCCCTGACCATGTCCGTTTTCCTATCAACAGCCTTGCTTGAATCCTATTCTTGTCAGTTATACGTACCTACCTCATGCAGTTAGCAAAATTGAGGCTAATGATGTAGATGAGAAGGCAGAAAACTCTGAACAGTTTCATGCTTTTTTAGAAAATTCACAATTACGTCCGTACTTATCAAGAAGTCATATTGCTTAGAATCTTTAGGTAACTTTACTACTAACTAGCTTTTCCTTACCTTAGAAAACAACCTTCCTAAAATCCGGTCTTAGCGGGTGCCTACGTAATAAAAGGAAACCCCATGCTAAAGAGAAAAGAAAAGAAAAGAGAATACTAGGTGGATTCTCTTTTATAAATATAGAACAATTTCAAATTGTATTTAAATTTTATTTAAAATTATTTCCTTTCTGTGAAAACAAAAATATCTGTACTTACATAATATCTATACTTAATGTACACACAAAGTTTCACTAATAAATCACTGATTATTTGAGACTTGCTTAATCTGAGTTGCGTTCTCGTATTAGGGGTTAGTAAACCTCATGAATTCTGATTCCTAAGAATGAACCTGATACCCGGGGGAACAGATATTGTTACTGATAGATCTAGGAATGCGCCTGGTGACCTGATTTGCCGGTATGCATTGCATTACGAGCCATGCGGGCATCGGAACGCACCTGAGATGCCATGAATACGCCAATGTTCCAGCCTAGTTCAATTTGCACGAGAGCTGCTTGATTATACAGACAGTTCTGATGTGATGAGGGCGGAAGATAGTGTCTTTGAGAATTCTATCTAGGGCTCGTAATGTTGAGAGTATTCTTTGGCAGTAGTGGGCTGAATTGTCTGATGATGAAGAGGTTATTTAAAGATCAACAATTTCATGTCGGTATCATATACATGACATGTAATCGGCAATTATTATAAAACAAAACTGTTGCAAATTAGTTAATTAGTTAGTTAGTTACTTGAGTTCGAATCGAAATTATTAAAAAAAGCTTAGTAACAGGACGTCAAAATAGTATCCTTGAATTTTTATTGAAGACATTGATTGGCAAACTCTTTTATTCTTCTCTAAATCCAAACCATTGTAAAAAATAAAAACCTAACGAACTTAATTTACTAAAAAATGTAAAACAACCCCCGAGCCAGCTTAAAATTTAAATTGATGAATAAAAATAACGAGATATCGAACACCGCGCTGGCTCATAGAGGGTCGGAGGCAAAAATAAACGAGTGTTTTTCTTCATTGTCAGTGTGAATACAGCTTCTCGAGGGCAGCTGATACACTCCATCGAAAGGACTGGTCTATACTCCGTGTATCTCCTATAAGCATAACAGAGAGCAGATAGATACGTAGGTATACCTTTAGTTGTAGAAGAAAGTAACTTCTCGAATGTGGGCGTGGGGTGAAAATGGATAAATGTTGATGAAAAGATCTTTCAATAATTGAATTTCAGTCTTGCCCTCTAACAGTATTTAACAAGTAAAAGTGGAAAAAAGATTTGATTGCCATATATTTTTAACTGTTCTTGTCACACAGTCACAGTCACATTGTTGCAAAAGAACAGCTTTACTGTGAAGCTGTTATTTTGCTACAGAATAAACTTATTATGTTTTCCTTTAGTTAGCGGTGATCTAGCTATAAATTCATCTCAGCTGTTTCTGGATGGTGTCCCAAATTGTTTCGGCGAATAAACACCACCCCTTATCTTTGCGTCTTTGTCCTTATGCCTTTTATTTTTAAGCGTGTGCCGTGTGTCAACATCGTCTTGCTTTGTTTGTGCCAATTCCGCCAGTTTTATGTTCTTCTGTGACTTTATGATCTGTTTCCACCCCTTATTGTTGAGTGGAAGAGTCTCTGTCGTTGTAAAATTGACACAAAAGTGTAATTTGTGACGTCATTACGGAGAAATAAGAGTTATATAGGAATGTACAGGTACATAAATTAGGTATGTTTGTAGAGGAAGGTATATTAAATTTGATTGTAATAAAAAATAAAACTAGGTTTAATTTCATAAGACAATGGGTTTGGTCTGCTATTAGGGCGGGCGGCTAAAAAATAATGTAGCGATTTTTGGACGTTTTTTATATAAGTTTTAGTAGATACACTAAACCAAGCCAAAGTTCACCTTCATCCGATTTTTCACAGAACTTCCTAAGTTGGTCAGATATATCTTAGTTGGTCAAGTGGGATGATCTCCTCTACCATATTGAGGACTGCAGACTGATAAGTGATAGCTAAGCTAATTTAGCTTGTACAGCTGATTTCCAAACTGATGCAGTTGATGCAGTTTGTCATACCGCATGGCTTATTTATTCAATTAAAGAAGAAAAACTGCGCCAGCTATGGGAACTAACTACCTAAGTAAGCTAAGCGACTACAATCGTAAAAAGTTATGTAGCTATTTATTTAGTCGTAAGTACTTTAGGCCTATGTCCAGCTGTGGACTAATATAGGCTGATGATGATGATGAAGTACTTTATCGCTTTAGATTCACCTTTTAATCTGTAATTTTATTGTTTCATAAAGTAAACGGAAAAATGAAAAATAATAGGTACTTTACAAAATCTGGACAAATGATAAAAGAGAAGTGAACAGAATTATTACATGAAAAGTTTTGTTCAATGAAAAGTTCAAAGGATGTCAAAATGGAAATGGCAGCATTCACGCCAGTTTATCACGAAACTTCCTGGGGGGAGAGGGGAGAAATTAATAACAAAGTAAACGAACTGACATGAATGCGGATTAATTATTGCAATCCACTTGTAAAGGGTTATTCAGAATACGTGGGCCAATATCACGGACAAAAAGCGGCGCAAACTGTCCCTTCTAAATATGGCACATAACGTTTACCTTCTAAATTGTATAATTACTGATGAGTTTTCCTTTAATTTGTAGAGTGCGAAAGTAAATTTAAAATAAATCAGGGTTACCAAAACCTATCCTCCAGTTATGTTTTCTAAATCCGCGCGTGTTTAGAATGCAATGGAATATATGACCTTTTCGATCTGAAGTTAGTGATCGATCGGATTTAGTAAAAAGTAGTAGTAAGTAAAGTAAGTTGTTTTTGTTTTTCAAAGTTCTTTATTTAAACACATTTTTTACATAAGTACGTAGATTAGCTAAACACTGTTTAGAACCTAACTAATAACAAGATTAAAAATAACTCAACAGGCTAAAAGCGCCTTCTAAAGTTTTTTGACAAAATTGCTATTTATAATTTACTAACACTTTAAAAGCCGTAAGTTAAATGATATAATTATATAAAATTATAAACAGAATTTCGGTTACGTCGTATGAGCACTTTGTACAGCGCTTTTTTATAAATACCTAAGTTGTTCAAGCTAAGTAACCTTCAAAACAAATAAGGTTGTTTTTAATTAATGGCACATATAATTATATATTTAGACAAAAGTAATTAATTCCTTCTTTTCTAAGAATCGAAAAAATATTTAAAGGTAATTATAAGCTAGAGTAAAGTAAGTAAATCCTTACCAATATTTTAAATGCGAAAGTTTGAATGGATGTGTAGATGTATGTAAGGATGTTTGTTTCACTTTCACGCAAAAACTACTGAACAGATAATTCTGAAATTTGGGACAGGCGTATGGCTTGAAATTTGGTTTGGTCGTATTTCTAGCCCTGGAATAAAACACAGACAAACTAAAAACACAAACAAACTATGCCTTAGTTTGTCTGTGTTTTTAGTTTGTCACAGGCTACTTTTCATCCCATAAATCAGTACCCATGGAATAGGAATAGCCTTGAGACGTTTCCATAGAAACAATGCATGTGAAGCCGCGGGCAGATCTAGTGAGAAATAAAATATATACTTTGATTATAACAAGGTTGCGTCCCATTCTAATAGGGCGCGGATTATACCCTATAGACATTTAACGTCAATACAAAACTATTTTCCGACACAAAATTTTAATTAAAGTTACGGCTCACGGGGCAGCTATCGGCTTACCCATCGGCTGAGCCCAGCAGGAACTATAAGCCGATTTAGAAAAGGATGCTACTCATTTAATACAAAGGGGATTCAAGTCAATTTAGATCCAATCAGTCTGCTCTGATTTTAATTCCATCATCCTGAAGTGTCCGTGATTATAGAATAGACCGGATGACCAATTGATTTAAGGGGCCAATTTATATTAATTCGTTTTTTTCTTGTTGTCACTACATAGTATAAAACAAAGTCGCTTTTTCTGTCCCTATTTCCCTATGTCCATTTGACTACTTAAATCTTTGAAACTACGCAACGGATCAAAGGATTTTGATGCATTTTTTTTATAGATAGTGATTTAAGAGGAAGGTTTGTAGATATAATACACCCGTGAGAAGCCGGGGCGGGTCGCTAGTTTTTTATAAGTCTCACTTGAAGTGGATACTGGATACATGTGTAGTAGTAGTAAAAAAGCTGGATGACACTGTTTTTTCTGCGACTTTGAAAAATGGTTTATATTAACGTTGCTTTTCTCTAGAAGGTAAACAATCAATAGCAATCATCAATAAATTTATATGTGGTAAATGCGAATTGTTATTATGATTTGTGTTTTTTTTTCAATGCTGTAAGTGAGAACTTATAACTAGCAACCGTTATCTTAACACATCTCTACTATGTATCATTGTGCTGAATGATCCCTTAAAATTAATAAATAAATCACATACAGTGTTTGGTTTCATATGAATATCATTACAGTGTGAAAATGCTGTTAACCCGCTCGGAACTTACGAGTATGAACTCCAGTGAACGAACATGCTTGTACGATCCGTATTCTCTGAAGTCTGGCTGAATCAATATCGTGTTTGCTACAAAATATGTCGCAGGTTATTCTTACGACAAACTCTTCGTATTTACATAAGAGTTCCAGAAGTTGTTGACACGGCAAAAGCGTTAACAAGCTAACAAGGCTGCCAATCTGGAAGCATTCTCTGAAGAAGGCAGTGAGGGCATAGAAAGCATAGATTATTTATGAACTCGAGGGCTTTTGATGGGGTTGTTCACAACCGATCACGGTGCATCCGATCACGGCAAACGGCGACAAACAGTTTCATCCGATCACGCTATATAAATACTGCCTAACTTTTTAATTACATCTATAAGCATAATATATAGATTTTCAGTAAGTATCAAATATTTACGAATGTTATTCGTTGTGTGTGTTTATATGATTCAGTAGTTTTAAGCGTGATCGGATGGGAACAACTCTTTTGATATCACGTAAACATCTTAAGGCCTAGCCAACCAGCATTCGATAGGAAAAGATTCTGTTTCTACAATCATCATCGCTCAAACGAAAGTGGAGGTTGATTGCTAGGTAACCGACTTCGTGAATCTAGGCACTTGTATGGAAGAAAAATCTTTCAATCGATACGCTTGATGACATTGCAATTTATGTAGGTACATTGTCTGCAATGGTCTATTTGTTAACAACAAAGCTATATCACAATTATCTAGTATCCATAACAATATATCAATTATCTAGTAGGTACGCATAACACAAGCTCTGCTTAGCTTGGGCCTAGATGAACTGTGTGATTTGTTCAGCGTTATTTATTTTTACGTACTTTATTAAAGACTAGCAGCTCCTCGCGATTTCACCTGCGGTAATTTCCGTTCTCGTGGGAATTCCGGGATAAAATATAGCCTATGTGCCATTTCAGACTAAAATATATCTCTGTGCCAAATTTCATCCATATCCGTTTAGTAGTTTTTGCGTGAAAGAGTAACAAACATCCATCCATCCATCCATCTATACTTACAAACTTTCGCGTTTATAAAATTAGTAGGATTCAAGTTGAAAATGCTCCTCTGCATGTCATAAATATTACCATTATACCAACCTTTATAGAGGACGGTCATTCGAAGATTTTAATTAAAAAGTTGTGCGATATTCAGTGAAAAACATTTCAATGGATTCGAGTCATAAACTTGTTAGGGGCTTGCTTTGAAAAACAACACGAGTGTACGAAAATGTCCAAATATTTTCAAAGGACGGTAGTGAATGGGATGCCTGCAGTGTGCATATTTAAGTTCAAAACTGCATGCAAAAGCTTTGATAAATTTCATAAATATGACATTTTATGAACTACACTTGAAACTCCATGTTTTCTTTTACATATTTCATAAAAAGTAACTAACTATTTAACGCTAAATTGTTTATATGTATTATGCTAAAATCTGCCCATGGCTTTGGACGCGTTGCGTCTATGGAAATGTTTAAAACTATCTATCGCATGGTAACAGATTTATGGGATGAAAATTCTACCTTTTATTTCAGGGCTAAATAAATAAATAAAATCATTTATTTCAGACAACTTAAGAAAAGTATAGATGTTATATACTAATTTTAAGGCCCTTAAAAAATCATTTTATTCAAAATTTCATCCCGGTCCGTCCGTAGTAGGTACCTAGTAGTTTTTGCGTGAAAGAGTAACAAACAATCATACATACAAACTTTCGCGTTTACAATATTAGTAATGATTTTGACGGATTTCTAGGGATACTCAACCCTTGAAAAAATGCCATTTAAGTAAATACATACATACTTACTGAATACTTAATGCTAGATAATCTATACAGCAATTATTATTGCAATTTAGTTCAGCACGTTTGTAGGTATTTTATTTAAAATCAGTCGAAGCAAAAGCTTTGATAAACAACCATTTAATGGCCATAAATATAAAACCAAGAGGCCGCAAAGAAGATTAGCTGATTTTCATTAAAAACGGGAACTTTCCTGTCTCGCAATCACCCCATTTCATATTTTTCTTCCCCCTCTAGACTCTAGCTATCCCTGTGACTTAGTCTAAGTTATTTTATTGGATATTGTTATTTTTATTTAAGTGTACAAATAAGAATTATCTATCTAGATATCTATCTATTTATCTTTCTAAGTATCTATCTATTGATCTAAATATCTATCTAGATATAATCTATCTGTCTATAATCTATCTAATTAAGCCTAGAGTCAGGGGTATACCTATACGTCCAATTAGGAGAAAAAACAATAGCTGTCGATAGCACTCGGCCGACCTTTCACTCATTCAATAACCCGAAACACTGCTTGGAAGCACACTCAACAACTTTCCACATTAATTGGTTCAAACTGAAATACCATTCAGGGCTCGCGCTTGGGCAAACGAATAGACAAAACCTGCTCGGTGCCTGGGTTTTTACTCAAAAGTGTTCATCTTCTTCATAAACTCAGTGGGTTGAGTTTAAGGGTTAAATACATACAATAATAATTAAGTAAATAATTTTGGACAATCCACACAGCATCATCTAGCCCCAAGCTGATCAGAGCTTGAGTTTTAATAGTTCTATATAACTAATATACCTCCATTACATAGATAGATTTGTTTTAATATACATATAAAACACCCAGAAACCTGGGTTAAATATTATCAGATCTTACAAAAATTTGGCCCCTGGTGAGAATCGAGCCCTCAACATACTGCGTCGTAGGCGGACTTTTGCCCGCCGCGTCTCTAAGGCAAAGGCTTACTTTATTATTCTATTTATATTTATTTATGCATATGTTAAATTATAATGAAATCTCCAAAATTGCTTCAGGTGTTGGTTACCTTTACAAAATATTGATTTAGTTAGGTCTTTCATTATAAAATGTTCAGCAATCCCAAGGGACCGACCGGCTCAAATACTGTACGAGTACCTAGGTAGAAACCTGTTATAAACTTATCGCATCTAACTCCTCAGCATATACGTACATAGGTCATCTATGTGAATATAACCATCACCTATCACGATAATCTGACAAATACCTCCTCAAATTTCAACATTCTCAAACAAGCCTTATTCCTTAAATATTAACTGCTTGAAATAGCAATCATATTCAGCAAGTTTTCGTAATTCCAGCAGCTTCGGTTTTAGTGTTCGCGTTCCCGAAACGACGCGTATCCTCTTATCTCGCACCGCCCCATGCAGGAATGTGGAAGCTAACTAGCGAATTCTACGTCAGTTTTCCACTAAGAGAACTATCTAAAGCTTGTGACATTGTGAGCTAAGCTGCGCTAATGGGGCAGTTGGCTGTGGCAGTAACCAAATGTCAGTAAGATTTTTTGGGTTTGACACAATCTGGCATATGGTATTCAAGATCTAAGACCAAGTAGGTACCTTACGTTCCGTAAGGTTCAAGATGATTCGCAAATGGGGCATTATACGAAATGCTTATATGTACGAAGACGTACTAATACCACAGACCCACAGCTAATACTAGTGCGCAACTGACCGCGACGGGATAACTACGTGTCTCGGATCGTTTACATAGATACATGTGTTTTACGTAATTAAAAACTTTTAATAAGAGTGGCCAGTGACTTTTTAATGCACTCATACCTACTTAGTTAAATTATTAAATGTACATTACTTCCGTACAGCTTACGTTTTTAGAAACAGTTTACTTTTACATACTATAGTCTTTGTGGAACTGGGTAAAATCTGGCCAATCAAGCTATAATGAGCACCCCGTATTCAGCTGGCCGTATCCAGGCGTCTGCCTGCAGTATTTAAAGATAAAGATAAATTTATTTCTTAGGTTCTTAAATTCTAAGTACAATTTTTAAACTATAATATACATTTCAAAGATAACTATATTATATATATATATTTAACTATATATAATGAACCGTTCACGGTAATGGTTGATCCAGTACGATTTCTTAAGAAATGTTGATCCACCTTTTTCATGTGTACATTCGACTCTAGACCTAGTAAACATATATACTTTGATCCGAATTTCAAAAGCACATGGCAACGGTGGATCTGCATTGACTCGTTTTCAATATACTCGCGTTAGAAAAACCTCAAAAAATACTATTTTTGTTGATCTTCTAACGGTCAAAAATTTTACACTGAAACGTCTTTTTCACATCCGGTGCATATATACTACGCGCCACTTTAGCTTAGACAATGTTGATCAGCAGACTCTGGAGCCACAAATTACTACTTCGTCTGTTTTCAAAGCGGCAACGCCGCACGCGCGGTAGTGGGGGACTTTTCGAGACTTAAGCGTTCGTTCTTACAAATTTCCTTAGGATAGTCGAATAGAATAGAGTAGAAATAGCTAAAATTCACTGACCAAGCACATTACATTTATAAAATAATGTTTTTTTGTAGGTATCTGTATTTTTGAAATCTACTATAGCTCACAAAAAATAACTGAACTCTTTAGCAACCAGTTTGTAGGTCATGTTCTTCTTCGACATGTGCCTTAGGTATGAGAAGTTGGTAAAAAGGTTTTTTTTGGTAACAGAACCGTTAAATTCTGATGAAATTTCCCTTTAGTTTTAACTAAGAACCTAGAGAGAACCTGCTTCAGAGTTCAATTCTACAGCGATCTAAGTATGCATGAACGCACAACACGTCAAAGAAAAATATAAAAAGAAAGATTTTAGAATGTTTCCTATGTTTTAGACTCAAATGAACTCCTACAAATATCACGTTTATAAATCCCGCTTCCCAAATGAAGGTAGGAGTGTGCCGTTAACTGAATTTTTATTCACCTCACGAAATTGTCTAGTGGGCAACATTATCATTATTTTAGGACGGCATTAGTCCACTGCTGGACATAAGCTTCCCGTAATGAGCACCATAGCGCTGTCGCGTCCAGCATCTACCATCAATCATTCGCAGATCGTCATCCCAACTGGCCGGAGGGCGGGGCGTCCTACACTACGTTTGCTAAGTCGCAGTCTCCACCGAAGAACACGTTAACGAAGAACGGTTGCCGATTCTCCGCGAGATAAAGAGTAGTAGTTCAAAGAATTAGCAAGCTAAAATGACAGTGGGCCGGGCATATTTTGCGAAAAACTGACAACCGCTGGGGTAAACGTACTCTTGAGTGAAGACCACGTCTCGGTAAACGTAGTGTATGGTGTCCTCTAGTCAAGTGGGCATTCATATGGGAAAGCATGTGTCCAGCAGTGGACTATTAATAGATGGCAACGAAGATGATGATTATGATGAGACCCGCTAGGTAGTTTACTTAAACATTTTTATGATCAGTAACTACCAACGATACGTTTAGGGTAATTTGCAAATCTTACTTTTATAATAAATGGGAAAGTCTGTGTGAATGTTTGTTATAAGTAGTCTCCGTAACTACTTAAGTTATTTAAATGAAATTTGATATGTTTATAGTTTAGGACCTAGAATAACACAATATAGGATATTACAACTTGGAAATTATTTACTTTAGTAATAACTAGATGCGCCCCGCGGCCTCGCCCGCATGGAAATTTATTTGTCAAATTTCAGAAATTTATTGCAAGCCTCCTAGGGGTAGTTTCGTAAAAAAAATACGTGTTTAGTTATTTACTTTTAGTTTATTCATAGTGTTCATTTTGAGTGAAACATACCAATGAAAGATAATTTTCCATACAAACCCCTTCAGAGTTAAAAATGTCCAAATTTTAAAAGCCTATGTCCTATTCTAGGTCCTAAACTATCTACGTACCAAATTTCATCTAAATAACTTAAGTAGCTACGGAGATTACCTATAACAAACATTCACACAGACTTTCCCATTTATTATAATACTAGATACTAGATGTGCCCCGCGGCTTCGCCCGCCAACCAGAGTTTTTTAAACAAATTTATAAAATTTATTACACAACCCCTGGGGGTTATTTTGGTAAAATAAAAAATATGTGTTTAATTATTTCATACTTTATTTATAGGTACTGAGTTTTAAGTAATTCAAACCAAGGAAAAATAATTTTTCATACAAACTTTACCCTATTTAACGCCCTCAGAGGTTAATTTTTGATAATTTTATTAGCCTATGTCTTATTCTAGGTCCTACTATCTACGTACCAAATGTCCTCTAAATAACTAAAGTTAATACGGAGATTACTTATAACAAACATTCACACAGACTTTCCCATTTATTATAATAGTAAGATAGATAAGATTTGAGTCTGATTGAACTCTGAAGAACACTGACCCTAGTCTCTATATAATATGAAAGGATCCTGTTTACCTATGGGAGGTAGCTAGGTACTTTACAGAATTATTTGTGAAGATCCTTGCTAGCAATTCGCATATTGGGTAATTTAAAACTATAATCTTATTAACTTTAACTAAACAGGTAGGTATTAATCAACGGTAGGCTGAACCAGCTGCTAGTGACTTAAAAATCGGTACAAATAAACTGCAAAATGAATGATTAAATACGTATTTTATTTTTACGGAACTACCCATAGGAGGCGTGCAGTAAATTTCTGTAATATGACAAATAAATTTTTATGCGGGCGGAGCCGCGGGGTGTAACGAGTCTAAAATAATTGACGTTTAGTTAAACATCGATCGAGGCATTGACACTAGTTATTTTTTTAAAGTCGGTTAACCACGTAAGGTAGGCAACTACTTGAGTTCCCCAAAATAATTTAAGGTAGCAGGTTTTTTTTTTTGTAACAATTATAACGATGGGCAATTGTTTATTCTACTCGGGCCACTACCGTGATCTCTGATGTGTAGTTTTTTAGTTTAAAATAAATAACTAGATTAATAATGCTGGACAATCCACACAGCCTCATCTAGCCCAAAGCTAAGCAGAGCTAGTGTTATGATGGGTACGAGATGACAAATATCTGTAACTTAATACAAAATATTACAAAGATTGAGAAATTTATTACACTTAGAAAACACCCGAACCCCGTAGAAATATTTACATGTCGTACAAACATTTATTGTTCCAAGGTGGGAATCGAACCCGCAACCTCATGTGCCAAAGGCAGACCTTCGGCCGCCCACATTTATTGTCAATCCATATAGTTTAAAAAATGAATTAAAAATAATAATAATTTATTTGACACGATACTCAATAATTAAAAAAACCTATTAAAGTAAACGCAAGGAACGTCATATTAAGGAACAAAGTGCCACTTTTTCGGTTTTAGTTTTCAGGTATAAAGAAAAATCAAAAAATAGAAAATTTCTTAGTTATCGTTAAAAAAATATCGATGGATCAACATTTGTCTGTAGAAAAGTATTCGCAATGGATTTTTGGTTTCTAAATAAAAATATTCAGTAAATTAAACTCATTATTTCTTTAGACTTACAAAAAAACACTCAAACAAGTCAAATTTTAATAATAGGTACATAATTATTAAACTAATAATAAAAGGACTAGGTAACGCGATGTCATAAATAATAAATGTCATAGAATATAGCGTTACCCTGACATTTCGTTTCCACACGTGTGGTCATCGACCTCCAAGACTCCCGCACGAAGCGGCAACGTCGCTGTCATTTTTGACAAATGCTGCGTTCTGATTGGTTCATTTGAATCGGATCAACTTGTGTAAAATGGATTTGTATATCGGATCAACAAATGCCAAAAGCCCCGTGAGGTCAATTGTTGATCTGGTTGGAGCAACATTTGTTACTGAAAATGTATAAAAGATCAACAAAAGAGGCTCGGATCAACAAGTGTTTTCGGATCAACAAAGTGCTCGCTGTGAGTCGCGCCTGATCAACAATTGCCGGAATGGTATCTCTATTTTACTATATTTCGCACATCATCTTACCACCTGGCCGGATTTAGTCCTATGTTTGTCTGGAACTCTCGGGTTTTCTGTCGGATATAAGCGTACGTTACGTTACGAACCCTATCCTTCACAGCAACTCCAACCATGCTATCATCATATCTCGTTGAGCTTAGCTATATTACATAGTTTTAATTTATTCCAGAGTTCTAGGTGTTTTCTATATATGATAAAAATATCAATCTATGATGGTTTGGCAAGCTTACATGCTGGCTGCCGTAGTCACGAGAAGCCTGTACCAAGTAAATGCGATAAATAGTACTTATCTGTAAATAAATAAAGTGTGAAAACATTGAACAATGGGCGGGAAAAAATTGTTTTATAAATGATGTTTATTTAAAGCATGAAATAAAGGCAATTGCCTGGAATTCAAATAGTGTGTGCGCGCGCATCCATTGATGCGCAATGGGACGTCAAGAGATTCTGCGGTGACAAATATTATTGACTTTCCCTGATTGAACATTTTCAAGCTTATCTACATCTTGCAACTTATTTTATGGAAAATCACAAACCTGACTTATCCGTCAACCGCAGACAATTATTTTACATCGATACTATATTTTACAATATATACTTTTCAAAATATCGATACCGTCATCTGTTGCCCTGTCATCTGACGGTAAAAGGCCTTCTCCAACTTTTACACTCTTGAAAAGAGCGTAAAAGTTGCGCGAAGATTTTCGATATTTTTCTGCTTCGATCTTTTTGCCCGTGAGTAGCCACTGCTGGGTTCTCTCTATTAAGGCTTTGAGTACCCACGACGTACATACATGCCCATGTAGAGACCCTCCTGGAGGCAGCCTGTCCCTGGGTAGCACCCCTGAGCCTGGGCAGTGAAAGCCATAATATAGCTGAAATATATGTAGGTAGGTAAATTTATAAGCTTTTATATGTTATGCCCTGTGCCACCTTAATTTTTTTCTGCAACATCCTTTAGGCCGTCTTTATAAACTTTCCGTACTCGAAGCAAATAAATTCTCGCATCGCTATCAAAGGACTACAGCCACAAAAGCCATCCCGACAATTTCAGGCATCCCGTACTATTTGAGCTTATCTATTTACCTGTTCTATTTGAACTTTGTCCTTTGACGAGCTTTAGTTTCGCGAAACCTGCATTTCTGGTGTTACGAGTGTTTAACTATTTCGACTTCGTAAATTATTTAGGCATGGTACAATTTTTATATGAAATACTATATTTGACAAAACAGTAATCGTGACTTTTTTAGGATAAAAACTTTTTGGCTTAGCCAAGATACCTTTACCTACATGACATCCAATTTGAAGGTTTGTGTTTTTGGTTAATTTTTATTTGAACCTTTTGACCGAATTTGCGTATAAAATTACCAGAATACTTTTCAAGATCAATCGGTAGACTCATCTTTCATGTTATTACATCAGATCAACACGGTTCGGAAGATAAGTATGTTTGAGCAAACATGAAAACATCCAAACAAACAATGCAATATCGTCCAACTAACCACTGAGATCTTGGCTCGCTTGCTCACTCGATCAATAAAGAATACCTAATCTAATACAGGAACATATAGCTACGAGCATTACAAGGAAAACACAGGAACCCCTTACTACATTACAGTGAGACGAAGCAGACGGAAATTTAGTAAAAGGATTCCAGTCCCCATAAAAGCCTCGAAGACTCAATACTGAGGCAGAGCATAAACAATATTATAACCCATAAAATCTGTTTTCCGATTGAGCAATATTTCCCGACTAAGGTGAATAAAAAGATTGTGTACTCGGTAAACTATGAAAATGTATTCGCAAGCAGAGCTTCGGTTCGAGGCTTCTACTTGCCAAGATGCAGCATCTAATGGAAAATCCATTTATGCCGAACCATAGCTACAAGGAACGGATGCTGCTGCTTCTCTAATAAGATCTCTTATACCCTCACATTTTATAAAGAATAAAGGTGTGTTTACACTCTTGGGTTAAGTTTCGACTGGGAGCGGAAGCTGGGACTGATTTATGGCAGCTTTCAAAAATAATTCTCGCTCTATCTCTCGCTGGCAACCAAAACCAATACCAAGAGTTTTAAAGCCAAAATTAAAAGATTATCAGATTTTCTTTAACCCTTGTGTAAATTTTCCCTTGTTTTGTGACGACAAAATCACGAGCAATTATAGGATAAAATTTTATATTTAGAGCAATTTATGTTCCATTCCAAAAGTCTGGAATAGTGTGTAGACACCTTAGCACGGGCGGGGCGGGGCGGCGCGGCGGGCGGCGCGTTAGTCGCAACGAGCGTTCAACCAACCATCAAATAATACAATTGGAAACTTGTCTATCGGATTTTTAAAATTCGATTTTTGTTTTTTGACTCTATTTATTAGGTACCTACGTAAGTAAGTAAGCCTTTCTATTTCCAAAATCTAAGAAACACTTGGTACCTATTAAATATAAATAATTGGAGCGTAAAACTTTAAACTACACAGACACCCGATAAAAAGGGATTATTGAAAATTCCACCCCTACGGGGGTCAAAAAGGGATTTTTTTGGGGTTTTTATAACTCTTTAACCAGAAGCCCGCTTTGCTTGAAATTTACAGAGCACACTTAAAATATATTAAAAGTTTTTCAGTATTTTTTTTAAGAATTTTCAAAAAAACTATTTTGGTTTGGTTGAATAGCACAACAAATTGAATAGACTGCTGTGTTAGCTACCCGCGAGCGAAAAGCTAATATTTAATAAAGCACCCCGGGCTAACGTTCAACAAAGGAAACATGAATTCGACAGTCCCTAACAGTCCTCAATTTGATCCAAACCGCTACGCGGGCACGTACAAACTCCTTCAATATTGGTACCGACGGTAAAACCACCGAGTTAGTACTAAAATCAAATTATCTGACTCGGGAACGCAGTCATGAAGAAATCTTTGCGGGTCCAAGATTGCAAACATTAATCGAATTGAAGGAAAGCTTCCGATTTTACGAATCAACATTTTGGCTTTCAAAGAAGCTGAAAAATCAGAGATATTGAGGGTATTTGCGACATTTCGGCTTTGACATCTTCACAATTTCACATTTTGCCCGCGGCTTAAGGTAAGTTAACCTGAATAAACACTGCTTTAGTATGAAAACACAGCTTGTAAGGACAACGAAGATATATATGTAGCTTTAATGGTTTAGTAGTTATTTTAATGTAAACGGATGGTTTCTATATTAATGTATCTTCTATCTATTATTAATGTATCTTTAGAATAGGCACGGCTATGTCGGCCATCGACAGGTATATTGTTACTGACAAACTATGCAAAAACATTTTAGTGTTTTCTTTTGAGTACGTATTTTCAACAAGATGATGATACTGGGATCTATTGGAAGATGGTTGCTATTTAGCAATTTTGCGGATTATTTCAGTTTTATCCCTTTTGTCGCTAACCTGTCTTTGGATGAAAGAAAAATACCTAGTCATTGGAGGCTTATTATCTTTCTTAGTACGTTACGTAGGTACCTCTTTTCCCGAGTCAGACATAGCTTATAAGCATCGAGCGGCCTTCATTAAGCCACGACGGGAGCCTATTGATTTTATTCAGCTCGTCTAATAAAGGTAAATTTACCTCAAAACGACGCTGGCTTTCAAAAGAAGCCATTCTCTTTGTCCGACCATTGCCGGTCGCAATTATTATTGCCTTAATATCTGCGACCTATTGAGTTTTAATGCGAATCATATCTCATTTGACTGGGGTTCAAGAGATACAGAAAATGAATGAGGGACGGTTTGATGTCTGGACGTTTTGGCGTACAATTTAGTAGATTTTATTAGTTCAAGGGGGTTTTTGAGTAACTTTTGCTTCTGCCAAGTATGCCAACCACATCTTTGAAAGTTAGTATTTCTCCGTCTGCCAATGGAAACCATTTCCATTTCAGTGGCAATTATCAAATACCTGCCTGAATCAGGAAAAATTGTATCAATTTCCTTAATAAAATTAAAACAAAACGTCTTTGATGCCTTTAGCAAAGAGAAAACAATCGTTTCGAACAATTACGGAAATTTTTCGTTTTATTGAATCTCCTTTATTGTCTCCAACCCCTACAAAAAAGCTCAGTGTTGCTTATAGAAACGAAACTTAAAATGAACGTTTATAATATTTTTTTCTTTGAAAAGGCAGGTCTTCGGTTTCTCAACGAGGTTAAGTGAAACAATTTTTAATCGATTGATGATAGTTGCAGATCAAAAGATCTGCAAGAACCGAAATCTTTTAGTGTCGCATCTATGAGCTTTTATTTTGTTTTTGGTTCATTGCCTCTGGCTTTCTAAAGGAAAAACTTCATTTTTCCTTTAACGTATAGGAACCTACCGGATACGCTTCTTATTATGCGATACAAATTCAGAGCCCGAGAGGTAAAGCACGGATTTTTCTTTTGTTTTCCGAACGTGCTTGTTATTTTTTTTAAATAAAACAAAATGAAAGCTTTTGCATCGTTTTACGAGTTTGTAGTCGATTGTCATATTGATATTGTTTATCTACTTTATCCTGTGCACATACGTAGGTAGGTACCTATTATTAATTCCATGCCTTACGCAGCAAAGGTTCCGATGTAAAGTCGAAGTAAATAACTTGCTTAGCCTAAGCTATATTAACCTATGTAGTGTAACAGTATGAAATTCACTGCACAAAATAAACTAAATATTAAAAAAAATCTTACAGGAAACAAAGAGGTATCTTGAAAAAAATTAATTAAAATAGAAACCAAAAGTCTCTTATAACATCAACCACAGATCGTTCTTGGAAAATGTACCCTAATCATCGATTTTTATTGCAAAACAAATTGATAAATCGTTTTTATACATATAAAAAAGCTATTCCTGTACCAAGTCTCATTCAAAATAGTATTTACATTCAAGATGATCTTGAACATAAAATGGCATAGCCTAATCAGGGGATTTCCCTGGCTCTACGCCAGTTGAGCCCCGCTGGTAGCCTCTTCACTTATTTTAATTTCTCCTGGGAAGATTACTTTCAAGGATTTTGCATCTGATACATTGCATGGAGGCTGACAATTATTAATAAACTACGACAGCCTCAGCTTACGTTATAAAAGTACCAGCGACCCGCCAAGGCTTCGCACGGTTTTATTATACGAGTACGTATAAACCTTCCTCTTGAATCACTCTATCTATAAAAAAACCGTATCAAAATCCGTTCGTAGTTTTAAAGATTTAAGCATACAAAGGGACATAGGGATATAGGGACAGAGAGAGTGACTTACTATGTAGTGATTCTGAAATAAATCAATATTGCTTCTCATTATTATAATTGCTTTTTCATAAATATGACAGATGTACTGCGCAATATACACATTTTTTTAATTAGTACTTATCATTTTCATTATCAAACTCAAGGTGCTTTATTTCGTTTAAACCTTACAAGACTCTTGGACACATCATGAAATACATGTTTTAATAATTAAAATTATGAATTAGAAATAAAGTGCTCACTTTGATTTTTGTTCACTTCAATCTTTTTAAGTACTTACACGAATATAGCCCCTTAATGAAACACATACACACACGAATCATTTAGGGCAGAGCCACTTTTAAGATTAATTTCAAATAAAGTCCTTCGAATGAAATATATTTTAATGGAGGGGAAAACCTATTAATATCATTACTTCTACGAAGACAGGTAGAGCTTGCAGTTCTCGCAGTGTCTCATTACCAATCACCCTGGTAACCTATTTCTAATGCTAAATCAATTTTCTCTGCTATTCCATTCCACGGACTAATAATATGAAGGATTCATTCATTACGTGGAAATACCTCAATGGAAATAGCTCTATGGATTCTGATATAAATTGATTTTACTAATAAATTGTATTTCTGCATTTCTGATGCTCAGCAAAGCAAATTAAAATGCAGTATCCTTTGTAGTACCTACAGGTTGTACTTTAGTTTACGATGACGATAAAAGTTTTCGTCTCTTTCCTTACATTTGACGTCAGAGACAGAGGTAGAATAGTTATATGCTCGTGGGGTTCTGGTTTTTTCTATTTATAGTAAAGAAAACCATTTAAGTATAATAAATGGTATTAAGTATATCAGTCATCTAGTACCCAACACAAGCTCTTGGGGCTAGGTGGTTCTGTGTGGATTGTCCAGCATTATTATATCGAAAAGGCTGCCAATTGTGCCTCACTATTTAAAATTTATAGTTATAGGTTTCGTATAATTACTTATTAGTTTTGATGGTGCAATAAATATAATTTTCTATCTGTCTATCAAAACTATTTTTAAGGGTTTCAACGATAAATTCCGTTCAGTTCACAAAGATTGTACGAGCCGCAGGTATCAGTTTATTCCGTTGGAATAGCCGTACGCGACCGTGCTGGAATACTGAGCTAGTGCATTATGCACAGCCGCAAGTTATTATGTTACCGTCAAGTAAACTTTTATTCAGTTCTATTCCATTATCGTGGAATACGATCTAAATTTGTAAGTAGTACTCTTTGTATAATAATATGTCTGTAAATAAGCTTTTTGGAAAAGAGCTAATATCAATAGCAGCTAATATCAAACGTATTAAAATTTAAAAGCATTGATTGCCCAGTGCCCATTATGGATTGTGGATTTACTTAGTGTATAAAGCCCCTGGGTCTTCATTTTCTATGGAAAATCCACACGTGTTAAGTACGAAACACACAGAAGCCGGAGGCGGAGCGGAGGCGAAGGCGTGCGAGTTGTATTCTATGGAATCCTATGAAAGCCTACACACACACCGCAGGTGGTGACGGCGCGGTGCCATAGGAAAAACCGGCACGCCTTCGCCTCCGCTCTACCTCCGGCTTCTGTGTGTTTCGAACTTTACACAGATACGACAAGACAGCGGCGTGGAATCGAACTAAACCGTATTTAGAACACATTGTGACGTCACACGGTTTGGGAGAGAACAATCTCCTATGTCATAGTGAATCACCCCCCAGGTTCAGCGGAGCAAACCGCAGGCCGCTACGCGCCGCGCCCCGCCGCTACGAGGGGCTTGATTGACTTCGGCATGTGTCCATGCGAGTATGCACCTACTTTACTAAAGATTAAGATACAGATTTACTGAATTCTGGAAACATCTGGGCCCAACACACAATGCTACGTTCTCAAATGCTGTTCGCCATTTTTGAAACAGTTTTGTTTTTTTATTTAATTATTTACCTATTTTAGAGTATTTATTACCGAGAGTCATCCCATGACCACGACAGAGTGTAAACCTATTGAAACTTCGGGAAAAATAGGTAAATTGCGATAAATACCTACCTGTATATAATCATGTGTCTGATCGCGTAAATTTAAAAAAAACTTTTGTGTTGTTTTAGTCCTGTTATAAAATAAAATTATAAATTCATTATCGTTACCTATCGGTGACCCAAAGCTATTGGAACTCCTTCCTGCCCAGAGTACCTGTATTTACCCTGTGCCCAGAGCAAGTCAAACTTCTAAACTCTTGCTAAACCCTTTCATAAATCGTCAGGCTCCGCCCACACACTAATTTGCGGCAACTTTGAATGCTTATTTCAGGCTCTTGCATAGATGTGAAATTATTGACTTCTAATTAACAACCTATTAGTACTAAGGTTTCGTTCCGCTGGGCTGCCGTCTCTATCTATCTACGGTGTCTCTATTACCTATTATAGTGAAATATAGCCCACGTCTGTCAGTGGGCTATATGTATCTCACCCTAATATGTAGACAGTGAAAATAGTGTATTTGTAAAAACCCTAAACTGAAAGTAATTAAAATTCAATTTAATTAGTATTAAGGTAGATTCTAGACAAAAAATATATTTTACATTTTAGGAGTTCCAGTCCCCAAATTATAAGATTTATAAGAAACACAGCAATCGCTGGTAAAACATTACCATCGTAGGTTACCTGCTACGAGGCAGTACCTGGTAAATCTTTACCACCACAGAATTCGCTCCACAAGCATCGCCTGATAAATCGGTAAGGCGGTAATTCGGTTAGGAGTTTGTAAGAGCCTTAAATCCATGCAAACTCTCGCAGACTTGCAGAATATATTGCTTGTGATTTTCCAATTACATCCAACTTAAACTAAAAGGACTTTTAAAGTTTATTTTATGTTGGATAAATCTCTTGGTTTCAGGAGACACCTAATGATATTTTGGATGCTTTTTTATTCAAACTAAACCTTTGGAGACTTAATAACTACCCACGCAAAACTGAGCGCACTTTGAGATCATAAGTCTATCATAAAAAAGTTACGTAAATAGCATACCCATAGCATTAATACATAATAATATGAATAAAAATTTCTCATTGAACATGATCATTTTAATTGACTTAATATAAATTCTAGAGTCAAATACAAAGCGTTGTCACAGTATAATTTACTGCGTCAAATTTCGGTAAATAAGATAAAAACTATTTCAGATGATGTGCATCTGAAATAGTTTTTATCTTATTTACTCCTTTACTCCCTTATCTTAGGGGTAAAATATAATATATAGTTCCTTCAGTTTTATTTTTGTCACCTAATATTTATTATACAAAATAATAACACAATATTTTTATACGTAAAGCTCTAAAGTAAACAACAGACGATGAATGAGCAAAAGATGAAAACTATAGAAACATTATTTTTAAAAGTGCTTTACTCAAAGGCACTGGGGTTCCTTGTGGTTTTATTTGAACTACATGCAGTTTGTTTTATACAGATCTGTAGAGTATAGAATGAAAAGTCGACATAGATATAGCGATGGGATGGAAGTCGAGCTAGCAATACATTTTACGCGGCATTAGATACTGCTTGTTACATTGCACTGCAGGCGTCCTTTGTGATCGGTATTCGCACATTGTCGCTGTACAAATCTTGTGCCATTTATAGTAACGCGATGGGAGCAATAAAGCTACTGAAGTGTTCTGTGAACAATGTACAGCATTTGGAGTTTGCTACTAAAGCTAACTGTTTACAGTGCCTCATATAGGGTTAAGCTGTGGTATTGCAGACTGCTGGCAGATGGATGCGGCAAGCTGAAGACAGGGCGCTATGGCGCTCATTAGGCGAGGCCTATGTCCAGCAGTGAACTAATATAGGCTGATGATGATGAAGTTTTGCAGTACTAGCACAGAGCTAGGCATATTATTTAGATTTCTGCAAACTTAATACATAGTTAGAAAAAGGAAATATATTTTCATTTTATGATAACTCTTTTTCTCTCATTTATAACTATACTAATAAACAGAAGGTGTCTAAACTATACTATAATATTCCTATAACTTTGTTACTAAGTCGTTTTTTCTAACTTTAACTACATACGTACTTACCTAAGCAGAGTTCTGTCCCTCGCACTAGGTCTCCGTAGAGCCTGTGTGGCGAGGTTATAGAGTTATTTATATTCCTGTTGTATTTATGTACGTTTGTATTGTTGCAGGCCTACCCCTGTCCCCGTTCGTGCGGCACTACCAGACAGCGGCGTACGAGCCGGCAGGGCTCCGCCGGCGGCGCGCGCTGCCCACCGCGCCCCCCTCGCACACCCCGCAACCCCTGCGGATCTCCTTCCACGCACATAATAGGTATGTTTCCTTTCTAACAACACTTCTGTGGCATATTGAATGGTTTGAGGAAAAATCCCATCAGTAGGTGAAAGAAGGCTTACCCACACCACCACCTAGATTTTATATTATTTATTTTTTTCTCTACGATTTATTATACCAATTTCATTCAACACGAATCGTCTCGCCAGGAGACGCGACGAGTTTCAGCCACTGGACCAGGTCGGGTTGGCTTATAGCACCATAGACCACATTCACACTGTAAGGCAGATTATACAGAAGTCCGAAGAGTATAATCAGCCCCTGTGTCTCGCTTTTGTGGACTATGAGAAGGCAGTCAGTCGAAACTTGGGCTGTTCTGGAATCCTTACAACGATGCCAAGTAGACTATCGTTATATCGAGGTGCTGAGATGTCTCTACGAAGCCGCCACTATGAGTGTCCAAGTACAGGGCCAGTGAACGATACTCGAAATACAAAATTGCAAAGTTTCATCTAAATTAATTCTTCGAATTAATTCTTCAAAAAGCGGTTTTATTTCCAACTTTTATTTAAATTTCATAAACGTGTTGCCTAATATAAAATACTTTAGCCGATTATGATTTTTATTGCGTACAAGTATCTATTTTCGTATATCTATATATAATCATAGTACTACCTACCACTGAAATTAGTCGCGGACCGGGGCCCTCGTCTTCCATCAGCCGCATGGAACGACGATGCCACTTCGCCTTAAGAAGCTGTCAAAACTTTAGAACTCCTATTTATTTGGATTGTTTGTAGCTATTGTATAATTTATAGTCAATCAAACAGGATAACCCGGAACATTTAATATAAGGAGTCGTCAGCGCGCGTGTTGTCTCTGATGTTACTTGCATAGGCAGCAGTGAACACTTTCCACCAAACAGGCCACATGCATGTTTGCCACCTATGTGGTTAAAATACAATTTTCAATCCTTCTAGAATCTAGAAGGTGGTTAAAATACACTTTTCAATCCTTCTAGAATCTAGAAGGATTGAAAAGTGTATTTTAACCACATAGGTGGCAAACATGCATGTGGCCCGCTTGGTGGAAAGTGGTAACCACAGCCTACGCAAGTAACTTCGGAAAGGTTACCTAGTACCTACGCGCTGATGCTTTGGAATACCCTGTTTGAAAGACCATTAATCACCCGCTAATACTAATCTAGAATCTAGATTATGACCAAAGCTTCGCGCGCGTTGTTTCTATGGCAACATCTCAAGGCTCTATCTATCCCGTGGGAATTGATTTACGGGATGAAAAGTAACCTATGTGTTATTCCAGGGCTAGAACTACGTCTAATCTAAATTTCAGATCAATCCTTTCAGTAATTTTTGCGTGAAGGATCTATACAATCAACATCCATCTAACTTTCGCGTTACCTATTAGTAAGGATTTGTTTGTTTGTAGTTATTGTATAGGTCATTCAAACAGGATACCTATTCCAAAGCATCAGCGCGTAGGTACTAGGTAACCTTTCCGAAGTTACTTGCATAGGCTGTGGTGACCACTTTCCACCAAGCGGGACACAAACTTTCCTGCCGCCTGTGTGGTTAAAAAACACTTAAATAACAAAAATACTACAAACTTGTAGACATTCGTATCAAAAGATAAATGACCAATTTCTAAAAACATTTCAGTCATAACCATTAGGCAGATTAGACAGAAACTTCTATTTATTACAAACGTTTCTACTTGTTAGATATATCTACCTAAATTACGTGCGTGTGTCGTTAGTTCTATCGCTTCCACCACACCTTGGAATCGATCGAATAAATAGCAAAGTTTCGATAAGTTTATAGTCTTTATAACAAATCGCGGGTCCTCGCTGTAAATATAATCCTCAGGGACTTTGTTATATAATTTTAGGATAATCCCCTCGTTCGTCCTGCATGGGGATTATGTCTGGTAACGTTCAACTGATTTAAGTTTGTGTTTTATCTTCCTCGATGTAGTTTAATATTAATTTTGTAAAAGTTTTTAATTATAAACTGCGTATTGCAGCTCATCGAGCGGGTTGTAAAACGCTTGTTGATCTGGGAAATTGCGAAAAAGTAGGAACTATAAAAAACGAGAAAAAAAAACAAATAATACCATATAATGTATTAAAATATGGTATAAATAAGATGTATAAAATTATAAAAACTAGCTGATCCGCTCGCGATTTCATTCGCGTGGACTTTAGTAATGTCCCATTAACCCTATTTTAACTACCTTTTTAAATATCCGTTCTTAGCGGGACTTCTTCGTCTTAAAAGAAACCTCCATGATAAATTTCAGCTTCGTAGCTCTGTAGTTACAGAGATCTCTTGATGAGTCACCCAGTTTTCTCCTTTATAAATATAGGTTAGTTAACCTGAGCGAAATGTTAACCGATTTCACTAACTAACTATTTAACCAACTAAGTGATTTTATCGAATCCCGGGATATACGATCAATTTATTCCATGAAAGAAAAAAACAGAAATCTGGTAAAATACGTACCTATGATTCAGACTGACACAAAGATCAATTTATTTTACCACATCCTTGAAAGAAAAAACTAGTAATGAGGTAAAATCCAGATGATTTAGGCCTACACTGTTAATTATTTTGGACTGAACACGAGTATGTAGTACAGACAGATAAATAAACTTACGTCAAAAATTTACCTCCCCCTTATTATTCTAGTCGAGGGTTAGAAACAGCAAAATCTTTGCTCAGTTCTAGAAACTCCATTTGCTTACCGTGGGAAATTAAGACGGTTCTCTCCGCTCGGGTTACTAAGAAAAACAAAACTTCAGCTTTCGAACTTATTTTCAGCGAGAAAACGTAAAGTTTGGAAAGTTTCTGGAATTCTTACAAAAACTTTCTTCAACGAAAATAGCTCAGCAATTAAGTTCTGAGAATTTCAAATCTTTAAGTTCTCAGTAGGCACGGCAAGTAGGTAAAGTCAAAGTGAAAAGTGTCCAAAGGACCTATTCCCATACGTATTAACTTAAGCTATTGCTAGACATAGCCTCCCCAAATGACCGCCATAGGACCCTGTCTTCAGCTTCCCGCATCCAGCATCTGCCTGCAGTCTTTCACAGATCCCAGCTGGCTCCATTGACGTTAGTTGCGTTTGGTGGCCACCAAACTCTGTTTTTATATCTCTTCCTAAACAAGACAAAATGAAACTTCTACAGATGGATTAAAAAAAGCTTATGATAGGTTTAACAAACACACGTACACGTGTGAATATTGGAAATTCCTTTGTTTGATAGAAATATATGATAAAATAATTGATGGCGCCACTTTAGGTCCTGTTTGCTCCTTAATTAAATCCCTCACAAATCCGATTCTACAATATCATTCAACGATTCAACAATCGAAAAAATCACCATGTGAATTGAATTTAGAGCTATTTGATGAATATTGTTTCCTTCTAATTAACCGATATTGAAGGTACTAATATTCCATTCAACATTAAACTCTAAGCTGCTGAAATAGAGTAGGTAACTTACACGCACTTTACGCGTAAATTGACAACTAAACAGTTCGCTTCGATATAATTTTCGCGTAAATTGACAACTACAAAGGACAGTTTGCTTCGATATCACTTCGATATACATAATACAATGTGATTTTTCGAACCTTGATCAAACGAAATGTGCGGATACACGACACATATTTATCGATAAAAACCGAGATAAAAAAAAATTCATGTTTTTTTTTTAAACACAAGTCAAGTACAGATATCAACAGGAATCTCAACTGATTTAATCTAAATGGCAGAAAGTACCTAATTTAAATGGTGAATAACATGACAACGGAAAGAGTTAGACCCCCAGTTTTTGAAGGATTTGTAGAATAAATTATGAAGTTTAATACAACATGCAAAAAAGTACACCTTAATTACCCAGTTTTAAAGTTACAGAGAAAAAATAAAATAAAAATAGTTTTTTTTGTCTCATTTCTAAAAAAATACTGTTTTTACTACGCTTATGTATCGTATTTGTATTTTTTATTTATTTTATTAGCTAGGTAAACTATCTAGCTTTCAAATGAGACTACTTCGAATAAAATACACCATTTACTCAAAAAGAAACGAAGAAAAAACCAGATGAAGTAGTCTTCATTTTAAAAATTATTAAAACTGCTTTGTTTTTGAGATAAATAACATATAATTTTTTTTATCTTGATTTTTACCGATAAATATGTGTCGTGTATCCGCACATTTCTTTTGATCAAAGTTCGAAGAATCACATTGTATATCTCTTCGTACTCGTAGCAACAGGCGAACTTTCTAGGCTAAGAGATGATGGTGATTTTCATACGTAACCATGTTCGAAACAAATAATAATAATAATTTTGTATTTTCTATACCTAGTAAAAATGAATTTGTAACGAGAATAAAAATAAATGAAGAATCATAATAATAATGCTGGACAATCCACACAGCACCATCTAGTTAACAACTAACCTTTTGCCTTATTGTCCCACAGCTGGGCAAAGGACTTCTAAAAGACTTCAAAAAATGGAAATGATTCTATGTTCGGTTACACAGACACATAAAGGTTTTTCTATTTCACCGATTTCTCCGCCAAATTTAGAGCGATTTTTATGATTTTTGGTTTTATGCAGAGAATGATTCCAATGTCATTTCATAAAATTTCAGTCTCCATTTGATTTTAGTGAATTCAAAGTCAATTTATACCTAGTTTTTTTAACACCTGGCATTATATAAAAAAAGATAATGCTTTACAACCTACACATCATCATCAGCCCCAAGCTAAGCAGAGCTTTTGTTACGGGTACTAGATGACTGAAATACGAGTACTGAATTCAATACATTACACAGATAGATATTTTATCATGCATAGCATAACACCCAGAACCCAGGAACGAATATTTACAGAACGTACAAACATTTGTCTCAATGCGGGAATCGAAACCGCGAACTCCTGCATCGTATGCGGACCTTCGCCCACCGCGCCATATCGGTTGTAAGTATAGTAGTATAGTACCCATGATTTCTATCTAGGTCAGGTGAGCCGGTCTAGATTGAGCTGTCGCTCTATGAATAATGCTAGTTTCATGCCCAATTACAGGCCGCCATTATGTCTCAGAACTTGATAAACACATAACTTACGTCTGGCGGGTATTTACATACTGTCTCGAGCGAAGCTGACGGAACAGTGGAAAGTACTCTCTGTTTCTAGGCTTATTGAGTATATTTTACTACTTTCCAGAAGATCAATCCTTAGCACTTGGAATAGACTTTCCGCCTTGTACCTACCATTACACATACATTGGACGTTAAAAATTTCATCTACATTATTAAATCTCTTGATAAAAACAGCTTTTAAGATGTCCATTCCAATGAAAATGTATTCCTAAATCGTCTTAAATTGTTTGTTATTTTCCTCCTGATACTTTGCACGAGTTCCTTTTCATTGGCATTGGTATCTTGTTTCCATTTGAAATATTTAAATAGCAATAAACACACCGCATCAATCCTGAGTCCATTTTCAATAATTCTATCCTTAAAAAGGTCCCGTTTAATGCTTGGGATGGTCCCGTGGAAATTCAGTTTTAAACCAACGAAACAATAAGGAAGAACTATGTTCGGCTTGTATGTCTCTTTTTATGTATGTTAACGGATTTCTCCGGCGAACGCGGGTCGATTTGATGATTATTTTAAGTCTGTATAGATATTGATCCCGGTTTGGTTCTATAATATTCAGAGGATACGGTAGACCAACGTCATAACTCGCTCTGTTATAGCACACGCTGAATGGTTACCACATTTCTCACGTCTGATTTTCTGTAAATATTTTTTATAGTTGTGTGTTATTGTATTTTATGATACAAAAGACACATTTCTTAATATTCTTTTACTTATCTATGTGTCAAGCATAACACAAAAAACACAGTTTAAATTTATCAGATTTAAAAGTCGATAAAAAGTTGCAAGTCCTAGTAAAACCATCAATTAAATTTATTATCCATCAACCTAAAATTGTCAAAATAGACCTATCATCACCATCAACCTAAAAAAGACAGAGGCCTCCCCTAATGAGTGCCATAGCGCCCTGTCTTCAGCTTGCCGCATCCAGCATCTGCCTGCAGCCTTTACAAATAGTCCTACGTCATTTGGTTTCCACTCAAGAACACGTTTACCATTTTACATTTACAATTTATGTGTATAACTTGGTCTTTCTGAATCAAAGTGAAGCAGCTGCCACCATTTCAGCTATGAGATAGCACACACGTATTGTATCCAGTTGATTAACAAGTCAAATCCATAGTTTGATTTACTTGTGGTGAGTTTGATTCAACTTGCCAAGTCCAATACCAAACTAATATTTGTTTGAACAGCGTTTTGTTGGCAAAGCCATGCAATAGTTTGCAATGCCATTAGGTTTATAAATGTTTTATGAATCTTGTCTAGCCGATCGAATAATGTGTGGATTAATTTAATTAGTGAAAATGATAATAGTGCTGGACATTAACATCTCGCCCCTAAAGGTAATCGATATTGTGTTAACGGTAAGTACTAGAATAAATGCATTTTTTTAATTGTTTTTTATTGAGAAGTTTATTAATAGGTATGTTTAATCACACTAATATTGTAAATGCAAAAGTTTGGCCTCCTAACGCCAAAACTACTAAACGGATCGGTCTGAAATTTTGTATAGACGTAGTTCGAGATCTGGAATAACACATAGGTTTTTTATCAATTTTAAAAAATAACAAATAGTAAGTATTTACTATTGAAACCTTTGAGCTAACTGCAGACGGTTGCAAACAGTCTAAAGGTAGCTCAATTGATCCATATCAATACCATATTCATCATCATCATCATCAACCCATATTAGTCCACTGCTGGACATAGGCCTCCCCTAATGTGCGCCATAGCGCCCTGTCTTCAGCTTGACGCATACCATATTGCTAGTTGTAAAATAAAAAATTTTTTTTTCGATAGCAATTTTATTTGTCTTTGAGTGTTTAGATCCATTGACAGAAGCAAGCTAGCAATCAGCCATTCAGAATGATCCGAAGCGAACCATTCACGCAACTAATTGGATACATTTTATAAAGTTGCAAGCGAGCAGTTGCGATAGCTCCAATCAGTTCAAAGGCATCAATAGGACGGGTCCGGGAATCGAACGGGGACGTTTTAATTACGGAATGGACTCCTGCCGCAACCTGGCGTGCGCGACTGTTGTAACTCACAAATGGATTACTCTGGGACAGGGTCGCTGCAAGGGCTTTCAGCCTGGGGGGAAAGTCTTAAATATCATCTTGAAATCACACTAATAATAAAATTACGAAAATTTGGATGGATGGATGTTTGTTACCTCTTAACGTCAACTACTGAACGAATCAGGCCCATAATATAGAGGAAATGTGAGGGAAAAAAAGTTATAAGCTTTTTAAGACTAAGTTCTATTGTTATTTCTTATATTCCATGCCTTTTTGTCCGTAATAATATATCAAAAATGCCCCAAATACTGTTTTAATCGCTTTATTAGCGTAATGGAAGTTATTTTCTGATAATCAAAATAAAATATTTGTACCAATATTTTTGTTCGTTAACGTGAATATACCTTTAAATAAAGGGAACACCATCAATCATATCTTCACTATCGTTATTAACTCAAAAAAGATATTAAAGAGAAACATTTAGTTCAGCACTTATTTCGATTTCAATATTAATATTATTCGTTTTTTAATTCCTTAGGTACTTTAAACTAAATTATTCGATCTTTTTGTGATAGTTCTACTAGTGTTTCTATACTCCATTCAAATTCGATTACTTCATATTTGTAAAAAAATCCTAAGAATAAGAATGTTTTATTTTCAAAATTGACAAGGTAGCCTTAAAATTAATTACTTTTAGCCATGTATACTACTAAATAAATAAGCAAGGTAGCCTGAAAATTAATTATATTTAGCTTAATTATATTGCTAAATAAAAAAATTTCTTCTTGCTTAATGTTGCATTGATTTTTAATACAATCTGCAGTACTTTCATATCGAAATAACGCACAATAAATTAGATTCTTCGACCTTTCATATCGAAATAACGCACAATAAATTAGATAGGTATTTTATTACAAACTTTAAATTGGAATTTGGCTGAATTAAAAATATAATAGTGCTATTCTACTTTAACGTTACCAGCTGTACTCCAGCCTGAATCCATCCCTGTCCAGAACGTTCGATTAACTCATTCTGTCCGGAAAACTGCATGTATATGAGCTACTTTAGTTTTATAGAGCTCTCTTTTTAATTGCGAAAAGGTGTGACGATGTAGGAGGCCGTAAAATCAAGTAATGCACGAAGTCGTTTCAAAGATGTATTATTAGTAGAAGCCGTGCCTTAATGTGCTTTATGCATGAGGTGTTAAAGTTTAAATTAAAGTGCTGTGTTGCTTTTGTTGATTGCTTTATGCACTTTGTTTTACTTTTTCTTTTGTGAGTTTCTACTTACTCCAAAGGTTTTGTAGCCAAAAGTCTTTTCAATGAGAGCTGTGAGAATTTTTCCGAAGGAAATCGTTATTCTGCTACACACAAATACTTTGTAAATAAAATATTCGAATTTAGAATTGAATGAATGAATGAACACTCTATTGTACGAGCAAGTAGTATACAATTGACTCCTTTGCGAACAAGCAATTACCAAAGAAAAACTGCTCCGTATATACTTTTAAAGGTCGATCGGACGGCTTCGTGGCGATCCTCATTATAAATTAAAACTAAAATGCACTACGCAAGTATTAATTAAAAAAGTTTTGCACACAAATAAATAACGCGGAGAATGCAGACGGTTTGTGAACAAGCTCAAACAGTCGAATTAATTTGGGTATTGCAAACCGTCGCTTGTTCAAACTCCGACACCGGCCAATACACGTTCGATAACACAAAAACTCCAAGCGAGAGCAGGGAATTCTTTTCAGTGGTTCCAGCTACAAATAGAGGTAGCTCTGATGGAAACAGGAGATTTCTTAAACATTAGCAATCAGTAAAACATAGGAGTTTACAGTTTTCATGGCTTCAAGTTCATTTAGGGTTAGGTAGGTACATTATTAACATAATCGATGTTATAAATTCGAAAGTAGTACTGGGCATGTCTGACTAACCGACTAAATTTAACAAGAATATGGATGAAAAGATCGCAGACAGAAGCTAATTCATCTTTAATTATACAACTAATTTTATACGATTGGAAATACTTGTTTTACGAAATAAATAACTAAACAGAACTGAATTGTTTCTCTACTTATTTTATTTACTACGTACCTATTCAGTAAAAACAATTATTATTACTTTAGTTATATGTACTAGCACCCATAGTAAAAAAAACACCTATATATAGGTTGTTTTTATGCCTTAAATAAAAACAAAAGCCGTTCGACACGTTCAACATTTAAATATTATTCATAATATTTTTATTTTATTAACAGTTCCAAATAGGCGAAGGCACGTACCAAACAAGCGCAATAAAAAGTTTAAGGTTCTGTTTGCTCACGGAACCCTTTAAAAGTTCCGTTTTATTCCAGTCAAACATCGCACTAATTAATTCCAATTATGGAATTGAACAGATAAGGCATGGTTTTATTTCTTTTGCGCACGCAGCCGTATTTAAGGTAGGCATTTATTTAAAACGTTAGATAGTAGACGCGACGTTATTTCGAGATACTGAAAGTTTATTTGATAGAGTTCTAGATTAATTTTCCTTAGCTTTAATTGTGACTAAGTGGGAAAAGCCTATTGTTTTACTAAGATTGTTTTGGACAGAAAGGGATTATTTTGGGTCAGTTATCAATGCACTTCGCTGCTTAATTTACCTAAACTCTACATAACTACCTACCTTGTTGAAAGAACTATTAGAACATTTGCATTTTTATAATTCCTTCATTACATAATTTATAAAAAACTTTGACGCTAGTTTTGCTCATTTAATTAATGTCATATGCTTCGCTTCTACATTATTTCAATGGAAATGTAGGTTATTTCTATCTCAAGGGAACTGAATTACTGGATAATATGGATAATATGGCCCATGGATTATTTCGAGGTCTAGACCTTCATCTATGTAAATTCCGGCCCGATCTGTTTTGCAGGTTTGGCATGAAGTAACAAACGTACAACCCTATATCCATCCATCCATATATCTACCCATCCATCCAGACTTTCGCATTATGATATCAGTGTAATATTGTGATCGGTATCTTTTCCATTGTATCTACTTACCTATGAATGACTGGATCTACCTACTCTATCCAACGATTCAATAATTCAGGCGAAATTGGCAGCATCCTCGAATGTTGATCAATTGATTGTAGCGACCTCGTTTCATCGCATTCAATGAACCGTCCCCGGTTATGTCACGAATAGCTGTTGAATTGCTACAGTTCTACTGTTTCATCAATTTTACCTATAGCGCTGGTTCTCTTGGTTCAGAGCTATCGGTTTCAGTCAGCATAGGTCACATTATTTTGGGAATCAAACGTTACCTACGTTCAAGTAGCTCTCCTACATAGATCGCATTACACTCTTGTAGTTTGAGTTTGTGTTTATAATTCGTCATATTAAATCTAGATTTTTTCTATGATTCATTCAACCTCTGTAGCCTGTAATACGTCTGAACCAAAGATTAGTAATAGTTAGTTAGTAGTAGGTCATAGGTGAGCATTAAGATGCAGCCAATGACCAGGATAAAAAGAACGAGCAAGCAATGTATAAGTTTCATCAGAATAAGGGTTATTTTCGACCTTTTGTACCTTCTGTCCTCAAACATATAATTTTTAACAGAAGATATACAGTTCAGACTTAAGCTTCTTAAACTTTTGATCCAAACCACAAGAACATTTTCATGGAATTTCGAACTACCCAAAAGCATAAAACGGAACATGTTCAACCAAACAACCCGAAAATTGATTACAGGCAATTCAGTGAACTTCTAAGGCAACTCGGAAGTCACGCTACGTCGAAATACTGTCGACGATTAGATCGGTGACAGGGACACAGGTTTTGTTATTTGTTATATAAACTGCCATTTTACTAGACAGTAGAATGACAATAACAATCTAAGTAGCTATTGCACGCGGCTTCGCACTCGTATTTTCGTGTTTTTTTGTTTATTTGGTTATTTTAATATGTTGTTGTATTAAATATTAATACATAGTAATTTATAAGAAGTAGTGTAGTGTTCTCGCATATATAAAAGCCAAAGAACTTTCAGATACTATAAATAAAGAACAAAAATAACCAAATTATAAAAAAAACACATATCATCAAAAATTACTCGTAAAACAACCAATAATATCTTACATAATATAATTATGTGTTTTAAAATCACACAATTTCATAGGTACCTAATTTCAGCTCAATCATTTCAGTTGTTTTGGCATTATCTTTACACAAACATTTCACAACAGCACAATTAAAAAGGAGTTTCCTGTAAACAGGTTTATAGCAGCCTCTATAATACTTGACCTTCTTGGTCTCTAAGTAGGTACCATTTTCATAAGTCTGCCAACAACGAAATCTACCAGAAGCCATGCACTGCGTTTGTTGTCTATGGGTAGAATAAGATCCGCATTCGATGATTATGTGTCTTATAAAAATTATTTCCACCAAACGTAGTGGTTCAATTTTTGAATTTAGATTTTTGAACTTTAGATCCATTTCATCTTCCATATACTATAACAACGTTTGCACATCGAATTTTGAAATTTTACTGCTAAGCTGTTTCTAAATTGAATGACGTCAAAATAGTTGTACAGAAAAGATGGCCGAACAACGCCAGACGCGGCACAAATGCGGTATTCAAACACGATTGCAGCCGTCAACAGAAGGCAAATTGAAACATTTCTAGTGCTGGCTCGTACACTGAAAAGGTTCTTGCACACGACTTAGGTAAGCCGTGGTTTTAGGTAATTTTTGTCATAAGCTTCACAATTTCCATGACTTCACAGTTATAACTTCCAGTTAAAAACTGTATCCAAATTAAGTTTCCGTCGCCTTTGCAAATAATACCTACCTACATAGAAAATTGGCTAGGAGGAAATCAGTAATCAACTCTTAGTTCTTCAGGCTTACAAAATAGGTACCTATACTAACAGACGAGTCACAATTTTAATTACGTGCGTACGACCATGCTACTACTATTTAAATTCAAGGACACGATGTTTAGTCCTCTCCTGAGGAAAACTAAGGAGATATTCAAATGAAATATCGCTCATATTAGCGCCACAAAAAGTTTAAAAAAATAAAAATAAAATTACTACAGACACATGCAATTAATAAAGAGATACAATTTATAGAAAAAGTACAATTCATTTAATCACTAGCGACCCGCCCCGGCTTCGCACGCTTTTATTATACGTATGAACCTTCCTCTTGAATCACTCTATCTTTTAAATCATCAAAATCCGTAGTTTTAAAGATTTAAGCATACATAGGGTCAAGGGGAAGAGAAAGTGACTTTGTTTTATACTATTTAGTGATTTCAACGAGCAATTAAAAAAAAAAGTAAGTATTTAAGAAATAATTTATTTTAGGTACGTTTGTAGCACGAAAAACCTCAAGCTCAATGAACAAAACATTGATTTCCATCCAAAACCTGATCGAGAGCTAGCAGAACGAGTACAAACGGTCAATGTTAAGGTATTAGTGAATTATAGAGTTTGTGTAGTATTTTTATATTTTTGTAAAAATATAAAAGTATAAATATCAAGATTACCTACAAAAAAATCTAAAAATAAAACATGACAATAGTGAGATAAATTAGAAAAAGGAGAGACGACAAATTTTTATAGAGTGCCAGAATTTCACTAAAGTACACTAAAGTGCACTAAAGTGTACCGTAGACTAGTCAATCGCTATCGAGCGATGCGACGCAGCCTCATCGCATTGCCGATGATCACATAATGCTCTGTCATGCTCCTGCGGTCAATACCCAAATCCAAACTAGATGGGATAAATACCTGCAGTCTATGAAACAGAATTATTGATTAGCGTATGTTACGAATTAACACTCAAAATGTATCATACAAGTATCATTCGTCAATCAATGGGACTTTATCACTACATAGTATAAAACAAAGTCGCTTTTTCTGTCCCTATTTCCCTATGTCCCTTTGAACGCATAAATATTTAAAACTACGCAACGGAATTTGATACGGTTTTTATTAATAGATTCAAGAGGAATGTTTATACGTATAATAAAACCATGCGAAGCCGGGGCGGGTCGCTAGTTAACAAATAAAATTACAATCAAGGAATAGAAACAAATTCAAACAGTTGATACAATTGATCTAACTGCAGACGATTGCAAAAAGAAATAGAAAACTCTAGTGATACATATCAATACCAGTCGTAAGCGTCCCCAAGAGGTTGCGTACTGTCTAGAGGTAGCTTATCTGATCCATATCAATACCAGTATGCGCATCCCCAAGATCCTGGCTGCATTACTACGTACCTGTATCAGATGCTAGCACATGGGTCGCGCGTCGCATTGACTATCACATCACTATTATAGTATAAAACAAGTCGCTTTTTCTATCCCTATGTCCCTATATCCCTATGTCCCTTTGACTGCTTAAATCTTTAAAACTACGCAACGGATTTTGATGCGGCTTTTTTTAATAGATAGGTTTATATGTATAATAAAACCGTGTGCGAAGCCGGGGCGGGTCGCTAGTGACATAATAAATATTAAATTTACTCTTATCTATTGAACAAACAACTAAAATATAAATAATTGATAGGTCACCTGTTAAGTTAACCTGAACTTGTATTTTCGTGAATATTATTTTCCATGTTTCTTGTGATAAAGTCACTATTTTGAGATGATTAACTTCTGTCTAGGTGTATCAAATCTCTTACTTAGTCTTTGAATCCAATATCTCTGAGGAGAATAACAGTATGAAATCTTGATCTCCCTCTATAAAACAGGGCTGCAATAATTCCAAGCTTACGTTTCAACCTCGTAAAAATACAAACTCATTTTAAAATAAGTTGATGAATTTACATAAATAACTGCTAAAGCTACAAAACTTAAAATAAACTACTCAAACTAGATAGCTGAACTAACAAACATTTGAATAATCCGAAACTAATTTAAGCGAGGTAACGTAACTTGCAGAATGAACTCGTCTCTGCGAAAGCCATTTCTATATTAAAATTTTAATAGTACACAGATCCTGGCTTTTAAGATTAGATGCCCTGTAACATACGAGAAACGCCTCTACTATGAGTTTTATTCAAACGAGTTACGATTAAAATTGCAATGTTACATTTCTCGGTAAATGACTTTAGAGTAGTTTTGAATAGACTTGGCTCTGCGTAAATCTATTAAAAACACCACATCAAAATAAGTTGTGTAGTTTTAAAGATTTAAGCATTCAAAGGGACATTAGGATATAGGGACATATGGACAGAGAAAGAGACTTTGTTTTATACTATGTAGTGATATAACAGACTTTTTATGTGTAGTTATAACACCATATTTATTTTCGAGGTGAGTCAATTTTATTGTTTTTGTTTTTTTAAACTGGTGCTTCTTGTGTAGTCCCATTTTGAATTAGATCGAGACCGGATTAGTAGATTTTAAGTTATCCTTAATAGTATATTATTATTAGTTATCCTGAATAGTATAGTAATCAACAACTTATATCAATCCACTACTGGCATTTCTCTATTATCCTGAATAATGCGTGGAAGTTGAACTCAGAACTGATACGTCAAATTATGATAAAACAATTTACTAAAAAATCAAATCGTTCTTCCCGTAGTGATTTGCTTGTACACATGAGAATGATTGGATACATGAGAAAGATTGGATGCTTCGACGTTTATTACCTCCTCATCATCATCAACCTATATTAGTCCACTGCTGGACATAGGCCTCCCCCAATGAGCGCCATTGCGCCCTGTCTTCAGCTTGACGCATCCAGCATCTGCCAGCAGTCTTTCGCAGATCGTCATCCCACCTGGCCGGAGGGCGTCCTACGCTACGTTTACCGAGTCATTACCTCCTGCTTAAGGTATAAATACATAAAGGATTCTAGGAATAAAGGACCTCAAAAAACGACTCGTACCTACTACTACATGAATAGATCAGCCGAAGCCGTGCAGAAAAATCACTAAATAGTATAAAAAAGTCGCTTTCTCTGTCCCTATGTCCCCATGTCCTGATGTCCCTATGTCCCTTACATCTTTAAAACTACGCAACGGATTTTGATTGGATTTTTTAATAGATAGAGTGATTCAAGAGGAAGGTTAACGGTTTTATTATACGTATAATAAAACCGTGCGAAGCCGTGGCGGATCGATAGTTATGAATAAACACGAAATGCGTATCGAAAATAAAAAATATATATTCACCAAACTATTTACCAATCTTCCCATACCTTTACTGATTTTAAGTAACAAATATAATATAAAATGTTTTAAAAACCAGTAGTAGGGGAGCCCCAGGTGATATTCTTGATGGAAGCTCCAAGTCATATCTTCAGAAGAATATTAAAAAGTAAATCTCTTGAAACTAACCTGCACTTTACGACAAGCTCTGCAGCTTACCGTTTTTATAATAAGCCAGTTTGTCGCTTCAAAGAACCAAGTATTTCATGGAAAACATGGAAAATAGTGTTAATTAAATTAAGATTTCTTAGAAACTGGTATCAGAACTAGTACAAGGAGAAATAAAATAATACCCTTTCTGTGAGTATTGGGTTCTGCACCCAGCTTCGCACGCCTTGTTTCTATGGAAACGTTTCAAAGTTATTTATATCCCATTGACAGAAATTGATTATCTAAAGTAGCCTATGTTTATTTCAGGGTTAAAACTACGTCTTTCCGCGTAGTTTTTGCGTGGAACAGGAACAAACATACCCCATAATGATAGGTACCTAAATATATACATCCAAAAAAACTTTAGCGTTTAGAATATACTAGCGACCCGCCCCGGCTTCGCACGGTTTTATTATACGTATACACCTTCCTCTTGAATCACTCTATCTATTAAAAAAACCCCATCAATCTGTTGCGTAGTTTTAAAGATTTAAGCATACATAGGGACATAGGGACAAAGAAAGCGACTTTGTTTAATACTATGTAGTGAAGTAAGGATTCATAAAATATGTATTTATATATTGATTTAAAATAATAAAATGTTATTTTTTACATTATCTTAGGTCCAGCTTTCTTAAATTCACATATTTCCATAGATATCCTGGAAAATTTCGTTTCTAAGCGATAAAGCCGCCCATCTTACTTGTCTGTAATGTGTTTTTGCAATTATTTTTTCACATAATCATTCCGACAAACCGCGTTTGGCTGATTTATAAATACTTTGAAACTTAATTACTTGATTGCTTTCACTACTGTTGTGTACACTGACGTTGCGGTTTTATTTCAGCCTCGATAAGAAATAGGTTGAATAAAAATTCACCAAACTATAGTAGTTATAAAGGTTTGTTGTGTGGTTTAATAAAACATCTGGTAAAATTCCTCATGGAATAAAAAATTAAACTTAAAAATAAAACTGGCTAAGTGAGTAGTCGAACTTGCACTTGAAAGGTTCCGTACAAAATTCAACACTAATAAAATTAAGCAAAATTTCATAAACACGTTGTTTTTAGAGAGCTTTTTATTTTAACCGACATTAAAAAAGGAGGCAGTTCTCAATTTGACGGTTTTTTTCTCATATATTTTTACTGCGTGTGCCGATTTTAATGATTTTAATTAAAACCTAAGCTTTGCATATTGCGCCTTTGCATAATAGTAGCTCTTGTCGTTACAGAGATCTCTTGATGAATCACTCTCATTTTCATAAATTATTTTTTATAGATTACTAGCAACCCGCCCGGCTTCGCACTGTTTTATTATACATATAAACCTACCTCTTGAATCACTCTATCTATTAAAAAAACCGCATCAAAATCCGTTGCGTAGTTTTAAAGATTTAAGCATTCAAAGGAACATACGGATATAGGGACATAGGGACAGAAAAAGCGACTTTGTTTTATACTACATACCTCTATGTAGTGAAGACAAATAATGTTTGAAATTTGATGATTATAATATTCTAAAAATATCATATTATTTAAATTGGGCTACACTGCGGTCGCTCACCCTCGCACCGCTCGCAAGTGTACCTTCTTATTTATTCCCACCTCATTCCCCTCTTTGATGTAACCTGTGAGGCGTAATTTAAATTTAAACACCTCTGTGGAGTACTTTGGACCGAGATGACTCCAATTTCAGGCTTCGGTGGTTACGGCGGGAAGAATAAATAAATGTTGCGGTCCATTGAGTTTTACCCAAAAAAAATCAGACGTCGGGTTTTATAGGACATGTGTAATCTTAATATTTTGGAGGGAAAATTGAAGACCAGTGGGCTTTTTTGCAAATTTTGCTTAGTGTTAAAATCAAACGAATAAAGAACTTCGGCCTTACCACAAAAAACAGTTGTCTAACATGGTATTGTAGGATGACTTTTGCTAAACAACTGTTAAACAAGTCATGTCTAAGTCGTGATTTTGTTTTTTGTGGTAAGGCTGCTTTTGTTTAAAAAATTATGTTTACTAGAGTTTAGATGTTCTTTCTTTCGAGGTCGGGTTATGTGAGGTAGCGTGGTTCCGGCGTCAAGTGTTTCCTGGAACCGTGCATTTGTTGTTGTGTGATTCGTGTTGGTGATCATTAGAGATATCGTTATTCGAGGTCGCATGGCTTCGGCGTAGAGTGTTTCGTTGTAGCGTGCATTCGTTGTTATTCGTATGCTTTCGGGGATGTGTAATTCGGTGTTCCGTTTTTCGGAGTTACGTAGCGCACTCGGACAATTCACAAAGCATTATCTAGACCAAAGCTAATGGCTTATGTTATGGGTGACTGATATACTAGATGACTTATATACCTTATACATTTATTCTGTCCCTAGGCGGGATAGTACCCGCAATCCTCTTCGTTGCAGGTTTCGGTTGCGGTCCTTTGCCCGTCGCACCACAGGGATCGTCGAACTTACAATATATCAACTGCATAATATTAAATATTCTTCCATGCTATAAAAACATTGAGTCAGTAACCATTTATTGAGTCTATTTAAAAGCAATTTAGTTTGGTAGCTAGGTAATGAAGATAATCCCTCTACATTCAAGACTGAATAGCTAGCATTGTATTATAATGCGATTATCAATTCATTAATGACACGTGCCTAATGTACCTATAGGTAGGTAATTTACTTATAGGCTCCTATTGTACGCTGTAATGTGGTTTCCGGATGCAACTAAGACAAAGGCTACAACGTTCAGAATATAGTATTAGTATCGTTCTTTTTCAACTTTACAAACTTGTCAATCTTTGGAAATGGAAAAAAAAGAAATAAATTCGATAAGCCTGCCGTTGTCGCTGTCCGATTTTTATTTTTATTGGGTAGTAATATTTCTTCTTAACTTGGTCGGATGATTTGCTCAGCTGGGAAACCCAGGTCTTTTTATAGTATATGGACATTGCTTATAGGTCGACACTACTTATAACTTATTTGAAAATGTTTTCTGAAATAAGAAGAAGCGGTCAAATTGTGGAACCGACCGACACAAACGTCCACAATATGACGGCTTGCCAAACAACGGAATTTTTGACAGGCTTTTTTCTACCGTTTACCGTTTAGGACAGTAAAGTTTTACTGAGTAAAAATCTGTTACAAATTAATGTATTTGAGAAATTGCCTCAATTTTATAAAAAGAAAGGTAAAATAATATATTAAAGTTATTATACATAGGTTTTCATAAGATTTTTCTTTAGCTTGTGTAGTCTGGCCGTAGCACGTAATTATTCGTAGCTCTGCTACGGCGTAGCAACTGCTACGAAGCTACGATATTGTAATTGTATTATCTGTACTCCTTAGATTTAATCTACCTAGATCTTCTGTGATATAATAGAGGCTTAGCGAATATAGCCTTTATTACAATACTAGTGTTTGCCTGAGGCTGTGCTTGCGGTTTCCAGTTTCTTGTTTGCTGGCTTCTTATGTTGTTGTTAGCTTAAAATAGATTTACTAGATAGGTAGGTGAACTAAATACAAAAACCATTTTATATTATTTATGTAACAGTTTTTTCTTTTGTTTTTAAAAACTCAAAATCTCATTTGAAATATATTTTGTTTTGTGGGATAAGTACTAATTTGTCATCAAATGTTTATGGGATTGCGGGAATTGAATCCGCAACTGCAGCAATGGGCAAACCCAATGCTTTGTCAGGATATACATAATACTGTAGAAAATACATAGAACCACAACCTGACTGATTCATTTTGAATATATGTACAAGATCTAGACATGTAGTGAGATATTACCTAATTAATTAATTAACACAGCATAATCTAGCCTTTAGCTAAGTAGAACATGTTTTATGGGTACCTACTAGATACCTGCCATACATACTTAATAATAGGTACTACACAGATGCATATATTTTACTTTACATAGAAATCACCCCGACTCCCTCAACAAAAATTAACAATTACAAAGATTTGACACAAGGCGGGAATCGAACACACAACCTCCTGCAACAACGAGCCATTGCTCGCTGAGCCACAAAGGTCGTCTCCTAATGTGCAAATGCTTATAATATAGTTAATCTTAAAATTGCGCACAAAAATAAATTCAAACATAAAATAATTTGTTTGACTTTATATAAATTCAAAGCTATAAAGGTTCATTGTTAAATTTATTTAATACTATCAGAAACTCACACAGAAGATTTCATAATTCCATTCCAATATAAATAACTCGTAAGTTTAATCAATGTTTTATTAGATCAGTGTTTATTGAACATTCCGTCTCGACTCGTTTCCAAAAAGAATTTCAATTTATTTTTAGTTCTTAGTAATTTTAAATCATTGTTCGTTGAACTTTGTCTCAGATAAAGTTTCTCACCCTTTGCAAACATAATAAAAATCCTTGCCTTTATCTTAAATATTTAATGGCTGGCTACTCAATATTATACTGGGTTTTACGATGAAAAACTAACTTAGTAAACTAACTTACTAACTCTAGAAATAATGTTTAAAAATTATTGGCTACTCATCGCACTATAGATAGATCTCAAATGAACAAGGAATATGAATTGCAAATGAAAATATATAACAAAGTGTCAATAGCGTGGTATGGTGGTTTGTAGTATGCACCCATACGACAAACATTTCACATCGAATTCGGCTGGAGTATAGGAATAAAATCTCAGAAAATCTCATTTTAAAGTGAAAAAGGGATAAATCAAATATGACCTGGGTATTTTTTTATACAGATATGTAGATAGATTTCAAAAATATAAATATTTCAAAATTCCACATGGCGTCCAGAATAACAAACATTTCACATCGAATTCGGCTGGAGTATAGGAATAAGATCTCAGAAAATCTCATTTTAAAGTGAATAAGGGATAAATCAAATATGACCTGGGTATTTTTTTATACAGATATGTAGATAGATTTCAAAAATATAAATATTTCAAAATTCCACATGGCGTCCAGAACCACCCTTATTCGGCTTACTACACTTATAACGTTATATATAACCTTATATAAAAAGTGATTTTTATCTTAGAATCAGAATGAAAATTGATGAAAATATTAACTCCGTTTATAAGTAATAGAATTACCTAATTAAATTGCCCTAAAACAAGTTACGCAAGCTAGTTGTTACTGGAGCATTAAAATCTCTAATGTTCATTTGGGATTCAATTATTTTAATGGAACGATGCTGACAGAGCAAATAATTTCAGCCGTACAATTTAATGTAATAACGATCGGTACAGAGTACAGTGTTCGGCACTTTACCATGACCTTAGTTACAGCTCTCGACAAAAGAGGAATGTTCTTGGTTTTACTTGTTTATGGCTGTATGTAAGAAATGAAAACAAGAAAATACGTTTATTTGCAATAAAAATCTACTTTAAACAACGAAAATGTATTGTACTAACAACTATGGGATGCATGCTTGATAGCCTTAAGTTATACATGACCTAATTATATGTATGTAAGTACTATGCATGTAGCAATAAAGAATCTTGATTAATAAGCACTAAAAGTAAGTATTAAGAGTATGCAACAAATACTAAGATTGTGTACATTCTTTATTGAGTACGCAGCAGGCTAATATGGCTTCCACTCAGCGCTGTGCTGGATAAACACTGGTGTGTCTAACCATCGCTGGTTTTCAGTGAAATCATTACCTAAAAAGATGCTTAAGTAATTAGCTTATTAGGCGGATGATTTTTTATAAAATGTTTACGTGTTAGCTCTTATCTATTTTCTTTTAAAGCTTAAACCTTGTATTTGCGGCAACAAGTGACGCGTACTGTAGTCTGTAGGCGCTGGTTTGCAAAGGCTTCTAAAGTTACTTTGTTAGTTTGGTGAAATAAATAACAGTCGGTATTTACAAGTGCTTTCATAAAAGCTGTATATTTTACTTCTACTGCTTCTTCTTCGTTTGCGTTATGTTTGTCTTTCTAATTAATTTGCGAGTTTAGTTTACATTGAATTTTGTTATTATACACAGTACACAAACTTATACGTCTGTTGGAGTTGTAGGTAATTTTACAGTGGCAGAAAGAGCATTTTCAATTTGTTAACTCGAGCGAAGTCATGACGGTCGCGGTGTAAAAATTGACCGCTACGACTAAACCCGTAGATGTCCTTAGAGACTAAAGAATACTACGTGATAAAGACCTGCAGTTCTCTTCTATGTTTTGTATAGTGATCATCAATACGTGATCAATAAGTTTAAAAATTTGACTTGTCTTGTCCTTATTTTGTAAGCCTTATGAAATAAAGTTATTTATTTCTGATTTTAACAACCTAGAGAGAAAGTGCCATAGAAAAATCAGCCCAACAACAAATCCCATACAATTACAGTAACTCATCAATGTTGTGGTAATCCAATCCCGGTGGGATGGTTTCACGAGGACAGATGGACGAAGTTCTAACTAGTCAGGGAATGACCACCTAACCATATTACGGGACTGACCCAAGATCTAGCGTTTACACAGAAAGCAGGTTAACTTGCTTGTTTCGCTCCCCTTTTTTCTAAATAATGGTTTGAAATCTCTTTCAAGTGTGGAATGTCAAGCGCAAAAGATATATATATCCATATCCATATCCATATCCCATATCTTACGCCTTTTGCGCTTGACATTCCACACTTGAAAGAGATTTCAAACCATTATTTAGAAAAAAGGGGAGCGAAACAAGCAAGATATGGGACCGGTGAAAAGGGGGGATCACGGTGGATGCCTTCCCATCCCCCGTGATCCCCCCTTTTCACCGGTCCCATATCTTACGCCTTTTGCGCTTGACATTCCAACATTGTTGTTGACATTCGAACAAGTTACTACTTTGAGGGAAAAATCTTATTGCTACGCTGATTTTAGTATCTTTTACGTTCCTCCTTCACTAATAGCATTATGTATTATTATTTAGCAAGCAGGAAGGAACTATTCGCATCAATTTTAAAAACAACGAAAACTGTTTTTGTCAGATTACCTAACTTAGTCACGTGGGTTAATGGAACTTTTAAGCTAGTTAATTCCGCTTTATAAACTGAGATTAAGAAATTAGAATGGAATAAGTTCCAAATTACATTAATACAGCCCAAAATCACTATCGTCACTTTACATGAAATTATGATCAAATGAATGTTTTTGCTCGATAAAAAAAACTAAAATGTATTCCACCTTTTCATAGCCTAGATTTTTTAGAGCCTTCCCAGTAAGCAGCCTGCTTTAACCCCAAATCCAGCCTATTACAGACTGACCGTAGGTATTAGAATCGGACGAGTCGTGAACATCTGAGTGGAACAACTTGTTCAATTAATTGTTGGCCAGCCTTTGTGGAAGCCTCTGAACATTTTTGACGTGGCTACAAGTTTCGAGAAGTATTTCTGTGGAGCAATGAGATTGACTGTGGATGAAGACCTTGCTAATCACACTTGGGTATATTTTTGAGTGAAAGTTTGAAGGTTTGATGACAAATTGTTTTTATTTTAAATCTATGTTTTCAAAATATTTTATTTATACGTACTCTTCATAGATTATTAGAACCATACTTAGATTGATCAAATACAAATGGGAAAGTACATGCCGCAATTCCTACACATTTTTCTCTTGTCATCATGATACTTTTTCAACTTCGATCAAAAATCCCCGAAGCCAAATTATTAAAATAGAGAAAGTTCTAGATTTCCGCTAAATTTATTACGACGTTTACATCCTCGAGATATAATCACTATGTAGTCTCCTCTTTATTTTACTGGGCATTACATAATTTTAAGAGCTGAATAAATTAAAAATCTAAATTAAAAACACACTCTTATGGCAACATTACTTCCCTCTCGCTCGCGCGTCCACCATACTCATTCCTTTTTTATGTATGGGCATCGCAACATCTAATTATTTTTAAATTCGTGTATTTCTTAGAAAGTGTATATAAACTAATGTTAAATATCAGTGGAAATGTGAAAAAGAAAACGCAGTTATTAAACAACGATTGATAAGAAAGATCAGACGGCTGAAAAGCCTTTTTTGCTAAACTCGTCATCATCGACCATGGAAGGTTAGTCCCTAGGTTCTCCCGATTTCTTTGTTTAATGTGCATAATTATGCCTAATCTATTACTACAATATGTTGCTTCCAGCAAATACCTAAAGGTTCCTAAAAATCCCAACGAAATCCCTACAAATACTTAGAACTTATGTCGACAGAATGCCTACCCTCATTTTTTTGGTGAGCACTTATTCTTCTGATCTTTTGTTAATGCCAATAGAATGGTTTTCAACAAGATGGTGTGGTTTTAATTCACATATTTTATAGAATCAAATCTATTCGGTTTTAATTTGACGTGGTAACGTTAGTTACTTTTCAACGCAACTGTTTGGTACGTATCAACTTATAATATTAAAATAAAATAAATAAAAATATTACATAATGTTATACTCCGTGGCGCGATCACGGTTGATAACAATCAGTCTATCATGTAATGACGATCCATACCTATTAGGTTTTAATTTGACGTTACGTTTGTTACTCATCGCAACTGTTTGTTACCTACCAACTCATAAAGTTATACTCCGTGGTGCGATCACGGTTGATAACAACCACAAGAAACTGCTTATGCAATACACAACGTTATACTCCGTGGCACGATCACGGTTGATAACATCCAGTCTCGTGTCGTCACGTGATGATGACCGTGTAAACGTCTTATACAATTATGGACAAACGTCACTTGGTAAGTTTGTTTATCCCTCAATTATTTAAAATCAAGGAATAGAAACTAATTATATAACTGGTATTTACGAATGAAGCTCAAATGATACATATCAGCTGGAAGCGTCCCCAAGACGGTGGTTGCTTGACGGTGGTGGTTGTTAGACGGCAATGCTGATGTGCTGCGCCAGATAGTCACCAGCTCTCAGGTCACGCGTCACATCGACCATATTTGCCGATATTTGCCTCGGTACCTCACAGACCAAGTGTCTGTACTCCAAAGGGGAAGAAATACATAGGCTCTATCAAGATCTGCATATTTGCATCTCTTGACATCCTTAGCCAAATCTATATTTAGCTAGCTAGGTAACCAAAATAGCCTTGTTTACTCCCATTAGGTTCCCATCCGCTAGCTAATAGCTTCCAGTGCACAAGATTAGCTGTAAGAGGACGGAGCACGTACCCCTGTGACGTCACCACTCGACAACAATTACATCACTCGGGGGAGAGGATATTAGGGTTTGATGTGGAGAGACATTAGTGTTTTGAATAAATAGGAGCATAACTTTAAGCTTAGCTTTTGAATAATGACGGGAAAAACTACACTGAACTGCAAAAGTAAGTATCATCATGAATATATAGTAGTCTACTGCTGGACATATGCCTCGACCCCTAATGAGCGCCATAGCACCCTGTCTTCAACTTGCCGCATCCAGCATCTGCCTATGTTTATACCATTATGTTATATGTTAGATACGACCTACATAATAATAATAAATCATTACCTCATGTTTCTTTCTAATGCTTTTTCCCGTAGTTGGGTGTTCTCTATTAACAATCATCATCATCAGTATCTATCTATGTAAAGTAAAGTAATCAGTAATAAAGTACCCATAATACAAGTTCTGCTTAGCTTGAGGCTTTTTGCTGCGTGTAATTCAGCATTGTTTTCTCTACATATTAAACATAATAAAAAACTTGATACTTCTCACGAAGTCAATACTTTCCTAGCCGAAGTTTAGTCACGTTTTTCCTTCTTCAAAATCTTCTCGAAGTTTCGCATGAACGAAACAGCACGTCAGCTAAACATTTTGTTCCACAATTTCATAGAGGCAAAGAGAATATAACCTCGATACACTGTACCTACAGGGTAGTCAGTTTACTCGTTTCAGTCTAGTACAGCTGGCATCCCTACGCAGAAATGAGTTATGACTGCTCGAGATTGCCTCGCTAATAACTCGGTACAGCCCTGTCCGAGCCCTCCAAATAAAAGCCAGGGTCGTAATTAGGTTTGCTTGTTTGCCACATAGGTAAAAAAAATTAGGTGCTCTTCAAGTTTCGAAACTTAAATTGTAAATAAGTTTTTATTAAGACTAATAATCTTGATACTTATAATAAAAGTGAGAGACAATAAAATTCAAGTTTATACTGCATGTGTGTGTGTATTAGTTTATTAAGTGTTTTGTTATTTTATAGCGAATCTAGTAATTGGTGAAAAACGGTAGCGCATTGCTAAAGTAAGGTTACGGGTTTAAAATAAAGAAAAGTTGGAATTATGTAATTATTTAATTTATTTTAGAAAAGCTATAATATCCAAGTACCTATAACTTTCAGAAGGATACGATCTGATTTTAAAACTCTCATCATCCTACTTCGTAAAAGTTTTCTCGTGTGTAAGTACTTAGAACTTGTTGAAATGCGAAGAAAGGAATATATATTTGCTTTACGAACCGAAGATTTTATTCCACTTTGAAAGCCTTCTTCCCCATATTCTAAATGAACATTACTGTAATTTCAACTTGTTTCACGTCGATTCCTGCCACGTTGACACCCGTTACGTCGAAGCCTTTCAAAAACGAGAGTAGGAATAGCGTGGTCCACGGCGAGTTATCGTTACGACTGCAGGACACCGAATTACAAGCTGTTGTATATTTACTCGTATTTTCTCAGAGCACGTGGGGCTTAAGCAATTATTCCTAGCAGCGACCCTGCTGCTGTTTCATGAAATGGGTGACCGTTGTAAGCAACTTCGTTATAAAACTTTACTGTTTAGCTGTCACTTAGGAGTTGACTCGCTAACACGAAAATAAGACAATTTGTCTGAAAGTTTGGCTTCAGCATCTTTAAAGAAAACTGACGCCTTTGCCACCATCCGCAGAGAAGCATGCAATACTTAATTATATTGTGGGTACTTGTGGGTAGTGAAATTTACGGGATTAATAAATTAAATAAATAAGTAACTCCCTCATGCTGGACAACCGACACAGCATTATCTAGCCCCAAGCTAAGCAGATGATAGAGTACTAGATGATAGATAGGTGTTTAAAATAATACATTACATACGTTTCATATATTTTATTTTTTATACACATAGAACACACCCAGAAATCCAAAACAAATATTTGTATATCATACTAAAATTTGTCTCAAGGCGGGAATGGAACACGCAACATCCTGCGTCGTAGGGAGACCTTTACCTCCCGCACCACATCAGTTGTGAATCGATGATAAAGGGGTTTTATTTTTTTACAGGAGAATTGTCACACTTCATTAGGCCGTTGTATTCATTAAGGGGTAATGCCCGTAATCCCCACGCTGGGCATGCGGGTTGGGGATCGCAGTTAGGTGATGGTGTTGGTTCTGCAGGGGCGCTGCTGCCCGCCCCCGGTGTGTCCCTTAGTGTTGATGCGGCAAGCTGAAGACAGGGCGCTATGGCGCTCATTAGGGGAGGCCTATGTCCAGCAGTGGACTTGTATAGGCTGATGATGATGATGATGATGATGACTTCATTAGGTAACAATCTTCTGGTGTGGTCCGCCTTGCTTATCTAGGGAAAGGATAATTTGATGTTTTTACAACTGACATCGCATTTCACGCATTATTAGTACTTAATAATTTAAAAATTACAGGTCGATGTGCGATCACCTCGGAATCAAAGTCTATTTAAAAAATATTCATTTTTAAGGATCACTCAAAAATTATTAGTCAATTCTTGATGAAATGTATTTAGAACTAATGAAAATATTGAAAATCGATTCACCCAGAATAAGTTATGTTACACACATTTAAAACATTGATAACGTATATCGTTTTGTAAACGAAACACATAGGTTATAAATCATCTAAAATACGATAAGTGTACCTACCAAAATAATTTGATTAGCTACTTTCACGGCTAATTTCCACTCAAACATTCACTTTCCTTGATCGCTCTTGACCCGAAATACCAAGCATGTTGCCTCAAGTTCAATTAAAAACGAAATACTCAAAGCAAATAATTAATTTTGACTGTAATGAAATTATTCGGCTAATTTGTTCATCGAGTTAGAAGGTTGCTTAACAATGGATGCCGATTTACAACGAGCATCGATTAATTTATTGTGAAAGGTAACGTTGTTGACTAAGTGGTATGTTGCATAGTGAATGCATGGCTGGCTATGGGGAAATAGGACGTGTGTTCGAAATTGGAGCAATCCTTAATTAATACGGACCGTAAATCCGTGTCTATCTGATGATAATATTACTTTGTATATTAGCAGGAATTTAATTTGATGATAATATTATATTTTTCATTGGCAGTGTTTTTTTTCTTATATTTTGAGTACTTATACTTTGTTGATTAAAAAATTACAATCGAAGAATAGAAACAAATTTAAATTAAATAAGTACTACTAATATTTTATTTTATTTTTACAATATTTGGAAAACTTACAGCTAGACAAAGAGTAGATACAAAGAATATATAATTTAAGGCCAACTAAAATTAAGAAATCAGAAATTAAGAATAATTTATTCCCACATGCCGTGAGAATAAATTAAATCTAAACATTCATTATCTTCATAATACCGAGCTATAATAGGTACCTAATATATGGAAACATTATTTATAGGTCATCTTATTTACCTACGGAACATGGTCTTTGATTTACTTACCCTTTAAAGACCGTACATCCAAATTTGACATCAGCACCAATTATTCACATCGTAATGTTCCATAATATGAAGAAGTCAAGTCATTATCTACTCCCACCTAAACTTAAACATAAAATAGTTTCTATGAAATTTCAAGGTGTAAAATGAAATTTCAGGAGCTAACAAGCAAGTACAAGTACTCTATTATTACAATTTCCGTAAAACAAATAGGTGGGATATATTTTGGAAACTGTTAAGACCATCGTACACTCCCGCTAGACTATTTAAGCAATATACGGGGTTATTTAATGTTATTATCATTAACACTTGTGTTTCTAAGTGTACTTAAGTCTCTAGGTTTGTGTAGATATTCTTACCAAAGGTGGCACGGAATTAGGGTAGAGCTGGTAGAGCTTTAAATATTCAAAGAAACCATGTTTACTATAAAATAATTCTATAAATATATCACTACATAGTATAAAACAAAGTCACTTTCTCTGTCCCTATACCCTATGTATTATGTATGCTTAAATCTTTAAAACTACGCAACGGATTTTGAGGCGGTTTTTTTAACAGATAGAGTGATTCAAGAGGACGGTTTATACGTATAATAAAACCGTGCGAAGCCGGGGCGGGTCGCTAGTGACTAATAAAACGTGAGTTCGAGGTTCGTTCCACTTAGTTCTGGGAATAACATGAACCTGACTTTGCCAATTAGAGAAGAAGCCACCTTTTCTGTGTAGGCGTAAACGTAAAATGTGGTTCGTCAAACTGACGACGACGCGGTGAGTCAGCTTGATGGTTGAGTGACAAAAACAAGAATGGGCTAGACGATAATAACAATGCGATCAATTGATGTGCGAAATTCTAATAAAGCTTTGACGTAACAAATCGTTATCTTTGTGGATTGTTAGAACGATGTTTCTTTTATTTTGTCAACTTAATGATTGTGATTCTACATTGACTAAAATGTCCAAATACCATTGAACATTTGCACGATTGTTATATCAAATATAGTATCCACTAAATTGTATTATTATTTATTGAAATTTGTACAGTTACATTGCAGGCACACCTAATGCTATAGCGTACTTTTCTAAACAGTCACAATTATCACATAAATGCATAATACGAAACTGAATACTGGTCCCTTTTTAAAATACCTAGTTCATAAAATTTAATTCTAAACAACACTTTATTAACAACGAAAATTACAAGCAAAGGAATAGAAAAATTACAACTAGTATTTACAATTGAAACCATTGAGCTAACTGCAGACGGTTGCAAACAGTCTAAAGGTAGCTCAATTGATCCATGTCAATACCAGTCGGAAGCGTCCCCAAGACACTGGCTGCATTCATATGAACAACACTTAAATATCGAAAAGCATATCGTCTTGTCTATCAAAATAAAAGAACAGCGTCATCATAGTGTGCAATAAAATATTTTCTATCTATCTAAATATGTTAGTTTATTGGACATTTATTAGATCAATTTCACACATCCCCACATAGTACAAGAAAACGAAGTACCTATAGTCTACCTAGAATCTACACGAGGTAATTTAGAAAAGGTTTCAGGTCTCGATCGCGTGGTAAAGTTCAACAAACGTCTGATCAAGACAAATGCTTCTGTCCCTCATTAATGTGAACTTCAGTTCGATGCACCCTTTATCCGCCAACCTAGGGTTCAAATAAAAGCTATAGGACCTATATTGATAGGTACAATAACGTCGAAGTCAAGTGGCTTGTAATAAATTGCTGTTTGAATCGTTAGTTCTTATAAATTGCAGGCGAGATTGAAAGCAGTGCAAATTAAAATACTCGTAGTTTTCATTTTCATTACTTTGAAATCTTTTCGGGGTTTATTTTTGTAGAAATTCTTGGAAAAACTCCTCCTATAAGTTATGAAAAACTTTGAAAAGAAGTGCTTTTGACAGTTATACCTACGTAGTAATATAAGTAATAATAAGCCAGTGTCTTGGGGATCCCGACTGGTATTGACATGGATCAATTGAGCTACCTTTAGTTAGACTGTTTTCAACCATCTTTAGTTAGCTCAATTACTTCAATTGTATACAGGTTGTTCTATTCCTTGAATGTAATTATCGTTGTTAATAAAGGTTTTTAGTAATAAGTGTATAAATTTTGAGTGTGAAATACAATATCAGCCAGCTTTAATTGCCTAGTCAAGATTATCTAGACCTTCGACGGTCGTGGCGTTTCACTGCCTTGGTCTCCACTGAATACTAGCGGGGGGTAGACACATCAGTGTCGCTGAGTGGAGGCCATATTTGCCTTGGACTCTGCTGCGCACATAATAAAGAATGTACATAATAGTTAAGTCCTTAGTACAATAAGTGTTTGTTGTGTAAATAGGCCTAAGACAAATAAAAACATTTTATTTTTTGGAGACAATAATAGAAAAAATATCATCGGTTCTTCGATCAGCAAATACGTATTTCTTATTTTATTCCGATATTCGTTAGCATTTTTTCCTGTAGGTAATTCGAGACGTGGTTTATGGTGTGAACAAACAGATTGTGTCTTCAATTCAGTTTGATTAGGTCTGCTGAAGTCTATATGACAATTAAGATGGCTCTAAAATATATCTCTTCCGAGATCAAGGTATCATTAAATCACTTTTATAGAGCACTCATGGCGGCAAAGCTCTAAAAACGATATGTTTTAAGCACGCACGAACACTTGAGCACTTATCGCGCTATAACTATGGGCGCAAAGGGCCGCGAAAGCCTTCCCTTTTACTACTACGCCGTAAAAGGCTATTTTACTGCCGAAAAAATGAACACATGAAGTATTAACTTTTGAAGTATGCTCGAAGTTTCACAGTTTCGCATTAGCTGCTAGGTTCGGATAGGGTGACACACGGTATGTTGTTTTAAGAAAATAAATTTTGACGGCTGGATTCCGTTAGGGTAAATTATGTTTAATTAAGGCGCAAACAACACCTATATTGGCGCCCTCACTTATTTTATCATATAACTCCGTTAAACAAAGGAATTTCGAAAATTCACACGTACAGTTTATATGAGAAAATAAGTGGGGGTGCCACTTTAGGTGCTGGGCCTCACGAAAAATTATTATGAACTACAAGAACTAAATAAGACAAAAAAGAGGTAAAGATTAAAATAAAAACTTTCAATCAATAACTCAGATATTATATTTTTTACATTAGGGCGAGAAATCGTCCATAGCTCGGCTAAATACATAAAATACATTTGAAGCATATTTTTGTAAAAAAGTTTATTGTATATATTTAGTTTCTCGGATCAGATAAAATGACTAAAAATTGAAAGAGACGTTTTAGAGACCCTTTTCTGCTTTTTTAGACTATTGAATCAGGATTTTAATATATCCAAAATTTTAACCAGCCTGCAGTTTTCTTGAGCTAAAAGCTTCCTTCAAAGTAAACCTCAGCAACGGGACGCCTTGTGACTATGCGGTAAGGTAATTATGATATAACCGCATGGACTTCAAACTTGTATTAAAATGTAGTCTTAATGGCTCATAAATCAGAAGAGTGCTTTGATATAGTGCGACCTCGTGCTATATACATTTAAGAGCTATTTTTCCATAGGTTACTACGGAGCATAGGTTCTGAATTAGGTCACAGTTTTTGTGTATTCAATTCAAATCGTTCTCAATCACATTTAAAAGGGTTGTTTCTGAATTAATGTTAATACATATTTTAATATATTATATATACACTCGCATTAATGTCAATAGGATTACTTAAGTCTAAATTAGGTCACAGTTTATGTGTATTCAATTGAAATCGTTCTCTATCACATTAAAAAGGGTTGTTTCTGAAATCAATTCCATTTTTTAATAAAAAAACTCGCTTCAATGTCAAATATCTTACCCATCTACTAAATTCAGTCTCTTGTATTCCAAACGATGTGGAGGCGGGTATATGTGTGGGTTAAAAACCTTTATTTTTATCTACGGGCAAAGTAATACACTAAGTAATGAATGCAATCTTCTAAAATAAGCTGCGAAATGAGAGCTTTAGAAACATGAATATGTCAAGAATATTAGTTTTTTCTTTCACAATGTAGAAGCGAATTCATAAAATGTCAGGCTAATGAAGCATACATTTTCTTTTGCTACTTTTTAGGGTTTCGCACCCAAAGCAGTTATTAGTTTCTAGCAGTATCATTACTTACTCAGGGAAACAATGCTAAGTTCGCTGCCAACTGTTCTCTTGGGTTGACCAAATTGTACCCAAGAGAACAGTTGGTAGCGAACTGGTTCTCCTTGTTGGTCAATGGCTCTTTTAACTGCATTGTTTCCTGCAGGCATCGCCCATGGACGGGTCTCCGTAACTTACAGAGAGCAAAATTTGCGAACGCAATTGCCTAGCCATGGTCCACTGCTCTCACGGGTGTAGCCGGGTTTTGATTTCTTGAGAAAGATTATTAAACGAAAAAGACTTTTCCTTAAAAATCCTACTGGGAATCTATATTCGTTTGTCCTTATCACTCCGCTGTAACCTTCAAAGCAGTTACATTCCTTGACCAGGATGCCTCTTGCCTCGGAGCCCGGACCGACCCTTTCCTACTCCTTTTAACAAAGTAATAAAGCTTTTATTCTCTTGTTACAGAGAATTCAAATTGGTGCTTCGCCCTGACCCCAGCTCGGTGTTCTCAGAAGATGTCCAGTTCCACTCATCATCAGGTCAGATGGACTACAACACGGCTCATGTTTACTCTGGGAAGTTGGAAGGTAAGCAACGGTCTTCTTATGTAAAATACAATATGCATATGACCTATGTTAAGTCGGTCAGAGTAGGTAAAATAATAGAATAGAAAAGAAAACTCTTTGTTATACATATGTATACCACAGAAAGAAAGAAAATAATACATTCCTACATAGGACTAAGGACATATAAAGGATGATAAAGGACAGTCTTATCGCTCTTCTAGGCAGCCTTGAGATGGACTGGACAAAAAAGAACAATACATTAAAATGGAAAAGAAAAAAATGGAATAAAATGGATACTACAAATACATACCAAACTTACATAAACATATTCATTTATCTATCTAGTTGGGAGCTTAACCCCGAATACTACTTATTTCGACTCGCATTTGAGTTCTAATGTATTTGCGAATTTTTGGCAGTTTGAAAGAAAACCGGTCAGAAATTTATTATTTAAGACTTGCTTATATGTGAGTTAGGTAGGTTTAAATATTCGTCGGTAAGTTACTCATCATGATTCTCTGCTTATTTTAGCGCTAGATAATATTATGTGTGAAATGCCGCAGCATAATTTATTTATTATTCATGAAGGTTTAGTCAGGCCTACACAAAACCATGTCAGCACGAGTGATTGGCAATTATTTCACAAGCCTCGTGTAGTTATCTGCGATAGCACTGATCTACAATTAACTAGAATAATCCAATGATTTGCATTGCGCTTTGCGATACAAATGAAGTACAAATTGATTGCAGCGCTTTACTCTCCACCATCATAGTTTTAATTTTAATAGTCTAATTAATTTCGCAGAGATTAAAAGCGCGGTTGTATTTTGTATTCTGTTTGGTAGAAACATTTTGGTTTGTCTGAATATTTACCAAACACTCCACTGTTCTACCTATTTTATTGCATGTCAAACTTTACTTTGATAACTAACTACCCTATAGCAGTCAGTACTTCATTGGATTCAGTCGTAAAATTGCCCGGAAGAAATCGCACTAAACGATAAGGCCGCCAATCTTTTGCTTCTCTCTATTATGACGTTATATTAAGTACCTACCTCCTGCTTTTAAGCGGTGTACTAAAAGTATTATCTAGGTATCTAAAACCACAAAGAACAAAAAAATCTAATCAGAAACGAAAAAGATTACTAATAATCTAATGACCGGTCGATTACATGACATCTTGTATAGATATTACAACATGCCTATGCACTATATAGGTACTCTACAATCAGGCGTTTGGACGGAGAGAAAGATTAGGGCGATTATAACAATAGGTCCGATAAGCGACTTATAGTCTTATACAGTGTCTGATAGCTAATGGTGCCATTTACTTCGTCCTGTACGTCATATTTACTTAATAGTCTAGTACAGTGGATACGTGCGTCTATCATACTACAAGAAACCAACCTAATAAAGGTACATTAAGTCTACCTAGGATCTAGATGAGATAATTTAGATATGTTTCCAGATCTCCATCATGAGCGCAAGTTCAAAAATCGACTGATTAAAATAAATTTATCTTATTTTGTGACGATCGATGTGGCGCTCCGATGGCGAAAAGACTAAATTACATAAACATAGAAAACAAATGGAACCCGGAACAAATATATGCAGATCGTTCAAACATTTGCGCCGAGGCGGGAATCGAAACCACGGCCTCCTTCGTGGCAGGCAGACCAGGTATAAAAATGAAATGATAAAATAAAAATGAATGATTTTTTTATTCCAAAAAATATTTTTATCTTTGGCTTTTTAAAAGCAATCTGTTCAGTAAGGAATAAAAAATATATTTCTTTGAAAAGCTGTCGTAAAAAATAATTAATCTCGACCCATTCCATTTTCATTTTCCCAGAAGGGTATGACAAACAAAGCGTTTAAAATTGGTACCTACTCCGCTGTTTTCAGTTTTTTACGACATTACCAGTTCTGTGAATAGAGAAGCCGCAGATCTTCTAGATGTATGAACCAAAAGCTTTATTAAAGTGTGTACCTACGTCGTCAATATTGTATAAATTTATATGAGACAACATTAGAAGTACCAGCTTTCAAATAAAAATAAAGAATCATCACAATCAATTTACTTAAAAAAGTTCTAATTTACGCATATAAAAAATAGAGTCGAATTGAGAACCCCTCCTTTTTTAATGTTGTTTAAAAAGGGAAATCTTCTTAGATAATTTTCCATTTGCACTTACATTTTTATAGATAGTCCCGTTTATGGCGTTTCTTGTAATAATTAACCGCAGCTTGTCCAATAATAAAAGAGGTACCATAATATCTAAAAATACTTCGTCCATATCCATCCAAATGTCGCCTGGAAGAAATCGCTGATAGCGATAAGGCCGCCCATTGTAACCTAATTTGTTTGTTTCCTCTCCTGTTTTTTATAAATAGTTATTATTGTATTGTTTTTCTTTCCCTGTGAGTACAAGATTTTCATAAAAGTTACCACCTCCGATATTTTCCCTCCAGTCCCGGGCGGTCCAGTAATTGTTCGCGGGAAATTAAATTGTTTTCTTTAAAACGTTTAACGCCTTTGTGCCGTTTTCTTTTAATTATAAGTGAAAGTCCCCTAAAATTGTTTTCTTGATAAGCTTGAATTAACCCTAAGTGTCTATCAAGTTCGGAAATGAGATTTTGGAGGATTTCGCTTAAAATTTTTTATACAGTGATGCCAATAAAAAAACTCGTATATATAGGCTGCCTTTGACCAGGGATGACGATCTGCGAAAGGCAGATGCTAGATGCCGCAACCTAATGACAGGGCGCTCATTAGCGGAACCCTACGTCCAGCAGTGGAATAATATAAGATGTTGATGGTGCTGATAATAAGTAGGATAAAGGCAAAACGAAATACTTATCATAATTTTAAAGTGAGCTGTAGTTCGCCAGCGATTTACCTCCTACGTAAATTACACAGGTATATTTAGCAATGGTAATTTCCATTACATTCTCAACATTAACAAGTTTCAACGCACCTGAATAGCGACATTAGCGACCCTTCCCCTCATACAATAATGAAGTATGGAATGTGTCAGGCTTCCATGCCCCGTGATCCCGCTCGCAAGCATCCGAAACAGGCAATTAAACATGAGCTCGACAAACTTCAACATTGCTTCTAACTTAATAAAGCGAAATTATGTGCTGCGACCCATCTGGAACACTCAAGACAAAGTGAATTTTGAACAAATTAGTCAAAAGTTTTAATGAACTACGAAGTTATATCTTCGAGTTTGTCTTGTCTCCATCCATCTGGCCGAGTCAACAGCCGATTCAAAAAATATTCACGTGAACGAAAAAAGGTTCCTTTGAAGATAAATCTCGAAAGGAATGAATCAAATTATTATAATTTGCTGTCGCTAAATTATTTCCCCTGCCGAATTCTAACAAAGCTCAAACCCCAATGTTAGATCAGCGTTTCTTTTAAATTACACACGGCCATTGTTCAGAATTACCGCGTTCCTTTCGACCCTTGGTCTTGGAAATTCCGCTTCTTTTCATTTTAAAACACGTTGAAACTCATTTATACTAATTGTGCCATCCATCACTGGCTGTAAAAACCATACGTCTGTAGGGGCGATGTTATGCTGTCAATGTTTTTCATGTGCTAGAAAATGAACAAAGGGGTGGCAAGGGGTGTAGACAGGGGGCAATAATTACCCTTATTTATGAGCGGTTTCCATCCCCCGCTGCGACTGCAAGTTGTGATTTTAATTCATTGAGTCTCGAGGCTCTTTGCACCTCGAATTAGTTTGCATAAAATATTGTCTGCCATTTATTTCTACGTCCCGGTTTGTACTTCAAAGGCTTACGGAGTGCGACAGTTCCTAGGAGGTAATTGTTTAGGTGTTGTTTTATTTATGCACCGCCTTACCCATTACGGAGCCGTCCTTGGGCACAACTCAATTTATTAAGGGAATGTATTCCTAAATGAACACATTGCCGTAAGACCCATGTCATAATATATACACTAATGTTCGTGTTTTGTGTACAGATGATGAGTCATCCCACGTATACGGCGTCATCACAGCCGAGGGCCTGTTCGATGGGACGATCTGGACTCCGACGGAGGAGTACTACGTGGAACCGATATCCCGGTACGATGTGGAACACCCCTCCATGCACAGTGTCATCTACCGCCGGTCCGACGTCCAGCACCCACACGATGACCCTGAATCCACGCCCTGCGCTTCCCACTTACTCCATCTCAAAAGAACCCTCGGCCAAAAAGCAGAACTCTTCAACTTCACCGACCATACGACCCTCGAAGGTCCTCCCCTCAAACACCAAACAGAAGACCTCCGCGAGGAAATCCATAGACGCAAGAAACGGTGGCTGCCCGAAGACGAAATGCAGGACGACGAGCCTAAGAAGAACCCGGAACTGCCACTCGACCTGGACGTACCCTACACCAGCAACGGCGACCACTTCGAAAAGCTCAGCACGCGGAAACCGAAAACCAAAATTGATAAAAGTAACCTCATTACCAAGGTGCGACTCGATTCCGAGGATTCGAGACCAAAGCCAAAGACGCATGTCGAAGTGATAAAGACGAAAGCGGGTGTTGTCACAGTCAGTAAGGATATAGTTAAGAAAGAGCCAGTCGGATACACGGTGCTGTCCGCAAACGCGACCGACGACGGACGACATGTCAACAAACGTGCGACAGTTGACCCCAGGAAGACCACATGTCTGGTGTACTTGCAAGCAGACCACATGTTCTACCAACGATACGGCTCAGAGGAAGCTTGTATCGAAGTTATGACGCGTCACGTGCAGAAAGTAAACGCAATCTACAAAGTAACAGGTAATTACTTACATTCCTTGTGAGTTTATTATCTTGCCCACGCCTGTGTCAATTAACCTCAATAATTTGTTTCAGACTTCAATCAAGATGGAAAGCCTGATAACATCACGTTCATGATCAAAAGGATAAAAGTACACACTTTAGATGCTTTAAAAGATCCGGCATACAGGTTTCCCAATAATTACGGAGTTGAAAAATACTTGGAGCTGTTCTCAGGTAGCCTTCAATTCTTATTTAAATTTAAGAATGCCGACCCAGAGCTATTAGAATAATAAATTACAGTCAATTTTAAGGTATTCATAAATACGAGAATGGTTCATAAAATTCTAATATTATTCAAATTGATTGTTTCAGAGGAAGATTACGACGCCTTTTGTTTGGCGTACATGTTTACGTATCGAGACTTCGAGATGGGGACTTTGGGGCTGGCCTGGACCGGGGATCTCAAGAATGCCGGTGGAGTTTGCGAGAAGAATGGGGTAAGTACTTTACTTTAGGTTACCCTCGTAAAAAGACCCTTTAAGACATCCATACCATCATTCTTTATAAAGCGATAGTTTGGCTGTGTCACTACTAACATGGGATCTTGCCGATACAAAATTACGCCAACCGGAGCCATATCCCTGAGAACATACAAGCAATATGCAAGATTTTGAATCTCGCGAGACAAGGATTTGTTAAAGCAATTTAACATTTTGCAATTAATTCAACCGCAATTACTTTTAATACACAGTAAGGTTCCAGCATAAATATGAGCACAAACTCGTAGTAAAATGCAAAGCTTAGAGACCGTAGGCAAACGCGGCCTGCATAACATGATCAATTATTAGCAAATAGATATAAAAACGAACAAACCAAACGGCAAAGAGTTAACTAAATACCTCTATAAAAAAACAATCATTGGCTTTTCGTGGTATTTTCATATCAAGTACATTTCAGTCGTTTAATAATCCAAATGTCTATTCCAGCACTACCGAGGCAGCATGAAGTCCCTAAACACAGGGATAGTAACCCTGTTGAACTACGGCAAACACGTGCCGCCGGCGGTGTCTCACGTGACCCTTGCTCACGAGATCGGACATAACTTCGGCTCGCCCGTGAGTTACTGAGTAACCTTTGAATATGCATGCTTTGAAAGGATAATGAGGGAAAGTCCATGTTTGTTAATTTTAGACCTTTGGACCTCCAAGTTTGTGGATTTAGTTATTAATAGAACGGGGAAAAGTTGATTCTTATTAGTATAGTAACACTCCTGAACCACATCAGTCACATGAGTATATAAACTACACTACTAATGTGACCACGGCAAATGTCTCACAAGACTTCGTGTCATCCGTGAGCTACTTTTGAATAGGTATTCTTGGTGTCTAGAGCTAATGAGGGAAAGTCTATTTTTGCTATTATGAGGCTTTTGATCCATAAATTTCGTGGATTTACACATAATAGAATGGGGAAACGTTGATTTTTACTATAACACTTAGTAACACTCCTGAACCCGGCAAGTGTCTCACAAGACTTCGGGTATCCTGTGAGCTACTTTTGAATTGTTGCATGGTTCTGGGATAGTGAAGGAAAGTCCATGTTTGTTAATTGTAAGCTTTGGAATGGAAATGCTGTTCCCTCAAGTTGGTGTATCTTAGTTATTTATTCATACGTAAAGTTTGTTGTTTCTATTCAACCAGATTTTTGCTCCTGGAAGTCATCAGTAAAATTAAATAGGCCAATCTCTTCAAAATAGCTGGATGTAAGGCAGTCTGAAGAAAGAAGAAGCAAAATAAAACTCCTATAGTACCTACTAGTACTGTCTTTGAACCTGAGGGACTATCAGTATCTACGCTCAACGATTGTAGATTACAATATATGTTATGTACAATGTGCTGTTATGATGTTTGACACACTCACTCACGTTAATCTTTTTTTTCAGCACGACCCAGAAGTATGTACCCCGATGTTTGACACACTCACTCACGTTAACTTTTTTTTCCAGCACGACCCAGAAGTATGCACCCCGTTTGGAGAAGACGGCAACTTCATAATGTTCGCGCGCGCCACCAGCGGCGATCGGAAGAACAACAACAAGTTCTCTCCTTGCTCGCTGCGGGCTATAGACCCAGTGCTCAACAATAAGGCCAGGTCGCCCAAGGGATGCTTTACAGGTTAGAAACGTTTCCAGGCCAATGTGAAAATGTTATTTGGGTTTATCTCTGCTCTACCTATGTCAGTTGCACGATAATTTTCAGCTAAGGTTGAACATGGGCCTTAGATACCAAATTACCAATAGAGTTAGAGGTACTGTGTTGTTTTTCAATCTCCTTCACAAATCTTGAACGAAGATTGAAAAAATATTATGCCAGATTTGTAAAATGTAACCTCTGTCAGTCTGTAACCTGGTGCTTCACCAGGTTACCTATAGGTAAGTACCATCCATAGGTATCGGTAACGTAAGTTATTATAGTGTTCGTGATAAATGTCAACAAATACGTACCTACATTGTAAAATTCCATTTCAGAACCTCAACCAGCAATCTGCGGCAACGGCGTGGTGGAAGAAGGCGAAGAGTGCGACTGCGGTTGGGCCTCAGAGTGCACCGACGTCTGCTGTCGACCGCAGGCCGCACGACCACAGTACAAGCCTTGCACGCTCACTGAGCATAGTGTCTGCAGTCCTAGTCAGGTTGGTAGACCACTCGTCATCATCAGCCACTTTCCCTTATTCAAGCCAATAGTCTTTCACTTGCAACAATGAAGATAAGCCTCAGTGGGCAAAAAAACTCAAGCTTCTCTTCTGTATTCTTTGATAATTATGTACCTACCTATAGTTTTAAATTTGACCTGTCTAAGCGCTTATTTTGTAAGCCTAAAGAAATAAAGATATTGATTCACTTGTACAGTTTCATCAGTGTTAATTTGTCAAACCCATTTCAATAAAAACCCCTCTTCCACCTAAGGTCCTATACAAGAACGACCAGACGGTTAATTCCCTGATCATCTGTTCTCCAAATTTCTTTTCCCCTGAACCCTGATTGTTAATGTCATATCTATGTTTCCAGGGTCCTTGCTGCACAGCATCGTGCACGCTGAAGTACGGAGACAGATGTCGATCCGACAACGGCTGCCGAGATGCCGCTAGTTGCGACGGCAAGCGCGCCGCCTGCCCCGCTAGCAAACACAAGGCCAATCGGACGCGCTGTGATAAGGAACTTGTTTGTTATATGGGAGTAAGTGATCAAACACTTGTTAAATATTTTTAATATCTAAATAATTTAAGTTCCACAAATCTTCAGACATGACTCCAAGACTGAAACGTAAATTCAGTATAGTAACGAAATGAATAATTACACTAAACATAAACACAAAAACATACAAATAAACATTCCAAAACAAGTACATATGTACGTACTATTTCTTAGATGGTACCTTTAACTTTTGGTCGATCATCACAAGCCTAGGGGAACGCGAGTAGAATTCGTTTGGAGGTGATTATTCGTCGTGTGGGATTCGGATCGTCAACAGGCAAACTTTAGTTTTCAGATAACAGCCCATCCAATAAGCCAATTCTGTAAAATTTGAGCGCATATCCTTAATTACAAGGATAATCAGTACCTTCTGCCTATAATAACAGGCGAGTCATATTGCCTAACCCAAAGAAGTTAACTCAAATATTAATTCCCTAGGAATGTACCGGTTCCATTTGCCTGGCATACGGCCTGGAGTCCTGCCAATGTGCCCCTCGCAAGGACGACCTTCGCTCCGCCTGCGAGCTGTGCTGTCGCAAGCCTGGTGGGGCTTGCATGTCTTCCTTCCATTGGAACACACCACCATTGGATGTGCCGGATATGTATGCGAAACCGGGGACGCCTTGCAATGATTACAATGGGTAAGTTACATATCTGATGAGTCAATCTCCATATTAGTGCCAGTATTATAGTCCTGCTAGTGTGCTCCTCGCAAAGGCGACCCTAGCTTCGCCTGCGGGCTATGCTCTCGCAGGCCTGGTGAGCTCGTAGGTATGTCTTCCTTCCATTGGAATAAACCACTCCTTGCAGTGATTACAATGGGTAAGTTACATGCCTGTTCCGTCAATCTTCATATCGACGCTGGAAATTTGAAATGTCGTAAGGGACATTTTGTCGTAAGGGACATTTTTATACCATTCAACTGGAAATTTTGTCCTCTATCGATCTGTATATTTAAAATTTTGATATCTCTTCAAATAAAGAAGTATGAAGTCAAATTGTTTTGTCGTAAGTGAAATTGTAGTAAAATTTTTGAGTCGTATGGGTCAAGTTTTGTTTATGTAGCTTTTAGCAACGTCGTAAATCTAAGTAACTGTCTGTTTCATACGGTGTAACATGCATACACAAAATTACGAATCCGTTACAACATTTTGTTCAAAAACATATTTTTTTAAATATTGTCGTAAGTAGCAACAGTATTTCATTAATGTCTGTTACGACATTTTGTTCGAGAAGATAAATGAAAAAATATGATAAATTTGGTAATTTTACCTAACTTTCTACGAGAGTGGAACACGGAATGTAGCTTGTTATGTTACCTTTGGGGGGAATCAGAAGGTAAACGCGGGAGTCAGGAAATATCCAGCTGCCTTTACTTGTACCTTAAAGATGTTGACAAGAGGGGGATAAAAAATCTATTACTGTACTGCGATTCTTGCTGCGGGCAGAATCGCAATAAAGGAGTAATGAGTGCCCTTAATATTTTTTTGAAAACTTCGAAACATTTACAAGTTATTCAAATTAACTTTCTGATTCCTGGCCATACTTAGGTACATGTCGGTCAGTCCTGGATTTGTAAATAGGCCGTATAGGCCGCGGCCTAGGGGCGGCTGCGTCCTAGGGGGCGGCAGCGTCCTAGGGGGGCGGCAGATTTCAGAGGACGGTGTGAAATGATTGTTAAATATTCAATGAAAGAGGAAGCTGAAGCTCATAAGTTTCAACTACATCAAAAATATTCAACAGGTGATGGAAAAGCAAGGGGCGAAAAGGGAAAAGGGAAGGGGAAGGGGAAGTCCAAAGTGAATATCGCAGGAGTCAACATCGCAAAACCAGGATGGAACTGAAGAAATTGAGTTGAAAGCTTTATACAACTAAAACCCATTTCTGCAGCAAAGTACAAAGATTTGAAACGTTTATGCGACAATGGAACAATACCAAAACGGTTTCACGCAAAATACCTTAATCTTCCGTATAATTCTGGGGTACCAGATGAGTCAAACGATACAGACGAGGAAGATGAGCGTGAATTATGAAAATATGGTTATAAATAATATTGATTATAAGATGATTATGACTATTAGGAAGATGAGCGTGAATTACAAAAAGATGATTATGAATTATAGTACCTAGGTAATTGTGGTTGTAAAGAATTGAAATGAAAAATTATTTTAAGGTTCCTTTCATCGTCAAATTAGCTGACGTCTTAAGATGAGTTTGAGATCCCTTAATCGTGAGATTTGCTTCCTGCACGTGTATTGCTCAACTTTCATCGTGTACCTATAGCTCAACTTTCATCTCGAAACTTCAGCTAATTTAAAGATAATAATATTAATAATTCAGTGGTAATAACTGTTTCATTCGTTGATTGTGTTCATTGTTATTACATATTTTGTCAGTAAAAATACAACTAACCTATTAAGTACCTAATATTTGTTTTTCTTGATCTACATCCTTAATCTAATTAGGTTTCGGTATTAAGCTTCATTAACGAAACTATTTCAAAAAAAATGATTTCATTATTGTTTACGATCACTACATTTTCCTATACATTTCTTAACTGTACAACATAAAATGCTAGCATGAACAAGGCGGTTAGGGTAGTTACGACAAAATGATTTTTATTAGCTAAGGTTATAAAAAAAAATTAACGTCGTAATGGACACCTCTTCAAAAATATCCACGTGTAAGGGACACCTCTTCCTAAATGTCAAAGTGTAAGGGACATCATCTTTTAAACTATTGAGTTTAGCGAGGTTAAAGTTATATTTAGCTATAAATCAATAAATTTTAAAACATTCTGTCTAAAAATCATCTTAATAGGAAAAAAAATGACAAAGTTGTGACGTTTTAAAAGAACAAATTTTGTTTTTTTGCTCTCCTGTAAAGCGTAGGTTTGTCCCTTACGACATTTCAAATTTCCAGCGTCGATATGAGTGAATACCATCGCAGCTGATGTTAGCTAATGACGATGCCATTAGAACTTGACACCCCTCGGCCAAAGCTCTTCGTTCATGTAGATCGATAAATTGAGTTATAAAAGTACCATAAGTCAGTTCACAATAAGGTCAGAATCCAGTTTCCACGACGTAAATGAGAAATGGGAGTAAAGTGAGATAAGTTATGCGACGGCCAGCCGCCAGACAAGTAGGAAATTGAGCTGACATAAGACTTTTGTGTGCCGTGTCGCCAGTCGCTTCTCCCCACTCACTAGAAACACAGAAATCTGAAATCAATAACTTTCAACATATATTATATTGTTTTCCGTATAAAATATAAAATCGGTAGGTACTTCGATCATGAATCATTGTCAATTCCAAAAAAAGCTCTGTCACAGTCTTATAATTTACTGCAAAAGTCCTGACCTTGAGCAGCCACTTAGCCAACTGAGACGCCCGTTATCACAAAGCAGCGGATGCCAAATACTTAACTAAACTTTGGGTCTCCTAATGCTCCCGCTGTCTATCTGATAACTAGAAAACTTTGCCGTTCAAAGTCACTCAACACTCTCGTACCACTTTGAGCCAAAAACTATTTACACAGATCAGCTGTAGATAGAATTTATTTAAACTTCAGACACACATACAAAATACAACAGTTAAACAGTATACAAGTGAAAACAAACAATAGTAAAAATACATTTAACTAAGCTCTGATTTCAACCACGTTAAGAGGAAGCAGAACGAGATTAAAATCTATGTGTAGTGTAAAAATAACATCTGCTAAATGTTTCGTGTTTTTAGAAATAGTCCAAATTATGTGAATTAATATTCAACATAACTCCTTTCAGCTACTGCGACGTATTCCAACGCTGTCGCGAGGTGGACCCGTCCGGTCCGCTGGCCACTCTGCGCAAGCTGCTGCTGTCAGACGAGAGCATCGCCGGCTTCAAGCGCTGGGTGATGCGGCACTGGTACGCAGTGCTGCTCATCTTGATCGCCGTCATCGCTTTATTGGTGAGTTGGTTACACGATATTGTTGAAAGACTCCGCGAAGTGAACTCATCCGGTTTGCTCGCCACGCTGCAGATTGACTTGTAAATTAGTTGAAGGATACTCATAGTAAATGTTGAGTGGCGACTTTGTAAGGAGCAGAAGATAGGTTTTTCAATGAAACAAAGCAGTCATTGAATGATGCTCCAGAAATATACGGCGATCTTGAAACTATCCACCTGGACGATGATCAGACGATATTATCAGGGCAATGCGGAGTCCATGGGTTCGGCTAGCAGATAACAGCCAGGGGTAAAGAAAAGGCTTAGACTAACTCTACATTCGGTGTATTTTACTGTTCTGTACCCATGGTACTAAAAAAGAATCAAAGTTTTATGAATGCAGTTATGTCACCAGCGAAAGATCCAATTCGTTTTAAAAATCCTTACGGGTAATTTCGAATATCGATCGACGATAATGAATATTGCCAATCTTAACTTTATGATGATTGTACCACGCGGACGAAAACTATCAGAAGTTTTATACACTAAAATTCTTTATGTTGATTTCCTTTTTATTTTTTTCTCCAGAAATGCTGCAGCATACTTGATGCTGTTGCAGATATCAATAAGTAAACACTCCAGAACTTCAAAACACTCCATAAATTAGGCAATATTGAAAGGTACTGCTGTATCATGCTAGGGTGTGCAGTGTGGCTCATTACATTACAAGCTAAACTGATAAAACATACTCAACTTTTACAACTTCTCATGTAAAATTTGTATTTTTAATTTCTTGTCTAGTCTTGTTTTCTTATTGCTAGTCTCATTGTATCGTCTAACCCATCGGCCCTCCGACTTCGAGTTCGTTTAATTTCAGTTTTCATCTCATCTAAAAACCTGAGTAAATCCAGACTAGGTACGCCAGAAAGGCTAATCATGCTGTTCAGTTTTAATGTTCCATCTATAAATTTCCAGGTGATCAGCACCCGGTTCTTCGGGCGCCACGGCAAGAAGCTCAAGTCAGTCACCATCATCCACTCGTCTACTACTGAAACCGTCCGTTTACCTGATCAAGCCGATCAAGGACTGATAGTCCACACTGCTGTTAGGTACGAGTACGACCGACAAACGAAATTCTGCATTGAAACACTATGATCAAAGTCTAATTTTCGTTACTCTTTTTCAGGTCCAAAGTCCCTCTGAAGAAGAAGGTAGCATTGCGCACCAGGGCGTACAGAAACAAGAAGGAACACAAGAGCAAAACGGGTGACAAGGCGTCGCCATCCCATAATGCCAATAAGAAGAGGGTAAGTCATAAACCGTAATTAACTACTACACATTTCAATGTTATGAACTAAAATTTATATTAGATTGTTTTATTACAGAAACCAAGTCCTCAAGCCAAATTAGAAGAAGCTCCCAAAGTCACAAAAGAGAGTGCAGTAGTAGTAACAAATTCGGAAGGCAAGTCGCCTAAACATGTCTTGCTGTCCAAACACAAGGGCAAGATAAAGAAACGAAAGGTCAAGATGAAAAAGGAAACGATCGACTACAGTTCAATGCAGAAGCATCCTAGTTCACCAACTAAAGATACTGAAGCTTTATCAAAGGTGCAAAAATGGCTGCTCAGCACTCCACAGCCCGCGGTGTTACCGAAATCCAAGTCTATCCCACTCGGACTAACTGAGAGGTCTCACAGACCAGTCCAAAAGGGCACGCGAAAAACTAGACCGTCCAAAAGCGCCACTAATCTACTGTCTGGAGAAAAAGCCAGACTGCAAGTAGTATTTAAACCTCCGTTCAGATTTAGCGTTAAAATATGTAAAAGTGACAAAACTAAAGTCGTCCTCGACAAATCATCCAAGCCTGATTTAGAGAGAAAGAGACTCGAAGCCGTTCCACAGCAGACTTGCCCGGCTGAACCCGCTAAATCGAATCCAGCCAACAAACCTAAGCACTCCAATTCCACGAGAATCACAGAGAATCCCACTCCAAGTGCTCCGATATTAGATTTACCGCTAAATCAAGAGATCTCTAAACACGATTACGCCAATTTGCTCCCGCGTAGCGCAAGCGATTGCAAATTGACAAAGATAATACCAGACATAAAGCTTAGAAACGGACACAAAAAGAGCAGCTCCGTCGGACAAAGGAAAGAAACTACAGAGAGCCGACAGAACCTCATCCCTCAAGAGGATGAAAGTGCTCATGTGTATGAAAACGTCGTGATGTCTCAGGATGCTTTCGTGCCCAAGAGCTGCAGCATGCCGCGGCGGCAGGCCAGCGTCGGCATCGCGCGACAGAGCAGCTACGGCCACCTCCCGCGAGTCCAGATCCGCCCCCACAGGCACAGCACCAACAACGTCAGCCGCTCCAGAAACAACAGCACATCAGACATCGAACACTTCTACAACGTCATCGAATCCCTGCGCAGGAACAACGGGAGCAACGCCAACACCGCCGGGACTTGCACCACGAATACGAGCAGTTCCTCCGGCAGCAGTCGACAGGAGACCGCGCTGGCTAAAAGCAGCTCCGGCTCTCGAGTTCCGAGCAGAAGCTCCCGGCAGAACAGTCTAGTCGAGAGACACGCGCGCGCCAGCCCGGTGGAGCCCTCCACAAAGCTGAGACGACAGCTGAGCGAGGTCGAGCTGGGAGAGGGTTCAGCAGGCTTGAAGGGCTTCCAACTAGTCGTGGGGAAGGAGAAGTTAAAGCGGCAGATGAGTGATAACGAGCTGTGTCGGTCGCGAGTGCAGCTGGCGATGCCGATGTCCGCGGGCGCGGAGCCACGGCAGCCGTTCTGCTGGAACAAGCGCGCTAGTCTCGACTGCGAGGCCTCCTTGCCCGGCCCGAGTAGAGTCCCTGGATCCGCGAGAAACAAAAAACGCACGACGTACACGTTCGGAGAACTGAAACATTCTGCGCCAAACGCGACTGCCAACGAACATTCCGCTGACGTACAGATATCGCCAGAAGAATTTTTCAAAATCTTAGACAAATAATTAAATCGGACTCCAAGTGATAATATTTTTGAATTGAACAAATTAATGTGTATAGTTAACATGTTAGTAATCTAATTTGCAAGGTGTAACTATTGTCGGCTGGTGTAAATATTGTAATTTGCTTTTAATATTAGTACGTAATGATGTAACGTAATCTCACACTGAAACAGACCATTGCACAGTAAAAAGTACATTAGGTATTTAAAATTATTTAACAGTTAAATCTATTAAGTTAAAACGACTCATTTTTAACATTCTAATAAAGATTAATATAACTTGTTTAGGTTTTAAGTATCTGGCAATGGTCTAGTTTCACTGTATGATCTCTTTAAGATGAATCTCTATTTTTTCTACAAGCTGTGTACAAACTCAAAACTACGTAAAGTATAAGTTAAAACATTTGACAACGCATGCATTGTTGTTTTGGTTCTGTTTTTTTTAGTCATCATTTTAAATAGTTTGCGTCAATTAATGTGTCAATCTGTGTATTGTATAAATTATTAAGATGTAATTCAATACCTTAACAACTTCAACAAAAATTTTGGATCGCGTTTAGTAGGTAGGTACCTACCTGCCTAACAATTTGAAGTCATAATCATAAAATTATTATTTTTATTTTAAATCTTGGTGAGCTCCTAGGTAAGTCAAATATATACATATATATGTTAATAAGTTTCAGTTTCTTTGAATATGAAGCACACTAAAAGTTTGAAATCTTTCTTTATTTGAGGGGTTGTGATTTCTTGAAACATATTTTTGGAATCTATGCTATCTGAATTTGATCAAAAACAAATCTGTAATTATGTACTCGTTTTAATATATAAATATTTTTCTATTATTCAAATAACTAATAAAAATTAATTTAAAAACGTGATCACATTATAATATAACTACGTGATTAAGCGAATTCATGGCTGTTCAATTTTAATTTTATTCTGCAATATCTGGGATGGAACTCCGATGTCTAATTCAATATTTAGTATGACAATATTGTAGTGTTTACGATATAAATATAAAATATTTAAAATATTGTAAAATGTTAATGCGCTGTCTAGATGTTAGTGTACAAAAAATAAGATATTTTCTTAGTTTTCTGCCTCATTTACTTCAAGTTAATTTCCTCAGTATTTTTTTATTTTTCTAAATTCAAAAAGGGTTGTAATCGACACAATTTATTTCTGTCTCAGATATACAGAATGTGTTCCAGTATTTATGAGTCGTGCGAAAGCTTTGCGGCTGTCGTACAGCAATTATGAGCTTCGTCGTAGAATGGTAAGGGTAAACGTAAAAGCTATTATAGGAACTGTTTCCTAAAGAGGATACTAAAAGTATTGGAAATGTTACAAATTTGTATTTTATCAAATTTTTGTTTATTGCTTATTGTGACGAAAAGTTCACACAGATTTATTTCCAAATAACATCACATTGCGTTAAATTTATTACCTTTTAATTTTTAATAAGTATTTAATGTATTGTTTTTCTAATAAATTACTGCATAAATTAAATAACTCGCACATATATATGATCTTGCTGTATGTAAGTAGGTATTTGTTCCAAGTGCCTTAAGAACAAATCCATTTAAACAAATTGGTTTGTCTGTCGATTTGATTTATACTATTATATGCTTTTATGTACGTAGAAGGAAACTAAAAAGATGCGTATCTCTGTGTACCAATTTTAATCCACTTTTCTGTACTTAAGTAGCCTGTGATAGACTTAATAGATCCAATCCTGAGACAGATTAAGCTGACGTATAGACTCTTACTCAGAGGTCAAAGAGGAGGCCTAAAACCAGCTGTGAGTGTCAAGCGGCTGATTGATGATCACAATCCGGCGTCCAATCCATTTACCATAGGTAAGGTTAACATTCCATTTGGGTATGTGTAGAAGTACCTTTATGTTTTAAAGCTCTTCAGTCTAGTGATAGCATGTATGTGTGTAAGATAACTACGTGTGTAAGATAACTACGACGAATACAAATTTGTAATGAGTTCATTTTCTAACAATTTACTATTTTTTTCTGCATTTTTAAAAGAATTAAAAATACTCGAACAATTCATGTGTCTTTTTTTCCCACCCATCAGACCCCCCCCCCCCCGACTTAAGACTATAATAAAAATGGAAACAATTTTCTTTTTTTAAGTCGGATAAAAAGTTGTCCCACTACCAGGCTGAAAAGGGGTATTACACTACACGTTATTCAGGGCCCGGTAGTTAGGGCGATTAGGGAGCAAGGCTTGCCAGGTCCGTCCCTTAGGGACCCTAAATCTTATAACACCACTCTTGGTTAGAGTTAGGGTCCCTGAATAACGTGTAGTGTACCTAATACCCCTTTTACCTAGTAACCTAAGAACGGTTTTCTAAAAAGGTTTTAATGCTTTTCTCGCGCTTAGAAACTTTTTCGCGCGCACTGGCATGTCTTACTAGAATTTCGAAAATATTATTCACTGTTCTTTTGTTTAGGCGTTTTGTCAAAACTTCAAATTGTCATTCTTGCTAAGAAAGTGGAGGGACGTCGCCGATAGATGTTGTTTAGAATTTGGAGAAAAATATTTTTTCACGATGGCTCCAATTCGATATAGTCTTCACTATGAAGATTATTCGGAGCACTTAATGTCCAGATTTGGAAAATTGCTACAAATTCAATCCTTGGTGGATATGACGCTCATGTGCAGTTCGCATACTTTACGAGTTCACAAAGCAGTGCTTGCCGCAAGCAGTGCTTACTTTCAGGTAAGTCCGCGTAATCTGAAAAACTACTTTTGCGACCATAATCGTACAAAATATTCCCCAAAAAAAGGAGATTTTCTATAGAAATGCCCCAAACAAATCCATTTGTTGCTCTACCTTCAGGAAGTACTACAAAAGCAAATGGGAGAGCCATTGATTATTCTGAAAATGCGATTCAGTGTTTTGAAATGTCTGGTCGAATTCATGTATTGCGGAAAAACCCAGTGTTTGGAGGAAAATCTGGACGAGTTGGTTTCCGCGGCGCAGTTCTTGAAAATAAAGGGACTGTCTAAGGTCACCAAGGAAGGCCTTGGAATTGCTGACTCCGGTAAGAATTCGTAATTTTTTTGACATTCATTAGGTAGGTACCTACTGCACAAAATGCTCTACGAAATAAAAACACATTTATCAAATCAGCAATTCGTCAACGTTATCGTAAAATTATAAGAAAGGGATGTACCTAAAGCTTTTGAATAAAAAATTGGCTTAAACCCTTTTTAAGAAAGATGCTCGTATCAAGTCATGTGGCAATATTTGGCGAAGTGTCTAAAAATATATTTCGTAGGGGAGAAGAAGTCGCCTTTTTTTACATTTGTGAAAATCTAAAATAGTTATCCTCGCCATAGCCCGTTAATTAATTACCTATTTATGCTGTTAAATTCAGATAGGTTTGATCTAGTTGCATAAATCAGATTTTAAAGATAAGTTAATAAAAGTACAGATGCACTTTTATATCTCTAAAATATTAGGTTTATTTAGGCGCAAGAACCATAGTCACATACTCAGATTGCAGTAAGAAATTTCCATTCAAATTCGTTCAGCGGTTGAAGGATTAGTCTCGTTACCTACTCCACACATTAGGTAGGTACCTACATAAATACACATACTGTAAACTTATGACTTTATAAATTACTGCGATTAGAGTGATGGATCTATTGGATCACCTTTGAACGTGTGGAAATGTGCCACTGATTTGTTCAAATGGGTAGTAGGTAAACTTGCGAATTTCAGTTTAAATGTTTAAAATAGTTACTTAACCCTTAATCAAGTGAGGGGAAATTTTTAAAAAAGAGTATCCAAGTTCCATTATCTTGACAACTTCATCTACAAACCTTACAACTTTTTGCAATTAATGACAGACCAGGGCCCTGGTAGCAACCCTGCAGGGTTGCTGTTGTTTTGCCGTGTTATACCTAAGTACGTAAATACAATTTTCATACAATCGCTCTCGAACTAAACTCGTATAAGGTGCCTCTATTCAAAACTGACTCCTTCTCCCCTACGTACCTACGTAAGTTCTATTCGAATCTGTTATACTAAACATAAATTTTGCTCTAGGTGAACTGCCAGCGTTTACACCTCCGGTTGTAATAAACAGGCCACCTCAATCCCTTATCGACATGCATTCCCAGGTACTTAAAGTTAGATTACCAACTTATTAAAAGTAGTAGAAGATAGTAGGTACAATTCCTAGGAATAATCAAGATCTATAAATCAGATTCAATGGAACTACCTACTTACCTACTGGAATGTTTGCAATATTTACGGCTGTGGCTCGGCCGACGAAAGTTCTGCGAAGCAGGTTGCGAGTTTGATTCTCGCCTCGGTTTGTACGGTCTGCAGTTCAGGGTGTTTTGCATGTTGATGTCCAGCAGTGGACTGATATAGGTCCTTTAAAGGTATCTAGCGTGAATTGACCAGCATTATATTTTGCTTTATATTTGTTTTAGCTGACCGCTCCTCTTCGCGTGGTTAGTTACATTTAAAAATATTTGGCTCTAGCAAGTACCTAGATGTTCATTTCGATATCATTAAAAATATTTTAAGAGTATTAACGTTGTTTAACAACAGCAAAAAAAAGATTTTTTAATCCAATGGTGCAGTCGTTCTGAAAATATGCGCGTACACTTTAACGCTACATCCATACTTACAAACTTTCCCGTTTATACTTTTATATTAGGATTTGATGGAAACCGCATTAAAACCCGTTAGTTAGATGAAATCACTATCATTAGAAAAGATAAGAGTACAGACGGCGGAAAGCGACTTTGTTTAACACTATGTATTCATGTAAGATATTTACACATTGTATCATCATCATCATCATCATCATCAACCTATATTAGTTCACTGTTGGAAATAGGCCTCCCCCAATGAGCGCCATAGCGCCCTCTCTTCAGCTTGACGCATCCAGCATCTGCCAACAGTCTTTCGCAGATCGTCATCCCACCTGGCCGGAGGGCATTGTATAGATATACCAAAATATTTATAGGATGGTGAACATAAAGCCCCGCCACCACAAGCTCCGCCACCACAAGCTCCGCCTCCCAACAGCCAAACGCTGGATGCCTTTGGGCGGCCGAGTGAGGAAGCGGTAGTCCGTATCCCGTTTGACATCGAGAACGGAGGCAGTTCTTCGAACGTGGACCATCCCGAGATGCCTCGGGGTATCAAGCCTCGGCGTGGGAGGCCTACTGTTCGGGTGAGTTTACCAAGTAGACTTTTTGGTCGGTAGGGTACTAGACTACTCTAGAATAGTCTCCACACAAATCCCAAAGACCATCTTTGGGATTTGCACATATTACACATGAGCTTGTCCGATGATCATCGCGCGTTTTCCGGAACATACGTTGACTATTAGCTATCTAAGAATAAAAAAACAGACCACGCAACATTTAAATGTTTGTTCTAACTTTTCTGTCTTTCAGCGTCCAGCCGGCTGGGACGGCACTGGTTCCCTCAATCGGGCAGCGGAAAGGGCTTTGCTGCGTCGAGAGCAGGATTCCCGGAAGGCCATCCACCAGCTCAAACATTTGCAAAGTCGACACATGCAGGTAAATTAATATTCAGTAAATCATCTGGTTTTTGTCTGCAAAGTTTTCGCTTACGTACCTAACAAAGGCATTTACACTTAATCATTCTTTATAGGTAGGTAACCTTTGTGGGAGAAAATAAAAGATTAATTTAGAATGCGTCAATTTACAGGATTATATGGACAGGGTGACCCTTTCCCAAGCTGTCAACAGCATCTGCGGCCCAGAAACACCAAGCAGCTATATAAACATGGAAAACGATCTCATGTACATGGATCAAACTTCTACCAACATTGACACCAACATGCCTTTCGGGAAAGACAACCCAATGAAAGATAACGTGCCTTCTAACTACCCCAATGCTAGTTCGTCTACAGCAGCCAATGATTCTGGAGGTGAAGGAATCAATAATGCTATGTCGCAGTACGTCAACGCACTGAAAAATGCCGGACTCCCCACAGATCTGCCGATTCTCTTCGAATCTGGCGACGGATCTTACATCAACGTCAATGAACAAGTTTTACTTGACATGGTACAGAGCAGTGAAATCCAGTACGAAGTCATAGAACAACCAAACATCATAGAAAAGGTGGCTGACCCGAGCGAAATCAAAAGCATTGATGATCTCTCAAAATCAATTGAGAGAGGAGAGATGATGCAAGGAAACAAAGGTTATTCATTAAGCGCCGATTTTGATAAAGATACGGATTATAGCCGCACCGACGATGGAATGAACAGCCTCAATAATATTTTGCCAGATAATTTAGAAGCTTATGCTGAGCAGCAAAACTTTGTAGTAATGGATCCCCGTCTTCAAGAGAATAATTTGGATCACGTAGGCTCGAATGACTTTTCTTGTATAGACGGAGACATGCAGTTCTTCACAAAATCAATGAGCGATGATGTGAAAAAATATTATGAAGAACAACAGTTGGCAGAAGCAAGAGTTATGGAACAACTTTGCCCTACCAGTGGCTCTTTGGACACGAATTTCAGCATGTCACTTCTGGACACTAAAAGCTCGCAACTAAACGAAAACCTAAGCCAATCGTATGATACTTTGAACACAGAGGACTTGCGAAGAACTGAAGATTGTTACGATTTTACTCTACCACTCCCCCAGAGTAACGTGTTCAAAGAAGACTTGGACTGTTTGATAGCAACTCCCAGAAGGAACGATGACGACGGGAATTCGTTTGAAATGAACAGCCAGCTAGCCCGAGAGAGAGCTCAGGCCAAAGCAGATATTATAAAGGACCTTATGAGCATAGAAAGTAAGATGAATTTGAGCCAGGACAAGAGCTCTAATAGAGACAGTGAAACTTCTAACAGAGATTCTGGCGTTCAAGGTTTTGGAAACCCAATGGAAGATAATCCCAACGACTCGAACAATGAGTTTCCAAGAGTTGACTTTCCAAGTGGTCTGACGCCAAACATTCAATGGGAAATAGACATGGACGATTGCAGGAACACAGAAAATGATAACAACAAAAACTCTGAGAATAGAGATCAGGATTCGAAATACGCGATGATGGACTTGACAGCCGTGGATGACAAGTCGGAAGTGTGGGATGACGTCATTGAGAACCGGGATGGTACGAATAAAGAGAACGTTGCATCTGAAACGAGCCCTGACTTAGACCCAGACATTCCGTACGCAGTCGGTTTGCTCCCCATGAAGTCTGCGCAACAAATAGACGAAAGCAGTTTACTGAAAAGAAGAAACTCTGTAGATTTACACAGCGAATTAAAATGTCTAAAGAGAAGGGCCAAAAAGAAAATATAATCATAGTTTCACTAAGTTCAAGCTGTAAATAGTGCATGTCTAAATATGGAAGTTAAAAGCTACCTACCATGTAAAATGTTGTTCGTTAATGGAAATAAATAAAGGTTTTAGACATTTTGTTTTAATATAGGTACTTCATATCACTTACCAGTTTAATCCAAGAGACAGGTCAAGCATGTTTCCAAGCACTTTTTATAACAAGCATCACAACGGTTACTTTTGAAACACATCGATGTTGCTTATTAAACGTCAATTGTCCCATTGTTCGGTTCAAGACAGATTCTGTTTAGGTCAGATACTGGTAACTACATTTTCGCTTTAGGAGAGAAGTAAGGTGTTAGGTTTCCCATCATCTTGGAACACGTGTGTACTACTACAAATACTGTCCTAAAGCGAGTCTGTCGTAACCAGAATCTGACTAAGGCTGTGTCCCCAGTAGGCAAACTGAGCAGCCGACTGTGTTTGCGGCGTATCAGTTCAGTACGCCCTTCCATATATTTTAAATTGAGTGTCCAGTTTGCTAGTTTGCGCTCACTGTACGTACGCAGCGTTACGTGCGCCGACTGTCTCAGTTAGCGGCGACTCGCGGGTTGCAGTGCTTGCGATACGCACGCAAACTGGAGTTTGTAGCTGTTCGCCACAAATTTGCGGCTCACTCAGTCGGCCGCTCATAGTTTGCCTACTGGGGACACAGCCTTAACCCATATATGCCCAGAAAGATTTAGGTCTCCGATTTTCATAATTTTTGCATATGTTGTTGCTAATAGAATATTATTAGACCCATATTTTTTTATTTTGAGTTTCAGTTACTGAAAATGCCTTTTTTTTTGAAGGGTCGCTATCGACCCCGCGGGCAAATAACTATCTGATAACAGTGGAAAAGGTAGGGGTCAATCAAACGCAGTATGTTATTTTTACACGACAGTTTTATATTTTTACTAATGTATTAATACCTATGTATGTTCAATAATTAGGAAGATTACTTCCTAATCCAAAAATTCGGTAATCTGAATAAATCAAATTAACAATATACCTAGCTTAGGAATCACATAATAAAACTACGAAAAAACTATGCTAATTTCGCAAAGCATTTGTCAGGAAGATTAAAACAACATGTGCTTCACATTTTACCGTTTTATTCTGATAAACAGCACACAGTTTTCTGTACTGAGTAACCATGATGATTAGCTGCGTGTCTCCTCACGGCTAAAGGTACGTTCGTCATTACTTTTACAGGCTGCCCAGATCGAGTTCTGTCTGTCCTATACTTCATTAGCAAAGTTCTTGCTAATGACCTTCGGAAATCTGGAGTATCGACGTTGGCTCCCATTGATCCAGCCAGCAGAGCTGAGTTGTTCACTGTAATATCAACCAGCCATGTCAGGACGTGTACCACTTCTCGCCTCGAATAGCAATGCGATATGTACTAAATGTTGGCACCGAGTCGATCAACGCCACCCATAAATCTGTTGTATTGGCCACATTTGGTTGATCAATTTCATAGGTATATCCTTTTTCTTCTTCTATCATCAGAAGATAGAGTGACCCCGTATTAGAATCTTTGCTTACAGGTTACATGACCGAATGTCTCACGATAACGTGTTTTACCAACTCCTAATCGAGAAATAATTCAAAAAAGTCAATGAGCTCACTTGCTTCTGACAATGTATGTACTGTTCATGATAGAGGAACAGTCCACTCCTTAGCTGACTCATGTAAATCCCGCTTGATCTATTTTCTTGGTTGTGGTTGAGATGCGGCACTTCGTGATTGTCTCGAAGTGGACGGGATGACTGAATCATCTGACCTGAGTTTCTGATTGAATCCGTGAAAGTCTTGTTGATGACTGACCTGGTCTAGCCTAGCCTAGCAGTTGAAACAGCTTCAGGAACATCGCACTCTTGAATATCTTGGATGTGTTGTAGTATAGACTCGGCGGGATCAAGTAACCGAAGTCGGTTCAACCTTTCAATATCGCCCGCAGTTTTCATCTCCCGAATCACCATCTGACATCGCTCCATCACAAGGCGGGTCTAAATAGACTTCAACGTTTTGAATACCTTCGTTATCACGCAAACTTTCCTGTATATATACTATTTCATTAGTAGATAGTATCCGGCGTGACCTGAGAAAAAAAGAGAACATTCGGTATCATATCTGTCCAGAGGGTCGGTAGTGACCCATCAAAATATTCGTTCTAATAACGGAGTGAAAAACATATTATAATCAAAATGTAGTACTTACGTACCTAGAGTATTATATTTACTTTACTAATCATTCAAAAAAAGAAACTAAAATCCTTATAAATAAATAGTTACTTACAGTTTTGTCTCAGCCGGTGCAAAAATTTCGCCATAAAAATCAAGTCATAACTTTCACCACAAATATTCAACTGAAATTGAGCTTTGTTGACGTGAAATTTGCTTCAGGTGATAAGGTATTTTATCATAAAATGCGTAAATAGCGTTAAACACAATTTTTTATGAATAATTTTCAATTTCGAGGCGTCCAAGCGGGAGAAGAAAGTTTGGGTCGTTTTCGTGCTTTTGGGCATATATGGGTTAAACCGAGCAATGGATTGAGTCGGTAAATAACATTATTTAACTTATTTAATATCTTCAAGCATCAAACGGCTTGGTAATTGTTTGTTTTCAACACAAATGCAATCGAAATCTTAAGGCTCGGTGCATATGACCGCGCGAAGCCGGTCTTCAAGCGAGTATTCACATGACGGCAACGCGCCGCGCGGGTTATGTCAATGATAATAACCGTTTACTTTGGTCTTGTACCGCGCGGTAAATGTCCCGCGCGGTACCCTACCCTAACTCTCGCGTGTCGGGGGAACTAAAAAATGATTTCATTGCATCTACTCCATATGATTCTGACAATGCAAAAACAAAATATGTGATTTTATTCATATATTTCAATGTAAACATTACATAAATATAAAAATTTTACTTAATTAACATCATAAGGCATCTTTCCAAATCTTTTTACAGATACACGACACCTAACTAAAATGTCCTTTTACATATCTATATGGTACGAAGCTGTAAAGGTATTTTACATAGGTTAATAGTTATTGGGGCGTACTACATAAATACAATACAACTAATTTGATACATTATCAAGAAAACACTGGACGTAACATTCAAATCGCTAAACACAACTACTATTTATCAAATATACATACATTATTTTGATTGATAACATAATTTGTCATTTTCGTATAAAAATAATATCTTCAAAATAAATCAGATCGCTAAAATGGCTCGGATTGGTGGTAAATAGGTCATTAGTATAACAGTAACATTATTACTACGAGATTCTTATATCTTAAAATTATTCGGCTCAGCAAAAGGTGCTTTAAGTCTCTACTGTTAAAAGAGCATTTAAAAAACCTTAACATTACCGATTGTGATATGGATATACATAACAATTAATTATATCGATCACTTATGACTAAATTAATTATTATTGTCAAAGCTAGTTGACAGAGAAACAGGTTTAATGAAATAGAAAAGCTGCCAAAATGGCTCAAATTTTTACGACAGAACATTCATTTAAGAAAAGTAAAAAATTAAATATTTAGTCAAAATATAAAATAAACATAGCTTAAAAAATATAAAAAAGTGGCCGGACGAAGTACCTATACACAAAAACCATAGTATAGGTCAACTGTGAAGGAATGTCATGAAAGAGTTGCCATAAAAATAAATTAATGAATAAACATACCTACTGAAATGATTCTTTACAAGATTCTTAGCTAAAATGATCAAAAACTAAGCTCCATACTTACGCATCCAATTGAACTGATAAGAAGTCGATTACCGCCGAGCTTAAATACAGTCTATATTTAGAGAGAAAGACTTAATTTGAATTTTGATAGCACAGCTGGCTTGGACCACTTTTTCATCATCAAAGTTTAAGGACAGATCAGATTTCTAAATATTCCTAAACATGAAAAACGGACGCTTATACCCTAACCTAAACTATCACAAGAGATTCATAAGAAAGTGCACAGCCACCGACAAAGCCAATGTAACTGCTGCAAACTGGTTAAAACTAGCCGAGTCCCTAGCTGTGTAACCGTACGCGTCGCTATGGTAGTCCCCCATTTGGAAAGTGATGGCAGGAGACGACATCCTGCCGTCTCCGCCGTTGGAGTAAGCGAGCACGCGCATGTGGTACGTCTTACCGGGCGCTAGGTTCATCACGTATGCTTCCAGTTTGTGTTCCACGGGGATTATTGTGTCGTTCGCTGTACTCATGTCTTGGTCTGTCTCCCAGACGCGTACCTGGAAAATTAGAATTAATAAGATACTACTTCGAAGATTCTTGAACACTGGGGATGATATGGTTTACGATGGTTTGATTTACTTTGCTATCATGGGATTAACGATTTGCGGCAAATTACTTTTGCGCTAGTTTTGCTCTTTTTAGATCTTAGAAACTGCAAAACTGCACATAAATGGACTGTCACGGGCTACGTAAAACTCTAAATCCAACCTCAATCTTCAAGACTGCTGGCAGATGCTGGATGCGGCAAGCTGAAGACAGGGCGCTACGGCGCTCATAAGTGGAGGCCTATGTCCAGCAGTGGACTAATATAGGCTTACCTTGTACCCCAGCAGGGGTTCCTCCTCGTCCGTGGGCTGCACGTAGCGCCACACCACCCGCACCGTGGTGGGGTTGTAGGCCCACACGTTGACGGAGGCCGGCGGCTTCTGCGGCGCCTTGCGGAACGTGCGCTCCAAGTACCGCTCGCTTTCGGGGCCTTCGCCCGCCGAGTTGAATGCCATCACCTGAAGATGTGCACAATAATATAAATACACAAAATATTCGATTGTCTGTCATATATAGGTCGTGTGAATTATGTAATAATTAGCAGCGCCTTGCGGTTTCACCCGCGGTAATTCCCGTTCCCGTGGGAATTCCGGGATAAAATATAGCCTATGTGTTATTCCAGACTGTAATCTCTGTGCTAAATTTCATCTATATCAGCATCATAAACATACATCCATCCATACTTACAAACTTTCGCGTTTATAATATTAGTAGGATCAGGTTAGTTTATAATTATCGAGATCCTAACTAACTTATGAATAAATTATTTATTCGTAGTAATCACTACATAGTATAAAACAAAGTCGCTTGTTCTGTCCCTATGTCCCTATGTCCCTTTGAATGCTTAAATCTTTAAAACTACGCAACGGATTTTGATGCGGTTTTTTTTAATAGATAGAGTGATTCAAGATGAAGGTTTATATGTATAATAAAACCGTGCGAAGCCGGAGCGGGTCGCTAGTTAATATTATAAATGCGAATGTGTTTGTTTGTATGTTTGTCCTATATTCATGCCCCAATTGAAATTATTTTTTGCATAGAGTTAGTTGAAAATATGGAGAGTTACATATGCTACTTTTTTATACTTTATCCCAACGCATCGGTCACTTTTGAATAAGTAGCTACTTCCTGAATTCAAGGTGAAGCATGTTACGATCTTTATAACAAAGGTTAAATTCGACGTCGTACACATAGTTTAATCTTCTCAATTGCTGGTTTTGTGTAGGTGTTTTCTTATCTACCTATTACTGGACCGACTGAAGATGCTATTATTCAGACAACAGGTTTAGTCTGCAATATTGTAGACTTGAAATCATTTCGAACGTTTTGAACAGAAAGTAATCAATTTATTATTACAAAGCAAATTATACGCAGGTAATAGAAAAAATATCTAGGGTGTTTCCACTTTCGGAAACAATATCACAGAATAGACAATATCCATGAGAAAAGTAGGTATGTAACAACACAATGTCTACAAAAGGCAGTTAAATGATTTCAAAGAATTGAAAGTTTGAAGAGCCACATCAATCACAAGTCAAAATCAAGGGGGGTTATTAGTTAAATGATAATTGCAACTCACCTTAACGAAGTAATAGACATCCGGCTCCAACCCGACGATCAGCGCCCAGTTTCTCGTGGTCCTCGACAGATAGTAGATAGAATCCTCTTCCTTATTCACCTGCTTCCAATACTTCAGTCTATGGCCGATCAGCTTACCGCGCAGTCTCTCGCGCGACTGGTCGATCGGATTCCAAGTCACGTTCAGCGACGTGGAGTTGAACGACCGAGCGTACACCAACTGAGGAGCCACTTGCGGCATGTCTTCTGCCGAGTAAATGGTCACAACTTCGCTCTCAGGCCCCGCACCTATCTCGTTAAAAGCCTGGACCTTCACATCGTAAGGAGTGTAGAAGTAAGTAGGCGATATGTGGACGACGTACGCGCCAATGTTTCCGAACTTTTTGAGCAGAAGCGATTGGTACTCGACTTCGGTTCCGTTCCTTCTCCAGAAAATCTTGTAGTGAACGCCAGGACCGTTCTGTAAGGACTGAGGGAGGGGAGTCCACGTGATGGTGAGGTCTCCGGTTTTGCCTCCGCCGCCGCCGACGTTGTAAGGCGCTTGGTAAGGCTTGTCAGCTGGGGTTGAGAACTGAGGACTAGGCGCTGACGGTTCTCCCGCGCCCAACACATTCACCGCTTGCACTCTAAACTCGTAGACAGACCACGGCATTAGCTTCGTGTTGATTATGACTCGCTTGCGTCCGTTATAGCGATCTATTTCGCCTACATTAGGGACGTTGTCTGACAACACCGTCCAGGTAGAGTTCCAATGGGTGCGGCCAGTAACGATGTAACCGGTGATAGGACGCCCATTCGAGTTGCTGTCGGTCCATTCGAGCGTCACCTGCGAGCGTTGGATGTTCTGGACCTGTAAACCTCCGGCGGGACCGGGCGGGCCCTCTATACGCAGCTGCGTGTGCGAAGAAATCCTCCCTATAGCAGACTTGACTATGCATTCAAAGTCTCCAACATCTGACAGGCTCACATTGATAATAGTCAGTTCACCGCCGTCGATCTGTATTCTCTTATCCGCGTAGATGTCTGAGGCTTCCTTCATGCGAATGCCGTTGTGGTTCCAAAGATAAGCAGTATCTAGTATAGGGTCTATTTCAGCATTGCAATGTAGGAAGATGACTTGTCCTACTTGAGTAGTGATGCGCGGAGGCAGGCGTTCTAGGAACCGCGGGGCGCGGAGCACTAAAAGCCTACCCCTACTTTCATCTGAGCCGTACTGGTTCTTCGCCACACATGTGTAAACCCCTTCGTCATCTCTCGATAGCTGCCGAATTATAAGATTCCCAGTCTCTGTTATAAATCGTTTGCCGCCAGCACCTATCACGACGTTATCTTTTTTCCAAGTAAAAGTTGGTTTTGGGGCAGCCTCAGGGTAGCATCTGAGGGTAACGTTCCCTCCTTCTGATCCATAAGTCTCCGATTCTAAAGGCCTCTTCTTGAAAGAAGGTTTCAGAGATAGTACACGGAGTTGTCCACTGGAGTAGCTAGACTTCAACTGGTTCTTAGCTTCACACTGATACATTCCTGGATCTCTTGTAGGGTCTAAGTACTTGATGATGAGAACATTGTCTTGAATTATGTACCTGTCTCTATCCTGGGGTTCTAGATCCTTCATGGAGAGCTTCTGACCATTTCTCCACCAGGTGTAGTTGACATCAGGTATGCCAAATGCTTCGCAGTTCCAATGCAGTTCACCTTTGTTGTCCATGTGTTTGTCAATCAACGGAATAGTGAAATTTGGTTTTGCTTGTACTTTAAGGAAGACACTATTGAATATATGAGCTCGGTCATTTCTGACATCACAAATGTATTCACCTTCATCTTCGACACCAACATTAGTAATAGTCAATACTCTGTTATAATGACTCAGTCGAGCCTTCCTTGGCATCTGATCATTCTTTCTGGTCCAATTATAAGAAGGCACTGGATAACCAAATGATACACATTCTAACCTAACTTCCTGACCAACAACTGGTGCTTCAGGGAAGACTTTTGGGAAATTATTTGGGAATTTGAGATGTTGATAATCAGAATTTGGGTATACAAAGAGAGGGAAGAAAGGGCCATTACGTCCTGCATCAGATACTTTGCTCATTACATTGCAACTATAGTTTCCTCTATCTATAGTTTCCAAGGCTGAGAAATAAAGGCCACCATCATTGGACACGAAAACACGCTTATCCTCTTCAACAAGATTAGGGAAATAATTCCTAGCCCATAGGAAGTTCACTGCTGGATAATAAGAAGGGGGATCACAGTATATTACTTTTCCCCAATACTCCTTACCATTCTCAATAGGCCGTTTCTGGTTAAATTCTCTGATGAATCCGAATGAGAGACGGACAGATTCAGATCTGATTGTACCAAACTTGTTTGATGCTGTACAGTGGTATTTTACATTATCTTTATCAGTATCAGGACTGAAGATCATGAGAGTTCCACCACTGAGGATGAATCTAGTGTCAACAAGCGGGTCAATTTCAGTGTACACTGGGCTGTCTACCTGATAGTCTTCTCTGTACCATTTGTAGATAGGAGCGGGATAGCCACCGGCGATGCAGATCAGTTGAACTGGGTGATTTTTTAAGGGATCATAGATTGTGTCAACGGGCTCCTTGATAAAGTAAGGTCCTCGGGGGATTCTTTCAGGGTCGTAGGTATCCAAGCCGTATGTAAAAGACCTCTGCTCTTCAATAAGATAGTGCAGTCTCTGGGTTTGTCCTTCGCAGATAAAATGATAGTATTGTGAGCCATCAACGGGGGCTAAACCCCACCTGCCTTGCTCATGAGAGAATCTGTACACCAAAAAATCTTTAGGTAGCAAATTGTAGCTCGTATAAGAGTTTTGACGATCAACAAAGAAGGCATTCTCCAATCCCGACATCTGAGAGCCATCGGCCTCATTCACCCACTGTCCAGCTGACTGCTGACGAGCTCCTAAGTACCATGACCCTTTCTGTGGGTCCAGTTTCATGAGGCTCGTAATAATGAACCCATGTTCTTCAGGACTGTTTACAGAAGCTAAATCTGCTTCATAAGCTTGACAGATTTTACGCGCTTCGTTTCTAGGCCGGTCTGGGGACTTCGTAAAGCGGTAGCAGGCTTCTCTATAACGAATCCAATTAGGAGGACATCTGTACCTCTCTTCGTAATCGAGGCCGGCGTAGTATGTAGCAGAGTTCAGAGGGTCTACTTCGTTATCATTCTCACCATAATTATCCGTGTTGTAGATGCTATCTTGGTAGAAAGAACTCTGAGGCGGGCTATTGTATTCGTTACCGTTTACAGGAAAACTGCCGTACGGTACTTGCTGGTTTGGTCGGTATTGCGAGCCATTTTGATTATTGTTGGGGAACGTCTGTTGGGGAAAGCCTGGATTATACGGCACAGTAGTTTCCAGCACTTGCGTACTCACACTTGCAACCGCAAGCACTAACAAAGTACACTTCATCATTTGGGCCCTGAAATTTAGTAAAACATTAATGTATTCTGAACATTCATAGTACATCACAGTTTAGATTTAGTTAACTGCTTTACCTCATAGATAATTCATTACTGTTTTATTTCAGAATTCGTTTGTAATTTGAAAATAATGATGACAAACACTACAAGCCTCGCCCTTTTGTCGTTTTCGGTTTTCTTTCTTTTCTTTGATTTACATACATTACATGTTTGTGGGAGTGTTGCCAAATTTGTCAGAAGACAACTACAAAAAAAAACCAATGAAAAACAATAAAAAATAAATAACCTTTGCTTAAGAATCACAGAAGTGAACTTTAAAATGATCAATTCAATTTGAGTACTCTTTTTGTCACAAGCTTAGAATTACCCTTAGTCTTTAATCGGAAAATACCATTGAAATTTACCCAAAGTCAGGCAGAAGTTATCACACTGGCAATGTTAAATGCCTGCATTGACATAACCTGAATGTCAATGTCGTCGAATGATCATGTCAATCAGAACAGTGTCAAACCAGACACAAGTTGCCACCAACAAAGAAGTCAAGCAAGTCTAGTCAATCCAGCGAGTGCTTCAATATCTCAAGCTAGACCGTTCAGAGGACTTCCAGAAAGATAACTCGTGTAAACTTTACACAAAACATTTAACCCTTATGGACTCTTCACTATCACTACATAGTATAAAACAAAGTCGCTTTTTCTGTCCCTATGTCTCGATATCTTTATGTCCCTTTGAATGATTAAATCTTTAAAGTTGAAAACACACAGAAGCCGGAGGCGGAGCGGAGGCGAAGGAGTGGCGGTTTTTCCTATGGCGCACCGCGCTGCCACCGCCTGCGGTGTGTGTCTATGTTTTCTTATGATTCAATAGAATACAACTCGCACGCCTAATAGATAGAATTTTTAATAGATAGAATGATTCAAGAGGAAGGTTTATAAGTACCTATAATAAAACCGTGCGAAGCCGGGGCGGGTCGCTAGTTGTATATAAAATAAACATCAGACAAGGTAATATGGCTGTAATGGCTTTCGCCTGTTCATGAAAAAAGGCCAATTAACTAAAAAAAAAGCAAGACCGTTCATTTAAACCACTGAACGGTAGAAAGGAGTCAACAAAGAGAATAAAACCACTTGGGTGCCATGCCAAACCCAAACCAAGTTGCCATACGAAGAAATAGGTGCCTAAAGTCAAACAAAAAATCAGGTAGGCTGTGAAGCCCCGGGTGTAGCGCGGTGCGAGGCTGGCTGCTCACGTTGCGAGTTACAGATATAAAAATGATTCTACCTACGGAGCTACATAAGCACCGGCTCACGCATTTGCCCAGATGGGTAGGCAGAGACATCGGATTTCCACTTACAGCCTGTCCAGATAGGGCGCTTTACGCGCGTAAAGCGCTGGACTCTCGACTCGCGCGTGCTACGCGCGAGTCGAAATACTCGGGCGAACAGTGGAGCGCGCGTAAAACGCCGCATCTGGACGCAATATAAATTGAAACGCGCGAGGGCACTCGCGCGTAAAGCGCCCTATCTGGACAGGCTGTTACTACCAACATAACATTCCTTGAACCTCAGACTATTAAACCTTGAACACCTCTCTAGCCTCAATCACCCTGATCATGTTCATTGGTTTAATTAGGGTAGGTAGGTACTTCTGACCTGCCTTTCTTGAGAACATCTCCTATTTGTTCAGAAAAAGTTCGCCGAATTCTAGCCCACCTGTAGGTACCTACCTACCTACCTACTAACTGTATGTAAGGTTTATTGACGTCATCAATAAGACTCTTCCTCTGTTAAAAAGATGTCACGGGCAGAAACAATGAAGGTTAGAAATAAAATCTTCAGTGATCATTCACATTTTTATTCTCAAGTTATCAACAAGAAATGTGTCAATAGCATAGCTATAATATTATAATACTTATCATTTACATTGTAATTATACCTAAAACAGATTTACACAATTTTATTTCCATTCAGAATTGTAATAGTATACTTAATATTAAAAGTGGTTAGTTAAACGTAGGTACTCCAAAAATCGTTCCTAAATTTCGTTCCTCTCCCATTCAAGGTTTCTCCTTATAATATTTTCATCACAGTTCAAAAATGTACTTGTCAGTTACTTATTTCTCCAAACATAAAAGGGCGGAACATTGTTTTGAAGGACAGAATAATATTTATTTCACTTTATATATATATTTATTTATTTAGATAGATAGATAGAAAATTCTTTATTGCACACTTAAAGGTATTATACAAAACATAAACAATTTACAAAATGTGTAACAATAGGCGGTCTTATCGCTCCAGAGCGATCTCTACCAGACAACCGTGGATGGATAAGAGTGTTGGATTGGACATGGGGATTTATACAATTTTCAGGAAATTAACAGCTAACTTAATGATTAGGTATGTGACTAAATACTAATGGCTAATTATAAATTTCCACAAAAAGCTACTGAAACTAATACTGAACAAAGTTATAGGACGACTACTACGGTTGAAATACAATTTATAGTTTGTTAAGAAGATGGACCAAAAAATCTACCACTCACTATTCTTTTCAGTTTAGTGGAAGGATTAATGAAAATATCTATATCAACCTCTCTGGAAAGAACGTTAAAACATCGGCATGATCTTATTAAAAATGTGTTCTGTCTGTAGTTGTTTTTACACGTTGGAAGATGAAAGATTTTAGGGTATCTGTGAGTTTTAAAGTTAGTGTTCAGTCCGAGTTGTTGGAGCAGTTCCGCACAGTATATTTTGCTGTTGAGGATGCCAGATAGATAACATAGATCTGCTATGGCTCTTCGTTCTTGGAGAGGCAAGAAATGAAATTTGCGACATCTCGTAAAAGATTTTTGCACGAAACTGAACATATCGTAGAAATCTTCTCTGTACTCCCTCTAAGCGAGAGATATACGTATCATACCTAGGGTTCCATACTTGTGAACCATATTCCAAGTGGCTGCGCACGTAGGAACAGTAGAGTATCTTAAAAGTTTTTATATTTGAGGACTCGCGGGACATCCTGAGGATGAAACCTTGTGCTTTCGATGCCTTTCCAACTATTGCATTAATGTGTTCGTCAAATAAGAGTTTACTGTCAAACGTAACGCCTAGATCTTTTATCTTGACTACCCTTGTTAATTGTGCGTTTTGTAGTGTGTAATTAAATTTAAGGACATTAGGTTTACAGGTAAAAGAACAGACATAGCATTTAGCAATATTTAAATCGAGCTTGTTGAGCATGCAATAGTTTTGAAGACGGTCTAGGTCATCTTGGAGGCAGGCCGCGTCGACTGCGTCCTTTACAGGGTAAAGGATTTTCATGTCGTCTGCGTATAACAGAATCTTTGAGTACGTGAAACATGATGATATATCATTGACCATTATTGTGAAAAGTAAAGGACCAAGTAAGGACCCTTGTGGGACACCAGAAGGGACACTCATCGGCGAAGACGAGTACCCGCTGAGTACGACAGTCTGACAGCGGTTACGAACGTACGACGAGAACCACCGAAATAAGTTGCCGCGGATACCTATTTTATGCAATTTTTCCATAAGAATCAAATGATCTATACGGTCGAAGCATTTACTATAATCTGTATAGATAATGTCCACCTGAGAGGGCTCAGACATATGTCGAGAAATATATTCGCTACATAACAATAAGTTCGAGGTTCCTACCTACCTACCTACTAACTGTATGTAAGGTTTATTGACGTCATCAAAAAGACTCTTCCTCTGTTAAAAAGATGTCACGGGCAGAAACAATGAAGGTTAGAAATAAAATCTTCAGTGATCATTCACATTTTTATTCTCAAGTTATCAACAAGAAATGTGTCAATAGCATAGCTATAATATTATAATACTTATCATTTACATTGTAATTATACCTAAAACAGATTTACACAATTTTATTTCCATTCAGAATTGTAATAGTATACTTAATATTAAAAGTGGTTAGTTAAACGTAGGTACTCCAAAAATCGTTCCTAAATTTCGTTCCTCTCCCATTCAAGGTTTCTCCTTATAATATTTTCATCACAGTTCAAAAATGTACTTGTCAGTTACTTATTTCTCCAAACATAAAAGGGCGGAACATTGTTTTGAAGGACAGAATAATAATTTTTTCACTTTATTTTATATCAGCTGAGACAAAATTTTCAAAAATATAATGAGGTTTTCACGATTTATGGAAAAATTAGAATCATCAAAGAGATGTCATAAATGATCCCAAAATATGTTCATACAATTCTTATTTACAAAATTGCGATATGCATAATAATATGAGTTTATAATTTTTCTAATATTGTACATGATTGTAAATAAAAACAATTGATTTACAGTAAATAAATTGGTCAATAAAATAATAAACTCAATATTCGATAATATTGATCCAAACATAACAATTAACATAAAATTGTATAATTCATGAAGTTACTAGCATAATCTCAAAACAAATAACAGATAACAGTGATGGAAAATGACTGAAAATAGAAAAGTTTATACATAACCTACCTACAATAATACCAACGATCTTCCGTATATTTTACTATGGGTGTATTAGGAGAGCATTCAAATCAATTTTAGCACTACTGTTGATGACTAAAGGATCAAAATCGCGTGCTTAGGCTAAACCACCCTGTGAATCGTACCCTCCAATTAATTTAATTATATTTATTTACAAAAAGCGTTACTAACATACAAATTCACGTATACTATTGCACACACATAAGATTATGCTAATGCCGTATTATTAAATGGTAACTACATTTCCTATCTTCTACTACTTAAACATCAAGCTGGTATTCAATCTACAGACCATTCACCTTCGTTAAATAGCACCCATTTAATTTACTATACATTTAAAGCGACACCTATAACGCGATAGCACAGCATACCTTTAATAACAGTCGTCAATCTACCGCTCTAACGCCGCGGTAAAAGCAATCATAGAAAAATACACCACATAATATTAATTGATTTTACCGTAAAGTGCATTGATTGAAACCTAGGTTGTAAAGGTACATTGTGACAAGCTATACGTATATACAATATTTACAGGCGATTTGTTCGCGGTAACGTTACCAATGCCTCACCAGCTATTCAACAATCATTTCAAATAAATATTAACATTGATTATGTAATGGCTGCCTTAAATTACCCAGTCTCATAATGAATATTCATATTGTTCTTATATGAGATACATGTTTAGAATAATCAGTCATGATTTCAAGATCTCGGTTTGAGCCGTCTTCTAAGACACAAGAAGCTTTTTATTTAATCACTTTGCGTTGCAACTCTATGATCGGGATCCACACGGCGTTATTTTCTATTAATAAGTAGCGAAACACTCGCCTACGGTAATATACCCTTAACATAATCCTTCAGAGCCTTTTCACTCATCGCGACATTACATTGGTCCGACTTGATGCTCGTCTTTTTTACCGACTTCAAAAATGGAGGTGGTTCTCTTCACGACTGTATCTTTTAAATCATACCTACATTTGTTTTTAATTTAGATGACTCTTCTTTTATTTAAAAGCTGGTGCTTATCGTGAAGACACGTATTAATTTGATCAAGATCTGTCCTATATTTTATGAGTTTATGACTAATGCGTACTTTATGAGTTTATGACTTATCCTTAATGCGTGAAATTGAAGTCGATTTAAGTTTGTGTATAAACATCAAATTATCAGTACACTGACGTCTTGTATCGGCAGCTTTTAAGTCAGCTTCTGACTTCCTGGTCACTTATAAGTTAACTTCTGAATTCATGGTCACTTATAAGCTAGCTTCTGTATTCCTGGTCACTTATAAGTTCGCTTCTGAATTCATGGTCACTTATAAGCTAGCTTCTGAATTCCTGGTCACTTATAAGCTAGCTTCTGAATTCCTGGTCACTTATAAGTTCGCTTCTGAATTCACGGTCACTTATAAGCTAGCTTCTGAATTCCTGGTCACTTATAAGCTAGCTTCTGTATTCCTGGTCACTAATAAGCTAGCTTCTGAATTCCTGATCACTTATAAGTTCGCTTCAGAATTCCTGGTCACTTGTAAGCTAGCTTCTGAATTCCTGGTCACTTTGCCAGGAGGTTTCTCGCACTGTCAGCTGATCAATACAGTCTCAATTTTCAGCAGTTGTCTCAGCTTGTCCGTCACTCGAACAAGGGCCACCTTCGAGGCTCTGACGTTGACTTTCTCTCCAGCACCGAGCAGTTGGTTGCATTGAGCTCGTTCCAGGAACTCTTGAGTTCTGATCTCCCGGAGAAGTTCCTTGGGGGAACCTGATCCACAGTGGATTTGCTTGAGGAGGTTGTCTTTTGATTTGATCTGGAAAGAACAAAAAGTTTTTAATTTCAAATGAATAATATTTATTTATTTAGCAGAAGAGCAGACTGCTGATCACACAGTGTAGCCGCGCACCGCGGCTTCACCCGCGTTAAATTGGATAAAAGTATGTTTTGTTCCAGGCCTAGAACTAAGTCTATTCAAAATTTCAGCGTGATCCGGTCAGTAGTTTTGGCGTATAGAGGTTACATTTATACATCCATCAAAACTTTCACATCTATACTTATAATAAAACTGTAACAGGTCAAATTCTGTACATTGAATATATTTTGAAAATTTTTTTTGGAGCGCACTCTATTATCGATACTCAAGCCAAAACTGTAATTTTTTTCATTCATGTCTATCTGTCTGTCTGTCTGTCTGTCTGTATCGTAAACGCGCATCACGCCGAAACTACTTGATGGATTGAAATGAAACTCGGCATGATTATAGGTCATACTACGAGGAAGGACATAGGATACTTTTTATCTCGGAATTCAGTAAGGTTCCCCTGGGAGAGAGGGTGAAAGAAAAATTTTTAACCACGCATCACGCCGAAACTGCTGAATGAGTTAGAATGAAACTCGGGACGATTTGAGTTCATAGTACAAGGAAGGACATGGGATTCTTTTTATCCTGGAATTCAGTAAGGTTCCCCTGGGAGAGAGGGTGAAAGAAAAATTCTTTAACCACGCATCACGATTCACGACGGAATTGAATGAATTCGAATGGAACTCGGGACGATTGGACATGGGAGACATTTTATCCCGCAATTCAGTTTGGTTCCCCTGGGCTATACGGGTTTTCAAAAATTTCTCACAGCATCTGAACGACGCGTGTGCGCACACGCGTCGTTCAGATGATGTGAGAAATTTTTGAAAACCCGTATAGCCCAGGGGAATCAAACTGGATTGAACTGATAAACGCGAAAGTTTGTAAGTATGAATGGATAGATGGATGGATAGATTGATAGATGGATGGATGTTTGTTACTCTTTTACGCAAAAACTGCTGAACGGATCTGGATGAAATTTGGCACAGAGATAGATTATAAGCTGGAATAAGAAATAGGCTCTATTTTATCGCGAAAATCCCACGGGAAAGGGAATTACGCAAGTAAAATCGCGAGTATTCCAAATACTAATCATGCGCAGACGAAGTCGCGGGCACCAGCTAGTTTACAATATTAGTGTGATATGATATTCTGATAGTATGGATGGATTTTGTTACTTTTTCACGTCAAAACTAATGAACAAATCGGGTTAATTTTTTTGTAGATGGTACCTACTGGAAACACAAAGAAAGCTTATTATTATTTCTTACTAGCGCCCCGCCCCGGCGTCGCACGGTTTAATTATACGTATAAACCGTCCTCTTGAATCACTCTATCTATTAAAAAAACCGCATCAAAATCTATTGCGTAGTTTTAAAGATTTGAGCATAGGTACATAGGGACATAGGGACTGAGAAAGCGACTTTGTTTAAAACTATGTAGTGATAGTGATATCGTATGGGATTGAAATAACTAACCTAAAACAATTCAATACAATAAATAACTCTTCGTAAATCTATGGGCAACTTTTGTTGTGGAAACAACGCTTGTGGGCAAAAAATAACTACATAGTACTTAGATAGTAAATAACGCAATGTATCGTTGTTATTTAAATTGTTGTTGATTATTTTCCGGTTTCATTTACCGTGTAGGTGTGTTGTGCCATATCAGTTTAAAATACCTACTGTAAATAGGTAAAAAAATCCTAATCATTTACGCTATCGAGTAGGTAAATTTAACATTGATCTATTCCCTTAACTCGACAGTAACAGACAGTTGACAGTTCGTTTAGGACAATTTGGAATCGGTGAAAACCCGAATTTTTTCATAATATTGGTTTTATTATTTTTATTTTATTTTAGTTAGTTATTATTACGTACCTACCTATCGAGAAGGTATGAAATACTATTTCATTTAGGTGTTTCAACTTATCAGGGTTCTGTTTTGATTGAGTGAATGCGATTGCTCATGGTTTTTCTCACGATACCATTGTTTATATTAAACAAACCATTTAAGCAATGGCAAGTTTGTTTTTCCTTGAACCGTATTCGTAACATCCCGGTAACATTGTAACGGATTTGTCCAACTTTAACGATAATATAATTATAAAAGGTAAAGTACATACCTACTTAGTACTCGGTAATTTTTCAACTTTACTAATATTCTAGAGTTTTGTTTGCGCTTGGCTGTTAAATAAAATTATACATATTCTTCTTTTAAATTTCGTAAGTACCTACGGTCTACCACCTAATGACCACTCGGGCTGGAATAGGTTTTTAAAAAAGGAATCTCGTAATCATAAAGCTACCGTAAGGAGGTCAAGGTCACGACTACGATGCCTTGTAGAGTCTGTCAAATGAAAGTAGAAAAAAAAGTAGTAAAGTAGTTTTTCTAGGGGTTACGGACCTCCTTGTTATGAAAATGTAAAAAAGTTTGCATGCACGAATTGTACAGGGAAATCAAGCGATTTCCGTCTATGATTAATAATAGGCCGCCCTTTATATTTGTCTGAGTAGGAATGTAGTATTTTTATGTTTTCTTTTCTTTTTTTCTGTGGTAGGTTAAAGTATATAAAGAGTTTTCTAATTCTATTCTAATATGATTATACCTGCAGTAAGTTAGTGATATCCTGTAGCAAACACCACAATCCGTCAGCTGGCTGGCCCGGCGCGGTCCTCAGGCTGTAGAAGGGCGGGAGAGGCGCCTCCGTGCATTGGATCTCCATCATGGAGTCAGGGGGTGGCGGCGGCGAGGCTGGCGGTGGTGACGCGAGGGGATCGCAGCCGAGCTCGTCTTGGTCTGAAAAAAATATAGTAAATTTATTATTATGAGTGTAAGAGTGTATAAAGTGACCAGTGTTTGCGAACACACTTGTGTGTGCGCTAAAAAATATAGGCTGCGTACATGGCTTAGTCTCCGTTGAGGCTTTTAGCTAGGACGGCATCATATGTAGAGATTGCTAAATTTGGTGTTGGGGAATTCAGATCTTAGTTAGATGGAAATAAAATATTTTATTATACGACATAAGGTAAAGAAAACAATCCTTATATTTTACGGTGGCTGGAAATGGATCTACAACTTCCTACGCACCAGTTAACGACTTTCGGTTTCGACGCATTCGTCGATAGAATCTAATATTAAATTCCATTGTGGAAACTAGTGTGAAACGGTGCACGCTTTCCGTAGCGAATCAGAATACATTTGTTTTCAACGTGATTCCAAGCTCCCCTAAGATGATTTACATTCATCTATAAAAGACGGTCGTCCTCAGCGCATAAACAAAGCACAAAGCCTTATCAGAGTAACTCACGATTTCAAAAGGTACAAAAGCCAGGCTCATATGAAACAAGATCATGAATGAAGCCACCGGTGCGTGCATATCTACTATAAGTGCATTGCCTGCTATACTATAGGTAGGTACGAAATCGCATGGCAAGGGCAATGCGGTTACGAAATGCTAAGCCGAGCGGCTAATGGAGCGTAATGTAGTAATCGCTTGACATTCCGGTGCATTGTTGTGTCAATGTAGTTTGTTATGCGTTTGCGTCCTCGATTTAATAGTTTTTTTTTTGTTATTTTCTACATCTTCAATTCGAGTCTTAGGCGTGTAATATCTCCACGCCTAACACCCTTTTTGGCCAGTCTTCGTGGTGGTGTAATCAAATAGATACCTAATTGATCTCGTAGTAGCTGAAGTTTCTGATGATTTCTGCCCTACCGGTGGTATAACAATCTGAAAAAGACTGCTGCCAGGTGTTGGATGCGGCAAGCTGAAGACAGAGCGCTATGTCGCTCATTAGGGGAGGTCTATGTCATTTCTTGAACTAACTTCTTGAACTAACTTCTTGAACACTTCTTGAACTCGCTTACCTATAATAGCAGCAGGCGGAGGGAAAACCCAGGGCTCCACAGCGCGGCCCTGCACGTCCGCGATATGCAGCTGCAGCAGCCGGGCCGCAGCCCCCTCGGTGAGCTCCTCGGGGGTCTGCCCCGCGTACGTGCCGAGCAGAGGATCCGCGCCGTACGATAGGAGGAGGCGGATCACTTCCACGTGGCAGTTCTCGCTTGCTTCGTGGAGAGGTCTGCAAAACATTATAATCTTTTTATACCTTACCATTTGGTTCAAATCAGATCAGGTGTTCGCTCAGCAAAACAGGTTGAGCGAAACTGAATTGAGCTGTCAATTCCTAGTGTTTTCTTGGGAGGTTTTCGCGGAAAATTACGAAAGATCGCAGGAAAGAGGTCCTGCCGTATTACAAATTTATAATCATAAATAATAATAATTCCGGACAGTCTACACAGCATCATCTAGCCCCAAGATAAGCAGACATCTTCGATAAATTGATCAAAGATGCTGCTATCACATATCATACGGAAATTAGGCATCAGTAGATTTAATTGTATACCTTTAGTACTTTACTTTACAGGATTTTTATTTAGGAAAACGCAAAGACATCGCGGTCTTATAACGTATTTATATAGTTTAATTACCTGATCCCCCCTTGAGCCGCCGCTGAAACGTTGGCACCGTATTGGAGGAGCAGCCTGGCGATCCTCACGTGGCCCTTCTCCGATGCAACGTGCAGGGGAGTGAAGCCAGCATTGTCCTTCGCTGATGGATCCACTTCCATCTTCTCCAAGCAATACGCTACGCAGTCCTGGGAATAAAGACAGATGTAAATTATCAAGGTTTGGAAGATAATGATGTTGCTGTCACGTTATTTGTTATTTTGTAACTAGAAATAAACTTATTATTTGTTGAACTTTGTTTTAAGTTTTATCGCTTCATAAACACGCTATATCTCTATTGTGTGTGCCAGCAAAATAAAATGTAATGTCTCGAAAGATACTTACCGTGTATCCGAGTCTGGCAGCGCGGTGTAGATGAGTTTCCCCAACGCTTTTATTGATAAACCAGCCCTTGATTTCTTTCTGTATATCAATAACGGACTCAGGATTCGGTTTAACTGTAGCTCTACGAACTTTCACTTGGTCGTCTCTTCTAATAATCTTCTTCTTTTTTCTAATGTAATCAAATCCAGAGCTGAACTTCCTTCTGCCAAATAAACGCCTAAAACGTTTCTTGACTTCGGGACCACCTTCTATTGATACGGGAGAACCGTCTTCTTTCAATTTGATTTTCTCTTCTAAATTGCTTGAAGGACTGTTTTCATTCTTACTTTTGTTATTAGACTGTTCTTTTATTCTCTTATTATTCATAGATAACATAATGCTGTTCCGTTTTTTGATACGCATAAGGCGACCTTTAGCGTCATTACGTTTTAGTAGTTTTGTGCTTCTGAGTCCATCTCTTATCGAACTAGATCTACGCAGAATTTTCCCTTTGACCGTTTTCTTGGGCTTCGGTTTAGGTTTACTTTCCTCTGGTTCTTTCTTGACGACAACTTCATCTTCACCATCGTAGTCGGCATCTCTACACGACGTCGGGGGTGCGGAGGCTGGCCTCTCGTCGCCAAATACTTCTTTTATGGTAGCACGTTGTCTTATAATCCTGCTTTCGGTTCTTGTTCTTGTTTTAAAAACCACCGGCTTAAACTCCTCAGTGGCACCTAGCAGCCCATCCGTATTATTCAGGAAAGCATTTCTATAAGCAGTTATGGTTTCTTTTCTAAAAGAGCCTAGCAAAAATATGTCCTCATCCAGTTTTCTTTTTTGAGCAGTTAAAACACCTTTGGCGTTACTTTTCACGAGACCCAAACTAGGCGTGGCTAGAAGTTCTGAAGAATTGGTAGATTTAGGTATAATTTTTGGCATTTTATCTTCTCGATCTTTTGTTTTTCTGTTCGAGTCTTTTCTTCCACATTTTTTGATAAGGACATCGACTATAGAGCTTCGTTTCTTCTTTTTCGTGGACGATAGTACCGTCGATGTTGAGGCTTCCGAATCGTAATGTAATCTGTTAGGGGTTGAGTAGCTGGAGTTGGAATCCATGTCGCTGTCTAGTGTGAGCTTCTCTTGCCTCCTAACGCACAGATCGTCGGTAGCGGCAGACTGCGCGGATGACGGCGCTGGTGAGAGAGGAACTGGGTCTAAGTCTGGGAGGGACGTGGTGACATGATGAAATAATGCTCCCGATCCCCGCATAAAAGGCCCTGCAGCTCGTCCACGAGGTATAGCAATTAGCCTTGGAGGCATACGAAGAGATCGCTTGAATCTAAACAGTTCTTCTTCCCACCCTGGATGGAAATCAGAGCCATCACCAAATCCAGGTTTCTTTACAGTTGAGCTATTGCTTCCAGTGCTGTTATCCAATTTCTTGGAGGGCGAAGATTTTACCGGCGTTTTGACTTGCAAAGTGGATTTATTTTCTTCGCTTTTTATGCTTTTCCGTATTCGAAGTCTACTAGCAACACATAGATCATCATCGCTGTCAGAGCTAGAGTCATCTTTTTTCTCGATTTTTTTGCTATCGAAGGACAGTGATTTTGTTTTAGACCTTGACAGTTGCCTTGATAATTTCCCTTTCGTTGGTTTTTCTTTTTCTTCGATTTCTTTTGTAGCAGTATCTAATGATTTTCTATTATTTTTGTTAACGTCAACGTCACAACACTCTAGCTTTACATATGCAGACTTTTCAGTAAAATCTTTTAGTAATTGGAACTTGACACGGTCGGTTTCTTCTCTCTCTTTAAGCATTTTACTTTTTATTAGCGGTTCGTCATCATCTGTCGACTCTTGTTCTTGTTTTATCACAGTTTTTATCACGTTTTTCTCCTTGGCGTCCTTAGTTTCTTTGTTTTTCTTTTCTTTGATAACTTTGTCTTTCTTTTCTTTAGTAACTTTATCTTTATTATTCTTGTCTTTGCCTGTTTTATTCTTAATTTCTTTGATAACTTTTTCTTTACTCTCTTTTGATTCCTTCTTACCAGGAGATGATGAAGATGTGTCACTCTTATCAGATTTGTTTTTTATGTTTTGTTTAAGTTTTATTGGTTTCTCAACTTCAGGATTTTTATTATTATCAGTCTGCATCTCGTCAGCATTTATTTCTAATTTAATAGTAGGATTCTCCTCAAGATGTTCCTCTAACTTGTGCAGATCACTGCCTAGTAGTGTTGACGGAGATGTTATAGCTTCATTCATGAGTTCGTCGATAGGTTCCTGTTTGATAACGACGTCATGGGGCAGAGCAGATTTTGATAGACTGTCGTTTTCTGGCATAGATGGACCTATAGGTTCCGGTGCTTGTATGTTTTCAGATAAGGTAATATTATGTTCTTTTTCACTATCAAGAGTGTCTGCTCGTCTTTTTAAAGGTTTCTTTTTGTGGGTTCCTGTCTTGAGCTGTTCCATAAAACTGTCGCAAGCGCTGGCCCAGTTAAAATCTTCAGGCTCACTGCTCGGTGGATCAAATTGTTCAATTATATCTTCAGTCTTTATTGGAATGACAGCATCTCTTTCAATTTCTTCAATATTCATTGGTTCTGTCTTTACTTCTGGAATAGTTGTAATTTCAGATGGCTTTTCTATTTTGATTACAGATTCTAATTGAAGATCTTCTCGAATCTGATTGAATAAATGTTGCTTTTGAGATTTTGGCTTTAATTTCACTTCTTTATCACTTTCTGAAGTCTGTTTTATTTCAGGTTTCAAAGAATTATCTTGCGATGGTGGCATTGATTTCAACTCTGCTTTTGTTCTTATTCTAGAGGCAACATCATTCTCTGGAGACTTTACTTTGACTTGAGTATTTTGATTATCTGGTTCTTTCTGGATTGAGTCTACAGCTCTGGGCATTTGGATATGGCTTCCAAAGCTTGGAGAAGCTGGTCCAGGTAGACGGTGGTTGATGGGTCTGCCATTATCATAATCATTGTCAGTTATTTCTATTATAGGATCATCTACGTCATCTATTACAATAATGTCTGGTTTGATGGATCTCGCTGGCTCAACAAAGCCAGATTGCTTGGTTTCTAAGCTGTTTCTAAGAATGCTTAAAACACTCTGTTTTGCAGGAATCCTGCTGCTGTGATCCAAGTGATTCATATGAAGCTCTCTATCTCTCACTTGACTCGGAATCTTTTGGATAACGTGCTGCCTGCTATGTACTGGAGGATTTCGATCATGATAGTGTGAATGATGATAATCATTCGGCGTCAAGTCACGCGGTGGCATTTCAGATGGGTAAACGTTAGTAAGAGGTGGATAACGATGCGACGCGTGTGGGTGATTTTGTCTATACATACTTGAAGAGGAAAAAAGTTTTGCTTTCTGCTCGTTATGATAAGCCTCTAATTGTTTATGACTTGTGTAACTATAAACAGGTTGATTCATCAACTCGTGTTGCTCACGTGCCGATTGACTCATACGTTGGTCTATCCGGCTGTCAGAGGACCAAGTTTCATATCGGACCATTTTTTCAGGAATGTTGCTAACGATTGGGCCGGTAGGCCGTTTTCTTTCTTCGATTACAAAGTTTCTATCATCGCGTATTCTATCTGGATGTCGCTGCTCGGCAACCGGCCTTGTGAGATCTATTTTAGGAACATAAGTAGGTCTTGCAGCTGGCATGGCGTATCTGTTACGTTCTGGATATGCTTGATGTGGAGATTCAACTGGATACGCTTCAGGCACTGAACGCCGCGACTCATAGGCTCCGTTATACCGAGCAGGTGGATGACTCTGCTGTGGCACTGAGCCATAATTTTGGCTTACACTTCGTTCCCCGTATTGGTTGAAATTTGGTGCAAAATCAACTTTATGAGAAGCAGAAAACCCAACAGCTGGCAGAGGTGGCTGTCGGATTCCTATGGTTGAAGGTCGAGCCTGCAGAGGTAGGATTTTGCTCTCAGCGGAAGCTGAATCAACGGAGTCATCTTGAGTCGTCGAAGAATCCGCCGAATTTTTTACCGTCTTTACCGACAAGTCCAGAGGTGACTCTCGCTTCTGTTTGTTTCCCTGATTCGCCGGTGCAGGTGGCTCGCGTTTGCTTTTGATTTCATTATACAAGGATGTGACAGAAACTGTAGGCTTAGCTTTTTGGTTAGGATATCCGGGCTTTGCGGTCGACCTTGCTGGAGAAGTTAGGACGGAAGACGACGACGCTGGGTAATTGTAATTTGGTTTCGGTGCAGCTGCCATGCGGAATGGAGTCCTCGCCTGCAGCGTGGAGGGAGACGGAGCAGGCGCAGTCGCACTCGGGGGGTACCGAGAGGACGTCGACGGCGCAGGATAGTGATACCCGCTGCGGACGTCTATGGCCGTCCTGCTCATGGTAGGATAGTCTACTCTCGGAGGCACCCGCACCGTCTCGGGCGCCGGAGGGGCCAGCGTCGGCGCCGCGCGCTCCGCCACTCGCGCAGAATACTCGGCGGTCAGAGCGTCGATGGCGGCCTGTTTGTATTGTATCTGCTGCTGCATTATTTCGACTCTATGATTAGACAATATTTGCGGAGTGGTCGGCGAAGGTCGATAGCCGGAGTAAGCCTGCTGCGGATCGTACTTCCGCGTAGGGACCGCCGGTTGCCGATCATAATTGATTCGAGCGTACGGAGACGTCTCGCGACGCTGCTGCAAGGGTGGGTAGGCGTGCGAGGGGCGCGCGTCAGCCGGGGGGAGCCTCTGAGTGGGGGGCGCAGTCTGCGGGTGATGTATCGGCGGGACGCGATCGTTGTGCGGCGGGGGCGGCTGCGCGGGCGGCATCGCGAACCGTTGCGCCGGCGGGCTGTGCGCGGCGCTCTCCCGCAGGCGCGACGCCGCGTGCTGCGGCACGGAGCCGATCGAGCTGGAGATGCGCGCGTAGGTCTGCGGGCTCTGCCGCGCCGGCGCCGAGGGCTGCGGCGACGCGGCCGGCCCGCTGGAGGTGCGCCCGCCGTCCGCCACGCTCGCCTCGTAGTACCGGCCGTACTGGTCCGGCGGGCGGGAGGACGAGTAGGGATCGGGCGGGCGGCTCGGCGCGTATGGATCCGGCGGGCGCGCGGTCGGGGTCTGCACGCGGTGCGCGGGCGGCCGGTACTGGGCCGCGGGGTCCTGCAGGTCCGCGGCGGTCGCGGGCGCGGGCTCGGGGGGCGCGGGGTGCGCGGGCGAGGGGCAGGGCGCGGGCGCCGGCTTGCGGATGACGTGGGAGGGTGGCGAGGCGGGCGCCGGCTCCTCGTCCTCGTCGGGGTCGGGCCGCTCGCGCCGCTTCTCCGCCGCCTCGCGCATCACGGTGGCCTTGTGGATGATGTGCGGCTCGGGCTCCGTGGGGTCGCTGTGGCGCGGCGAGGGCGGCGGCGCGGCGGCGGCGGAGGGCGGCCGCGAGCTCGGCGCCGGCGCGCCGGACTGCGCCGGAGCACCCTCCTCGGCGGGCGCCGCCACCCAGCCCGCCTGAGGCTGCCCGCCGCCCTCCGTCGCTGCCGGCTTCGGCACCCCGAGGAAGTACTGCCGCACCTTACCCTCCAGAGCATTGTTGAACGTTACGTCCATGCTACGGACTGATGTTTTGCTTTATTTACCTGAAACAAAAAACAATCAATCAATGCCACAATCACATTTAGGGCGACAAACGTGTGAAAAGGTTTCATTTGAATGAGCGAGCGATCCTCCCGCAAGGTGCGTTAAACTTGATAAAGATTGCGAAGGTCGTTACCCACTGGATGCCCTTGAGCGTTCTTTGCGCTCACGCCAACATGTACATACCTACTACCACGTAAGTACTAATACCTACATATCTACAGCACATATAACCTACCTATATAAATAGGTAATTTATTATTTAGTTATCTGTCCGCTGCTTCCGTTGAAAGTATTTAGAAACCAGTTTAAAAGTAACAGGTAAGTAATTGAATACATTAAGGTTTATGAATTTGTATGGATGAAAGCATATTTTCCTTAGGTACTAATATTATAAACGCGAAAGTTTGTAATTAAATTTGTACATGTACCAGATGTATGGATGGTTGTTCCTCTTTCACGCAAAAACTGCTGAATTTTGGATAGACGTAGTGAAAAGGGTTGTGGTTAGCTCGGGGTTGTGTGGTAGGTGTAACTGGTTGAACCCCGAACTGCCCTTTGTTAGTGGTATGGTAGGTGGTCAAGGAAAGTCACTGGTATGGTTTGGTACGGACTATATTCACTTGACTCACACTTGCATATAAAAACTAAACTATTGTAGTTAAGTTATGGTTTTAATGGTTGAAATGGTATTGAACCCGCGACGATGGCGGTCGATCGCGAACTGAGTATATTTGGGTAATCGCGAGCAAATACGCATTTAATGCAAGCGCAGCTGAACTGCATATTTGCTGCGTGGTCGGTTTACCCGAACATACTCCCGACGACAAGATGAGGATGCTGTGGTTTGGTGAGTGATGGTGATACATAATACCTACATCTTATAAAACATATAATATTTAAAAGTTAACTAAGTGGTAGATAGATAGATAGATAGATAATACTTTATTTCAAAGCCTTATTTAAACATTCATTCCTTAATTAAACTAATCCTAAAGAGAGGCAATGGAATTGGCGGCCTTATCGCTTAAAGCGATTTCTTCCAGGCAACCAAGGTGTAGGGAGAAAATCAGAGGATGGCGGTGCTTATTTTAAATATATACAAACTAATTATCCTAATACACAATAACTAAGATTAATATACTAATACATACCTAGCTAACATTTTATTATCCTAATACACATATACCAAAAAAATAAATATTAATAAACTAATACATAGCAACATACCTAATAACATTACCTACTGAAAAATTTAAAGGACACGCTTACAACCTAATTTGATGTGATACCTAGATAGTGATTATACACTTTTCTTTTGAAAGAGTGTTGTGATGTAGCCTTTTTTATATCAACTGGTAGCTCATTCCAAAGTCGGACAGCTTGAGCCGTAAATGATGCACTATAGAATGATGTTCGCTGAACAGGAGCCACCAGAAAAAGAGTATCAGATGACCTGAGAGAAAGACCGTGCGAAGAGTGAAGAAACTGAAATCTCTCTTTGAGATATGAAGGGGAAAAAGGATTAAAAAGAATAGAATAAAGGAGAGAAAGAAAGTGTAGGTGACGGCGCTTGCGAATGGGAAGCCACTTGAGTTTGGCTCGGTAGGTAGACACATGGTCGTACTTCCGGAGACCAAAGATGAACCTGATGCAAACGTTTTGGAGGCGCTCTAGTTTATTTAACTGATCCTCCGTGAGGTCCAAGTAACAGGAGTCCGCGTAATCTAGGATTGGAAGAAGAAGGGAATTTGCAAGTGCGATTTTAGTAGCTGTGGGGAGAAAGTTACGCAATCTTCTTAGGGAAGCAGCAGAGGCAAACAGCTTGCGACTGGTAGTCTCCATCTGCGCCCCCCAAGAGAGAGTGCGGTCAAATATAACCCCTAGATTTTTTATGGTTTCGCTAAAAGGGATCGCTACACCATCAAAAACCACTTGCGGAATTGTCGACCAGTCAAGATTACTGATAGTTCTAGAGCTGCCAATTACGATAGTCTGGGTTTTAGAGGGATTGATCTTTAGACCATAACGCTTGCTCCATTCAGTTATTGAACGTAAATTTCTATTTGTAGTCTCAACAGCGCTGGAAATATTACTGAGTGGAGCCTGGGTGTAAATTTGTAGGTAGTCTGCATATAGATGGTAGTACATAGAAAGATTTACAGAAATAGAATTAATGAAGATAGCGAAGAGAAGAGGAGATAGTACGCCGCCTTGAGGCACGCCAGCAGAAGTATCACACCACGACGAGAAAGACTCATCGAGGCGGACACGCTGTCGGCGGCCGTGCAAGTAGCTCGAGAACCAGTCAACCGCAGAAGAAGAAATTTTAAGAGAGCGGAGTAATGCAATCAAGATGTCGAAATTGACAGTGTTGAATGCATTACTGAAGTCAAGAAGAGTTAAGACAGTTAGCTGACTATTTTCCATACCCAGACGAATATCATCAGTAATCTTGACGAGTGCAGTGACAGTGCTGTGGCCTTTTCTGAAACCAGACTGCAAGGGGTTAAGAAGGTTGTTGGTGTGTGGTATGGAAGTGGTATGGTATAAAAGCAAAATATAAAAGCACATTGGTTCTTAAATCTAATAAATCTTACAAAACATAGAATATATTTAACTAAGTGGTATGGTAATAACAAATTATTATATTATTATAACTGTTAATAAACAAGATTAAAATATTGTCTCTTCCTCAAAACCGTTATTATCTAAGCCCCTGTCCATTCTACCCCGTGTAATCGCTCTGTCCGGCCAACGATTGGTATAATGTTGTTATAATAATTTGTTCGGGGTCATGTGGTAGATGTTAATGGTTGGACCCCAAACGGCCCTTTTATGGTTGGTATTTTAAAGGTGGTCAAAGAAAGTCACTGGTTTGGTATGGTACGGACTATATTCCCTTGACACACAGTGTTTATGGTTATAAGGCTATTGCCGCCAACTTATGGTAGGAATGGTATAAAATGGTTGAAATGGTTTGGTTTGAACCCGCGACGTTGGCGGTCGATCGCGAACTGAGTATATTTGGGTAATCGCGAGCAAATACGCATTTAATGCAAGCGCAGCTGAACTGCATATTTGCTGCGTGGTCGGTTTACCCGAACACGTAGTTTATTATCTCTGGAATAAATATCGGCTACTTTTCATGTCTACGTGTGTGACGTCGAGGAGCGCAGCTAGTTATTTCCATCAGACCGAAAACAAACAGTTATAAAATACTAAACAAAACTCCACAAGACAGTCTGAAAAGTTCGTCGGGAAACTTTCTCAATAACCGTGTCACGATCCGATTTACGCACGAGTAAATTGAAAACAATGGACTTTTATTACGGTTACCTTTTAGTTTGAATGCCCTAAATTAATTCGTGTTCGCATTTAACAAAACGCAAGCCCAAAAGGTTATGTCAACTATATCAATAAACTTCCGTGTTGAAGCAATAACTACCCTAGTTGGTACCTACTTATTAAGTTACCAATTCATGTAAATACACTTTCTGAGCTGATTCACTATCGACTACTATCGTTATGGTTATTACTGTCTTTTTAGTTTATCTTCCGCCATATTGATATTGGTGGCCAAATTTTGGAGTTATGTAGCCACACACCGAGACCGACCTACTAACACCTTTGCCTGAAAACCTCTTTTGAATTGTCCAATTTATTCTACGCTATATTGCATTACCTAGTCATTCAAGTAAATCGATATCTTTATTTCTTTAGGCTTACAAAATAAGCACTTAGACAAGTCAAATTTGAATTTAATTCAAGACTAGGTACCTAATGTAAAAAATGTGAAAATCTTTTATAGTGAGCACTTTTTTGCTTTAGGTACCTACATAAGAAACAATTAAGGGCTTTTTGCTTTACGTAAAAACAATTAAACTTTTCTTTTGCGTTGACGATTGGTTCAATAGGTTTTTAAGTAACTTAAACAAGTCAAATCAGGCCGATTTGCTTGAAACTTCCACAGAATACTAAGATTACACAAAGTAAAATAAAACGGCTTATTAAAGTTTGAGATTCATAGTTTAACTCCGTGCCGTATTACGTATTTAGTCAAAGTTTTTAGGTTCATGTCTATACAATGATTTGAATTTTTATTAGATCAAAGAGCAGGACCAATTACCTATATAGTCTTCGCAAGCGAAGCCGCAGGAAGCCATGAAATACCATGAACAGTTAGCGCTTCAACTATACTGTTTACAGCGAGGCCAAGCCGTATCCCAGCACAGAATACGTAGGCGTACCTTAGCAACCATGTATCGATTGCATTCCCCTCCAGCCTTGAAGGGTGGGATGCGCCCAGCCCTTGCAGATTCTATTTTTAAACTCTGTTATAGCGCAAACTCCGATTCGAGGAAGAATAGAAATAGCACACAGGTTTTTTCATAGTGTCTACGTCATTTCGAGAGGCTTTGTTTGAAGTACATACATACGTACCTAGGGCTATCAAATAAATCACTACATAGTAAAACAAAGTCGCTTTTTGTGTACCTATTTCCCTATGTCCCTTTGACTGCTTAAATTTTTAAAACTACGCAACGGATTTTGATTCGCTTTTTTTTAATAGATAGATTGATTCAAGAGGAAGGTTTATACGTATAATAAAACTGTGCGAAGCCGGAGTGGGTCGCTAGTAAATAATATAGCGCTATACAATTCACACAGAATCTACCAGAATCCGTTAAGATATGGATCAGTTGAGCGACCTCTAGACTGTTTGCAACCTTCTGCAGTTATCTCAATTGTATATCTATAGGTACTAATTTTAACTTGTTTCTATTCCATGATTGTAATTTTCATCGTTAATAAAGATTTACATATCTACCTACCAGGTATTAGAAGTAGTACTTAGTAACTGATATACTTAAGAACTTACCTATAAATAAAACGAAAAAAAAATTTTTTCTTCAAAACATGTTAAATAAAATTTGGGCTAAAAGAATAGCAAATGGTACATAATCTTATATCTTAATGGGAATTTAAAACTCGGTAGCCTTCAAAATGCTAAGATTGATGTTCTCTTTTAGAAAACCAGCTAGGGATGTTGAGTTGAGCTGGATGGTGTATGGGTGTGAATCAAACATTCAAGACTACGAGTATCTTTAGTGTACAACCGCCTTACATTTCAAAAGCTACTGGTCTATTATCTATACTTCTCGAAATAGCCAACAGGCCAAAGACAACCCAAAACAGGTTATATTTTCATTCATATTCTATTTACTAAATTAAATCATGATCTGATGAAATATAAATGACCACACGAATAGCACCAGTTTAAAAAAATTAATAACATATTATAAAGAAACAAATAAAGATAAAGAATCATCAAAATCGGTTCTACATAGAAAAATAAAATAAAAATAGTCGAATTGAGAACCACTATTAAAGTCGGTTGAAAATAGAGATTTCGTGCTTCGATGCTTCGGTGTCGGATATAAGACATCAAATGTAGCCTTATGGTCCACAAGGGGCCGTTATATGCTCTACATCGAATACAATCCATAAGTTGCTATACAATAGACTCCAAAAAGCATGTCTCTGTAAACCTTCGTGCGAACATTGTTAAAAGAGGGTCAAGCTACTTTTTTCTCCCTTCCGACTTCGTTCAACGACTTGTTGAGCGTTCTTGTTTTGTTTTTGATCACGACAATGGACAAATCAAATAGACTTGGACCTCGTCCAAATTGCCGTGGCTATATTATTTACGTAGCCGGATTTATGCTTTTACTCCTTTTTACTCGGATAAAAGATCTATCCTTTGGGATTTAACGTCGCATTAGATAGATTGTTGTAGCTGTATGTGTGTTATTTTGTTTCCGACTTCCGCGTTATTTATTATCAATAAAATATGGTCCTAGAGACTTGAAATTTTATGTTTTAGCCGATTGTTTTTACGTTGAAAAGTTAGTTTAAAGGTGTAGGATCTAAAGTTTAAATTGTATTCAGGAACTGAAGATTAAAACAGGGCACCTAAATAAATTGAGTGGTGTTGTTGTAAAGGTCAGTAAAATCATGGCTGAAAGGTCCCAGCAACTTTAAATTTGGATGAGGATAGGTACAAGTAATTAAGTAAGGTTAAGAAACGTAATAAAATACGCGGATAATGACGCGGGTCACTGCTAGTTCTAAAAATGTTTCTTTATCCATAACAGCTGCTCAATACATGTAATTTATTCGTTAACTTATCAATCCTATTATTTTCGCCACATAATAATAAAAAATAGTTTTCAAAATACATATAGCCAATGTACGGCGCCAGTATACCCTCACGATTATATTAAAGTAAATGGACATAAGCGCCAGAGCTAGTCGGTAAAATATCCTACCGCTCTTCGCAATTCGCATTACAAGATTCAATCTTCATAAACTACTAGACACATTAATTTTATTTATCCACCTCCCAAAAATCTAGCCAGCCCTCCTAGGCCCCTCGAAAGGATATAAATAGCAAAAACTGCGAACCTAACCACCCAGCCTGTTCGTAAGGTCAATGTCACCTGATTGACATGACGTCTGAGCAGGGTCAGTGACACGAACTTATTTACCGTAGGCAGAGAACTAAGGTATCGCCTAGACTAGACAACAAAGAGAAACCGTCTCTAATATTTGAAGGAAACGACTGATTTTACTGAGAACTACGACGCATGATATCAGAAAAATATAGATTAACTCTTGGATCTGAGTTCCTTTTTTGAACAAAGCCAATCATTGAAATGGCACCTTGGAAATTATGCGTTCTATTGGATCTCACTCATCTTAGCTATAACAGACGTGACTCGATTTTCAAATTTAATCTGTTACTTTCTGTCTAAATCTGACCGAACCATAGACTATAAAGGTCAGAACAGAGTTTTTCGAAACCTGAAATTTCAACCAATAACCCAAGCTAAACATGTTGTTAGGGCAATAACACAAAACATACAAATTGAACATAACTATAATAGCTCCGGTCACAATAGTTAGTGACATAAAGCCAGCATACAAAGCTACATACGTTACCATAGCTATTACCTTACCTATTACCTTCCTACGCATTTACAAGGTTTCCGTTATACAGTTATACCGCGCTTCCAACCATGTAGAATACCAACATACATCGTGTAATAACAATAAATAGCAATACCTACATTGTAAAACCTTCATTCCTTTGTAAATTTTGATAGAGTCAACTCTACAATCTCGTGTCAACTCGTGTCTCGTGAAGTCGTGACATCTAAACGATTTTGGAAGGTGTTTTGTCATTTTGTGTCGGTGGACCGTACATCAATCGAAATATCTACGAATAAATAAATGTACTCAGGAATTCGAAGAAACAAAAGAAGGTCGACGCAAAAACGCTCGCCATTTGTCTTTCTATTCTTGTTTCTCTATTTTTGATTTTCTTTGAACAACCTGTTTTATAAGGCGACGAAATAATGGAATATCCATTTTTATCAAAAATAGTTAACTACAGAAGTGGCTAAAGGCTAAGAACTCAAAACCTATGGATAATGAATAATAGTTGTTAAGCTGCTTAGTCAGTTTCAGTTATATTTAGGTAAAATACCATAATATTAGGTAACTCAGCCTAGTAACAAAGTTAACAATCAACTTCAAACCTTTAGCAATCTTATTCAAGATTCAGATTAAGTTGCCGAGGCCAGGCTTCAAGGGTATCTCGAGAGCTCGAGGGTATAATTCTCGATCTGAATTATAATTTATGATGATAATATTTGAGAAGATTAATTGTTTTGCTGAATAATTTAGTAGGTACCGATTTATGAGGTTTAACCTTCTTGGATTGTTTTTTGTACTTTATACCCGTATATTGCACTGTCTAGCTACATGTTAGAAAAATGAAAAAAAAAAATGTTCGTGTGAAAATAGTGTTATTTGGGGTGGAAATAGATAACTTCGTGTTTTCCCAGTGTTTAGATTATATTTAATTTCAAGCGACTTCAAAAAGAGAAGGTTCTCACTTCACTTAATTCGACAATACTTTTTCATTTATTTTTTTGTGTATTGTCTCAACTTTTTGTTATGCGTGTTTTATTGACTGAATTGATGATCTAATTCTTCCTTAATGATTTTTAAGACGGATTATATTTTTTTTACAAACACGTTAATTTATGTAAGTTTGTTAATAGATAATAGAGTATAAATAATAATAGAATAATGAACTTACAAGTTGTCAAAAGCTATCCAGCTTGATGCGAATGACTGCCCTGAGTCGCGTGCATTTCTCTGGTTTCAGTGAACTACCTGAAATAAAAGAAAAAACAATGTTTATTAATGAATTCAACAAGGTAACAAAAAGATTTAGTTGGTACCTAGCTATTTTGTAAAAATAACGAGAAAATACATCGCATATACATAGAATTGATTACTTAAATCTGAAAATAAGACAACAAATCGATGATGGAGAGATATTTACGTAGGCACAAAGATAAACATAGAGATAAAAATAAAATTATCTTTGAGATAACTTTCCGAGAATAAATTGATAATTCTGGAGCATGATACTGTTCCTTATTGGTCTAAAAAGCGTAAGCGCTGAAAAAATATTATTTATTGAAACTAGAATAGTTATAAAACAAAACCTGGTTCATAGGTTAACCAGGTTAAATACATAATAAATTCCTCAACTTCAAAAGTTTTCTCAAGCAACGACAGTTTTAAACTGTGTTATGTAAGTATAACTAGATATAAAAACTACTCTATGAAGTAAACATCGACGAAATGTAAACCCCGTTGTTTGTTTTGACGTCAGATGTTTACATTTTGCATACCTACGAGCTATCAGTGCGTCAAACTCCGGATCAAACATCAAATCACGCAAATATAGTTGTGATGCGGGATTCAGTTCTATATAACAGCAACTTGGGCATTGACCTACATCTAACATCCGTTGGTGATCCATTATATTCAGCACATCACGTAAATTGACTTTTAAAACGTTTTTGTTGAATAAAAATTCGCAACGGGCATTTATTCTGATAGGATGGTGACGTCATCGCCCTCTTTATCTAATACCTACTTTACATTATTACCTACTAGTTGTATTTACAAACAGATAATATGAGCGAATGTTTTATAATCTTAAACCTGAGTTATTTTAGATTAGGTGGCAAAAATAATAAACAAATTCCTTGGGAATCTGTCTGTCTAGGTACTCTATGTAAAACATTCAATGCTCTAATTATGTAAAATTAAAGAGCCAATCAATCTTATCACACGAAACGCGTTTGTTTTAAAGGAGGTAACTTTTATACAAAAAGTATGAACGATGTTTATTACAGTTACAGACTTGCACACATTCGAATCAAGCAAGTACAAGTCGATCAAACAAACAAGCAATCCACGCGTGTGTGCCGGGCCTTATTTACGTACACACGCGCACAGCTGTGCGGGGTCAATGCCCCGAGGCGCGCGAAAGGAGGTGGATCATTTCTAGTTTTTGTCTCCTTCAATAAATACATTACTGAAGAACAAAATGAATCTACCTACAATTCAAGTTTGGTAGGTAGGTGTATAATGAGATCATCGCTTGAAATAAGTTTTAAAAGTTGATGGTCATGTCGTTGGTCGGAGCTTGAAATAACAACAAAAAACTTATGAATAAGAATTGCTATCTTCAATACATCGATAAAAGTATTACCTGATAATTTGAGATACCAATGCTTCTACTCGTAAAACAGGATTATATATTTTCCCCTACCTTCACAAAACGTTTCCAAGGAAACAACGCGAGCAGAAGGAATATATTTATGATTTCCGATGATAGCTCTAACTTAGTAGAACTCATTATTATATTTTAGTTAGTGTAAACCTGTCCAAACGTCGGGAAAAATAGGTAAATAAACGCGATAAATACCTGTACCTATAATAATAATGTGTTCTGATCGCATAAGTTTAAAAATCCTTAGTAAAGCTATCATCTTTTTACTCGGAACTCTACCTTTATCCGTAGTCAACATAAGCAAACATATCGGATCTCTAGCTATTTCTCATAAGAAATAGGTAGAATAAATCCATCCTTAGTGTATGTTGTTTGCTTATCAAATAGTGCAACACAATTAACACCAGTAATATCACCTAATTTAGGGGTCCATTAATCTTTGCGAGTACAGGGCTGTCACGTATCCTCCCCATGCGTCTAGTAACGGGGGAGTGGAATTATGTTTCTACCCCTGTGAGAGTGCGAGACGACCCTGGGGTGTAATTGATTTTCAACCTGAGTGAACATTGCATTCAGTGAAAGTATTTACTTACCTTATAAGTAGAGGAAACTTTTTATACTTTGCAATCGTATTGTTTTATGGGATAGGCTTATGGTGATATTGACTTACACGCAATAAATATATAAATATTTATTATGTAAAATTCTATTATTCTTAGGTATAAATACTACGTTCATTCAAAATTTCAGCCAAATCTGTTTTCAGTAGTTATGGCGTGAAGAGGTAAGTAAGTAACAAACATCCGTCCATGCAAACTTTCGCATTTATTATATTGGTTTGATTTTTTGCGACGCGACGTCGACGGTAAAACATTTTTTCATAATCCTTACTAATATTATAAACGCGAAAGTTTGTATGGATGGATGGATGTTTGTTCCTCTTTCACGGAAAAACCCCTGAACGGATCGAGATAAAACTTTGAATAGACGTGGTTCTAGCCCTGGAATAACACATAGGCTTCTTTTCATTCCAGTTCCCACGGGATAGAAATAGCATTGAAACGTTTCTATAGAAATAAACACGGGCGAAGCCGCGAATAGATGCTAGTTTTACCATAGGGCTAGAAATGGTGAAACAATCCATAGGTATAGGCAGCAAGCGATGCGCAGGAGTGGCTGCCCTACATCGCCGATCTATTTTTCACACGCACCCTCTAAAATTAGATCCGCATTGTATATGGGCGGCGATTCACTTACAACCGATGGTTCTGTTCCTGTTTACATTACCGTTCTCTGGTGAAAGGTTTCTGGAGAAAGATACCTAATAAATAGGAACTTTATTTTAAGATCTCATAGGCTATATTTTATCCCGTAATTCCCACGGGAACCGGAATTACGCGGGCGAAATCGGGAGGCGCTGCTAGTTCTTTATATATATGCCATTCTTTGCTACGAAATATTATTTACTCATTACTGAAGGGAGTTGACGCAAGTTAACAAAACATAACTCATACTCAAGAACATTAAAAACAATAAAATCCAGAGAAGAAATTTATGTATATTAGGTACCTACTCGTACGCATACCAACTCTACCAACTACTACGCTACTTGAGACGATGCGATGACAGCTCAATAATGCGAAAGTTTGGATGGATGTTTGATACCTCTTCACGCCAAAACTACTGAACGTATCGGACTAAAATGTTAGATCGACGTATTTCTAGGCCCAAAATAAAAAATCAGGTTCAACAATTACCAAGAGGGTGAAGCCGCGGGCGTATCTAGTATATATAATAAAACTAAATAATGAATTACGCGCTCTTTATTGCTGTGTATTAAATTCAAGGTTAAGAATACGGAAGAGTAATGATTTTCTTCTGAAGTGGCTATAAAAATACCGAGTGAAAATATTAAAAAGAACCGAGCCACAAATAATAATCTATGCCGCTATTACCAGACATGACTCATAATTGCATACAGAAAACGTGATCGAGCGGGGTTTTTGCGAATCTTCCGGTTAAAATTGACGGATTTGGCATTAATAGGTTTACAAAACAAAGAAGCCAAGGGATCCTACAAATTCATACAGCAGTGGGTCGCGCGACCCGGTCGCGGTCGCGGTCGCGCGTCGCGGTCGCTAGGAACGGAAGACTACCTTAAGTATCGTAACAAGAAACAAAAAAAAACTATGAAAATAACATACCTTAGCTAGCACTAACTCCTTAACAGGTAAAGGTTACCTGTTAGTAAGGGTTAGGTACTAACAGGTAACCTCTTTTGTGGCTCTACTGTTCGACTCCTGCCTCGAGACAAATGTTTGTAAGATCTGCAGATATTTGTGGCGGGTGTGTTCTTAGTGTATTCTATTTATAAAAAAATATCTATCACTTAATTTTTATGAAGTATGTATAATAACACCCGAGAGCCAGTCAGTATCTGGCCCAGCGCATCGGCATTGGCATACAGCGTGATAAATGATAATGCAGCCAGCATCTTGGGGACGCGACGTCTGGTATTTATATGAATCTGTTGAGCTATCTCTAGACTGTTTGCAACCGTCTGCAATTAGCTCTATTGTTTCAATTATACTTGGATACTAGTTTTAATTTGTTTCTATTTCCTGATTGCAACTTTCTTCATTGATATAGGTAGATATGTAATTTGTATTCAGTAAGTATATCAATTATAACCCACATAACACAATCATCTTAGCTTGGGGCTGGGTGTAGTGTATGTATATAGTCGAGCATTATTTATTTTATCAGTACATACTATACTACTATGTACTACATAGTATAAAACAAAGTCGCTTTCTCTGTCCCTATATCCCTTTGTATGCTTAAATCTTTAAAACTATGCAACGGATTTTAATGCAGTTTTTAACAGATAGAGTGATTCAAGAGGAAGGTTTGTACGTATAAAAACCGTGCGAAGCCGAGGCGCGTCGCTAGTTTATTTACTTAACACAAGGCAGATGTTAAACCGGTAGTATAAAATCCTTCCTCGGCAGACAATTTAAACAATCTCAGTTTACAGGTCAAGACAGCTGTGTCACAAATAGCTCGAGATAAAATACTACTGGTGACTATTTTAAAACGAAATAACTAGAGCTCGTCCATTTGGAATGTGGCCAACGTTCAACTATATTCAGCTCCAAAACGTCCTTTTGTTGGAAACACCTTTGTTGAGAAAGCGTTCACATGGTTATTATGGGAACGGTACTTCTCGACGCGAATCCGACCGTATTTGACGAGGAAACGACTCGCACTTGATGTGGAAAGCGATGAAGTCACTTACTTACTTGACCGATTCGGTGAAAGGACACTGTTTTTTACATTTCTTTCTACAACATGAAAAAAATTGTAGCAGTCAAATAGTCGGTACAAAAGCACCAGTAAATGTTTTGTAATTTTAATCATTAGAAGCTTGCAAAAGCGCTATTCCGTATAGAATAGTAGTCGAAAGTTATAGTACCACAGTAGGCTTAATAGTACTTCCTTCCTTAAACATAAAAAATAGATTTAAAATAGGTAGTTGGTACAAAAAGGTATTTGGTACACCAGTAAATGTTTTGTAATTTCAATCATTAGAAGCTCGTAAAAGCGCTTTTCCGTATAGAATAGTAGAGTCAAAAGTAATAGTACCACAGTATATTTAATAGTTTATCTACTGTATAGTAGCGAATAGTACAAGATAGTGTTGTGACATGGCACGCAATAAAGTTGTTTTCCTTCGTTAGTGTGTCAGTAGGTCAATACTGGCTTGCAAACTGCTCACGAATCTGTTCGTTTAAAATACCTGAAAGTATGCGGATTATCTGACAGAGCGCGAGTTTAATTACTATTTTGACGGACTTCGTGAAAGCTTTCGCGATTTCAAACATAATTTTTGTTATAAATTACCTATTACTTTAAAGAATCATCAGATTTCATGCAAATAATTAGATTCAATTGGTTTTTTTGGTTCAATTGGTTTATCATAATAACCTTTGTCGGAGTGAAGCGATTTTAATTTTTTTATTATTTGAAAGCTGGAGCTTCTTAATTGAATGTTTTTGAGTTTTACTTAATATAATACATGAAATTTTAAGTCGGTTTTTACTTTTTAGTATATGTAAAAAACATCAAATTCATTCGCATTAAGTAGGTATACAAAGGTGTATTAATACTATACTTATATATATATATGTGTATTGTTATAGTACCTAATTTAATTACCCATATAATTAGTACCTATAATATGTATTGTACAGAAGACATTTTATGAAATGTTCACTGAGCATCTTAAATTTTTTATCAAAGAACCTTGAAGACAGATTTTAGGATAAAAATAGCTGTGCACGCGGTTTCTCTCAGGTAGAAGCTAAAATTTACATACTTGGATTTTTGTTGACAATTTCATCGTAACTTCACGCCTACGTCAATTTGCTTCATATAGCCTGTGGTAAAGGTCAGACGGGGTAAGTCTGCACAACCCGCAAATAGATATTTCCATGGAACTTAGGTGAAAGTCATATTGGGATTTACAGTTTTTTTATTAAATTGCGCTTTTATCCAATAAATTTGCTGCTTATTCATGTAGTGTTTGAGATTATTATTTCTGTTGTACGGAGGTTGTGTAATTATAAACTGGTTCCGTACTAACCGACTTAGCAGGAAATGTTAGTTCATTGAATACTTGAATGCCGAGGTTTTACGTAATTCAGTCTCGGTAAAGAAGACGCGCGTAGGAGAAGCGAAAGTGTCTGGAATTGATTGGTTAAGCTTTTTTTCTTTGATTGAATGAATCATAGTCAGGTAGTTTTATAAATGTACTTTTATTAAATATAACGTTAGAAGGGTAATTACTATAGGGCAATGCAGCCAGCCAGCGTATTGGGTACCTCTACAGTTCCAATTGGTTTTGAAAATCTACTCTAAATTGTATGCAAAATTCTGTAGTTCTCATTCGTTTTAATTGTAAATAATATTTCTAATTTGTTTATATTCCTTAGAATTATTTAATTAATTGGATAATACTTCAAGCGTGTGCATGTATAAGTATAATTAGATTTATGCCGCTCAAGGTCTGATTTAATTTACATTCTCACTTACTAGATATACCTAATAGTTGGCCGAGGCCATGTTTCTACACAAACAAGGAATCGAAGTTCACAAGAGTTTCGCGATCAAAATATCAAGTCGACACGAAAACTTTTGTTACATTACGACCACGCGGTCGCGAGCTCGTTGCTAAGCAATTTGTTTCAAAGTTTGTAGTGTTCGTTTTTCAGAGGGTAGGACCATAATATACCTAAGTACCGTTTATTTTATAAAGCAGTATGAAAAAAGCCTATAAAAGCCCAAGATTCTGAAAGGAACAAAGTAATAAAAGAATATGGAATATTATTCGTATTTATTCGTAACTGAAACAAAAACAAAAAATTGTATGACGCGAGTTTTTTATACAAAATCTTGACGAGTTCAGTTGCCAACAACGCAAAAGATTGCGGGTTCGATTACCGCCTCGGTAATGGAATCCGCAATTCCTAATGAAATAAAGTTATTATTTACTGATTTTTAATATCAAACACAAGCTCTAGCTTGGAGCTAAATGATGCTGGGTGAATTATCCAGTACTTATTATTTATTTTATTTATGAAATTTTCAAGCCTTATCTATCATACTTATAAGAGTTATGCCGATAAGCATGCACTGTAAGGCTGTAATAAGCACAACAGTAGGTAAGTTACGATCGTAAACAATGCAGTTCGCAGTTGAGCAAACAAATGGCGGGCGTGCCGAGTATTTTTCGGTCACCAGGTCAATGTCAGCGCAGCTCTAGGTGTACATTTGTAAATCCACTTCTTTCTGAACTAAACTAGTTCAACTTGGTTACTAGTTTCTACAACTAGAAGCTAGAAAGACGATTTACTTATTTATTTCAAAATGGTTAGCTTGTAGGGTAAAGTCCGGATAGATGCCCCAGGATGAATTAGTACACTACTGCCAAAAAATCTATTAACTGAAAGTAGCGATAAAGTATTTATTGGTTTAAAAATTTAGCTTATTTTCTAGGGAACAGTACTAGTTGTAATCAAGCCTTACACATTACACCTTACATTATTACAAAAATAGTATGCCTAAATACTCTTCCTGTTTGAAACCTGCTTCAATTTTTTTTAATAGGTAGGGTTCACTATAATTATCCAGATTCTAATAACAAGCATTCAAGTCAAGTCGCTTCGTACTAGTATTGCATCAGCTTAGTGACCTCTAGATTGTTTGAAACAATCTAAAATTAGCTACATTGTTTCTATTATAAATTGTAGTTTTAATTTCTAATTTTTGAATACAAAGAAAATGAAAGCCAAATTAAGCAAAACTCATTTTAATATTTCACTTATTCCATACGTACGTATGAAAGTCAAGCTAAAAACCATTCGACCATAAATAACCGTTGATTTTATCGTCCCGCGTGCGAGTCACAGGCATTTCTCGTAAATGGAGAAGCAACAAAAAACAGATGATTCATTCTAGTGTTCGTTGGTCTTAACTATCTGAAGGACTATGGGTATGGCATTCCACGAAGTTTTACCCTGTTACTAATAAATACTTCACACAAATAATAGTAACTAAATTAAAGGAAGGATAAGCCAGCATTACTTATACTTAATTGAAGCTAATGGTTGTCATTAGCTTCAATAAAGACTTACCTATTTTGGCGAAAAGTAACCAAAACAACATACAAAGGAGAATAAAAAGCAATTGGCTAAATTATTATACGTACAACCTAACTTACGTAACTAAAGGTTAAAGTAAAATAATTCGATTCGATAGGTATACTCTACATTCCGCTCTGAGCTCTGAGTCCGGTTGACGATATTATCGAGACGTAATCGAAACGTCTCAGCGTGCAGTCAGGGATCTGCGCAAATCCTATTAAAAGAAGTGAACTATATTATATAAATCGTCAACGGGGCACAGCCCTCAGGTTCGAGTAATGAAGCTATTAGATGTACCTACTGGGAAGCGCCGTTATCACTAGACTAGATAACAACTGACATTTGCCCTATTATGTCACTGTAAATTTCATATCCCTATCATAAACTTGCGCGTAGTATTATTTTCTTCTGTGGTACCTACGACCGCAAAAATCACTACGCTTAGTAAGTACCTAACAGGTCTGTATACAGTTTGATTACGAAAAAAGTTTTCAAAGTTTTCAAGCTCTGCTAAGCTTAGGGCTAAAGACGATGGCGTGTGAATTGTCCACCATTATTTACAAGCCTATCACTATCTGCCGTGGCTTCGCAAGCGTTGTTTCTATGGAAACATCTCAAAACTTATATCCCATGGAAACTGATTTATGGGATGAAAAGTATTCCAGGGCTAGAACTATGCTTATTCAAAATTTCAACCCGATCCGTTCTGTCGTTTTTGAGTCAAACATCCTAAATCCTAAACAAACTTTCGCAATTATAATATAAAGAATGTAAGGATCTATAGCTCAGTTAAGCGAGCAGGTTCGACTATCGGCACTAATACAGGTTCGCAACGCGGAAATGTAGGTGAAAGTGGGGTGAAAGCGGCGCGCGCAACGTTTACCTAATCGCATCAGCGCGGGCGCATGCCACGTTACATCAGCAACACACGTTCCAAATGTGAAAGTCAATGTTACATTTGAGTGTGCCACGAGATTTGAGACTCGACAGTGGCCCGATTGCGGATGTCCTAAAATTTTATGACGTCATTCAATTGTTAGTTAAAAATAACGGTGTCGTGCGATTGGCTTAAAATAATATAAGGAAAAGTCTTCCTTCCTATTCCTTTATTATTTTATTTATTTTTACTCCCTATGTTATATTTACAGTAACTATTACCTACTCACTAAAAAGTGTAGACTTTTTTTGGTTAAAAATCAAACATCCATAGTTCTATGAATCCATACATACAAACTTTCGCGTTTACAATATTATTATGGATATACCAATCTTAAATAAATGTTTAGGTTTTACTAAAAATATAAATGGCATGGATGGAGAAAATTAAGGTATAATGGAGAAAGTGGCACTGTTATCGGGTAACAGTGATAATGGGTATCTATGTGGGTCACTGCAAACAAACTAGTGCTGGCTCTTATCTGGGAACCCACGTACTGGTTTAGCCTATTTAGATAGATAACTACCTACATAATTATTATAAAGTTTATGCAAAAGATAATCGTAGAAAGTTTCATACTTTGACGAATTCATTATAATTGTGTACGGGTGAACAACTAGTTTGTGATGAACAATACCAACGTTCCATCCATCCCATAACAGGAACTGCTCTGATCTTTTCTATGATCAACAATATTTGTGTTATTGTTACCTTTACCATGGTACAACGTGAACAGTGCGCGCGGAATTGAAGTCGCATTAAAGTCTTTTTTTAATTCAAGTCAACCTGTTTACCTGAGTATATAATTCTAGAAATTCGTTGAGTATGTACCTACCGATCTAAATGTACATAGAGTCAGATTATAAATTTGAAATCACGTTCTAATTAGAATAAATTCACCTTCGTTGGTTTGAACATGTTAGATAATTTATACATTATACAAAACGAATCACTTTGAATAGGGCTAGCCCGCATGACTGTTTCACCAGATCTTTAGCATCTGTACACCGAAATACTAAACAATTTCTTATTGCCTAGTTAAACGCGATAAATGAACAGTAAACTAGTTTATCAGTCCTTGACATCATTTAGAATAGATATTATCGATCGGCCCACTTCGCGAAGTTAATAATCAGTGTGAATTGGATGGACTATTAGATTTTTTAAGATTTTGACTGAGGAGTTACTGAAATTTCCTTAATGAGAGAGCTAAGACAGCTTAAAATTTAACATACTTTTTATACTCTACCTACGCATAGCTTTTGTTGTTTCATCAATCTTGAATGTTGTAGGTACCCAGATAATTACAATCAAAGTAGATGATGAAGAAGAGATAATACTACTTATTTTGAAAAATATTGCTAACTGCAGACAATTATTGTCTGCAGTAAGCAATTTTAGTTGCCAACAATTTAGCAGTTAGCTCAACTGATCCATACCAATGCCAGTCGGAAGCGTTCCCAAGACGTTGGCTACATTGACAGATAATCAATTTTTATTTTTCAGTTGCATGATTTTATAAAGTATGGTTCTGAATGGAAAATTCCCTTCAAATATGAAGGTTCTCTGAACTAAATGCGAAGTTCAAGGTATCGTTCAAGGCACAGTTTTCGCAAAATGGTATTTGCTACAGAATTTATTAAGAATCAGATTGGTTATTTACTTTCACTGCTCGTATCACGCATATAACATGTCAATATCAATGAACAATAGCAATGATCTAAAGTGTGAGTAACGAGTTTCTTCCTCATAGCCGTGTCTGTAGGAAACGCTTACCGACGGCCCGCGACGCGCCTTGACCCACTTTACCACACATAGACCTACGTACTTCACAACTGCTGAAGTGCAAACTGACTTCTTGTATGTAGTATTTTGCAATGTAATTTTTGGTTGCTCCCAGGCTTAGCATTTGTCGAATTCATCGAAGAATCATAAAGAAAAAACCTTTAAAGCAAAATGTGCCCTGCCCGCAGAGAAAGCCATGGAGTGTTCTATGCTCTAGATCAAATTATGGACCGAATACCAACCAACAAAAACGGTAAACTAAGCGGAATAAAGTACAGGACGTTAGCGAGCTGATAATGGGTCACATATGGAGTTGGGAAAGACGCCTAGCCAGACGGAGTGACGGCATAGCAGGTGGACCACTGAATTAATTAATATGTACTAGTATCTACCCGCGGCTTCGCACTTGTTTCTATGGAAACGTCTCAAGGCTATTTCTATCCCATGGGAACTGATTTATAGGATGAAAATTAGCCTATGCCTAGCCATTCCAGCTCTAGAACTACGTGTCTTCAAAACTGAGGATGATCCGTTCAGTAGTTTTTCAAAATCCATAGCTAAGTAAGTACAAACTTTAGCGTTTTATTAAAAAGGGACAGGCTAAGGATAATTAAGACTGAAATTTATTTCGCATTAGCAAATGTGATTTTAGCTGTTTAAAACTGCTTTCTTTAATCGTAACTCATTTTGAAAATAAATTCAATACCTAGGTACTATACCTAGGTGTAGGAAAATGACAGCCCAGTCTTTCCCCACCTTACCTCACAATCTCGATAGATAGTGTGTCTCATTAGCTCGCTGCACAGCCTTGCTCAACAATTCACAATGAACACTACACGCAGCAAATAGATCCCAAGGCCAGTCGCCGTGAGAATCGTACGAATACAACAAAATATCCAACTGTCTACAAACTCTATCAATTCTATGATCTCCCTTTTGTCTGCCCTCGTTTTGGACAGAAAATCTGACTACGAGTAGGTCGATTCACGGAATACAGAAAAAGACTAGATATTGCGTAGGTAGAGCAAAATGAAATCTTATTTAGCATCATCAAAATCGATTAGTCAAGACAAGACCAAGAGTTCGTATAAAAGAGGCCAATAATTCTCTGATTTGTATAATATAAAAATACTTACGATTCCCATTTCAGCAGCATAAATCCAAAAGAAACAATCCAATAATGCCACACAACACTTTAGAAACAAAGCACAATCACAATAGTGTGTCTAGGGCTTTGTAAACTCACTGTATCCAAATTATTTACAGGCACCAACACTCAAGTCCGTCACTGTATTATAAAATTCCACTAACTTACTCCAACGAGCATAAAATAAGATTACATAAAACCATACACACACCGTATCTGAGTTCACACCCAGTTCCAAGTAGAGTACCTGTAACGAGACAAAGCGGTAGTTAGTTTTATGAATTTTCAATGCTAACAGGAGGCAAAATAATTCGCGTTAACTATAACCACAGGAAAGGTGATAAGACACGCACCACTTACTCGAACATTGAGTTTAAAATAAAGCACTAAATTAACTCTGACGTACAGAAGTAGTAACGTTCGGGAGTACGTGCTAACGCGTCGACGACTAAAAGCGGACTGGCTGGCGCAGTGGGGGAGAGGGGCTTTGCGGGGCGCGGGAGGGGTCGACCGGAGGAGAGGATAGAGGGAGGTAGAGCGTCTGGTTGGTGGTTGACTCGACTGGTCGGTCGACCTATCATCGTATCGACACGACACGATCGGATCGACACTAGCAAAGCATTTCAAGTGCACATTTTATAGGCTGCCATAAAACTTGGAGCACTATAGAAGACTACCAAGAGTGCACACAAATATCTAGGAACTACATTTTTTATTGAAACTTATTTCAGTTGATTCATCATCGTAAAGTTTGGGCGGCCATCCGAGACGCAACCTTCACAGAATCTCAGGGCCAGCGTTTGAGCTTGTAGAGGTCGTCGTGCACAAATACCTCCGTATTATCTAGAAAAAGATCTAGGTGTACTTAGAGCCTATAAAATATGTTTTTAAAAAAGAAAAGAAACCTAAAAAACAACGGTAAATTATTAAAAAATGGAATTTAAAATTTCCTTCGCTAACAACGGGTGGCGACTGGAAGCTTGTGATGCAGGATGGATGAGGCCTAAGATCCAAAATGGACGCCCAAAACGTCTTCTTTGTAATCATCATCATCAGCTATATTAGTCCACAGCTGGACATAGGCCTCCCCTAATGAGTCATATTAGTAAATTATAATTAATCATCCAAATGTTAATTCCTACTAAATAACGTGCATGAAAATAATGAAATATTATTACTAAGTCAAGTTGTTAAAACAATTATAAAACTTCTCTACGCGTAACATCGTTTAAAATAAAATGATTTAGAGGCAGCTAGTGAGGATGAGTTTGAAATGAAACATTTTTCGCAATAGATAAATCTGGTAAAGGCCTATGGGAGAGTTCTATGAGATTTTTTTTATAAAATCAACTCGAAGTTTAATTAGGTAGGTAGTTGAATTATGGTTATTATTATTATTTTTCATTACTCATACTCGGAAAGCAATTGGCGCCCTCGCTACACTCGGCCGCCAAACCCCGTCTCGGGACTAAATAAGTTACTTTAAACCCTTGGATAACAATGTACGATAAAGTACCTACACGTTATTTACCTACTTCCTACGTAACCAGTTGATAACTTTAGAGTAACGACCTGCTCTACCTACTTTAGTTTCCTTGCAGCAGACAAAACAACTTGTTGTGTTGCTCTACCAAGGAATTAATTTAGTTTGTCATGTCAAGTTATGATCATGACAAAGCAAATTTACATGCGTAGTAAGTACGTAAATAATTTAGTTTTTATTTTCTTTTTCACTTTTCCTTTTCTTATAAATATAAAGTACTTAGGTCTAAAGGTATTGAGGAGGCGACTTAGCAAAAGTAGAGTAGGACGCCCTCCGGCCAGATGGGATGACGATCTGCGAAAGACTGCTGGCAGATGCTGGATGCGGCAAGACAGGGCGCTATGGAGCTCATTAGGGTAGGCCTATGTCCAGCTGTGGACTAATGTAGGATGATAATATGTAATAAATAAAGTAGGTAATCAAAAATAACGTTATAAAGGTTGATTTGTTGTTTGTGTAGATTAAACTAAGTCACTACTTACCTTACGCGTAGGGACTTCTGTAGAATTTTTAATTATAAGTAAAGTAGAAACACCCTCTATTTGCCACCATCAAGAGCTCTACGTAAAATTTCGTAATCTTATCGTAACGAAGAATAGATAAGACGTCGATAGACAACGATCAGTAACGATGAGATAGGTTGGTTAAGGTTCGCGATAGCAGTCACGATTGACTGATACTGGCGTTTAGTAGAACTTATAGATCGTTGAGGTATAAAACTACCTACTAAAACTAGCATTTTTTATCGTATAGGTATCTTAAATTTTTCTTAATTCTTTAGACCAAAAAAAAAATAATGCGAAAATGCGTAGAGAGGTAGTTAGATAGATAGATAGATAAAACGTTTATTTGTTTCCACAGACACACACTTATACAATTACATAGACACAACAATTAAAAAAAAAAAGAACAAAAGTACAAAACATTCAATTTCAAACATTTGCGAACATTCAATTTCAAAAGTATTATGTCCTTACGAAAAAACTTTTTTAAAATAGTTAAAATAACTTAGTTTAGTTTAGGTAAGTTTGTGTGTGCTACAGAATGTCAAATAGGCCATGGCTCAGTGAAATTTTTTGCTTCGAAGCAAAAACACCGATTTTCAGCCAAAACCTGATCGAGAACGAGCAGAACGAGTACAAAAGGGCAATGTGTATTATTATAGTGACTGTGTAGTGTAGCAATAGTAAATAGTAGTTAGGTACCACACCTTTAAATAAAGATAAAATATACATGACTGGTGGGGATAGATAATATTATAGATAGTTTAGATAATTACCAGTTCTATTGAATATAATAATAATAATAGGTACCTACTGTACTTTATTGCCATAATATGCTTGTTAATTGCTAAATTTATATAATATGTACAACTAAATTACACTATCTATTTTGAGGATGGACTGGCGACAGACATTGTGGCCATATTGCCTAGTGTACTTTTTTTTTATAATTTAGGTCAGTTAATAACACTGATTTACTGTTCAGCCATTTTTTCCCGCTACTCTACTCTATTACTCGGTTAAATCAAAACGTTCCATTTTTACGAATAGGCAGCTACTAGCCCAAATCATATTCAAGTCTTAAACGTCATCGAGAAGTTCCATTTTTGGTGAGATTTCCGTAGCACTAATTATTATTCCATGTCCTCATGCTAAAGGCGACAACTTTCGAGAATACCTAACTAAACTCAGGGCTCGGGTTCAAAGATGGAACGCGTACAACGGGGACACAGAAACCTAGAATCAACATCTTCTTGATTTTCTTAAAATTTACAATCGGAATGATCCGATGAATTGAATTGAATGGTAAACAATAGCTTCGGTTTACAAACACGGAGTATTATCTTGTTACACTGCACGTAAGAGGAATGGAGATCGCGAACTTAGCGCGTCATGGCAATAAAAATAACCAAGGGAGGTTGGGGTTATCAGGAATATCACTTAAAAATTATCATAATAAGCTATTTGTTGCCAAATATATTTTCAATCAATTGGGGTAAGATTTACAATGCCCGGACACTTAATACGCATGTAGGTACGGCACTGTTCTTCAGATTATGACACTTAACAGGTGATCGTCGGCTTTTACAGCAATTATTTTTTGCCATCTTTATGTTTCTTGCTTTCCTGTTTTAGGATATACCCAGAATGTGTGTAATTTGAGCGATATTTAAATAATTTTATAATGGTTTTGCCTAGAATAGAGAAGAGAGATAATCATAGAGATCAGCGCATTAAAATTTCCCGCGGGATCGTCTGTACAAACGTCCCCTTCGAATAACGTATAACAAATCGACGTGGGGGTAACATACTTGCTTTGCTCTGAGTTCCGAATATGAACAAACATTTCTACGAAGTAACAGAGGAAATTCGTCGGTTGCTTCGTAGTCAGGACCCGGTATAGAATTTTTGCTCTTAGTCATTGCCTTTTGGTTTTTATTTTATTTTTAATGGCTGCTAAATTACTGGGCTGGTGACTAGTGGCCTTTCACTACCTATGAATTTGCAAAATCGTGGAGGAAATACCAGCCTGTGATGGATTAAGACTTTCTATTTTCTGATTGGTAGCTGATTGGCAGGTTCTTTTATGAATCCCATATTGAGAGAGCATTGTTCTTTTGTCACGGTTATTGTAGTAGAATAGTTTGAGTCAGTCTGTGTCCAATATTCATAATATTTAACTTATCCATCACTCATTATTTGGCTTAATGTAATAAACATATCTACAAACTCCAATTTGTGCAACATCACATGCGTTTTTTCACATAATTAACTTACAAAATATATAGGTTATCAGATCAAATAACGACAAATAATTCTTAGTACCTCCCCCTAACAGTTAAGAAAACTATGACTCATTGTAGGTACAATCGCGTCTGCACACACACAAGACCTCAATATCAAAGTAGCTCACGATTTATAACGTTAAATAACAGTCAAACATAATGCTAAGCAGCGACAATCTACCTCGAGTCGGTCAGTGCGTGGAACGCACTACCGTGCACTGAAACTCGTTGAGAGAAAGTGACCGCTGCGATACTTTCCAAGTGATCGCTGACTTTCGGCACTCGACCACTTGATGCTTTATGCCTCTATACCGTTACCTTTTTGCACAACGAGGCCACACTTAACATAAGCCAGTTAAATTCATTATCGTCATGGCAACTATTTTCACTTGCATTACGAAATTGTTACGTAAATAATGAACACAATGTCACACAATGACTCGTGCCATTGCTCTACATTATTCGCACCTACTGCAGGTGTCAAATTAATTTTGTAATCTGTTGAAATGTGAGCCGCTTTTTATTAAGGGCGAATGACCCCTTTTTCCCCTGTCTACCCAATCTGCAGCGTCATTGTGGTATAGTCTTTCTTTGTTAGCTTTATGGGCTTTACTATTACGAACATCTGTTACCTATTGACGCGGATATTGATCATTACTCCTTCACTGTAGCTCAAACAGATTATAATGAAAATAATCACACTCTCTTGAATAGTTAGTTTTAAAATTATCTCTCTCGGTCCGATTAAGGAGTAGGGGTAGGGTTATACCCCCCTCATGTAACAAAATCATTAAACTTTCACCCTTTTGAAGGCCGGATCTCTTTATAATTTATTTTAGACATGACACATTCCAATTTGTTCATTCTCTCCAATAGAAAAGGTGAGTCAATTTTTTACCTTCTTCATGACATAATTATGTGTTTGGTATAGTTTCTCATTCATTATTCACCTACACTTTTCTAATGCACCTACCATCTAAAAGTGGGTAACATCACCTAAACTAAAGTCCTAACCTAGAGTCTTTAGTCCTAGTATAAGAAAGTAGAGCCCAAGTTTTAAGTGTATTATTAAATCGCCCCTTTACATAAAAAAGTTAAAAAATTCTGACGAGTCATAGCCTCATCATTTAATTTTAGGTACATACTTTTCTTTTATTATTATGTATGATGTATGTGAGAATAAATGTTCTGAATTAATGGAAAAATAATAATAAAGAATAAATCTACGCTGTGGGTAATCAGAGTTGTTTTGAAACGGGAGAGCGATTATGTCACCTCACTCCTCAGACTTACTCAGCCTTACTCATCATTTTCAGTGATTGCTGAACGAGCATGGATATTCCTTTATTTGTGCATTACTTGCGTGCGAAATGATTCAATAGCATTAGATACGCACATTTTTATGAGGCTATTCAACTTCACTGGGATTGCCTTCTTAATTCAGAATTTAATAATTTTTCATCATAAATAGGAAAGTCGTTTTAATATTTTTAAAAGATTATGTAATAGACTATAGTCATGTTATTTAAAATGTTGTAAATTGTGTGTATACATTTGGTGGCAAATAAATGATTTCTCTAAGTGGATAACGTGTTTCTTCTGTATACATTTTTCTGAGTGGCTATGACTAGGACTCCCTCCTAGCCTTTATAGGTATAAGTCGCATAGAGAATGATTGGGATTAGAATTTAACCAGTAAAGATGGGAGTAGCGATTATTAATGTATCTAACTTACTTGTCCATTTTTGGGTTCCGCACCCAAAGGTAAAAACGGGACCCTATTACCTACTAAGACTTCGCTGTCTATCCGTCTGTCCGTCCGTTTGTCTCTCACCGTTCATCTCTAGAATCGCGATAGCTAAACAGTTAAAATTTTCACAAATTATGTATTTCTGTTACCACTCAATATACTTTCTAAAAATAAAATAATTAAATATTTAAGGGGGCCCATACAACAAACATGATTTTTTACCATTTTTTAACACAGAACCCTTCGTGGGCGAGTCCGACTCGCACTTGGCCGGTTTTTATTATTAACTAGTGTACTAATACGAGTTTCAAATATATTCCTAGAAGATTATTTTAACTTGATAACGTTGATAATGACTTATGCTTATCAAGTTAAAACAGGCGTTCAATGACATCCTTATCTTTTTAATTATGATTGTCACATTTCCTAATCATTACTAAGCAAAATAGATTATAGATAACTATGTAGGTAGGTACTTATAATCAATTTTCAACAGCGATGTAGGTACTGTAATTAGGTACCTAAATCAATTACTCAGCCACGGGGCGCAAATTTTATTTAGAAAAAAATCTATAAAACTAACCGTTGAATATTCTTCGAAACACATAATTTGAGGACTAAATACGTAACTGCAATAATGTAAATATTAGAAACTGTCTATACAAATAGGTAGGTAATGAAGTAAATAAAAACTGAAAATACTACCTACTATTAGACGTGCGCGCCGCGCCGGCGCCGCCACGCCGCGCCGCCGTTTTCACGCGCCGCCGCCGCCGGGTTTACAAGTCGGCGCGCCGACTAGCCACGGACCCGCGCGAGCGGGCGGCGGCGGCGTCAGCCGGGGTGCGCCTAGAGGATAGAGGTAATCCTCTCTCTCCGCTCTCCGTACCCCGGCTGTTGTTTTGACAGTCATTGAAGTTGAATTTGGAAGTTCATGATGGCCGTAAATATAATATAAACACCATAAAAATCAAACAACTGCTGGACATAGGCATCCCCTAATGAGCGCCATAAGCGCCCTGTCTTCAGTCAGCTTATTGCATTCAGCATCTGCTAGCAGTCTTTCGTATATCGTCATCCCACCTGGCCGGAAGGCGTCCTACACTACGTTTGCCAAGTTGTGGTCTTCACTCAAGAAAACGTTTACCCAACGGTTGTCGGTTCTTCGAGAGATACGTCCAGTCCACTGCCACTTCAGCTTGCAAATTCTTTGAGCTATGTCGATAGCTTTGATGCTATGTCAGATGTATTCATTACGAATCCTATCCTTCAGAGAAACCCCGAGCATAGCTCTTTCCATAGCTGGCTGAGTGACTTTGAACTGGTGGACCTGCCTTACCGTGAGTGTCCACGTCTCAGCTCCGTAGGTCATTACGGGTGGGACGCACTGATTGAAAACTTTCGTTTTCAAACATTGCGGTATGGATGACGAGAAGACATGACGTAGTTTCCTAAATGCTGCCCAGCCCAGCTGGATCCTCCTCTTGGCCTCTTACTCAAAATTGTTTTTACCTTACTGCACAATCAATATCAAGGAAACAATTTCAAGGATGAGGCTAGGCCGTCCAGCATGTGGTTTAGCTCCTCTAGCGACTCCGTCATTACGACTATGTCGATAATCGCATGCGCGAGATGTAATCGCCGTTTATGGTAATACCCATACCTTCCCAGTCAAGCGTCTTATATCTTCCAATGCGCTCGTGCACAGTTTCGGGGATATGACATCCCCCTGTCTCACTCCATGAGCATGATTGCATCCATGATTGGATGGGTTTAGACAGCTGGTCCCGAACTTGGACACTCATAGTGGCAGCTTCGTAAAGACATCTCAGCACTTCGATATAACGATAGTTGACTTGGCATCGCTGTAAGTATTCCAGAACCGCCCAAGTTTCGACGGATTCAAAGGCTTTCTCATAGTCCACAAAGACTGACACAAAGGCTGATTATACTCTTCGGACTTCTGTATATCTGTCTCACTGTGTGAATGTGGTCTGTGATGCCATATCCTCCGCCGCCACGGAACCAGGCCTGCTCCGCTGGCTGTATCTCGTCAAGTCTCCTGGCGAGACGATTCATGACCATTTGTGAAAACAGCTTATAGATGTGGCTCAGGAGTGTGATGGTTCTGTAATTTTTAAGGAGAGTTTTATCACCCTTCTTAAAGAAGAGCACCACCAAACTCCCGCTTCACGCCTTAGGATAGGAGTTCTCCGGCCGGCTCTGGAATCATGGTCGTCTCATCGGGAACGAGGGGCATGTGCAGTGTGTGTACAGACGGCTATAAAAATCCTCTATCTCGTCCGAGATCTCCGGTTTCGACAATACGATCCTCCCGTCGTGCGTTGTAAGCTTCGTCAGGTGGCTCCTGCCAAGCTGCTGAGTGAATACTTTGGAGCCTCGGTTTCGCTCTATTCCCTGTTCAATGATGCTTGTGTTGAAGCTCCGAAGGTCACGCCGTACCATCTTCCCAATTCGCTTGTTCAAATCTGACCTTTCTGACGAAGTTGCTTGGATGGTTTCCCGTCTTCTTGTCATCAGCCCCAGAGTCTCATCCGACGCTTTGGACTGCTTGCCAGTTCGCTGTTTTTGCAGAACTTGATGCCCTCATTCCTCAACGTTTCACGGTCTTAAACATATGTTCCAATGCGCTTGTGAATAGTTTCGGAGATATGACATCCCCTTCTCACTCCTCTACACAATAGGATGGGTTAAGACTGCTGTCCTTGTACTTGGACACTCATAGTAGCGGCTTCATAGAGACATCTCAGCGCCTCGATGTAACGATAGTCTACTTGGCATGACTGTATGGATTCCAGAACACCCCAAGTTTCGACTCAGTCAAAGGCCTTCCTTCTCATAGTCCACAAAAGCGAGTGGTTGCCATCTATCAACACTTCTACGCCAACCCGCTGGCACAGTGAGTTAACTCTGCTGGGTTAACATGTTGTTGCTCTTGGATTTCTGTTACAAAAATGGCTCTTAAGCGTGAATAGAAAGAAATAGACGAAATACTGGAGCAAAACATCCTTTTGCAGAGGTCGGATCGACTCACACAGAAGGTGAAAAGTCACGGACTAAGAACACATCCACTGCTACTAGCCAGTTAACGTCTTGCTCCAGGTTTTCGTTCATTGCTATTGAATCTGGAGTATCTATTTACCCTGTTTTACGGTACCTATTTAAAAAATAGGAAAAAATCAAGCCACGCCGGCGCGGCGGCGCCGCGCCGGGCGTGGGGGTCGGCGCGCCGCCGCCGGCCAATTTGATATCGGCGCGCACGTCTACCTACTATCTATACTTCTGATTATAATTTCTATTACTCATCACATCTTAATAGTAGGTTCAGCTAGAGTATTTTTATAGGTAATATTCTCTAGATTTCCTACTTTCTTTGAAGGTCCGATTGGAGATAGGAGGGTCCGAGTTCGATTCCCAGAACGGGACAAAATAGAAAAGGTACCTACTCATTTGTTCCGGATGTTCTCGCTGTTTTCTACGTACAATATTATATAATTTCTACCTTTGAGAATAATTAATAATATCAGTTATCTTAGCTAGTAAAATTAACACTGCTATAACTTGGGCATTATTTTTTTGTTTATCTTCTTCCTAGTTCAACGTCTAACCAAAAAGCCTTCCCCAACCCGGATTACTCCTCGATAAAAACTCGTCTCGTCTCGGTAAATTTTAGTTCACGTGGTCAGAACACTTCTAGTGAGCCTATAACAGAGCAAATGATCACCCATTCCGGGCCACGCGCTAGGGTTGCCAACCAAAGTATTTTACTCTATGTTATGTGGGCATTGTAGGCGTACGTTATTACACTAATAGAGTATACGAAAATACTTTTTTTGACTCAATGTTTACTATATTAGTGCCAGTAATGCTTAAATGATGCATACCCATTACCATAATCAAAAAAGGCTCGTTTCCCTCACTCACACTAGTGACATGAGCCATTGACTATGTTTGGAGTAGTACAATTCTTTCGAAAGTAATGAAAAATTGATGTGCTTCAAAAAGTAACTAATTTTTTTTTATTAATAAATGTTACTCTATTTTATTAATGCGTATTCTTTTTAACCTCCTTTGAAATCTAAACACTATTTCTTCAATTAAAAGTTGGCAACCCTAGGCCGCGCTGACCTTGTCAGTGAAACTGGGTCAGTGGGCCAGCAATTTTGCACTTTTAAACTCGCTGTCTGGTCTGTGCTCAGAGACCACCCCAGTACGGCTTAGCGCTAGTAAACAAGCTTATCTAGAGAACTCTACATTAGGCCTCAAGTTTTATCTTTCTAACCTAGACACCAATTTCACACCCAATTTATTAACGAGGGAAGCGAAGTCTGGCTAAATTTGCGTTTCTGTTGATTTTACAACTAGTTATATAGATTTGACGATTTTTGCTTAGAAGTGTACTTAATTATCCTTAGTTATATTATAAATGCAAAAGTTTTTATGGATGTACAGAGGTAGATATGGATGGATGGATGTTTTTTCCTCTTTCACGCAAAAACTACTAAACGGATCGGACTGAAATTTTGAATAGACGTTGTTCTAGCCCTGGGATAAAACACAGGCTACTTTTCATCCCTTATATCTGATCCCACGGGATAGAAAAAGCCTTGAAACCTTGTCATAGAAACAAAGCGTGCAAAGCCGCAGATACTAATATTTTATAAAAATATTTTACACAACACAACACGTGAAACAAAAGAGAAACTTTTCTTATAACTCTTGAAGCGGAAACCAGAAACAAAAACTTTTTTCAACAAACTTTTTCAATTAAGAGAAACTCTATGGGGTTACATCAGTCGTTTCGTTTAGGAGTTCCTGTTTACATTCTGTCTCCCTCCATCATCAGACCAGCTCTATGGTACCATAGCAGTCGTTATAGTAGTCGTTTTGTTTGGAGTTTCTACGTCCACATTCTGTCTTCATTATCAGAACAGCTCTATCGTATTTTTTAAGTTTGTATATATGGATGTTTGTATATAATCTTTCACCCAAAAACAACGGAAAGAATCGGGCTAAAGATTTGAATAGACGTTTTTCTATCCCCACATTGCTTTTTCACCGAACTCACACAAGGCCGCTATCAACTTCATCGGTTGAGGTCTGAACTAAAAAACAGTTGCAAGGTTTGTCCAAAACCAACAGGGCATGACCGAGAGACAAATATTGGACAAACGTTTCTATCTAATATACTAATAATCTTAAAATCTAAGCTAATAACATAGGTACCCATTGCATCAATCTAGTCTAGTGCTAGCACAATGCTTAGGTTAGGTACTTATAGTGGAAGAGTTCGCGAAGCTCTTTAATATAACAATATTCACCAAATTGTTAGAAATTAATTTTGAAAACATTGAACTGATAGATCACAGTCACAGAATTATGAATAATACAGAGCCTAGTTGTATCTTTTACAGAGACTAACGGCCGATTTCTGGAACGCATGTCAACTTCATAATTTACTAATCAATGTTCAAATCTCTATTCAAGTGTCATTTGGGTTTCTCAAACGTTGATTACGTACTTAGATTTTGAACAGTGATTACTTAACAAGCTTGTCAACTCATTGAAGCAAAACTCTTGTCAAATATCAAAATGGGTTTCTGGAACGATAATTAAGCATGATTCTTTGGTCAAGCTCTTGTCAAATCAATAATTAGCTAATCGGTGATTTAGCTCTAATTAGTTGAAATTTTTACAACAATGTGCTGTATTTTGCCAAGTTCTAAATCGAATATATATAAAAAATCAACAGGTTGGTACTTGAGTACCAACCTGTTGATTTTGTTATGTATTACTAAACCTAAGGATCGTTTTACCATTAAATGAAAATAATTTAAATTACCTCTTATATTCTAGGATGCTTCGTTTTGCTTCCGCATATTAGAAACATATAAATAATATAAAAAAACTTGGTGAAATACAGGAATTAAAAAATATTGGTAATAAAGCAATGTAAAAGGGTTCCTAAAAAATAACTTTAACTACTTTAGTAGACATACTAAAGTAGTTAAAGTTATTTTTTTCTATTTCGGTATAGTTTTTTTCTTCATAATAAACAATCTATTATTACCTATCTAATTTACAATTTTGAACTTTTTCAAACGTAAACAAACAAGTATTCGCGCCACAAGCATAAGCATAAATAATAACTGGGTAGAAGGGACTCTTCTTTAATCGAGTCCAGACATGTTTTTTTTTACTTAGGGCACTAGAATGCACTTTATATATTTTGTAATAATGTTCAGAACACACCAACTATTTCGGATTTAAGTATATTCAATATAGGTTACGACCCATCAGTTCAATCCAATTTTTTCTTCTGAGAAAAAGAAAATTGGATTAGTTACCTACGTATTGGGTTGGTACCTATTATTTCACAAAGGTACACGTCAGTTTGAATTATTTATAAAACGAGAGCACATAAAGAATGCATTATAAAAAAAAAACCTCGAGGTAATTCATGATACTCAACTCAACTCAAAATCGCACCGGGCTCTCGGACAACATAACTATAATTTCAACTAATACTTGAGGCCGCCACCGCGCGCCGCGATCGGTAAACATAAATGAATGATCATTAAAAACCGCGTGCAGTGTCGCCGGCTGTGGCAGCCCGACCGATATGCCCGTTTAACGTGGAAAATAGTGTAGGCTAATATCTCGACCTTGAGCGCGTTTCCCTTCTACTCTTACTTACTACTATTTACTTATTCTTATGCCACAAGCGTCATTTTTAGGGTTCCGTACCCAAAGGGTAAAAACGGGACCCTATTACTAATACTTCGCTTTCTGTCCGTCGAAAATAAATATTTAAGGCGGGCTCCCATTAAAACGCCTTTTTTACTATTTTTGGTCGATTTTAATAAATGGTAACATGGTAACAATGGTAACAGCCTACCTGTTACCACTTGAAATATTCACAAAATACTTAATTGTAAGTATATTTTTACTTAAGTAATAAAAAATAAAATTTAAAAAATATGGTACGGAACCCTTAGTGCAAGTCTGACTCGCCCTTGGATGGTTTTATTGAAGTTTAGGAGTGAATGACTGAACTGAAAGAATGACAATCGTAAGATGATCAATGATTAGCTAATTATTATCTAATCAGCGTTCGTGCACCCCGATTTGAATTGACCAGTGTGTTAAATTAATCGCTTTGTCAACTGATTTGAGATTTGAATAGCCTTCTAGAAACCGGGTGTAAAAGACCTTCAAAGTCAAATCGTAATATTGAACTCGTTATTTGTTGAAATCATCCCTGAAACGTATAGTACCAAAATAACGATCCAAAACCTTTGACACAAACCAAATACAAACCTACCGAGTTTTTTTCGTAGAAGAAAACAGATAGGTTAACGTAAGCTGAGCCCTACTATTATTATTACAAACGCAGGTAGTTGACCTTCGAGGGTAGACCGGGGTAGGGTGCACCATGTTTTTATATCGCAACAAAAAATCTATTGAATCTTTAAGCTTTTGTTCGTGCGTAGGTGACTACCTACTCATGATATAAATTTTAAAACGTATTGTTGTATTTTTTTCGTAAATCAGAGACTTTGTATGGAACGATTGTTGACCTTTTCGTAAAAGGTATAGGTATGGTAAGGTAAACTTGTTAAAGTAAACCAATTGTAGGCCCAGCACAGGGAGTGTCAGAGGTAGCATATAATAGAATAATTGCGTCATATATTCATCGAATGCGTCAAGTATTAGAACTTAATTTGTTCAATATTGTAATGCATAAAGATAATTTAATTAAGTACCTATATGTATATTTTATAAAAGGCCACAATAATATAGTAGAGTTTTCAGAGACCAATCTCACTTTACGGCGGCACTGCAATACCTAGTAAGTATATTGAGTTGATTTCACACATTTTATGTTACCGTTCTATCATAATCAACTGAATAAATCTTTACACCTTCACTCTATTATAGCACCTGTGTTTTTCTTTATTCTTATGACCTAACGTACTTCACTTCACTCCATCTTTCCTCATTTTCGCACAAACATTTTCGTAAAAGGGGAAACGCGCGAAAAATGGACCACACGCAAAATATGACTGATATCGATAAAATATAAAATGGAGGGCATCGATTCTCGTTCATGCGTTACAAAGTGGTCGTCCTGGGCACAGAGTAAATAATAGTGAGTACGGGCACAGTACGGGCTTCGACACAATAATAATAAGTCGACGATTACACGCGAGTCATCGACCTTCGAAAAATCTGACCTGCGCCGCGCGCCGCAAGGTTGCCGTCCAACCACGCTCTCTGTCGGATTCATTCCCAATGTTCACTCGATTTATCTTACTTCTTGTTCATCAAACTTAGACAGGTAAAATTCCAAACCATTGAAGGTAACTAATTATTATTATTAAGTATGTACTCAGGTCGCTATTCGCAATTGCGTGCTGGGAAGTATTTTGTTATTATGTAACCTATGAAAGATTCTGAGAATAATTTACTTATTGGATGCCAATACCTAGAAATAATCACCTAGAAGTAAATTATTAACAAGACATTACTTTTTTTTTTGATTGGTTTGAATTTGACAGTTGGCAGTTTGTTTTCAAAAGGGTCTGCCAATTCATCATGAAACAACGATTGACAAAGTTTACAAAAACTTTTGAAAATCATTGTTCGGTCGGTTCGATAAAGTTTTAAAAATTTGACTTCTCGATTGCGATTTATTTCAGCTAGCAGTGCGCTCATAATAGTCCCATATTTCAACACGAATGACATTAAATCACTATAAATGCGAAAGTTTGGATGGATGGATGTTTGGTACCTTTTCACGCCAAAACGAATGAACGGAACAGGCAAAAATTTTGTCGACTCTTTTGTAACTCTAGGCATGGATGGAATAAAAGCTACATCAATAAAAAACCACAACATTTTTCGCACATGCAATGGCGAATAGCTATTTTTATCGGTTATTCACTCATTGGTTTATCTTTATCTTATCCTAATATTCGTAGGTTACCTTACCTACATATTTATTTAGTTGGATAGGAAGTTGCTTTTTAGTTTTCTTCGCCCAATGACCTCAACTGGCGGAATTAACGCCAGCCGACGAACCCAAGGTGCTCAACATTAAATAATGCTAAAGGTGAAATAAGTAGGTATAAACTAGTTTTACTCGAAAATTCCAATTTAATAAGATCAGTTAATGATTATCTATAAACTGAAGGTGAATTTATTTTATAAAAAAATTTATGGACTTGTTTGATTTACTTGATCAGAATAATAACTAGTTAACCGGTTTACATTTAGACTGATCAAATGGATGTATTTCATATCCATTGTAGTAAGTAAGTAACAGCAGATGCTAAGATTACTCCTAGCAGTTATCAGGTTTCCGAGAGTTTTTATTAACTATACATGTTTTTTAGTGCTTTCCCTTAATTGAAGATATCAGGGTTTTGACAAAATACGAAATAAGTACTATTTTTGCAAATCAGCATTACTTTCATTATACATTCTGGCAAGTAATAAGAATAAGTATCAAAATATATACGTACATAAATTGCCTGTGTAAATGTATGATTAAATTTCGTTTTCGCAGCTCGGTCCGCTTGTCGACAACATTCATTAATTTAATTTGTTTTTCACTCGGCTTAATTGTAAGGACATTTCTAGAGAAGTCAGACTTCTTTTCAGAACGTAACCCAAGTCCTGACACGTGGTACAAAGTTTGTTTAGTTAGCAGGCAACCCAAGCAAGCGTAACATATTGCCAATTTTCTTGTGTAAACACTCGAACGAAGAATCTGAGACTGTAGACCATGATTCGTGACAAAAAGTATACACTTAGTACAATTTACTTGGTAATAGCACTTCAGTGGTCGGCAACCTTTTGAGACCGAAGAGCCAAAAGTTACAAGTTGCAAAAATTCCCAGTTTTAAGAGACATTTTTTTTTTGTTTTTATTATTTACAGTAAAACGACTGTAGGTACATTTTTTCCATAATGTGCGAATACAATTTAGAATATGTCAAAAGTTAAAATAGTCTCCTAGGAACGTTTTTCTGCAACTGCAAAAGTACTGGTTAAAGTACCTGCCCTTGCTGTCCTTTCTCAAAAATCCTGTATAATGATATGATTTTGCAAATTGAACTGGAGAGCCATGACTTTACATCGAAGTAGCCGTGACTTTACATCGAAAGAGCCGTAGGTTGTCGACCTCTGTACTAGGTACCTATAATTGAGTCCTGCCAGCTTATTTGTTAAACTTCGTGCATCGATACACAAGGAGACAGAACACGTTAATTATGTACCACAAGTCGATACGGTGATCGTATCGTATCGTACAATGAGGTCGCTGAGGTGAACACTCCTCCAAGGAAAACCATTGACCCCATCACATCGCATCCGCATCTATACCCAGGTAGTCAGGTAGGTGCGGTGGGCATAAAGACTTATGCTATTTAATTATCGGGCATCGTACTGTCCACGGTCAAAAAGACCAGTCGTTAATCACCAAGATTATTGCTGTGGTTTACCGAACAGGCCTGTTTAACGGAACAGGAAAATTTTAATTTAAATCAACGCAAGTCTTGAGTTCTTAGTTACTATTTGAATTTTTTTTGGAGTTGAACATTATTTGGAAGGCTTCTGTCTAGAATTTTGTGAAAGTTTACTAACAAACAACCCAACTTTTAAAGTCTTTTTCTTGTTCATAGAAGTTGAAATGCCGCGAGAATAGTTGCGAAATCTGAAGTATTTCTAACATACTATCTTTCCACTCGCAGCTTCCCTTATGATTTGTCTTGTCCTTCGATGTAAGTAATATACTTAATTACAAATCTTTGGATAAGATGGTTATACTTATATACAATTGAAACATTTAAGCTAACTACAGACGGTTGCAAACAGTCTAGAGGTAGCTCAACTGATCCATATCAATAATAACAGTCGGAAGCATTTCCAAGACGCTGCATTACCATAATTCTTTGTTTGTAATTTACTTTGTTAATAAAGACTTTAAACTATCATATCAGTGCAAGGTAATAATGACGTAATCACGAAATTCTCCTTAGGTAGGTACTATGTATAACTAATATTATAAAGGCGAAAGTTTGTATGGATGTTTGTTACTCCAAAGTGCATAAACTACTAAATGGATCAGGCTATAATAATGAATAGACTTAGACGTGGAATCCTTTTCACGTCTAAGTCTTGCCAATGAGCCAATGTTATTCCAGGGCTAGAACCTTGGAATAAAAGGCTACTTTCCATTCCGTAAATCATTTCCCATGGGCTAGCCTGGAAACGTGTCCAAAGAAAAAACGCGTGCGAAGCCGCGGGCTGACACTAGGAATCTTAATAAAGAATTAATGATAAAAACCCACGCGAGACAAGTCATGCTGAAAACAACGTGATAAGCAACGTGATTAAAATTTGAGCTCCCAGATGTTTTAATTTATTTCAAGTTGTAAACTTCTTCTTTCTAGTTCGCAGTTATTTTTATTTATTTCGAGTTGAACTTTTTAGTATATTTTTAGAAACTTTACTAACAAGAACCTTTTAACATCAAAATACTTTGTCCTTCTTCCGAAGTTTAAAACTGTGCGAAGACTCGTGACATTTTGTGACTTATGTATGTGTATATGACGAAGGTTAGGTTGTACATATTTGAAGAAATCTTTTCAGTTTTCATCATTTATCACACACATAATGTATAAAAGTACATTAGTAAGTACATATTGCGTTGTCAATATGTTACATAATCTTAATTGACCTTTATAATAATGTAGAGCAAAATAAAAGTAAAGAATAAACAAATAAAAACTAGTACCTAGTTACAATTCACCAAACTGCAGACCGTTGCAATAAGTCTAGAGGTAGTTCAACTGAACCATATCAATACCAGATGGAAGCGTCTCCGAGACGCTGGCTCCACTACCACTCCACTGCGCCAGATACTCACCAGCTCTCGGGTCACGCATTGCATCGACCATACGCATCACTACATAGTATAAAACAAAATCGCTTTCTCTGTCCCACAGAAGTAGGAATAATATGGTATGGTACATACTAATATTATTCCTACTTCTGTGTTCTGTCCCTATGTTTGAATGCATAAATCTTTAAAACTACGCAACGGATTTTGATGCGGTTGTTTTTAATTGATAGAGTGATTCAAGAGGAAGTTTTATACGTACCTATAATAAAACCGTGCGAAGCTCGCTCGCTAGTATTTTTATAAAAACCTTCTTTGTAGTCCGAACCACACTGAACTAGGGTCTCGACTTCAAGGGGAGCCAATGCGTAGGCTCTGTCGAGTCCTGTATATTAGGCCTCTTCAGATCATTCAGATCTGCCGCCGCAAAAACACTCCTGGTAAGTACTAACGTGGTAACAACCTCCGCGAGAGTCGAGTCATGCTAAATAGTTCAACCGGGTAAATGGACCTTGAACCTAGTTAGCACTATCAATGACTGGATCATTCATTTGTATTATTAGTGTTACATACTTACATTTACTTACTTACCCAAGTTATATCTGAGTTCAATAATTCAACAATGTTCAATCAACACTAAGAGCTCCTTCACACTAGCGTTGAGCAGCGCGTAGGCGTTCGACGAACGTATGCGTAGCGACAGTGTGTCGCGTTGTCGCCATGGGCGTATATAGGAGGGTGGAGAGGTTCCGTAACACATTTAGACAGTACGTACATGAAACCGCTGTAATGCGAAGTATACGTGTAGCCGCGACACTAGTGCAGCTTACGACGACACGACCGACGACACGTCTCTACTGCGCATACCTTCATTAATCGCCTACGCTGAACCAACGCTAGTGTGAAGCGGCTCTTAGGTTCTCTGTGTGCTGACAAAACTTAGGTCTACTAAATAATCTATCCATAATGTTTCACATTAGGTAGGTACCTACACCGACAAATAAAGTAAAGTAATGCCTATTATGTGAGATACAAGCTCTATAACTTTCTTTAGTTAAATTAAATGCCGAAGATCGGGCGTAATGAAACTATGTTCAGCTTAAACCTGATCAAATGTATTTAGGTAAAAACTATAGAACTAGACCTAAATGTTATGTTTTCCTCTCTAGACTCTACAAAGCGGAAAACCCGCCAAAATGTATTTATCGGAATTGATTTCCGATCACATATTAGACTTCAGCGAACGCTTTTAGATAATTTGAGGTTGTTTCCAAAATATATTCGTTTGTTGCCTTTCCTATTAATCACTCGGATATTTAGTTACCAACTACCTTTTTTCCTCATACCTATAATTGCTTTGTTCCTTAATTAGCGACTTGTCCCGAATTAGCATTGGTGTACCTATATATTAACCTCCCTCCTGACTCACTATCTATTAAAAAAACCGCATCAAAATACGTTAGGTACGTAGTTTTCAAGATCCAAACATACTTATGGACATACAGACAGACACCGGGAAGCGACTTTGTTATGTAGTGATAGAAAAAACTGCAAAAGAGACAAGAGACATCGATGGTTCAGCTGATTCTTTTAAATCCAGAAAAAAGTACCTAACAATAAAAGTTCGAGAAGAAACAGATAACGGCAAGAATAAATTACGATTTACAGGTCCCAAAACTGGATAAGTGCGGTTAGGATCGCGTAAAAATTCAGAACCGTATTTAAACCGTAAAATAAATTCTCGAGTAGCGGAACGTGCGAGGAGGTGCGTGAAGTAACTTTCGAGTTTCGACTATTTTCGGCGTTCGTTACGAAATGCTTTGCGAAAGCAATTGTTGCGACAGCGCTAGATCCAGCGCCGCTGACAGATTGTTTTTAATTTTTTGTTTGTTATTTTATGTGATGAAGCATAAAAAGTGTTTATAACCAGCGTCCTAGTCTTTAAAAATAATACATTAAGTTATTTTGGGCAATCGCTTTACTTTACAAAGGAATGTAAGTACCTATATTAAACCCATAGATTTCCACAAATTTCAAATAGCACAAATAAAGTACATTTATTATCAAAACAGGAAAAAATGCTACTAATAAGTCTATTCAATAAACTAATTCCAAATCCATATACTTAACAACAAAAAACTTTAACTATAAACTTACTTTTAAATGGATCAGTTGAGCTAAGTACCTCTAGACTGTTTGCAACTGTCTGCAATTCGCTCAAGTGTTTCAATTGAAAATACCAGTTGCAATTTGTTTCCATTCCTTGATTGTTATTACGAGTATATCACTACATAGTATAAATTAAAGTCGCTTATTCTGTCCCTATGTCCTTATGTCCCTTTTAAAACTACGCAACGGATTTTGATGCGTTTTTTTTTAATAGACAGAGTGATTCAAGAGGAAGGTTTATATACCTATAATACAACCGTGCAAAGCCGGGGCGGGTCGCTAGTTTTCAAATAAAGATACTAGGTACCTACCTTAAAAAAAATTACTTATCTATGTTAGGCTAAAAGGATTAATAATTGAACAAGTAGGTACAAGCAAGGTATCGATTTCGAATTCAATTCAATAAATGGCATCGCCACCGAATACCCGATTCAACACTAGCTCCTGCGAAAATAGCATCGTATTCTTTTTTCAAAATACAGAATGCAACCTAACGAGAATGCTCAGCAGGTAGGCAACTAGGCTGCCAGTGCGACCTAACTAGAAACCTATAGAGATGACGGTACAACTCGGGCATACTGGCATAGTCACAGACAAAGCATAGTTACAGGGGCGAACTGGTTCGGGTCTGCCGACCCAGACGGGGGCACAGAATAAAGAGTAGGTAGTTAGAACCTAGGTACTCGAGGGTGTCATTGACCTCCACCCTCCCTCCCCGTCGCGACACCAACACCGTACCGTAAACTTCATTACAGGCCTATTGCCACGAAATCTTACTGAAATGGACTTTGGCCTGTTTAATCAAATTTGGAACTTTGAAGAGGTTTCTTACGCTCAAGGTAATGGAGGTAAATGAGGAAAGCTTGTTAAAGGCAGTGAGACGACGTAGGTATGATATTTTTACAAAAAGTAACCACTACTGACTTAAAATTTCAGGATAATTCAAAAACCACTTCGATCAATCTCTACACAAAACATATGCAAACTCTACTATTACTATAGACATAGATACAAATGAATGGTCAGATCTTGATCAAATTTCAATGGGAGCATAAGAGAACCACCAGCTTTGAAACAAAAAATAATTAAAATCAGTCAACCCAGAAAACACACAGGCACATAACATCGTGAAAACCTCCAACTTTTTTCGTTAGTTGAAAAATAACACCGAGAGCCAACCTCATTGTAAGAAAGTTATCGGAACCTCCTTGAATCTCTTTTTACACTGACTTCTTACTCTTTCTTTTACTGATTATGAAATTTGAAAAAGGAAACAATAGTCACGATGCACCTAGTAATGATTAATACGACTGAAATTATTATCTATGGATAGTTTAAAATTTGACTTGTTTTATTTTGTAAGCCAATTATGTAAGAAATAAAGATATTGATTTACTTTGTTTACTTGATGCACTATGTTTCCGAGAGCTAAGGACATAAAAAAGTTAGACATGGAAACAAAAGTGTTACTCTACCAAGGTCAGGGCAAAAGAAACGAGTGAGCACTGAACAGTGTAGGTCAAGTTCATTCTTTCAGAGTGAATAGAGAAATGAATTGGCTTGGAAGCTATGCAGGGGATTTTTTTATGCTTTGTGACATGTGCTGCACACTCCAGCGTTTTTCTGGTGAAAACGAGTTTAAAATGATTTTAAAATGTCGCAGGGTGTTTTTAAATTGCTTCCAGATTATCAGTATTGCTTTTGGTGTGTTTTTTGTTTAAGTTTATTGTTAAATGAACTTTAATCTTAACCTTAAGATTTATCGGCAGTTGGTGGGTCTATCCGATAATTATCGGCCTCGTGGCGCAGTGGACGAATGTCCGTTTGCGACGCAGGTTGCGTTTTCGATTGCCGTATTGGGACAAATCCAGCATTATTTCCTTATGGCTTTTTTTTGAAAGTGAATCGATTTTGTTATTGGTCGAGCATGGAGATGGTAAGTACGACAAAAAATCGTTAATCGCCTAAAAACTTATATGGGTTATATAGGTATGTACCTAATAGGAAACCAAGGGATTAATATATGTAGAAAACTTTTTTTTATTTCGATAAAAGGGCCCAAGTCAAACCGATAAGTTAACTTGTACAATAAACATTTATCTAAAGAGATAAGGAAATAGATTTTTTGTTCAGCAAACTCCGATATTCGTAAATTTATTGTTTGAGTCGTATTTTTTGTGACCGACTATTGTTGTGTTGTAGGACTATTGCTAGACTATTGTTATTTTTCTAAAGTGACCATGACGCAGGATGAACCGATAACAGCTGACTGGCTGAGTTGAAATCTACCTTGTCCAGTTTAAATCGAACAAGCTAAATTATATTTAACACGAATGCGTGCAAAACACGTGCAACTTTTGGCCTTTTATGTTCCGATATTTTGGATTTAACAACATACGATTCCTATCTACAAAAATACCGCGTTTCGTATTGCAATACTATTTAATTGTTCTAAATAGTTTAAAGACATAGCTAAAACTTAAACGCAGTGTTTCTTTCTCCCGTATTATGTTTAAGTGTATTATTTTCCACCTAAGTCTTGTCTATACGATAAAGATACTTCTTTTTTCATATAGGATTCAAAGAACTGCGAGATGAGAGAACAGCTTGATGTGCTGTAGTTTCTTGGAATTTCTTTTAATCTTTGATATCAAATTATCTTGATATAAACAAAGAAAATACTCACCTCTACGGTAATGTCATTCACATCCGATTTCAGGCCAATACTTTCATGGAAAATCTGTAAACAAAAAAAGAGGGTAAATATAAAGGCTTAGGGCTTACTTTTTGAAACCTGTTCTATCTTAAAGTTTAGAAAATACCTGCAAATGCAAATTTTAACGGTTTTAAGAAGCGTAATATAATACATTATAATATTTCAGAATTCTGCTTGTACTAGGTTCATTAAATCAGTACCTTTTGTCATCTTAAAAAAGGTCCTCAGTCCTAAATGTACCTACATTTATCGCTGGCACGAGTCAGGATAATAATAAAACCTGTTTCGTAATAAAACAGTTCGGTTACATGTCCACGACCTTAGACCCTTTGGATGGCGATAACGCCCTTTCGTCCTTTTTCGGTCATTGAGTTGTTCGAGCAGACAAGGGCTTTTGCAGACGGGTAGGGACGATCCTTAACAATAATTAGATGTGCCACTTCGATAATAATACGCCCTTGTTCCCTTACATTTAGGTACAACAATTGGGAATTTTGAAAGGAAACATGAAAATGTTTTGACACATATTATAAAATCTGTGGTTTTGACAGATATACCTTAGTTATAATATGGTTATACAGAGGGTTATACACATTTTATAACATGGGGTATAAGAATGTATAATAATGGTATTATCGATGGTATTAATCGCTCAAACTTGTTTGATTTTCAAGCCAATCTTCACGAGTCGATTGGTTTCTTCCGGTTTGGAGAAACTGATTCTAGTGATATGTGCTAGTTTCACATTTCTCTCGTGCTCGATGAGGCTTATTTTGTTCCGGATGGCCATCTAGCAGCTAGAGCAGTGTTTAGAGGATCAAGTTTTTCCAGGAGATTAGCAACTAGGTCACCATTCATACCGAATTGTTTTTTGTTTACAATAGGTTACCAATTGTAACCATTCAGATCTTTACATTTTGACAGAGGTGCTTTGCGGAAGTCTGTAGTCCGCCTGCTATTTCTGTTTATTTCAGAGCGTTATCTTCCAGGTTACCGATTGTTAACAATTCTTCGTATTTCATTGACAACAAATGACGTCAAAATCATTCAAACACGTAATTTTGCTCGTGCCAATTCGTCTGAGCATCGTCGTAGCTCGTCGGCCAAGCCAACCACAAAATGGCGGCGGGTGAAAGTGCCGCTGGACAGGCCACACAATCTTACCAACCTGTTTAGGTTGTAGGTTAATTGAGTGTGATAACTGTTATGACTATGAGAAAACTTAAATTCAGGTTGAGAGCTAGGCAACTGGTTCGTTAGATAAGATCTAGATTAACTTACCGAACCCCAGAGAAATATCCACTGAGGAGTCGTTTTTAAAACTTTAACACCAACGTAAAACTTTGAAATCCTCAGAATTGTTCAAAACTACAAGAAACGGTAACCACACCCACTAACCTACTATGCAAAATTTTTACTGCTACTCAAAGATCTAGGCTAGAACTCAGACAGCAAGTCTATCGAGAGTTTCGAGAGGAAACATCAAATTCTTGACCGTGATACAATGAGAGCGCGCGAGTAGGTGTCTCGAGCGAAACTGGCCACTCGTTTCGTAACCGAATCCGGAAGTAGTCGCCAGCCAGTATTGCATACATTGCAAGTCTACTTACGTACAATCACGCACGGTTTCATGCCAAAAACTCTTCCGCATTCTGTGCATGCTTCTATCAAATCGCGATAATGAAAGTACCTAAAGTGTCATCTTAATTTGCCAAAAGATTAAATGAAAGTTAAATAAAGTATTAGGCCTTCCTAATATACGGGACGATGGTTTAATTTGATAATTCAAATCCAAAAAATTGTACAGATTCAGATCTGTACAAATAGGATGAAGAAACCACCGAATGATAATCGACTAAGTTTGTTTAATCGACCATAACTTTCATCTGAGGAGAATAAACTCTGTACTAAAGTATTCGATAAAATAAGTATGCAATCTGAAGGTTCGAAATAGAATAGGCAATTAGTTTCATAAAGTGAATAATTTGCCGGTTATGTATGGAAATAGGTACGTAACCTGATTATTTCCTGTTCGTCTCGCCATATTCCACGCAGGGACATTAATCAACTTAACAATGTTGTTACGTATATTACCTATGCACGACATCGTGTCCAGTAAAGTAAGATAAACTAATTTGCGAACTTTAAGAGCCTTTACGGAGACGTGTGCATCAGGTTAGGTTCAGACATTTTGAGACAAATACAATATACATTTCTGAACTCTTCACACAGTATTCTGCAAGACATGAGCCCTTCTTGCAGGAAACCGAGAGTGGTGGAAAGAGGAAGAGGCCCTTGCCCTGCAATGGGACACATCAGGGTAATCATAAGCTATAGATGTAGATTTGGAAGTAGAAGTGTAGAATATAGCTGCTCACGGGCAATCTTAGTGATGGTTAATCAGGGCCCACCTCTCGTCAACACTGTCATCTCGTTCTTCTCTGACAGTTTGAGGAACCCATGGCACTGCCAGCCAAGCCGTCAATGGCTGCTTTTAACAGTTGGAAGACTATGTTTATGGGAGGCTTCCGCAGTCTGCCCCATAGTCCGATTGCGCAGTCCGTCTAAAGGTCTCTATCTGTACCGAGAATCATCTTCGTGTGTATCATATTGTGCACAACGAGGATGACATCCACGATATGTATATTGATAGCCTTCGCATTTGGATTAAGTTTCGTAAAGGGCTTTGGGCCCACGTATGCCTCCCATAGGATCGGACCACACATACAAACATAAAAACTTACTTTTCAATGTGTTTTTTTTCGATTAGATACAGCTCCGCCATTACACTTAGGAGAACTGTCAAATATTTATGGGTGATTGTTTATCAAAGTTACCACACGAAAAATACGATATTCTCTCAGAGGGTACGGTAAAAATCCAACTGGCTCTTTCAAAACATGTCTCCCACCTTCTCCTACCTATCCTGATATCTTGGAAATGAGAAACATAATCATTATCTGGTCAGGTGAAACTATCAGGTACCATTACCATGCAGGCATTTACGTAGTCATTTGTCAAAAATAATGAGCACCCAGCAAATTCTTGACAAGTTTTACATTCTCGGACCCTAAAGTCTGCAACAAGACATAAAACAAGAAACAAGAACCGCGAATTAATTCTAATAAATCAGTCGAACTGTTAGTTCTTCATTGAGATATGAATCATGGAGGTGTAGGCAATCTTCGTCAATTACTAGCCGAGCTAACCTTGCAGGCTCGGATGTGACGTCACACCTTAGCAGATAATGTTCCTTTTATATTGCTAAGTCTAGCTTCGGAATGCTTGTCGAGATCTTCATAAAAATCACGTTCAGATATTTTAAATTGCAAAATAAAGCTAATGAAAGTGACACGCAATATTGACTGTTGGCATGGTAACAAATAAATCCCATAGCAAAGTTGCAAAGATTCCGATGAGGAAAACAGATGGAGTTAACATTTATCACTTTTGTACCTAAATACTTTGGACGACCTTCACCGGGAATCTCCCAAATTCGTAGAAACAGAAAGTAATTCTACTCTGGGAACAAAATTTTGTAATATACCATTGTCTCCACAAAATAGCGATCGATCATAGCTATAAAATAAAATTCCGATAACCCACCGACCTAACTTCACTGAGGGTAAGTGCGGGCACCGAGACAAAGTCGAGGTCGTTAACCCCGGGCTATCAGCTGACGACATCGGCCCAGCCACAGTGAAATTATCTTGCACGCCATGTTCGGTCGTTCACTGCCTTCATATTCACATTACGGAAACAGTCAAAGGGCTTTCGTAAGTCATATAGTCCGATCCTATAGTTTACTCTACCTAAGTTATTTCGGACTTTCATCCTTGCAGCTCCATGTATCACAATTAGATTATTAAAGGTTCAACATTATAGTAGGTATGCTTTTAGTTGTACGAATTGCACCAATGAATCACGAAACTTCCGGCCAGACATTATATTTTTGGTTGTTTGACCTGCTTGGAGATGAGGATTCTTCGAATTTTATCTGTATGTGATTAATCAAGTGCGTCAACTGCTCTCTCTCTTAGATATTTTTCTTAAGCGTGTAAAGGACATCGATATAAATCACGTCCACCGTATTTCATTTATCTTGCTGGTTGTAACTGTTTGTTTACCCCAACACGTCTCGACGTTTGAGTGGCCTATTTTGCTCTAGCTGTAGAGTCCTTCATATAGTGTCATTGAAGATAGTATGCGTTTGCGCGAGATAGGTACCTACATCACATATAGATAGCGCGCAAAATATCACGACCTACTTTGTTGGCATCACTGCCCCGAAGCTCATGCTTGGCATCTTTCTTAAAATAGATGTAATGTCAAGAAAGTATATTAAACGATAGCCGTTCATTGGTTGTTCACAGCCCTGAGTTCAAATGGAGTATTGATCATTCTCATTAGTTATGTATTGTCCAGCACTGCCAGGCGCATTTGTTAATCCTGAATTTTATTTTATATATCTGAAGTTGTTTTAGTGTCTGACACCATTCAACATCCTGAAGCATCGAATTCCATTTCCACGATTTATTTATCGGATACAATTTTCAGATAAACAAGAAATTCATTCAGTTTAGTACCATTTCGCTCTTCACTTCTGAACGACTGAAACACAAAAAGCAGCTTATAACTTTATCGCTCCGTAAATCACGCTTACAAAGTTTTTATAGCACGAAGAACGAACTGATTGGTAATGTCGTGAGTTTTTTTGGTATCCAGCGACCCAAAGCTTGTCAATGATGTTGAAATTTCTCAAGTGGATCCGTAGTGCACGATTCAAAAACCAGTCCCCGAGAGCCTTGAAGCACTTGGCCACATGCCACGCCCATCAGAAGCAACTGGAGAACTTATTGTCCAAATTTCAGTCTAAGTTAACTCCATTTTCAGCTTAAAAAGTAGCTCTTACAAAAGGTATTCAAGATTTTCATGGGAAATTGCTCCTGTAAGAAACAATAAGGTTTCACGAGAGTTTAGTTTCACAAATCAAACAAAGGCCAGATGTTCACCGCTCGGTGATTGAGGAATAATAAAGCGACGACATTATATCCGCATACGTAACAACCTTTATCAAGATAATGGCATTGAGACTTGTTAACTTGGTAAAGATTTCCTTATTTTAAATTGAGCAAGATAACCGATACTCGAAAAGTAATATACAATATTTTATAAAAAGATAAGAAAAACTCGAAAATAAAGCAGAGTCTAACAAGAAACTTAACCAGCAGGCATCGACCGCGACGACTCGTCTAACGGTAAAGTCTTTCGAGCCACGTTCTCTGGTCCAGCAGAGCCATTCGACATGACGGACTTTGCAAATAGTTTTCCATATTATTTACGGCAGAACAATCCGGTTTCTGTTTGCACACGTATGCGATTGCTCTCACTGGATTCTCGGCATTTACCTCGCAAGAATCGGAGGGACGACGACGTAAACTCAGGCACGACGACGCGACGAAATAGCGCGATCAGCCCCACTTCACTGTCACCGATCCAACACTTTTATAATAGTCACCTCAACGGTCAACTACTGAAACACGGTTAGTTTTTGTGAAAATTTCCGAGAGTTTATAAGCGCATTCGACACACTCACGAATTAAAAGACGGTTTAAAATCGCGAAGCAGCGATGATACAGCCTTCCGCGGGCAGTGCTCGAGGTAGACTGAGGGGAGTACTTCGTGGGAGCCCCGGACGGGTGGAGGGGGGAACGAGGTCTCATTCGCTCTTGCGACTATCGCAATTACGTCCGAGGGGGCACGAGGATGGCCGAGGTGATCCGTGCGATGCCGAGCACCGCTGTGCCGCTGACCGCTCCGGTGGTATTCCCGCTATCACCACTTGCTCCGCTAGGATAGCCGAGATGTCACGGGAGATCGCGGAGCGTGCACGTGCGTGCGGTGAGCCGATATGACTCCTTTTGTTGTCCTTCTTCCGTGCGTTTTTTATTGTTTATTAATTGCGCGAGGCTTTTTTTGTAGAGCTGTACCCCTTCTGCAATATGACTGTGGAGATGCAATGTACCTAATTTATTGTTCCCTAAAAGAACTACCAACTGGATTCTATTCAATTCATATGATTTATTGTTTTATTCATACAGGTATTGGTCTTAGGCGTCTTGAAGTTTATGTGGGTTGGGTTGGGTACCGCATTGAAATCCTGTCAGGGCGAAACGATTATTTAGGGTTCGCTCTTGGGAAAAACCAAAATAATAATTTTATTAATCTTCTTGATGTCTAGTCGAAGTTGGAATTAAGTACTTCCAATTTTTATGATGTGAATTATGGATGGTATCAATTAGGTACTTAATTTTTTCAGAGTTCAGAATTGGTACCTACTTATTCAATGACGGATAACTTAATTTTGAAAAATCTGAATATCTAAACTCAGTGATAAAAAAATTTAATGCTTATATTTTCAACTAACTTCATCAACATAACGTTAAAAAATCAATCCGTTATGTAGCAATTTGCACGCAACAAAAACTTGAACATGTAGGAAATTTCTCCGCACGGTAAGTTTTTTCGCGATACGGTTGAATCGCGCTCAGCGGCATTGCCGTGCGTCGGGAAACCTCTCATTATTTCACAGTACGGGGAAAGAGACCCCGCTACTCTCGCATAGCTCTGTCACTGTCTCGACTTTGTGTAGAGCAAGCGGAGCATTGGATCAACTTTCTTCGGCATAGCGAGTTCTCTTCTCGCACAACTTTCCGATGTCATTGTTCCACGCGTGGGAACATCTGGTTTTTGTTTTGTTACGTTTTCATGTGATTTGATGGTCTTTCCGAATGGTTTTTAGTCTCTTTGTTCGTCAGTTATGTAGGTGCGGAAAATTACCTGATTCTCCTACTGATGTTACTTGCACACACTTGCTTCGTTAGGCTACCCGTTGTCTGTTTTGGTACTTGAACACGTTTCCGGTAAGTTCGTTTAATTTTGTACAAACATAATGAACTTCTTCTCCGGTAAGTTAGTTTAATCAAGAATACCTATGTACGAGTTGAATATACATAGTAAAACCGTCGTCGTCAAAGTGCTGGATTCCAAATTCTGAGTTTTTGAGACACGTTTTAGGTACACATGAGACTAATATAGAAAAATAAATAGATTTTGATGACAGACAGACCATGTCTTACCAACACCTTTATATTTATCACTCAGTTCATTATCTCATTTTATTTTTTCCATTATCAAAACCCAGCTATCTTATCTCAAAAACGGGTAGATGCACTTTGCAATGACTATGATACCTACCAACTTGTAGCTAGGTGCAGTAGGTACAGAACGCATGTAGCTATCGGTGTTATCAAACGATTGATAATAAGTCTCCTTACTCAAGGTCAATAAACTAAGGACGTAGTTTACGACCGTGTACATGCAGCATGGCCTTCCACGTGACAAATGTAGATATGTGACATGTGTTTGATGCATTACACTTTGCTACTAAAATACCTAGATTCCCGAGTTAAGTAGGTTTAGGAGGTTAGGTAGGTACATCACGTCCGAATGAAAACTCGTCCGCGGAAGATGTGTCCACTTCGCTTTTGGATTAGAGTAAAAATAATAAAAATAATAATTTGTTTAACTATATGTCATCATTAAAGCTATTTTTAACAATTCCGAAGATTAATAAGTATTCATCAAAATCAATCAATAATTATAATAAACAATTATTAACAATTACCTATTTTAAATATTTTCAAAATAACTTAATATTATTATTATGGCTCAAAGTTAGCTTTCTAGGATTTATCCATTAAAATGTTAATATGCAACAACAAATAATTGTTAGTAGAGTCTTGTATGTAACTTTATAAATCATCATAATTGACACTACCGCACCGGTGAGATGGCAGGCGAAGGACCAACAGCTATCTATCCGAGGCACGGGGCGGGTTGTAACACAACCAACTTCAAGTAAGTTATGTTTGCAATAAACGTACCTACAAAAGTTTTATCGAAACAAGTTATTTCAGCGTCAAATCACGACAGCCTCGCGAATGTAGCTGGCGTTTTGAGAAAGGTCAAGGTTTGGTGAAACAACTTGCAATGTCTTCATGTTTAGGTGAGTAAGCACACCCACTCTTCATTTTGGAGTCTGTCTGAGAATTTTGACTTAAAACCTCCGTGGTGCAGTGGGAGGTAGTGGGTTCGATTGCCACCTCAGGACAAAAAATGTTTATAAGATCCGCATATTTGATGAAAATTTGAGACCTAGTTTTCTATCGTTTTCATGACCTTTAAAGCGTTAAATGACGTATAATTTTAATTGCGGAAGTTCAGCACTTTACTCGGAAATTGGCTATTTGCCTTTGGATATTAGTAATGATAGTATGTAATTATTTTTAGGGCAAACATGTATTAGACACGTAAGTTTTACACATGCTAGTGGTTTCTATTTCGCCTCTTCCACTAGTGGACAAAAAATTGAGGCGAATTAAATTTGACTTGTCTAAGTGCTTATTTTGTAGGCCTAAAGAAATAAAGATATTGATGATTATTTGATATCCAAAAACAGTTCTGGCTTCCCTAACCTTTAAAGAGTTAAGAGTTCTAATAGAGATGAAACAAGCGGAAGAAAGGGCGCTATGGCGCTCATTAGGGGAGGCCTATATTGAGCTGTGGACTGATATAGGCTGATGAACAATTTTATCGTAAACTGGCTATTCGTCTATCTACCGTCAAATTTCCGCTATAGATAACGAAAAACACTTCTGGTTTCCTTGGCCTTCAGAGAGTTAGGACGCTACGATCTGCGACTCACGCGCATGTCGACCGAGCGACCCAGTTCCAGCTGGTACTAGGTAGGTAGTAAAGTATCGACTTTCACAACGCGTTGCATCACCGCGACGCGCGCTCCATCTAGATCGGAGATGCGAACTTATCAGTTGTTGTTTTTATACTGATGGTGATGAGGAATTTAAAATTGGAGAATTCCTTATCAACCTTCTCTCTCTTCTCTTCGTATCCTAGCATCTTCATACAAGATGTTCTTAGTAAGAGCGAGGTTTCACTACGATCACTATCACTACATAGTATAAAATAAAGTCGCTTTCTCTGTCCCTATGTCCCTATATCCCTGTCTTTAAAACTACGCAACGGATTTTGATGTGGTTTTTTTAATAGCTAGAGGGATTCAAGAGGAAGGTTTATACGTATATTAAAACCGTGCGAAGCTGGGGCGGGTCGCTACTTTACATTAAAATGTAAGTTTTTTGGTGTCTCCATGTTGAAAAAAATCCTCCACGTGTAACATCGTTTCTCCTATAACTCTATGGTATGCTGAAGAAAACGCTTTTTCAGGGTTAAGCTTTCATGTAAATAGTTAATTAATACGTAATGCTGGATAACACACCGTTCATCTAGTCCCGATCTAAGTAGAGCTTGTGTTATAATCACTCTACCTACCTACATCATTTTATATTATTTTGAGCGCTGCCTTAAAGCTTCCTGACCTTTGCCGCAAGAGAGTAAAATCTAAACCAGTAGGTTATTGAAAAACCGCAAAAGAGTAAACTCTCACCAGTTAATCGAAAAATCTAGTAGGTAATGTTTGGGAAAAATGTTTGTATGATCTAGAAGTTTTTTTGAAGTTTATTTGTTTTGGGGTTCTGGGTGTTTTATATGTATAATACAAGTATCTATGTATGTAATGGTATCTTATATTAAGTACTAGCGACCCGCCCCGGCTTTGCGCGGTTTTATTATACGTATAAACCTTCCTCTTGAATCACTCAATCTATTAAAAAAAACCGCATCAAAATCCGTTGCGTAGTTTTAAAGATTTAAGCAGTCAAAGGGATATAGGGAAATAGGGACAGAAAAAGCGACTTTGTTTTATACTATGTAGTGATGTCAGTCATCCAGTTTAGCTTGGGGCTAGCTAGATGATGCTGCGTGGATTGTCCAGCATAATTTATTTATATTAAGTTTATTTCGAAATACACATTTAACGTTGTTACCTAAACCTACCCACATAATGAGAATGAAATACCCAGGTATCTGTGGTTACATCGTTTTCCCCAAGGGTACGGTTTTTTACCAATTATGCACATAGGTAGAGCACGTTATCCATGTTTAAATCTCGTTTTGTAGAGGAAAATAAACTTCTGTGGTAGGTAAAGTTAACTGGACCTCCGAAGAAACCTTTCGCTGGACAAATTACCGTAGGCATTATCATAGGCAAGAATAGAAATTAAGTTAGTTAACTACTAAAGTTAAATGAATAGGTAAGGTAGCTAATTAAAATTTCTACTAATATATCACTACATAGTATAAAACAAAGTCGCTTTCTGTGTCCCTATTTCCCTATGGCCCTTGGAACGCTTAAATCTTTAAAACTACGCAACGGATTTTGATGCGGTTTCTTTTAATGGATAGATTGTTTCAAGAGGAAGGTTTATACGTATAATAAAACTGTGCGAAGCCGGGGCGGGTCGCTAGTATAATAATAAAATTACTGGTGACAATTTATTGGTGACAAGAAGACGGAAAAACTAGCAGTAAAGTTAACGGGAAAGGCCGCCATTAAAACACAACGTGCTCTGTTAGCAAACTATACTACTTGCTACTGGCTTCTTTAGTAGTTTACCAAAACATTAACTTTAAATCCGTCTTTAAAAAAAGGAGGATTGTTTTTGTTTAGATTTTTGTTCTAGGTGAAAAGGATATTCTTAATTTACTTATATAAGATATTTAATCATCACTACATAGTATAAAACAAAGTCGCTTTTTCTATCCCTATGTCCTTATGTCCCTTTGAATGCTTAAATCTTTAAAACTACGCAACGGATTTTGATGCGGCTTTTTTTAATAGCTAGAGGGATTCAAGAGGAAGGTTTATAACTTATAATTAAACCGTGCGAAGCCGGGGCGGGTCGCTAGTTTTAATATATGTGGATTATAGTATTTTTTAGTTTGAAATCTGGTACATGTCGTCCCATATAAATATGTTATAGATGCCCAATATGAGTTCATAATAATAACGATTGTTTATCGGGTATGTATCATGACATGAGGTATCTTGTTTTTATTTCCCCTACGTTTCTTATGTTAACAAATCGCGAGAGTTTTAAAAGTTTTAGTTATACAACAGACACTTTTATAGGCTCTATAACGCCCTATGTTCCTAAGATGATCTGCACAGTATTGTAATTCAGCTCAAGCCTCCGTTGACATGGCTTTGACCCGTCGCATGTGGGTCAAGTGGAATCGATCCGCAACCTCTGCTGGCCAGACGCTGAATAATGGAGGGACTGGAAGCTCTGCTAATTGATGCTTTATTCATTTTGTTTTGTTTTAGTCGGAGGAATCTAAACAAACAAGCAAACATGAATTTAGTTATAGAACCCGACTAGGTTGAAAATAAGATCTATTAGGTAGGTACTCGCTTTTGTGGATTTTGGACAGTATTGTATTGTCATCATACCTAATATTGTATGACCGAAATGGAGAAATTGTTGTTATCTTTTTATTATTTTAAGACCTTTCTTATTCTGCTTCAGAATTTCACAATAAATATATATACCTATTCTTATTCTTATAAAACGACGATAATTGTAGTTCGACGTAAAATTGTAGATCATCATTTGATCATTAGATTAAAGTTAATAAATATAAATTAAAAAAATAAATTGAAATAAACTTGTTAAATTAATAAATTGAAATACCTAATCTTTGTAAATGTTTTGGGTCACTTAGTTTTTAAATTTGAACACGACTCATGTTATATTTATACTCATTCCTCGCATTTATTACCTTTGTGACATATGAACGCCGATTAAGTTCGTTGACCCTTTTTGTTGACAGGTGAATGAGTGCATGAAAGAATACTCATTAGTCATTTATTCATGGTAGGATACGTCAATTTACATTTGGTTTAGGTAACAGTTAAAAATTGCTTAAATTTTATGAAATGACTAAACACCGTTAATTTTGAACAAAGGAGAAAAATATCGGGAGCCACACATCGAGTCGACAGATTAAGTTTCGAAGAAGTAGAACCGTCCGAAGTATTTGAAAATAGATTTGGTATTTTATAAAAAAAAGTTTGTTTACAATCGGTGTAGAAAAACTGAAAAAAAAGAATGGAATGGACCATCAGTCTCTACTTTAAAAGCTGTAAAAAAATACATCTCACTTTATTTACGTGCAACTAATTCTTCAGCAAATGTCCTTCCAAATTTCACTTCATCTTAAACCTATAGGTATTCGTCCACTGTTGGACAGAGGCCTCCCCTAATAAACGCCAAGCCGTGCTGTCAATTCTGAATTTGACTCGTACCCATCTCTAGTTAGGAACTAAGGAAGTGATAACGGAACAGATAGATGAGAAGGCCACGACTCGAATTACAGCAAGGTCAGTTCTCGAGGTCGGCGTCGTCGGTGAGACTTCACGTTGCCTAGCAACGAGATCTGTTTCCGTTGACGGGAGCTCATGCAGCAAGCGCAGTCGTTGTTTTGCAACAAGACTACTAGGTATTGATTCCACTATTGGTTCAGTAGAGGGTTTGCCCCACCTTCCATAAACATTTTCTTCCATTGTATACCTATAAGTACCTACTAAATTATTAACTAGCAGCGCCCGCGGCTTTACCCACGTGAAAATGTATGAAAAGTAGCCTATATTTTATTAGAAACTTAAAAGTAAGTACCTATGTCAAATAAATTACGTGTTCTTGAGTGGACACCACGACTCGGCAACCGTAGTGTAGGACGTTCCCCGACAAGGTGGGATGACGACCTGCGAAACACTGCAGGCAGATGCTGGATGCGGCAAGCTGAACTGGGCGCTATGGCGCTCATTAGGGGAAGCATGTCCAGCAGTGGACTAATATAGGTGGATGATGATGAAAATAAATACAATAACACAATCATTATAAGAAAAACCTAATATGCCTACACTTTATTTTTGTCATCGTAAATTGCTGATTCGGCCCTGTCTCGAAAGAACTAGCTTCAAATGAAACCGGCTCGAAGGACCATTATTTTCTACTTAGCTAGCACCTCTATCAAGGCCGGTTTCTTTTAATGTAGGTACCAAAGCATTTAATATAGATAAAAATAACATTAATTAATGGAATTAACATCTCAACAGGGTCAGCTTTGGTTATTAGGTAAATATTCAATAAGGTTACTATATGAGGTTACTACATACTTGATTTTTAAACTTATATTTACACTACACATTATTATAAATATTCACGGGTATTTACCAATTATTTATCATCTTTAATTAAAAAAAATTTTAAAAAAAATTTTTTTTGGTTAAGTTTGTATGGAAAAACATTATTCCTTGGTTTCATTCACTCAAAATTCGGTATCAATAAACTGCAATGTAAATAATTAAACAAGTATTTTTTATTTTTACGAAACTTCCCCTCGATGTGCAATAAATGTCTAAAATTTGACAAATAAATTTCCATGCGGGCGAAGCCGCGGGGCGCAACTAGTATGTTAATAAAAGGCGATATAAAAAATAACATTTTTACAAAATATATCCACTGGTATTCCGTGAATACCTTTCATGAGCTAATTTGGGTCTAATTTTCCAGTAGGTCATCCTTTTTATTACCTATAGCATCTGCCCGCTGCTTCGTACGCGTTGTTTCTATAAAACGTCTCAAGGCTATTTACTATCCCATGGGAAGTAATTTATAGAATGAAAAGTAGCCTATGCATTATTCCAGGGCTAGAACTACGTCTATTTCAAATTCATCGCGATTCGTTCACTAGTTTTTGCGTGAAAGAGGAACAAATATCCATACATTCATAGATCCATACAAACTTTCGCGTTTATATATTAGTATGGATATGTATTATTAATGGCTTTATGATTATGAATTTTTTAACTGCTTGCAACTTACCAGTTCACTATTATCTAAATAGACTGAACGGTTAATCTACCACGTTGGTCTTCACGTGTTTTTAGTTCATCTCTTCATGAAAAATCACGTACTTTCGAATATATTTAGGGTTCCTTATTAGTTTTACTGGAGCAGTAAGTTTAGATATTCTGACGTTCTGCAATTAAATGTTATTAGAAGAATCGCTTCCCGAGAAGTATCTATCTATCTACTAACACCATGCCTATTCTTACCACCAAGCACTTTCTACTCTACCTAACAGCGTTTGAGATTTTCTTTCAAATAAAGAAAATACTTGTGTTAGTGAAATTCGCTCTTCCAAAACAAATCATTAGTACAGTGATAAAGTTACTTATTTTAAAGTTTAAAGTACATTCAGTAAAAAAAGTATCGGGAATGGATGATTTGTTTATGGTTCCAAATTCAAATTTTTGTTTTTTTTGTTGTTGTTAGGTTGGCACAACTGTTTCCCATTTTGGCGCGGAGTTTGAGTTGCATCTGTTATTTATATTAAATACAGTGCTGTTTTTAGTTACATCATATCTAGTGTGTATTGCGAATTTCACAATGGACAAAATCATCGAACAAAGAGTTTGTCTTAAGTTTTGCATCGCCAATGGAATTTCGTGTTCGGAGTCACTGAAAATGTTACAGAAGGCTTTCGGTGAATCGACTTTATCAAAAACACGTGCTTATGAGTGGTACAAAGCGTTCAAAAGCGGTCGAGATGTGATGGAAGATTTGCCTCGCTCTGGTAGGCCATCAACGTCTGCAATTGAAGTTAACATCGCAAAAGTGAAGGAAACAGTGACTGAAAATCCTCATTCAACTTTGCGAGAGATAGCCGCCGAACTTTCTGTATCTCACGAGTCGATCCGTACCATTTTAAATAATCACTTGGGTATGAAACATGTTGCCGCTCGACTAGTCCCACTGAATTTTGCACCACGATAATGCGCCTTCGCACAAGGCCATCATTGTGACCGAATTTTTGACCAAACACTCAACAAATACCATCGAGCAACCACCATATTCACCAGATATGGCTCCGGCCGACTTCTTTCTTTTTCCTAAACTCAAATTACCACTTCGTGGCACCCGTTTTCAATCGGTACAAGACATAAAGGAGAATTCGCGGCGAGAACTGAACTCAATTCCGGAAACAGCGTTTAAAAAATGTTTTGATGATTGGATAATTCGTTGGCGTAAGTGTATCGTTTCTGAAGGAGCATACTTTGAAGGTGATAAAATAAATTTGGATGAATAACAAACATTTTGTGTATTATTGATCTTTTCCCGGTACTTTCTTGACAGAGTAGTATGTAAGTATAAAGTATAGGAACTATACTTGTTAGAATTAAGAATAATATTTAAATAAAATTTATACAGCGTGGTAATGAAGCCAGCAGAGTCTTGGGGACGCTTCCGACTGGTATTGATATGAATCAGTCGAGCTACTAATAGACTCATTTGCAACCGTCTGCAACTTATTCAATTGTTTCAATTGTGTATACCTACCGACTAATTTAAATTTGTTTTTTTTTATGCTTGATTGTAATTTTCTTTAATAATAAAAGTTTAATGGCACAAAATATTTTGACCTAACAAAAATTAAAAAAAAATCTTAACAAGATTAAAATCTGTCTATCTGTATCTCACTCCCACAGGTTTTAAGAAACAAAAAAAACTCCGGAACCCTTGGAGTATTACTCAAACTTGTCAAGTTGTTTACACGTGTGATTTGTAAGCCATATTATCAAAACACGTCGCGCATCGTCGTTAGCACCACAAAGATGTCGA